>CM061753.1:265473934-266673934 GCA_030979885.1 Lolium multiflorum
AATAGGTGCAAAGTATATGATGCAAGAGCTTAAACATGAGCACAACAATTGCCAAGTATCCCATTATCCAAGACATTTTAGAATTACTACATGTAGCATTTTTCCAATTCCAACCATATAACATTTTAAATGAAGAAGAAACTTCGCCTTGAACATTATGAGTAAAACCTAAGGACATATTTGTCCATATGCAACAGCGGAGCGTAGTCTCTCTCCCACAAAGTGAATGCTAGGATCCATTTTATTCAAACAAACAAAAACAAAAACAAACCGACGCTCCAAGCAAAGCACATAAGATGTGATGGAATAAAAATATAGTTTCAGGGGAGGAACCTGATGATGTTGTCGATGAAGAAGGGGATGCCTTGGGCATCCCACAGCTTAGACGCTTGAGTCTTCTTAAAATATGCAGGGATGAACCACGGGGGCATCCCCAAGCTAGAGCTTTCACTCCTCTTGATCATAGTATATCATACTCCTCTCTTGACCCTTGAAAACTTCCTTCACACCAAACTTCAAGCAAACTCATTAGAGGGTTGAGAGTGGATTTGTTCAGAGGTAACACAATCATTCTTAATACTTCTGGACATTGCATAAAGCTACTGGACATTAATGGATCAAAGAAATTCATCCAACATAGCAAAAGAGGCAATGCGAAATAAAAGGCAGAATCTGTCAAAAACAGAACAGTCCGTAAAGACGGATTTTAAAATGGCACCAGACTTGCTCAAATGGAAAAACTCAAAACTAATGAAAGTTGCGTACATATCTGAGGATCACGCTCGTAAATTGACAGATTTTTCCGAATTTCTACAGAGACTTAGGCCCAGATTCGTGACGGACAGCAATGCTGTGCAGGGATCCCAAATATAACATCAACTTTAGCATAGAAATTTAACTGGCACAAAAACATGATAGGAGGTTACTACAGTAGTAAACAACTAAGACTCAAATATAAAACAAAGGTTATGTAGTAAAAACATGGGTTGTCTCCCATAAGACGCTTTTCTGTAACGCCTTTTCAGTTATCTCCCAAGAAGTGCAAATCAAGTATTATCAAGAGATGAAACATCTTCAGCGAGGTTTGGAGTTTTCTCAACCAATCATAGTATATTGGATACATAAGTTTCAGCGTCTCCCTTTTCATTAGTCTTGGGCTTGCTACTCTCATCGAACAAATTTTCAGGAACAAGCCAAGCATAGTTATTTTCTAGTGTATCATTCATAGCTAGGAGTTTACATGGTATTGGTGCTTTGATCTCCCCGCATCATCAATATTATTATTGTACCTTATTCTATCCATGTCCATTTTTCAAGGAGACCAACAAAATTAATGTGAGAACCTAGCATATTAAATTAAGCAAAGACCTTTCTGCCTCTCTTGCTAGACCACCAAATTCTCTAAGAAGAGTTTCTAAAACAAAATCTTTCTTTTCCCCTTCTTCCATATCACCAAGTGTAAGAAACATGTATTGGATTATAGGATTGAGATTAACAAATTTAGTTTCTAACATGCGAACTAAAGCAGTAGCAGCAATTTCATAGGTAGGTGCAAGTTCTACCAAGTGTCTATCTTCAAAATCTTCAATAATACTAACATGATTGAAAAATTCTTCTATATTATTTCTCCCAACTATAGACCCACGTCCTACTGGTATGTCTTTTGTGGTAAAATTAAAAGGAAACATGATGAATTAAGTAAAGTAAATGCAAGTAACTAATTTTTTGTGTGTTTTTGATATAGAGAGCAAGACAGTAAATAAAGTAAAACTATTTTTGTGTTTTGTTTAGGTGCAGCAAACAAAGTAGTAAATAAAATAAAGAAGACAAAAACAAAGTAAACAGATTGAGAAGTGGAGACTCCCCTTGCAGCGTGTCTTGATCTCCCCGGCAACGGCGCCAGAAATTTGCTTGCTGCGCGTAGATGTACACGTCTGTTGGGAACCCCAAGAGGAAGGTATGATGCTGATGTGCAAGTTTCCCTCGGTAGAAACCAAGGTTTATCGAACCCGTAGGAGCCCAGAAGCACGTTGAAGGTTGATGGTGGCGAAATGTGATGCGCGCAACACGGGATTCGGCGCCAACGTGGAACACACACAACACAACCAAAAGTACTTTGCCCCAAGAAAACAGTGAGGTTGTTAATCTCACCGGCTTGCTGTAACAAAGGATTAACCGTATTGTGTGGAAGATGATTGTTTGCAGAGAAAACGGTAAAACAAGTATTGGAGTAGATTGTATGCGATGTAAAAGAATAGGACAAGGGTCCACAGTTCACTAGAGGTGTCTCTCATAAGATAAAAGCATGTTGGGTGAACAAGTACGATCGGGCAATTGACAAAATAGAAGGGCATAACAATGCATATACATGATATGATAAATATAGTGAGATTTGGTGGGCATTACGACAAAGTACATAGACTACCATCAAGCTGCATCTATGCCTAAAAAGTCCACCTTCGGGTTATCATCCGAACCCCTTTGATTATTAAGTTGCAAAGCAACAGAGAAACAATTACATTAAGTATGGTGTGTAATGTAATCGACAACTACATCCTTAGACATAGAATCAATGTTTTATCCCTAGTGGCAACGACACATCACAACCTTAGAACTTTCTGTCACTGTCCCAGGTGTCAATGAAGGCATGAACCACTATCGAGCATAAATACTCCCTCTTGGAGAAAAGAGTAAAAACTTGGCCAGAGCCTCTACTAATAACGGAGAGCATGCAAGATCATAAACAACACATGAGTAATAGATTGATAATCACCATAACATAGTATTCTCTATCCATCGGATCGACAAACACAACATATAGTATTACGAGATAGATGATCTTGATCATGTTAGGCAGCTCACAAGATCCAACAATGAAGCACATGAGGAGAAGACGACCATCTAGCTACTGCTATGGACCCATAGTCCAGGGTGAACTACTCACTCATCACTCCGGAGGCGACCATGGCGGTGTAGAGTCCTCAGGAATGTGAATCCCCCTCTCCCGTGACGAGGTGCGGGGAGAGAGACGTCTCCTAGATCCCCGAGATGGGATTCGCGGCGGCGGCGTCTGCCGGAAGGTTTTCCGTATCGTGGCTCTCGGTGCGGGGGTTTTCGCGACGGAGGCTTTAAGTTGGCGAAAGGGCAGCCTCGGAGGGTGCCTGGGGCCACCAGAGCGGCGCGGCAGAGCACAGGCGCGCCGCCACCATGTGTGGGCCCCGTGGCCCTGCGGCGGCTCTCGGGTGGTCTGGATGCTTACGGGCAAAGTGGTAACAGGCGTTGATTTCGTCCAATTCCGAGAATATTTCCCTTACTAGGATTTTACCGAAACCAAAAACAGCGAGAAAACAGGAACTGGCACTGTGTTATCTTGTTAATAGGTTAGTTCCAATGCGTAAATACGACATATAATGTGTATAAAACATGTAGATATCATCAATAATGTAGCATGGAACATAAGAAATTATCGATACGTTGGAGACGTATCATAGTGCTACACAAGTGTGACCCCTTTGAGTGTTAAGTCTAGTACTTAAGCATTGTTTGGTGATTTATACCTCGTATTCGTTTATAGACGCTAGTACCGAAGGCTACGAGGAGGAGGAGGTCTTCTACGAAGAAGAGGAGGAAAACTTTGATCACTGTACCAATCAAAGCAAGCTATTACCAATACAAGCTCCCATACTACAAGATATACCTTTGCAATATACTCTTGCAATATTCCTTTGTTTAATAATTTTGTCCAAACCCAAGTTTTTATATTGCAATCATTGACTTTGTTTACCAAAACTTTTTCTTATAATTGATATTGGTCTAGAGGTAGAATACTACAAGAGCTCCAAACTTATCCTAGAGAGCTAAAAATTAGTTAGCACCCCTCATGATTAGTTGCTCGTGCTAAACTGAAATTGACCACTCTAGATGGGAACTTGTGAAGCAAATGATTTTGAAAACCTTGGAATGATGATTCATTCTATTGAATGTTTTGAAGGTGAAGGTGATCTTTGGATGACAAGGTGACCCTTTGACAAAAACTGATGGTTGGGTTAGGATGCGATACCATTCCAATTTTTAAGTACCCCCACAATACTTGAATCTGGGTAGGGCTTAACTGGAAACTTATGTATGTTAGTACGGGTTCCCTCTAAACAAGCGTCATAGGGGTTATGCCAAGGCTACCTCCGTTGAAAGTGAAACGACGTGAAATAAGGTGAATGTCCGACCCAAGCCCTTTGCAGTTCCCAGGATGGCGGTTTACCATGGCTGGGAGGCCAAACTCATAGGGGGAGGTGCCTGTAATAGGGTATGTAATTGAAAGGTTATGATTGGTAGTCCGCACACTGAGTGTGATAAATCAGGGCCAGTTACCCTTGATGGATTACTGCAATTATTATGGCACAAGTGTACGACCTCTACAGAGTGTTAAACTATTCGAATAGCCGCGTCCGCGGTCATGGACAGTTGGCAAGGCCATACTGTTCCGTCATCAGAACTTTTCAAAAAGGTGACATGTGACTGGTGACTTTGACTTGACTACCACCAAGTTGTGGGAATGACACTAATGTTCCCACTTGAGTAATTTTTGACAAATAAAGAGTCTTTGACTATCAAAGTATTTGAGAAATAAAATTGGCTTTCTGCAAACAAACCTAGAAGCTTAGAACCATGATTAGAGTTATCAGTACTTATATTATTATTAGTTTGCGAGTACTTTAAAGTACTCATGGCTGTGTCCTTAGCTATTCAAATAGCTAGACTACGAAGAAAAGCAGCAGTATCAGGATGATGGACAGCAGGACATCTATGACAACTAAGACTACCTCCTGACGTCAAGCGTTGCCTGTGGAACAGATGAATTGCTACTAACAAAACATGTCCTACAAATTTGAAAGAGGAGCATGAAATCCGTCTACAGTGACCGTGAGGATATTTAGAGAGAAATCTGTTGGAGCTAGGAATAAGTCATTTAGTTCAGTACAATTTCCCATTATATCTCCACTCTAGCTTGTTATAGAAACAGTCGGATGTCCACAATCAGTACCAGGGTGTTTTTTTTAGGCCTCGCTAAAAAATCATTATTGTAGAAACTTCTATCCCGATGCCTTTTAATCCGAGCATGCTGTAGCAAACGGGGAAAAAACATGCCCGAACATATACACCATCATGGAAAATGCTTCGTGCTCACAAATAAGTTGAGCCAACTAGTATCTTTGTCATGCTCACGGATATCTGCTTTTTATGTGATTGATTCGGGATTGGCACCCACTTCTGATTTTGTGTACCTTTAACATCATGTATTTTTGTATCGATTGATTGTCCTAGTACAATTGACTTCAGTGGTTCCAACACAGCCTTTGTCACATATATCAATCAGGCTTTAGTCACATATATCAATAAGGCTTTAGGTTGGCAAGGTCGGAGATATATGCAGCTTAATCTCTTGTGGATGATATAAAAATACCGTCAGTACATTTCAGCGGCGTGACGCATTTCGGACATCCGAAATGTCCGTCTGCGTCGCGCGGCGGACACGAGACAGGCTGTTTTTGTCCGCGCGTCCGTTTGCACCTTGGGGTGGTTCCAGCGATGCGACGCATTTCCGCGTTTGCATCAAATATGAAGTTTCGAAACAACAAAGTAAGGAATTCAACAAAGTCATAGTTATTACATTTAATTTTAAAAAGTCTACATGAAAATAAGATAGTACTCCTCTAGGCATGATCTTCATGGCCAGCCATGGTCCATTGATGCTCAATCAGATCCGTTTGCAGCTGTTTGGAGACGGTGTCGTTTGTGACTTCTACATTTATATGTAGATAGTTCGCCTAAGATGAAGCTCCAGAAACTGGCGCAACCAACTCACCTTGGAATTCCCAGTGGTTCTCATTGCGGCCATCAGGACGCTCGTTCTCAACGATCATGTTGTGCATGATCACGCAGCATGTCATCACCTCATGCATGGTCTTCGGCGACCATGTTCTTGCTTGCCGGGTGAGGACAATTGCCCACCGAGCTTGGAGCACACCATATCCACGCTCCACATCTTTCCTGCAAGCCTCTTGCATCTTGGCAAACCTCCTCGTCTTCTCGGAGTTTGGATTACGGACAGTCTTCACCAATGTGGCCCAGTCAGGGTAGATGCCATCAGCAAGATAATATGGCTTATCATATGCATTTCCATTGATCTCATAGCTCACCCGGGGAGCTTTGCCTTGCATGAGCCTTTCGAAAACCGGTGATCGGTGCAACACATTGATGTCATTGTTGGGACACAGGCCATGCCAAAGAATGAATGCAAATCCATAAATCTTGAGATATGACGGCTTCAAGAATGACAGTCCGTCCCTCCTCATGCCAGTTGTACATGCTACGCCATCCAAATGGACAGTTCTTCCACTCCAGTGCATGCAATCTATGCCTTGCCACACTACAAGAAAAGTTACGATACTCAACGTCCCAAAATCGTCCACTAAGGGTATTTTTCGTCGCCTATGGGCCTAACCAGACGATATGGGTTCTGTTATCGAAACTGCGTCAAGCAAAGTCCAACGACGATTTTTCGGTCCGTCCGCTTGGGCGCCCTTCGCCACGGAAAATCGGACCGTTGCCCAAGTGTTTCCGGGAGCAGTTATTGCGACGTCATGCAAAGCGACACGTAGCGACAGGTGTCGCGATTAACGGCGTTAACGTGGCTCCCCGTGGTAGATGGTAGGCCCACACGGGGCCTGCCACATCTGCGGGCCGGGCCAGATGACATGGTTTGACCGGTCAACTATGTTGGGCTGGTCCATTAGTTACGTGGGCCGGGCCTAACCTCTAATGTTGATGGTCAAAACTTAAATGGGCAGCCCATTTAACATATGGAGTCCACCTTACGACAAGCCCGGGTCGGCCAAAACAGAAGTGGGCCGGGCCAAAAACAGGTGGGTCCCACTTTCTGTTAAAGGCCGGCCCATTTAGTGTGTGGGGTCCACCATATAGCAAGTGGGCGTGGCCCAGAAAGCTAGTGGGCCGGGCCAAGCACGGAGTGGGTCAGCCCACTTTCCAGTTAAACGGTCGGCCCATTTAGTATGTGGGGTCCACCATATAGCAAGTGGGCCGGCCCAACAAGATAGTGTAGGGCCAAAAACACGGGTGGGTCCCTCCTGTTAAAGGGCAAGCCCATTTAGTATGGGGGAGTCCACCATATAGCAAGTGGAGAAGCTGGCCCAACAAATTAGTGGGCGGGCCAAAAGCACAGTGGGTCCACATTCTGACAATGGGCGGCCCATTTGGTATGTAGGGTCCACCATATGTAGAAAGTGAGCCGGCCCAACAAGATAGTGGGTCGGGCCAAAAACACGAGTGGGCCCCACCTTCCTATTAAAGAGACCGGCCCATTTACCATGTGGGACCACCATATAGCAAGTGGGTGGCCCAACAAGATAGTGGGCCGGCCCAAAAGGACGGGTGGGCCCCACTTTCCTCTTCAAAGGGCGGCCCATTTAGTATGTAGGGTCCGCATAAAAGCAAATGGTTGGCCAACTATTTGATGGGTTGGCCCGGTAGTGGATAAGGGTCCACCTTAAAGCAGAAATTGGGCCGGCCCAATTAGAGTGTGGGGTCCACGGTGGAAATCCAGAATGGAGCTGGCGAAGTAAGTGGGCGGCCCAGATTTAGTTCTTTATTTATATCTTAGGCATAATATGCGCTTTAGGATTTTGCGGCCAGGCACATATGTGATTTTGCTTAATTGGGTCGTTTAAGGGATGGGAATTGTGATTTAGATACCGAGAATATTTACGCAGCATTGATTTATATCGGATAGCCTCACTTACCACAAGCACCAAAGAAAAATACGCGAAAGAACTATAAAAACTAACTAAAAATTACATCTCAGCTGTAAGGCATTGAAAAAAATATTCCACCACAGAAATTGAATGGTAATTAAACCTAGCAATACAATGAAGCGATCCCGGCAATCTTTAAGTTGTCCATGCAGCACTATAACTGAAACAAAGACATTACAAGTTAAGACAGCAACAATGGAAAGGCAAAGACACTACAATGTTGTTTGCTAAAGAATTTGGAACTCATCATTTACGTAGTTATAACAAGATCATTGTAATGCACACAATAAGCAAACAAAGAGTGCATACGCATACCAACAGCCAATATATCAGAGCATGTTAGAATGAAACAATGAGACTTGCCTACTATGCGAGTCCCATGCAAACCAGCATGTTCGGGGAGTACAAAATTGGCATGAACAACATGGTATGAGGCTATAAAATTTTGTAACGGCTTGTTGAGCAAGATACGAATATAGTGGGATCACACAGCAGACTTGTATAAGAGGGAATGCAAACCAATATGTTCGGCAGCTTTCCATATGTGACGTCATGCCAGTCGGAGAAACAAGTCGATAATGCGGCTTTTGAGGAGAACAAGATGGCACACAAAATTATTATCTAGTAATATGACAAGTTTATTGTACTACAGGCTTAGATAGCGAGTGATAGCATGCCAAACTAAGTCCTTACTTTGTTAGCTTACAATGAACTAGATACAAAACAATGGCATCACATGTTAGTACGGGGAATGCAAGCCAACATGTTCATGGAGTAAAGAATTGGCACAAACAACATAGTAGCAGGCCATAATTTTTGTAACAACAACCGAGCAAGATAAAGTTATGATGGCTAGATCTACGAGGTGAGGGAATGTAAACCAAATATAGGAGTTACGATGCCAAAGCTATAGAGCGGGGAATGCGAACCAACATGTGCAATTACTTAAAATTGGCCATGAACTAAATAATAGCAGGATGTTACTATAATAGCTAGGAATAAAACATATAGGAGTTATAATGGCATCACTGATAAACTTGTAGATAAGGAAAAAAATCAATTTGTTTCGGGATATAAAGTTGTAATGAGCAACACATAGAGGATAGTTAATGCTAAGGCTTAGGATGGACCAGAAACGGAATATAGTGGGATCTGAACTTGTAGAAAAGGGAATGCACACCAATATGTTCACAATTCTATATGTGAGCGCCATGCTAATTAAGAGAAACAAGTTAATATTGCAGCTTTTTGAAGAATCAGATGGGAGACAAAATTATGATGGAAGTTGCTTTCAGCATAAACGAGTTCAAATAAATTTGTACTGCAGGATGGCAAAGCGATAGCATGCAGGAACTAATAGCAGGCAGTTAATTTGTTAGCTTACGACGAAGTAGGTAGAAATAACAATGGCATCACCGTAGTACGGGGAATGCAAACCAACATGTTCGGGGAAGGACAAGATTGGCATGAACAACGAATGAGCAAGATAAAGTTATGATAGCTACATCTACAGAGCGAGGGAATGCAAACCAAAATGTTTAATCGCTTGAAGTTAGCAATGAAGTTGAAAATAGCAAGGTGTTACGGTCATAACTAGGAATGAACAAAACTTCAGACAAACAGGCATCTGAACCCGAGAACATGGCGCTAAAACAAGGGACTTACATTAGGAGAAGCACTTTGTGGGGACAGCAGATCTTCTGGGGTTGATAGATCCGGTGATGAAGTACCCTACATGTGCTCCGGGTTGGAGAGACGACCATTAAACTTCATGGTTACTCATCTAATCTGCAAGGACGTAACGCGTCTTTAGCACAAACAGGTTCCCCCAAGATTAAACAAGAACTTGAGGGCAGTAAAAACGACATTAGAAGAGTTTAGATCATGCACGGCCCCGGTGAAGCAGATTCGGTTCATGCACATCGGTGTCGGTGAGCAAGATCCGATGCGGTGGACGATGCGGCAGGTGGAGCGACTGCGGTAGGCTGCTGGATGAGCATATGGTTTCGGGTTCGGCGGGGATGATCCGATCGGTTGATGACGGCGGCGATGAAGCGGCTCCGGCAGGCAGCCGGATGACGAGGATCGCGAGGGTTCGGGTAGGCCAGGGAAGTCCGGCGGGGATGTTCCGGTGCGGTGGTCGTGGAGGTGGTAGAGAGAGGAACTTGGGAAGTTCCGGTGGGTGTCAGGAATTTTTTTTGGGAGGGTTTCAGGGGCTAGGGAGGTGGTGATCCAAAAAATGGCGGGCAGACCCCCCCACCGACTTTCTGTCATCCCCACAAGGGTAGAATGGGAATTTGAAGGCATGTAGATTTTTTGTATTTTGTGGGCGGGAAGTTTTGCAGCTATGAGATTTGGCTATGGTCAAGTATAATGATAAAAAATTAGGAGACCGTACTATATGTTCAAGGTCGAGTGCAAATCAAATCATCATCACCTTGAATATCAGTTACTATCATCGTGTTCTATCTTCTTATCCCATTCAAAAACACGCCTGAAATATTTCTAGATTGGCGGGAGATTTTGCCGCCCGACTGAGATTTGATTTTGAATATGGCTATGGTCAAGTAATATAATATAATACTAATATAAAAACGGTACACCTGGTTAAGTACTAATTGCTGTGCTTCGGCAGAGTTAAGGCCACCAGCCACATCAAGCCATCATCATTACAAACAAAGTAGTCAAATCTAGAAGCTAGTATAGGATAAATTCACAACAGCATAATAAATCCAGAGAAAAATAAGTATAATACTACATAAGCTGCATACAAGGCAAAAGCAGCCAATAACAATGTTAATGTTCACGACAAACTAATCGCTGAAAACAATACAAGACACAATGTATGGCCAACATGAGGAGGATACCCCGGGATGAACGAATATGTTCTTCATTCAGCATATATATTTCTTCGTCACTCCATTGGAAGGAAATTTTCATTGAACTCCTTCCGTATGCAGGTGCGGCCAATACATCCTCAAACGGTATGGCCTTTGTTCATTTCTGAGCGTAGTTTCCTAATCTATTCACATGTATTGGCCCACTCATCCCGGGCCTTTATATCATCAAAGTACTCTCTGATATAACTCCAAAATCTGTGTATTAGATGCAGCCAGGGTCGAAGTGTCGGGTGCACTCTGGTGTCGCCGGAGATACACCGGATATAATGGACGAAGAAGGCACGACTGCCGATGTTATTGACGGCATGGAGAGAGCGGCTCTCGGTGTCCACACGGTACACCAATGGTTGACCTTCCTCCAAATGCTTGTTGTCCAACAACACAGGCAGCAGACCACGATGCGCGTAGATGTACACGTCCGTTAGAACCCCAAGAGGAAGGTATGATGCACCCAGCAGCAAGTTCCCTCAAAAAGAAACCAAGGTTGAATCGGACCAGGAGCGCAGAAGCACGTTGAAGGTTGATGGTCGGCGAAATGTGATCGGCGCAACACCGGGGATTCGGCGCCAACGTGGAACGCCGCACAACAAAACCAAAGTACTTTGCCCCAACGAAGCAGTGAGGTTGTCAATCTCACCCACAAGCTTGCTGTAACAAAGGATTAAACGTATCGAGTGGAAGATGTTTGCAAGAAAATAGTAAAACACAATTGCAGTAGATTGTATGCTATGTAAAGAATGGGACCGGGGTCCACAGTTCACTAGAGGGTGTCTCTCCCATAAGATAAAAGCATGTTGGGTGAACAAATTACAGTCGGGCAATTGACAAATAGAGAAAGGGCATAACAATGCATATACATGATATGATAAATATAGTGAGATTTAATTGGGCATTACGACAAAGTACATAGACCGCCATCCAACTGCATCTATGCCTAAAAAGTCCACCTTCGGGTTATCATCAGGACCCCATTCAGTATTAAGTTGCTAAGCAACAGACAACTGCATTAAGTATGGTGCATAATGTAATCGACAACTACATCCTTAGACATAGAATCAATGTTTTATCCCCTAGTGGCAATAGCACATCACAACCTTAGAACTTTATATCGATCCCAGTGTCAATGAAGGCATGAACCCACTATCGAGCATAAATACTCCCTCTTGGAGTTAAGAGTAAAAACTTGGCCAGTGCCTCTCTACTAATAACGGAGAGCATGCAAGATCATAAACAACACATAAACAATAGATTGATAATCACCATAACATAGTATTCTCTATCCATCGGATCCGGAGACAAACACAACATATAGTATTCGAGATAGATGATCTTGATCATGTTGGGCAGCTCACAAAGATCAACAATGAAGCACAACAAAGGAGAAGACGACCATCTAGCTACTGCTTTGGACCCATAGTCCGAGGGTGAACTACTCACTCATCACTCGGACGATCATGGCGATGAAGAGTCCTCAGGGAGATGAATCCTCTCGGCAGGGTGCCGGAGGCGATCCTCCTGAATCCCCCGAGATGGGATTACCGGCGGCGGCGTCTCTGGAAGGTTTCGTATCGTGGCTCTCGGGGGGGTGTTGCGACGGAGGCTTTAAGTAGGCGGAAGGGCCGCGCAGGGGCCCACACGAGGGCCCCACACCATAGGTCGGCGGCCAGGGCCTGGGCCGCGCCGCCCTATGGTGGCAGCCACTCGTGGCCCCACTTCCCCTTCCCTCTTCGGTCTTCTGGAAGCCGTGCAA
The DNA here is from genome assembly GCA_030979885.1 of Lolium multiflorum. Taxonomy (NCBI): domain Eukaryota; kingdom Viridiplantae; phylum Streptophyta; class Magnoliopsida; order Poales; family Poaceae; genus Lolium; species Lolium multiflorum. Next base: position 265,486,414 of record CM061753.1, read on the forward strand.
AAATGGGACCCTGAAGTGAAGATTTAGGTATTCGAGAATATTTCCTTTAACAAGTTTACCGAAACCAAAAACAACGAGAAAACAATGGCGGCTCTTCGACATCTTGTTAATAGGTTAGTTCGAGAAAATGCATAAATATGACATATAATGTGCATAAAACGTGTAGGTATCATCAATAAAGTAGCATGGAACATAAGAAATTATCGATACGTTGGGACGTATCAGCACATCCCAAGTTAGTTCCTCTCGAGCAGGTAAAGCGATAACAAAGATAATTTCGAAGTGACATGCCATCATAATCTTGATCATACTATTTGTAAACATATGTAATGAATGCAGCGATCAAAACAAGGTAATGACATGAGTAAACAAATGAATCATATAGCAAAGACTTTTCATGAATAGTACTTCAAGACAAGCATCAATAAGTCTTGCATAAGAGTTAACTCATAAAGCAATAAATCAAAGTAAAGGTATTGAAGCAACACATAGGAAGATTAAGTTTCAGCGGTTGCTTTCAACTTATAACATGTATATCTCATGGATATTGTCAACATAAAGTAATATAACAAGTGCAATATGCAAGTATGTAGGAATCAATCACAGTTCACACAAGTGTTTGCTTCTTAAGGTGGAAGGAGATAGGTAAACCTGACTCAACAGTAAAAGTAAAAGAATGGTCCTTCAAGAGGAAAGCATCGATTGATGTATTTGTGCTAGAGCTTTTATTTTGAAAACATGAAACAATTTTGTCAACGGTAGTAATAAAGCATATGAGTTATGAAAATTATATCTTACAAGTTGCAAGCCTCATGCATAGTATACTAATAGTGTCCGCACCTCGTCCTACTTAGCTTGGACTACCGGATCTTTGCATGCCATGTTTCAACCAAGTGTCACAAAGGGGTACCTCCATGCCGCCTGTACAAAGGTCTAAGGAGAATGCTCGCATTTTGGATTTCTCGCTTTTGATTATTCTCAACTTAGACATCCATACCGGGACAACATGGACAACAGATAATGGACTCCTCTTAAATGCATAAGCATGTAGCAATGATTATTATTCTCATATGAGATTGAGGATATATGTCCAAAACTGAAACTTCAACCATGATTCATGGCTTTAGTTAGCGGCCCAATGTTCTTCTCTAACAATTTTGCATGCTCCAACCACTAAAATGATAGATCCTTCAGAAAAGACGGACATGCATAGCAACTCACATGATATTCAACAATAGTTGATGGCGTTCCCCAGAAGCATGGTTATCGCACAACAAGCAACTTAATAAAAGATAAAGTGCATAAGTACATATTCAATACTACGATAGTTTTTAAGGCTATTTTGTCCCATGAGCTATATATTGCAAAGGTGAATGATGGAATTTTAAAGGTAGCACTCAAGAAATTTACTTTGGAATGGGAGAAATACCATGTAGTAGGTAGGTATGGTGGACACAAATGGCATAGTAGTTGGCTCAAGGATTTTGGATGCATGAGAAGTATTCCCTCTCGATACAAGGTTTAGGCTAGCAAGGTTATTTGAAGCAAACTCAAGGATGAACCGGTGCAGAGAAAAACTCACATAAAAGACATATTGTAAACATTATAAGACTCTACACCGTCTTCCTTGTTGTTCAAAAACTCAATACTAGATATTATCTAGACCTTAGAGAGACAAATATGCAAATCAAATTTTAACAAGCTCTATGTATTTCTTCATTAATGGGTGCAAAGCATATGATGCAAGAGCTTAAACATGAGCACAACAATTGCCAAGTATCACATTATCCAAGACATTTTGGAATTACTACATGTAGCATTTTCCAATTCCATCCATATAACAATTTAACGAAGAAGAAACTTCGGCTTGAACATTATGAGTAAAGCCTAAGGACATATTTGTCCATATGCAACAGCGGAGCGTGTCTCTCTCCCACAAAGTGAATGCTAGGATCCATTTTATTCAAACAAAAACAAAAACAAAAACAAACCGACGCTTCAAGCAAAGAACACAAGATGTGATTGAATAAAAATATAGTTTCAGGGGGAGGAACCCGATGATGTTGTCGATGAAGAAGGGGATGCCTTGGGCATCCCCAAGCTTAGACGCTTGAGTCTTCTTAAAATATGCAGGGGTGAACCACGGGGCATCCCCAAGCTTAGAGCTTTCACTCCTCTTGATCATAGTATATCATTCTCCTCTCTTGACCCTTGAAAACTTCCTTCACACCAAACTTCAAGCAAACTCATTAGAGGGTTAGTGCACAATTAATAATTCACATGTTCAGAGGTGGCACAATCATTCTTTACACTTCTGGACATTTCATAAAGCTACTGGACATTAATGGATCAAAGAAATGAATCCAACATAGCAAAAGAGGCAATGCGAAATAAAAGCAGAATCTGTCAAAAACAGAACAGTCCGTAAAGACGAATTTAAAGCTGGCACCAGACTTGCTCAAATGGAAAAACTCAAAACTAATGAAAGTTGCGTACATATCTGAGGATTACGCTCGTAAATTGGCAGATTTTTGAATTTTCTACAGAGGCCTGTGCCCAGATTCGTGACAGACAGCAATGCTGTTTCTGCGCAGCGATCCCAAATATAACATCAACTTTGACATAGAAACTTTACTTGGCACAAAAACATGATAAGGAGAGGTTGCTACAGTATTAAACAACTTCCAAGACTCAACAAAACAAAAATTGCTGTAGTAAAAACATGGGTTGTCTCCCATAAGCGCTTTTCTTTAACGCCTTTCAGCTAGGCGCAGAAAGTGCAAATCAAGTAACATCGAGAGTAGAAGCATCAACATCATAATTTGTTCTAATAATAGAATCAAAAGGCAACTTCATTCTCTTTCTAGGGAAGTGTTCCATACCTTTCTTGAGAGGAAATTGATATTTAATATTACCTTCCCTCATATCAATAACACCAACGGTTCGAAGAAAAGGTCTTCCCAACACAATAGGACAAGATGCATTGCATTCGATATCCAAGACAACAAAATCAACAGGGACAAGGTTATTGTTAACCGTAATGCGCACATTATCAATCCTCCCCAAAGGTTTCTTTTTAACATTATCGGCAAGATTAACATCCAAATAACAATTCTTCAATGGTGGCAAGTCAAGCATATCATAAATCTTTTTAGGCATAACAGAAATACTTGCACCAAGATCACATAAAGCATTACATTCAAAGTCATTGAATTTCATTTTAATGATGGTCTCCCAACCATCTTCTAACTTTCTAGGAATAGAAGTTTCAAGTTTTAGTTTCTCTTCTCTAGCTTTTATGAGAGCATTTGTAATATGTTTTGTAAAGGCTAAATTTATAGCACTAGCATTAGGACTTTTAGCAAGTTTTTGTAAGAACTTTATAACTTCAGAGATGTGGCAATCATCAAAATCTAAATCATTATGAGCTACAGCAATTGGATCATTGTTCCCAAGGTTGGAAAAAATTTCAGCAGTTTTATCACAAGCAGTTTTTAGCAATTTCAGGCAGTTTTGTACGCTTTGCACTAGGAGTAGAAACATTGCCAACACCATTATTTTACCATTAATAGTAGGAGGTGCAGCAACATGTGAATCATTATCATTACTAATGGTGGTAATAGTCCAAACTTTAGCTACATTATTCTCTTTAGCTAGTTTTTCATTTTCTTCTCTATCCCACCTAGCACGCAATTCAGCCATTAATCTTATATTCTCATTAATTCTAACTTGGATGGCATTTGCTGTAGTAGTAATCTTATTATCAATATCATCATTAGGCATAACTTTCAATTTTAATAACTTAACATCAGAGGCAAGTCTATCAACTCTAGAAGCAATTATATCAATTTTATCAAGCTTTTCCTCAACAGATTTGTTAAAAGCAGTTTGTGCACTAATAAATTCTTTAAGCATGGCTTCAAGACCAGAGGGTACACTCCTATTATTATTGTAAGAATTCCCATAAGAATTACCATAACCATTACCATTAGCAGAAGGATATGGCCTATAGTTATTACCAGAGTTGTTCCTATAAGCATTGTTGTTGAAATTATTATTTTTAATGAAATTCACATCAACATTTTCTTCTTGAGCAACCAATGAAGCTAAAGGAACATTATTTGGATCAACATTAGATCTACCATTCACAAGCATAGACATAATCACATCAATTTTATCACTCAAGGAAGAGGTTTCTTCAACAGAATTTACCTTCTTACCTTGTGGAGCTCTTTCCGTGTGCCATTCGAGTAATTTATCATCATATCATCAAGAAGCTTTGTAGCCGCCCCAAAGTGATGGACATAAAGGTACCTCCAGCAGCTGAATCCAATAAATTCCGCGAAGAAAAATTTAGTCCTGCATAGAAGGTTTGGATGATCATCCAAGTAGTCAGTCCATGGGTTGGGCAATTCTTTACCAAAGTCCCATCTAATTGCTTAAAATTCATTATGCTACTTCTCAAAGATATAATTTTAGCGGGAGGATAATATCTACCAATAAAAGCATCCTTGCATTTAGTCCATGAATCAATACTATTCTTAGGCAAAGATAGCAACCAATCTTTAGCTCTTCCTCTTAATGAGAAAGGAAACACTTTCAATTTAATAATATCACCATCTACATCCTTATACTTTTGCATTTCACAAAGTTCAACAAAATTATTGAGATGGGCAGCAGCACATCATCAGAACTAACACCAGAAAATTGATCTCTCATGACAAGATTTAATAAAGCAGGTTTAATTTTAAAGAATTCGCTGTAGTAGCAGTGGAGCAACAGTGTGCATAGGAAATCATTATTATTTGCATTTGTGAAGTCACACAACTTAGTATTTTCAGGGGTATTCATTTTAGCAACAGTAAATAAAACAAACTAGATAAAGTAAATGCAAGTAACTAATTTTTTTGTGTTTTTGATATAGAGAGCAAGACAGTAAATAAAGTAAAACTAGCAACTAATTTTTTTGTGTTTTGTTTAGGTGCAGCAAACAAAGTAGTAAATAAAATAAAGCAAGACAAAAACAAAGTAAAGAGATTGAGAAGTGGAGACTCCCTTGCAGCGTGTCTTGATCTCCCGGCAACGGCGCCAGAAAAGGCTTGATGCGTAGTATGTACACACCGTTGGGAACCCCAAGAGGAAGGTATGATGCGCACGGTGGCAAGTTTTCCCTCGAAAGAAACCAAGGTTGAATCGAACCAGGAGGAGCCAAGAAGCACGTTGAAGGTTGATGGTCGCGAAATGTGATGCGGCGCAACACCAGGGATTCCGGCGCCAACGTGGAATCTGCACAACAAAACCAAAGTACTTTGCCCCAACGAAACAGTGAGGTTGTCAATCTCACCGCTTGCTGTAACAAAGGATTAAACGTATCGAGTGGAAGATGTTTGCAAAAAAATAGTAAAACACAATTGCAGAGATTGTATGCTATGTAAAGAATAGGACCGGGGTCCACGTTCACTAGAGGTGTCTCTCCATAAGATAAAAGCATGTTGGGTGAACAAATTACAGTCGGGCAATTGACAAATAGAGAAGGGCATAACAATGCATATACATGATATGATAAATATAGTGAGATTTAATTGGGCATTACGACAAAGTACATAGACCGCCATCCAACTGCATCTATGCCTAAAAAGTCCACCTTCAGGTTATCATCCGAACCCCATTCAGTATTAAGTTGCTAAGCAACAGACAATTGCATTAAGTATGGTGCTGATGTAATCGACAACTACATCCTTAGACATAGAATCAATGTTTTATCCCTAGTGGCAACAGACATCACAACCTTAGAACTTTCTGTCACTGTCCCAGGTGTCAATGAAGGCATGAACCCACTATCGAGCATAAATACTCCCTCTTGGAGTTAAGAGCAAAAACTTGGCCAGAGCCTCTACTAATAACGGAGAGCATGCAAGATCATAAACAACACATAAACAATAGATTGATAATCACCATAACATAGTATTCTCTATCCATCGGATCCCGACAAACACAATATATAGTATTACAGATAGATGATCTTGATCATGTTAGGCAGCTCACAAGATCCAACAATGAAGCACAACAAGGAGAAGACGACCATCTAGCTACTGCTATGGACCCATGGTCCAGGGTGAACTACTCACTCATCACTCCGGAGGCGATCATGGCGATGAAGAGTCCTCGGAGATGAATCCCCTCTCCGGCAGGGTGCAGGCGATCTCCCGAATCCCCGAGATGGGATTCGCGGCGGCGGCGTCTCGGAAGGTTTTCCGTATCGTGGCTCCCGGTCGGGGGCGCGACGGAGGCTTTAAGTAGGCGGAAGGGCAACGCGGGTGGCCACACGAGGGCCCCACACCATGGGTCGGCGCGGCCAGGGCCTGGCCGCGCCGCCCTATGGTGTCGGCGCCTCGTGGCCCCACTTCCTTCCCTCTTCGGTCTTGGAAGCTTCGTGCAAAAATAGGACCCGGGCGAAGATTTCGGAAATATTTCCTTACTAGGATTTCGACACCAAAAACAGCAGAAAACAGCAACTGCTCTTCGGCATCTTGTTAATAGGTTAGTTCCAGAAAATGCATAAATATGACATATAATGTGCATAAAACATGTAGGTATCATCAATAAAGTAGCATGGAACATAAGAAATTATCGATACGTTGGAGACGTATCAAGCACCATCCGACTTCACAAGGTAGAACTTGTTATTTCCAAGTTCTGGAAATGAAAATAGTGTATCCATATTTTGACAGTGCTCGCACGCTGCTCCAACTGGACATTGTTGGTGCACACTAATTTTCCGAACTCAAAATTGTTCACAGCTATTGCATACAATTCACCATTGAACGGGTAATGCAACGCAGACAATGGTGCTCGATCGAAAATCTTCCTTCTCCCAATCTTCATCTATACCCTCGGTTGGAGTGCTCTCATCGACCCAAGCAATTTCCGCGGGTAATCTTTGGAAACGAAGACCATAGTCGGGGACTTCATCACAGCGACTGACTTCAGAATAACGTTTGGCATATGCGCCTCAAACATAGTATTCAATGTCTTTGTGAGTGGGTTCAGAAGCCGTATCTTGTGCGGCTGGTTCTTCTGGGCAAGCACGATGACGCCACGGCAAAAGCCGACAAAGTAGTATCTAAAATATATTGATGAAGATAACATTCAGCACTAAGATGTTTACGATTGAAAATAAAAATAGATTAACTCTATAGATATGGAGGAATTTGAACCTTGCATGAACTTCCGTTAGATCGATGGTGACGTAGCGGGATGTGCGGAGGTGGAGGAAGGTGAAATCAGCAGCGCGTGGAAGGCCGTGGTCTAGCATGATCCATTCGTGCAGGTGCACGTCGGGCTCAGGTAAACCTGAGCGCCAATTTCTACAGACTTGCCTCATAGCAGAGTAGGTGTGTACTGCTCGTTCGCCAGTAAGCATTCGCCGATCTTGTGAAGTGGTCCATCAGCCGAGAGAGCCCCCAGTTCGGGGGCGACGGCCGCCGGCGCATTCTTCTTGTCCATCGCCGGCAGGGAGCGCGCGTGGGCGGTTGGTGTTTTTCCTTCGATTTGGAGAAGTTGATGGGACGTGAGAGGCGTGGTTGCGTGCGTGAGTGAGAATGAGACTGTGTGCAGAGGGAGGGAGAGAGGGGGCTCCGGCAACGTGACGGTTGGTCTCGGCAGTTTCTCAAAAAAGCTAGACGTTTGGTCTCAACACGCGCACCGCCTAACCGCTGTGCACCGCGACACGCGTCCGTGGGCACGTCTGCACCGTTACGTGTACTCAGTTAGCCTTACACGGAAAATATCGCACTTTTCCTCGAGTACTAATACTGGCTAGTGCAATATACTCGGTTTTACCCTCAAGTGGCTGATCAAGAGAGTCAACAAATGGGATTAAGCTATCTAATTGAGTAATTTCATGCGCAAAAAAAAATCATAGTGCCTCCTACTCATGGAGTCTTGTTAAGAAGAGGAGGTCTAATACGTGGAAAACAGAATAGCACACCACAGGTCCGAAATGATGGAAAGGGCTAGGCAATCCACTTATTATAGAACTCAACAAAAACCACATGGAACTATATTAAACTTATGCAGTAGCCAACGCAACCAAAAGTCAGAAGTGCAGGCTGAATCCCAAAGGCACAACACAATAAGGAAACTTGCAACCTTATATAAAAGGGGCTATGCAACCCACTTATACACACATTAACAGCCATCCTCGTGTGTGACAAGAGAAATTCAACACTGGATTCGGAGGTAGGCACATGAAGCTTTACAAGGGCCAATGGGGCACCAACAATTTAAGGATGAATTGAACCACACCGTCAACAATTCAAACTCGAGACCTTGGCTCTAATACCATTTAAGTTCGAACGGATTGAAAAGGCTAGGCAACCAATTTCTAAAACATCCACAGGAACAACTACCAAGTTGATCCCAGCCGTAGATAAATGCATCCACCAACAAAATAGGAACAGTGCCTCAGTCTTAGTAAACATTTCACAATACCAAGGTACTCACATGTCAATGTCAGTGTTTTCATCTCCAATTATCTATGGCATTTTATTAGTCTTTGAGAGATTATAACAAACTTGATTGGCCTCCTGCAGTAGGGCATCACATGCTTCTGATCTCGATCTCAACATGTCAACTTGGTTTCTTAACACATCTGCTGCAGCTCGTTCTATTTGGATTTGTTCCTCCAGAACTTGTGCAGAGAAAGACTTGGACTTGGACTTGGACTTGGACTGCAAAAACCCAAGCATTTCGGGAAAGTGTTTTTGGTGATATCTTTATTTTTAAGTACCATGGTAAATGTCTCCATACATTCTTCTAGAGTTTTTTCCATACCATCTTTCCCGGGTTTTGCCATCTCCAATTTCATATTTGCCTGAAAAGTTTTGAGTCGTGTAAAAATAAAAGTTATTACAGAGAAACATGCAGACGGTAGATTTAATGTGTATGAACTACTTCTAATCCTACAAGTTGGTATGCCTGATTACACATCAAATGCATTTTCACAAAAACGCCTACAAGATCATATTGACATATTGCTCCTACAAATTGGAAAGTGTGTAGTTAAAAAATTAAATCATAAAGAAGACTTACAATAACACTTTCTGCAAGTTCTCCTATCACATTATGTTTGTTCTTTTGGCATGCCTCGAACTGCTCTGCCAGAGTCATCTCTTTGTCTGGTTGCATGTTGTTTGCATGATCTACTTTCTGCATTTTTGTACAATCATATGGAGATCAAATAACGTGGTTGAAATGGAGGATGGAAATATAACATGCACACGGAGTTCTACACAATTTACGAGTAACATATGTAGCAGTACAGACCAGCGGGGCATTACTTTTTGCCAGAGATGCCCAACCAAGTGACGAGATCCTGTACGGCTTGGTAAACGTTGTTTCAAGCGGTTAGCCTGGTTCCTTTTAGACAACGTCTGCAAAAGGAGACTAGTGAGACACTGGCGCAAAATAAGTATTCGGAATTTAATCTGGTTTCACGGTCCTCATAAGCCATACCACATTCTGACCAATGCTTGACAAGATCTCCCCACTGCTCGTCAGTCATACAGGGTGCAGGAGACTTTGTTCGAACATTGGCAGTAATCTGGCCAGTGAAGTATGTCGCCTTAAGCTTATAGCGGTGCTGGCGCAACAATTCTTTGAATATGGAAGCGATGACAAACTTTACATCCTCATTATCCTCATCGAATTCAAACCTTAACTGCTCACAACGGTGGAATGATTGGTGAGTTATATAGCATAGAAACAACAGTAAGCTACAAGAAATGGGACAGATCAATATGGAATAATTTATCAATACCAGGAGAAGCATGACTTACGTGTAAATTATGCACTAAACTCTCGAACTGTGAAGGGTGTCAACGTGCTGCTTCCACAATGGGAAGGTAGGAAGTTCATTCCTGATAAAATGGCCAACCTGTGATACAAGATATGAAGATTCATGCGGATGAAGTGGCCTTCTGCCACCTACAATAGATGTGATGCGAAATCTTGAACCCATTCCGGAAATCTTAGCTGCAAGTTTTTTTCCTACCGTTGGCCCCCTCGTTTTTATTGATCGTGGCGAACCTACCAAGTTAAGCATTACATCAAGCTATCATGGTATATAGATACATAAGGGAGCATTAAACTACAAGTCTTGAAAAAAGTATTACCTTTTTTGGCGTGGGTCTCATCATCGGGAGAGGAGTTGTCTTTCGCAGGACTAAGGGCCGGAGGGAGATCATCACCAGTTTGCTGGTGTTGTGGCAGCACTGTTTGGACATTTGAGGCTGTATCATCTGGGACTAGCATCATGTGTCCTTGGCCATTATTACCTACCACCACTCATGATGGTGCCAATTCTTGGCTAGAATTTGTTGTGGACTGGTTCTGTTGGCAATTGTTGCCCGAGTATTGGCAATGGTGGTTGTGGAATGTGTGGTGGTACATGCTGGGGCTACTCATCGATTCGATGGTTTGTGGTTTTTACGCGACCTTTTCTGTTATCATTCTTGGCCTGTTCGCCACCTCGTGTCGCTCTTGTTAGACCTTGTAATAGGAGGAGCAGCACGAGCATCGGGCTTAACTCTTTTTTTATTACACTGTCACCCATCCTGGTATCAGCCTGAGGTTCCTGTTGAGTGTTCTTCCTCCTATTCGTTCTTGAAAAGTTCTTGCCCGAATCTGCAGATGCCTGTCACACATAAATGATATTTCAATGTACAATATTATATGATGATGATATGCAGATGGAATGGAAAAACAGGAGGCAACATATGCCAAAACATATATGAGGCGTTAACTAAGCAGGAAAAATTGTAGTAATGAGATTGAACATGGCATGGGTAACATATTTGGTAGGACTGGGATACAACAAATGGAAGTTGGGACAAATAATTCGATGACAGGACAGAGAAAACTCACCTTGTTGTGTTGCAGACGATAGTCGACTAGGGCATCTTCCTGAGTCAGCTCGCCATCACAATCAGCAGGATCAAATTCTGAATGAGAGGAATGTTCCGTATCCTTTGTGAGGGAGGTGGGTGGCGTTTTTGCACTAGACCTTGTAGAAGGATGTAGTGTTAGGCCCAACGAGGCTGCAACTCGGCTATTATGCAGAATAGTTTGCCTCCGTTGCTCTTCGTACTCATTCTCGAGTGGAAGACCTAACATGCATTGGCGAGAAATGCAGATGAGATTTATCATGGAACTGTGCATATAAGAACAAATTAATAGTAGCAGTGAGACTGCTCAAAAGGTGTAATGACAAACAAACTATGGCTCAAAAATAATGGATGTTCATATTGTCAAGCTTCATGCACTAGCCAACGCAACCGGAAGTCCGGACTGATGGAAAGGGCAAACAAATTATGGCTCAAAAATAATTTATGTTGGGCAACAAAGGGCAGCAGCAACAATTTTAGGATAAGTATGATGTCAAGCTTCATGCAGTAGCCAACGCAACCAAAAGTCCGAACTGATGGAAAGGGCTAAGCAATCCACATATAGACTCAAACACATATAAGTGTCATTTTCATGCCAATGGTTAACCATATGGAATGGCGAATATAATTGCCTAGGGTCTTCCAAGTTCCAACAGATCGATCTATTGGATGAACTTGCTAGAGCATGCAATTCGAAATGGTATCAGACCTACAAGGTCCGGAGTTCAAATCCTAGCAAGTAGCAACGCAGTATTCAAAATAAATATTTGCACCTTCCTAAAAAATATCTAATGATACATGCCTAAGGCTCGGTCTATTGAATGAGTGGTTTTATCACTTAGCACCACAAGTTGGGGATTTTTAATCACAAAACACCAACATTTGGGGAAATTATTTCACATAACACATTATTTGTCATTAGTCGGCTTGACAAGAGCATGACCCTACAGCGTGACACCAATTTACAGTACGTGAGCATGTTTGCTACAAACAAATGAATTTTGGTGTGAAATTTTGTAGACACTGTGGAAATGAGAATATGAGTCACACTTGTTACATATGCTACACACAAATGAATTACCATATGACAAATATCCACAAGAAATTATAACCACACAAGAACATGAGATTTGGGTAATATATTCTGTACCAGCATAAGGTTTTGATAATGTTTACCAATACAACTACCCTGGACATAAGATTTTATTTTGAACTGTCTGGACATAAGATTTAACAACTAGTGTTGACAAACAGCTTTGTATTTGCGTTTAACAGCAAATACCACAAAATAAAGTCTAATTGTCTTTCTCCTGCGGTCACTCTTAAACTGACGGTGGGGAGGTCACTAATGGGCTATCAAACAGAGATCATGTATTCTGCGAAACAATTACCCCAAATGTTAGTGTTTTGTGATACAAATTTCTAGGGTTGTGGTTCTGTGATAAAAAAATCCTGAACTTCTGGTGTTAAGTGATAAAACCTCATTGGATGAACTGGCTAGAGCATGCAATTCCACATGGCGCACATAGAGTTGCAAATAGAAAAAAATACAGGCAGTTTAATACTATCAATAAATTGCTCTCCTAGCTTGACTGCTATCATAACCTTTGTAATACGTACTACCACCATCCCGAAGTTTTTATCAAAAATCATTAACATGCAAAATACAAATTTAATATCATTAAATAGATAACGAATATATTTTCGTACGGTATCTACAAAATATTATATTTCTTGATAGATTGTGAAAGTTTGGTCAAACTTTACTTGGTTTGACTTTTATAAATAAGCCTTCAGGTTTGGGGTGGAGGTAGTAATGTAGTATACTTCAAACCCCAAAAAAGTACCGACAGATGATATTTGGAAAAGAAATGCGTAAAGAAAGCGGACATAAGCTCTGCCTCTCCATCACAGATGTAAGGTTACGATCGCAGTTCCGAGATAAAAAAAAATACAGCTTTAATACTATCAACAAATTGCTCTGCTAGCTTGACTGCTATCATAAGCTTTGTAAAATGCATACTTCAAACCCCCAAAACATATCACACAGAAGTGATTCTCGGAAAAGAAATGCATAACGAAAGCGGACATAACCTCGATCTTCCTCTCGATCAGCAGATGTAAGGTTAAGATCTCATATAGCTACGCGGCAAACAACTATCTACACTGATCTAATATCAGCAAGAATGCATTGCAAGAAAGCAACGAAAACTAGTGTAAGAAATCAAATGCATATAACAAAAGCGGACATGTAAAGTATTCATCAACCTTCGTCTGAGGCCCGGGCGGATTTACTCTTTGGTTGGGGGTGGTCGACTTTGGGGCCGCTTTTTGCCCATCTCGATCTCGGTGAGGTGGACTACAGAGTCGGGAAGCGATCCGGAGGAGATATGGCGCGAACGTCGTCGAGGAAGTTAATCCGGCTTGCAAGGGAGCCAGAAAACATGGTCGGTCACTACGGTGGCGGTGAGAAGGCAAGATGGTGAGGAGGGGCGGTGGGGCACGGTCGTCGAGTGGGAGTGTGCCTGGTAGAAGCATGAGAAAGATGTGGTGTTCGAATTGTGCTCTAGGAAATATCCTCTGTGGACCAATGTTTATAGCCGACGCAAACCGCAGGTTTGGGGTAGCTTGAAAATGGGACGCGCCAACAATTTCGGCGCGTGTTTTGCGGCAGAGATGAAAGTCACCCATAAGAAACTTTCCTCATGGATGCTTGTTGCTTGGTCGTGTGGACAACATATATCGGATGAAGCCTAGTGACTGGGTGTATACGTGAGCACGCGCTTCTTGTTTGACACGTGTCTAACGTCGTTTGCTCTACCGTTAGTCTGTCCCACGGAAACTGTCGGACGGGTGAATTTGCAAAAATACCTTTAACGAATTCCCGACATAACGAGTCCACGCCCTCTTCTTCCTCCCTCACCCTGCTCGCTCCGCCCCACCTGGATCCCCGGCGCTGCTCCTCCTCCGCCGACGAGCGCCGCCGTATAGCTCGCCCTCGCTTATCCCCTCCGCCGTCAAGCCCCCACGCCGCTCCCCTCTCCCGACTGAGAAGATTGGACTTTTCTGTCCAAGGTTGGATTTTGTGCGATACCACGCTCCAAAACGAAGTGCTCGTCCGACCGGCGGATCAAGCGATGCCGGCGGTGAGGCGGAGCGCGACGGCTGCCAAGCGGCCGTACTCCCTGTCCTGCGCAGTCGCGACGGCGGGGGCATACCACTGCTCCTCCTCCCCCTTCCACGCATCCTCGCACCGCTCCGCCGCCCCCACCGCCGCCGCGATCTGCTCCACGGCCTGCCCGTACACGCGCGCCCGGATCTTGTCCAGCGCGTCCCGCAGCACGTCGATGATGTCTTATTCTGCTGCCAGTGCCGAAGGGGTGTCGTTGCCGTCGTGGTGAGGTTGCTGTAATCTGCAGCCGTTCTGTCGCCGCCATCGCTGGCCAGACGCTTTTGTTCCAAGTGGTTAGTTCCCGACTGTCTCTGCGATTCCGTCATTCATAGACATTTATGGATCAATGCTCCTCGCTGGAGCTGCAAAGAAACATGTAGTCCCAACTCTTTTTCTGCTACTAGCTGAGCAAAGACGGCCATGTGTGACAAGTGAGGTTCAGGACTTCAGGTTAATTTAGTGATAGACGAGGTTCAAAATTTTCAATTAAACAAATTCTTCCTGCAAATATTAACTCCCTTGCACCAATATTAACTTGACTGCAGTACCTTATTCAGTTAACAGTTCTGGACGACGGCGATCTTGTTCAGGGGAGTACAACGATCTTGTCCAGGGAGCAGAGGACCTCGCCCTCGCAGCAGCTGGTGGCATAGTGGCGCAGGGAGGAGGTAGATGCGGAGGCACTGCTGCCGGTCTCCTGCCCGGAGTTGTTGCTTCCGGTCGGCCGACCACTTCCACGACAAGCTACTGCTCTGCCAGTGAGGCCCCTCTCATCTTGTGTAGCACTGCCACAATTTTTGCATGCTTGTACTAGTGTTATTCTTGGTACAAACGGAGTATTATGTCTTGATGCCAAGTTGACTGTGGTGTCATTACCACAAATTGCAGTATTCGTAGACAAAGTTCCCTACATATTCTGTTAGATACACATAAAAAGAAATTGCAAAATTGCACCATGGCTATCCAGTATAATAAGTAAGCTAGGGTTCCAGTATCTGATGCAGATTGTCTGCAACTTTGCTCTTGTGCATGTTATTCTATGCCAAAATTTCATGTCAAATTCATGTTCTATGCCCTGTTATTGTTCTCAAACAGTAATTTTGGTTATGTCTTCTAGGCTGCAGAAACCTACTGGATATAACTAAATACCAAAACAGCACAACAAGGTAGCAGATCGTCACACAAAGATTGAGAATTTTTAGAATACCATTGCTGTATTATCATGCTCTTAACTTGCAACTTTTACTGTTTTGCAGGACCAATGAAACTCACAACACATCAGGCAGTTCTCACCAGAGGCAGGGGAGCAGTAGTAGCACGAGCTCCACCGGTGGCAGGGAGAAGCAGCACTTTGGTGGCGGCACCGCCGGTGTTTGGTCACCGGAGGACCTGCAGCAATCTCCTGGTGTTTTATTAATTGGCTGTAGCAATCTCATGAGAAGTCTGAGAAGACACTGTATTATTCACCAATGTACATTGTTAAAGATCATTTATCTTTTATTTAGTTGGGTGTATCAATATCATGAAAAGTTCAGAGATGTAGAGGGTTGTTCATCAGAATTTTGTGCCCACATTGGCAGGTCCATGGAATCCACAAACGGGCAAGCAGTCCTTGAGGACCAGCAGGAGGCGCGACGGCTCGGTGATGTTGGAGGAGGTGTGACAGGCGTCGAGCTCGTGAGGGGAAGCGGCGGCCGGAACGGGAACAACAGCAGCACGAGCTCCACGGCTCCCCGACAAGCGTGGATCGAGGAGGGCGAAGCTTTCAGCGAGGAGGAGGCGGAGCTCCTCCACCGCGCCCCACCGAAGGAGCTCCTCCTCTGTGCCCCAGCGGCGCCAACGTATGGAGGAGCGTGGATGGCAGGCCGGTCAACCGCCAGGTCGAGCCGCCCCGTCCAGCAGCGGCGACCTCCTGCGCGTTCGCGATGGTGGCGTCCACGAGCTCGTTCGCGTCCTAGATGATGTAGTCCAGGAGCTCGTGGGCGTCTGCGGTATGCTGGCGTGCGGCCGTAGGCATCCGCGGTAGGCCGGCGTCCGTGCGAGGGAAGCAGGCCGGCGACGGAGCTGACGATCGACGGCGACGGAGAAGAACCTGTATTTTGGAATTGGATTTGAAGCCCAGATTTAAAACACTCAGGATATATCAGGGGGTTATTCCAAAAATGAAAATGAACTGCGGGGGAGAGAGAGCTGCGACATCTTCAACGTGACGGAGGGAGTGCTAGTTTGTTTGCCCCGCGCCGTTTGGCTCCGTTTGTGTGGCACGCATCTTAAAGCAAATCCAACGCTAATGGCTGCGTGCTCACGTATACACGCGGTTACCAAATCCACTCTCTAAAACTATGGTAAAATGGAAAAATCTGTAGATCTAAAACTACATGTGGTCTGGGTGTTAAGGATTTGAGAAAGCAAAATATTGATTTGTTGGTCAAATGGTGGTGGAAATTGGACAATGGTGATGGACTATGGGAAAGAATTGTTAGAGAAATGTATCTGAGAAATAAAACTGTTGCGAATATAAAAGCAAGGTTTAATGACTCTCCATGTAGGAAAGGTTTGTTAAAAGTAAAAGATATATACATGGTTGGCAGGAGAGTGAAAATAAAAAGAGGTAACCTGATGAGGTTTTGGAAAGATGTGTGGTTGGGGGAGACATCTTTAGAGCACCAATTTCCTGTCCTCTTTGATATCTGCCAAGAGCCAGAGGTGACCTTTCAAGAATGTATAGCCAAAAACTTTGTGATTTCCTTCAGAAGAAGGTTACACACGAGAATTCTTGAACAATGGAAATATATACAAAGTAAAGCTTTGGAGGTTAATATGGATGAGGCTAATGATACAATTCCTAGAGCCTTAGAGTGGGCTTTTCACTACAAAATCGGTGTATAAGTATTTGGAATCTGGGGTGTGTGGTCCAAACTATAAATGGATTTGGAAATCCTCTTTACCCCTCAAAATCAAAATTTTCTTGTGGCAAATGATGCAAAATGCAATCCTGACTCGGGATAATTTGAAGAAAAGAAATTGGGGTGGGAATCCTTCTTGTTCTTTCTATAACCAGTTGGAGGATAGAAATTATCTTTTCTATTCTTGTTCTTCGGCAAGAGTGATGTGGGGTGCTATGGGTTTTGTGTTGGGGACTAACAGATCCCCATATTCCTTTCGGCAATGATCCTGGGCTTGGGTTCTATGCATTCTGGCCTGGTGGAAAGAAGTTCTACCCTTTGGTGTTTGCAGCAATTTGTTGGTCCATTTGGATTACTAGAAACAAGATAAATTTTGATGGATACAAGATGAAAACTCCTATTTCGCTGATGTTCACAATGTGTTCATTTTTGAAATACTGGTCAGGATTGTACAAGGAAGAGGATAATGCGGCAATTGAAGCTGGAGCGGAGCTGATGGTGCAGGTGGCTATGAAGCTCGCAGGAGGCGATCTGGGAAGACCTCCCCAAGATCCGGTGGTGCCTGGAGTGTTGATCATTACCAATGGCTGATTTGCTTAGTCATTTTGGTTGTTTACTATATTTTTTATGGTGCGGTGTGGTACTTTCTGGATGTATGAACTTTCTTTGTTTGAACTATTATAGGATAGGGCTAGCAGGTTTTTGTCCCGTAGGGGTATTCGAGGGCGAATACTTTCAGCGGGTTTCCTGTTAACGTCCCCCACAAACGTGCTATCATGTTGCCTACCTTTCTCTTCCAGTTCTTTTTGTTTGTTTGGTGCTTGTAAAAGAGATATGGTATTTTCATTGAGAAGTTAATGGAAAGGGGGATAGCCCGTTTGGAAAAAAAATGTAGGAGGGCGTGCACGAGAACCGGGCTGGTGCCGAGGGCATCTACAAGATTCGTGAACGGCGACACTACGTTTCAAGTTTGTAGAGGGTCATTGTAAGGAAATGATGGTTAAAGGAGCCCAGAAAGATAATATGCAGCTTTATCATAGAATTCCCGCTTCTGTTGTTTATTTTGGCTGACACAAAATGTGTGTTGAGATCACCGATCAGAAGACGAAATTTCTTTGATGGAATGATTGCAGCTGTTTGTTCGATCTGTTCACCTGGGACATCTATGGACCTTCTAGAAGCTTTAGTTCCAAAAGGCAGAGATGCTTTGTTCTCTACTCCGGGAAGAAACAATTCGAGAGTGAAGTGTTCTACAATGGGTTATTCTAGTTTGTATAAGGCCAACTATGCCTATTCATGTCCCGACTGAGAAATGCATTTCCTGATGTAAGAAGGGTCTCCGGCACTATCTATGCCACTCGTTACCTAGAGATTCGTGCTACTCTTTTTACATAATAACATCTCAGTTTTTAAGTTCACTGCACTTTTGCATATCACTCCGTGACTTATCAAATTTTATGCGATTCATACCTTAGAGCAAGTACAATAGAGCTGAGTCAGCTGGCTACAAGCAATGCCACGTCAGAAAAATCCCAGCTGGAAGAGAGAGAAGAGAGGAGAGAGAGCAAAGCGGGCTCTCTGCCTAGCGCCCGGCTACAACGCAGGAAACGAGAAATTACAACCAGCTAGTAGCCTGGTGTGAGCGTTTTGAGTTGGCTTTTCGATCACTGCACTCTTGCATGCCTCCCGTGCACATGCAAAGCAACATGTTTAAATATTCAGTAAAGCTCACCTAAGAGCTAGACTATTGTATGTGTGCTTACCTCAAGAAGGCTTTAGCTGATTTAGCATACGCTTGTAGCCGGCAGGAGGCTATATTATTGCCATTGCTCTTACATGTCTGAGAGATTCTAAGGTATCTTTACAAGTTTCGTTTTTGTTTCGCTAATCATCATATATGAGACATAGATTTGATTTCCAGATTACTTTTAACACCTTTTTACAACATTTATTCAACAATATTTCATCATAGAAAAATATACAACAATACTTTTTCACATAATATTTTTCCAAATAGTAGTAAAAATATCTAATCTAACATTTCATTTCCAAAATATTTACAAGTTTCATACAATTTATCATGTATGAGTTTTGAGTACAGTTTCATACAGTTTCCAAAACGTATTAATTTTCACATAATTTTGAGTACAATAACAGTTTCACATATTGATAACAGTTTCTGATTGGGTGGATTGTGGCGCACAATGTATTTTTTGCGGCAAATGCATATTGTAATTCTAACACCTGCATACTGAAAAACTATCCATGACATATATATCATTTATCATGTTGGAATTGTACAAGTACGTCAGTGGTTCTTGACTAGAGCATGGCTGGACATGAGCGTGAAAGTTATACATTTTTACTAAGTTGGCATGGTTAATTGTCGTTTCAACTGATGAAAAGATTTTTTTTTGACAAGAAACAGCTCAATCGATGGGATAATACTTGCAAATTCTTCTTGGACACAATGGCTAGATATACACCGTTGTGGCAGACCTAGAATCTTAAATGCTACCATTGTTGTCATCCCTTGGTAGGCACAATATATAGCTAAAATGTAAACCCACATATTTTTTATGGAGGCAAACATGAAACCATTCAAATCAACAGAAATAATGTTCAACTAACACACACAAAACTGAATACGGCAAGTCTTACCAAGGAATACACAAAACAGAAGGTGGGTGTCGAATTAAATCGTCTCAACTCACATGCCAGTCATATAAAGAGCATGCATCTGCAAAGACTCGTAACAAGCTGGCTCAACTTATTTTTATTTAGAAAACATGTGTTGCCACGGCAATGATCTACACATTCATGTATTGCACACTAAGATAGAGAAGCATCGGGAAAGAAGCTTCTACCACATTTATTTTGTTATCTAGATTTGCGGAGCTACTACGTAGATTACGGAGCAACTTTAGTATGCATAGAGAGCAAACACTATCCAAGTCTCAATATTCTTTAGTGTTTGATTTGGCAAGGGCTAAGACAAGCTAGCTTCCCCTCACGACCGAACTTGTTGGTACATGTCAGGACAGCAAGAACAGTAATAGAGCCCGCTGCCGGCTATACACGCATGCTATGTCACCAAGAGGCACTATAGCTAAACATCAGTACAATAAGCTTGCTGTTATGTTGGCTCTACCGATTATTTAAATAATTAATGATTGCACTTGTACAGCACATCTACTCCTTGCATGCAAGACCTAGCGGATGGTTAACGCCAGCTTTATCTCGCCCATGCTCGGCTGCATGCAAGCGCTAACTTCTCGTTTTTGGTGCTATAGCCGGGCGGTTGCGGATGAGTTCGCTCTCTTCTCTTTTCTCTCTTCTCTCTCATCCAGCTAAGATTTTAGTGACGTGGACTAGCATATAGCCTGCTGAGTAGGATCTATTGTACTTGCTCCAAGTTATAGTACGACCCGAACACCGATGTGCGGATCGCAGTATCAGACTTGTCGGGACGGCCCTACTAGCTGTGTGGGGTGTGCATTAGCAAGAACTGTCCGGTCACATCAAGTTACATAGGCCCAGAGTCAGGTTCCTAGTTCCATCAAGGTCTTCAAGCCGACAACATCGCTTCACAGGATATGTTGGCTGTTGTGCAGCGCTGAAGGCCGAGATGACATGCTTGCACCGTGTCGAGTGTCGACTGTCTTCGCCATCCTCAATGGCCGCGTCTCGTGGTGATCAACTTCGGGTGGCAGAACCAAGGGGACCAGACCTTGTACACGGAGGCTGTTTGCTCCTGTGCCATGTATATATATAGCGTCTATGTAATTTTTTCTAAAGATAAATGGTGCTTCTTAAATCTTAACCCCAAAAGTTAGTAGCAAACTGATACAATTCAGTACAGCTTAACTGAACGGGCTCTGGGCACCAACTTAACTGATCGAGCTGTCGACCCTCCGCACTGCAATCTAATGTAGACATTCCGAGTTGGCTGGTGGTGTGTGAAGCAGTTTCTTTTTCTTTACAGAGCACATATTGTTCAAGTTTAATTAAACTTGGGCACTCTTGTTGTTACCGGCCAACCCGTGGAATGCACTATTAGACATGTCGACCAAGCTCGAGGAGTCGCGTGAACTATGCGTCACCAGAAACTTCATATAGGCTCCATCGAGGACTTAGAGCATCTCCAGTCGCGTCCCCCAAAGCGTCCCCAAAGGGATTTGGGGGACGCCAAAAAACGACCAGTCGGTGCCCCAAAGGCCGCTTCGGTCCGGACGTGCTCCAAATGTTGTCCGGCGTCCCTAGCCCATACCCTAGAGTCTCTACCGGGACGCCGGACACAACTTTTACACTTACTTTTGTTTGGAGGTCGCGTTTGGGGGACGTGGCTAGAAAAGGGACCTTTTCCAAACGAAAATTTTATCTGGACGTCCCCAAAACGACTAATCCGGCGCTTTGTCCGGACATCGTTTGAGGGACGCGACTGGAGATGCTCTTATCCCTGCCAATATTGGCATGTGCCCAGTCGAGGAGTCCGTACTTGAGGCTGATGCCTGCCGCGCGACCTGTTCTGGCTGTGCCGAGAGCCGAGTATGTCAGCATGCTCCGCGAGGAAACTGGTGGCGCGCGATGGCATGGCATCTGCGGGGTGGCAATGGAACACGTGCGAGAGGACGTCTTCGCGCTAAGTTTTCTAGCACCATGCCTCATGGTTGCAAAAAAACCATGTATGGTTACCATGGTTCAATGAGTCATCAACCATGTAATGTATTGAACTATTGATGGTTCACCAAGTTAAGGGCGACACGTACTATACATCAATATTGCCGCTTCTGATCCTGATCTTTTTTTTCTGCAACAAGAGGTATTAATCGCCCTGGAGAAGATGGAGTTGCTTTATATAGTATCTTCTAGAAATGTTTGTTGTAAAAGGCAAACTATTTGGTCACAGCTTCCGAGTAAAACATAGCAAGGCTGTGGCCACCATAGGGAAAACTTGCAACAAGTCTTCCGTCTATTTTGAGCACAATGCATGTCACATTGACGATCCGTATGACCATACTCATAACATAATTTATTTTCCGTGAAAATCCTCCTCGAGTTTTTTGCTTGCTCAGGGCAGCATACGAAAGCAAAGTGACCAATCTACAAACCACATATGCACAGTTTTGAACTCGGCAGGAACTGTTCTTTCTGGCATGACCTTCACATATTGTACATTTTTTGTGAGAAATATACATTGTACTTCTAACAAGTGCAGGAAAATAATTATCCATCACATGCCAATTAACATGTTAAAATTTTACAAATACATCATGAAAATTGGTGAATGGTCTCGGATACTCATGATCCCAAGTTTCAGGATGTGCAGAAAATCATATCTCGTAGTTTCATGTGTTTAAATAGATTGTGCAAATAGATATTCACTTGATACTGATTCGTACAAATTCACGAGAAAAAACACAATCCTATGTGACGTCCAAAAGAAAGAGAATGGATTTTCCATGCTGAATATTTTGTGCTTGAACTGTTTATCTGCCGTTCTTTTCCTAGGAGATCTGTGCGTCATTATATTAAGCATCAGGAACGGACCAGAGATGTCCAAGTACAAAGAGACGAGAAACAACAGGTTGTGCACCCATCTCGCCTCAAATCCACCGGAAATAAACTAATCTATTTCTCCCAGCGATACACCTCTATAAGACAACCAGGAGCCCCATTCATCAAGCACCTTGCTAGCCGTGGCCGCCACCTGCAAGCTATTGCCTTGAAAGACTCGGTCATTGCGCTCCAACCATAAAACATGTAGCACGAGCATCACCAAGGAGTTGAGCTGTTTGCGCTGCGGCTTGGCTACGCGGGTGGAAGCAAGCAGCCACCAGTCATTGATGCCAACATTGAGCACGGGGACGATGTTCGGCAAGCCAAGACGAGCAACCACATGTGCCCAAAGCTCCTGCGCATAGGAGCAATGCAAGGATATATGATCCAGCGTTTCAGGCGCCAACCCATAGAGCGGGCAGAGGAGATGTGTAGGAAGGCCTCGTTGCCTCCTGCGATCCGCAGTCCAACAGCGTCGTCGCAAGGCTGAAAACGGTGCTTGAGGGGGGCGAAGGAGTCCCAGATTAGCGGAGCCGCCGCCAACCCAGTGGTGCCTTGGAAAAGCATACCATACACGGATCGGGAGGAAAAAGTACCATCGCTTGACCACTTCCATCTGAAGACGTCTACCGCGTCAGCTGCAGGGCTTAAGTGGGCTGCAGCGTGGACCGCGGACCAGAGACGCAGGTAATCCACCGTTGCATCAATGGATAGCTCGCCAGAGATGTCAAGTGCCCAGCTGTTGTGGAGGATCCCCGCCGCGACTGTACGCCGCTTCCGGGCCGCAGGAGTTATCTGCCGTTTTGTTACTGTTTCTCAACCTACGTACTTCCCTGTTTAAGTTTCAGTTTTGTTTGCACCTGCCTTCATACATCCTACACATGCATGATTTTTCTTTTTTTTTTTGAATTTATTTTACCAAACTTACTATTACGGGATCCGGAGTACCTACACTATAAACATGTGCATGAGCAGAACAAAGGTAGAACAAAGTAAAGTATTCCAGTAACCAGGGTGGCTAAATTAGGGACAACAAAGAACTTGCCATCGACTGGTTTTGGCTTTCGCATGGTTAGCTGCAAGAAGTGTTGACAAGTTTAATTCTCATTTCAAAAGCCATCTGTTTTACTTTCTTCTTGATAAGAAGTTGCACAATCCAAAGGAAGAATAATCACGAGTTACGGTATCCACAATAGCGAACCACTAACCCTAATCTTTGTGAGAGACTGGCATGAAACCATATAAAACCAATCTACTAATATTCTACTAAATAAATAAACATGGGGAATCTGCTTTACAAGTACATAAAATCAGATGTGGGTACCCAATTTTGTCACAGCTCACATGCATGCATCCACCATATATAGGAAGGACTCACAACTCACAACAAGTCCACTAACTTATTTGGAAAACAATGCATGTTGTGGCAATATCGTGCTACATGGATGTGTATTCTCTCCTCTGTAACTAGTGCACGCTAGCTGAGATTAAGAGGCATCGGGAGAGATACCTCCACCACCACTTCACAGCACTGTAGATATTCAGCGCTCTCATGTGTGCATCGATTGATGCAAGGGTCGGACCTCGCTCCCCATTTAGAACAAAAAAACAGCGCCAGCATGTGGACTCCGCAGCAGCTTCTGTTTCTAGAAAGAGCACTCATCTTCCAAGTTCGACCGACCTTGGAAATTTGTGTTGGCACAGGCTCGAACCAGACGGCTTGCTTGTAAAAAGTGGACGGACCGCAATAGTAGAAACGTTCGACCAGTTTAAAGAGCCGCCCGATCTCCGGGTCACGAGGAACTTCCTGGTCGTCGGCGAGTACCTGCTCCAGCAGGAGGCTCTATCGCGGCCTTCAAACTGGCAGCATTGGCAAGGGCACATGTCGCATGACCTGCTATCGCAGCACTGCACCGCGACCAAACCTCGTGGCGCACGCGCCAGTCGATCCGTCCACGTACGTCCACTGATAGCCATGCGAGTTCACCGATCGGACAACGTGCAGGTTCCTGATGGGAGACTAGAACACATGTACAGAAGTGTGTATAGCTACATACTCCCTCCGTCCTCAAATAAATGGACATCTAGTCGAGTTGTTTTGTGGTATCCTCAAATGAGTAATAGCCCTCACCGGTGGGGGTTTTCCCCCGTCCACCTCGAAAAAAAGTAATAGTCCTCCATTTACGTTCATCTAAAGGCCAAAAAGAATTCATACCTGCGTCCAAAACGTCGCCGGTATGATACATACCTTTTTTTTTCTCTGTCCATTTTCGCAGCAAACGAGAAAAAGGCCGGCCTAGACAGGCCCGGCTCAGTAAATGGCCCTGGCACAGTAAACGACTCCGGCCCGAACGAGTGGAAGAACTGCTGGCCTAACCCTCCCCCAGCTGATTCTCGTGTCGTGCAACTCCGGCGGCACCGCCGCCGCGGCCCCTCCCGATTCCCGTAGGCATGTACGGCGACATCTCCACATACCTACCTTCGCCGCCCCTTCCTCCACACTAACATGTCCCGTCTGCGTGCCCTTGACCTCACCCCCGATCCAAGATCCACGGCACCGTCCTCCTCGCTCGCGAAGGTGGCCAAGGTCGTCAGGCGGTTCCGGGAGCGGGACCTGGCGGTCGTCATGGAGAGCCGTCCGTGCCGTCTCGGCGTTGGCGCAGGAGATTGGTGGACGGAGTTCGGAGTGCAGTACTCGTCGCCCAGGCATTCAGCTGCGACGTGCCCACTACGCCCAGGTGGCCTGCTCTCCGGCTGTGCAAAACCGAACTGAAACCGAAAACCGAACCAAAAAAAACCTAACCGTAACCAAAATTATGGTTTTTTCAGTTTTCAGTTAGGTTACAGTTAGCAAAAGAGCTAACCATTAGAACTTCAGTTATTTCAGTTAAAAACCGAATTAAAATAGTTAACCGAATGAAACCAAACATTCGTCATCCATACACATAATTGCATGTCCCGCCTAGCCAAACTATGCATATAACTATTATATAGGATGCCAAGTGCAATGCTTAAATGAAAATCGTTCTATCACACTGGTTTGAACATGCATATTTAGTATTTTAACATACAGGTTGCAAGTTCAAAACTAGCTTTGCTGCTTTTTTTTATTTTGCTGAAACTGAACCACTTCTTTGTTTTTGTCCTGTTGCAGTAGATTTAATTCAGTTACCATATGTAAAACTGAAAATATTTGAACATAAAAATTACGTGTTACTACAAAATTCGCGTCAACTTTGGTTAATTTGGTTATTACCGAAACCTAACCGAAGTTGAATGGTTACTACCGAAACCGAACTGTATTTTCGTACAAAGCCGTATTTACCGAAGTATTAAAACCGTATTTACCGACAAACCATATAAACCGAACTGAATTAACCAAATTAACCGAACGCGCAGCCGGAGCCTGCTCGCTCGTGTGGTGGTGTGGGTGTTGGGAAGGTGTGCCTGGGCTCTCAGCAGCCGCCTGTTGACCAGCACCGGGTGACTCAGGGAATTCCAGCTCTCTGAACAAGGCTCCATGTAAGATTTTTGCTACCAGATTCTCAAATGAGTTTTCTGAAATTGCAATATAGAATGTTGGTACTTTCTTAGTACATAAAACATTATGTCATATTTGGTCGAGCTTGACGAAGTTTACAATGACATATAGATGAAGAGATCTGAACCTTCCATTTGTTTACAGGTGCATGGTTGAGCTGCTTGTCTGTTCATTATAATTCTCGATTACAAAAAAAAGTTAAATTTTGTGCACAAGTAATATTCAAGTGAAATTGTGTGCACAAAGCAAAACTGAATTAATTTCTGGCAGCTCGTATTAGTATGATGCTTACGGTTGGACACTAGCATAGGCTGGACAGGTTTGCAGTACCTGTTGTTGGTGCTAGTATGCACAGTTAAAGAAAATAAAGCAATAACTATGGAGAGCGGTTTCAGGAACAAAATTGATATCTGAATCAAGTTTTCAGTTAACCGAATCTATTTCCAGGTATGATAGCACCCGATTAGCTGAGCTCTGTTGTGTAACTGACAAAAGCAAATCCGAATTTAGGTCTATGGCAGTGAGACATAGCAATGATTTATTTATGGTGCATATCTTAATCTAAATCTATTGGATTTACGCATATTGATGATTTATGCTTGCCATTCTAGCGTGTCCTTGTCAATTCCGATGCCTATCGAACACATCTCAATGTTTGGAATGTGATTAGGAATCATATGTCAAAGAACTAACTAATTGCTGTAAGGACTCTGCGGCATGTCCATTCATATATAAGGTATAATTGTCCGCCTCTTTGACAGAAAATTTCTGCTTGATTCTAGATACACTGTATAGTAAATGAACCTTTCAAGGATTGGTAATCCCTTAGCCAAATCAACAAAAAGAGAAGCCTCCCTTAGCGCATTGATGGAGCATTCCCTGACACACAGAAAGATAAAACCGCTATGTTTTTCCTAAGTAAAAGTTGGCCCAACAAAAATTTACAATGGGAGAAGTAGTGGACTTCATAAGCTGGTCTATTGCAGTTCAGGTTTGCTGCACACTAGGTTTGTAGACCTGTTTTTGGCGCTAGTCGATCATTAGTGGATCAAGTTCAATGATGTATACGAGAGAGTTGGGTGCAGGGCTATTCCGTCAGTTTTGTATTCATATCAATATTATGTAATATCGTCTTGAATTGCAGTGCACTGAATTTGATTTGGTCTGCTCTGACTAATGTGTGCAGGGCTGTAGTTTTTCAATGTGTGACCTACTGTACTACGACTTCAAACAATAGTCTGAAAGATGCATTCGCTTCAACCGTGTACCTTGTGACTAAGAAGGAACAACAAATTTTACAATTGGAGAACAAGCTTGACTCTATGTTCAGAACTGTATTACATGAGAAGCACATGGGTAATGCCATCACCCACGGCAAAAGATTTGAAAGACTTTTCTGGTTCATACTAATCATGTATATAGCAAGAATACTGATTCCCACTGTGTAGATTCTTCATTCATGCATCTTGCAAATCATGTGTTCAATATCATTATCTATGTTGCAATCCAGTCTGTCACTCTAGAGTCAAATTCAGTTTTCTAGGTGTTGTTTTAAGATTCGTCAGTTTAAGTTGTATTCAGTTTTTTAAGTTTTATTTGTATTATGTTTGTGTTATTGTAATATAAATTCAGTTACTACTCGTACAAGTATTCTCTCAGGCAGAAGGCCCGTTGTTGTATTGGTCCATTGCTTGCACATAATCACTCTTTATCCTAAATATACCTGATGTCCCACTCTCCTAGAATACAATGTCCCACTCTCCTAGAGTACATGGTATATTTAGTCCAAAACCTGATTTTAGAACTGCAATAATATTCATACAATATAAAACTAAAAGGAAATGTACTCTAGGAGAGTGGGACATTGTATTGTATCTATATTGTGATCAGGCATAAATATCTGAATGTGGCACAACTAGTGCAAATTTTGTCAGCGGCAAAATTATTCTTCTAATTGTAACCCAACACTTGTTATCAAATTCTGCCATCACCTGAAAACATCAGATAGAGCCATCACCTGAAATGCTCCTTACGATACCCCTTCGCTCGTGACCTCAGGCTATTAGGGTTATCTGCCTCCGATCTGGCCGCCTCTGCGGCCTTCGGGCCATGGAGGTGGGGCAGATCGCGGCCCTCGTCGGTGGGAGGGCTCCGTTTCCCAGTTTTGGGAGCTTCGTTTCCCAGTTTTGGGAGCTTCGTTTCCCAGTTTTGGGAGCTTCGTTTCCCATCTTTAGGGCTTTTGTTTGTAGGGGCGGCGCTCAGGTGCTGGTGGCGGTGCCTCGTGCAATAATATTTCCCCGGCTTCAACCCCATCTCGACGGCTACGTCGAGAAGCTTGTGGGTATGGTGTGGTCTTCGAGGATTTTGTCTGGCTGTGGGGATCTTCGGATCGTCAAGGAGCTTCATCAGTTCATCCTACTTCTTCGTCTCCGGGACGGATGTGGTCTTTCGACCCGTTCGGCGACTTCCCGTCCGCAATCAACAACGTCAGGCTGGCTCAGGGAGGAGCGGCAGCGGCGCGCGCCGTCGACACGGTCTGGAGGTTGAAGATGAAGGGCTTCTCAAGGATCTCGTTGTAATTTTCATTTTTCTTAAGCTGCTTTGTACTGTTCGGTGTTTCTTTTAATGCCAGTGTCCTATTCGCAAAAAAAAATTAATTAAGATAAGAAGCTTAAAATTAAAATAGTATCCATAGAATCTTAGGATTTGTGCTGCCGTGAGTTAAACATGCATGTACAGGTAGTACGCCTTAGGGAAGTTCAGAGGCTGCATATCGAACTGTAACCAATGGAAATATTTTTTAAGGAAAACGCTTCCGGCCGGTCGACCGACCGAAGCCAGAAAATCGGTCCCTCTCGTGTGCGGTGCGGCACCTCCTTCGCTTGCATCTGGCCCATTAGCTGGCGCTACATGACGGCCCATTAGTCCGCTTGCTTGCCCAGCCTGTAACTTCCTTCAAGCCTGTTTTGACAAAAGAAAGAAGCTAGGTACAGGCCTGCAACCTGCAATGTTGCTGCTTATTTCTTGGTAGCTTCTTTATTTTTGCTGAAAACGCAACATTTTTTTTAAGCAAAAACACATGATTTTATTGTATTAATCATTTGTTACTTTTGTTAACATAGATTTTTTTGTTGCAAATGAACCTGGAGAAAAAATCATGTGCTGTAAATAGCCAATATTTTTGTTGTTTTTTATTATTGACTATTGTTGTAAACAACCAACATTTTTATTGGAATTCTTTTGTAGATTTTATTGTCGCCAATAACCAAGTGATTTTTTGTTGCAATCGATTGTGATTTTTGTTTAAATAGATATCAATTTTTATTGTAATTCAATATGTAAAAAGTTAATTGTTGCTTGACCAATTTTCACTGATGGTGGATTTTTGTTGTAATCGCTTGCGTTTTTTGTTAATATTACTAGCTGTTTTTGTTGTAAATCAATCTACGACAAAAAAAAATGTTGTTTTAACCACTTCATTGTAGTATTCCCTTTTTCGATATTTTTGTTGTAATAGTAATTTTTTATTGTATGCAGGATGATTTGTTTTTGTTGTCATACCCTCTGGCCTACGGGTAAAGCAGCACAGTGGCATATTTGTTGTAATTATTAGGAAGTTACGTGGCCAAATTGATATATATGTTAGTTTTACTGAAAAGATCGGGACTGCGGGTTAATTTACAAAAAACCGAGGGGCCCAAACACAAAACTGCGTCGCGGCTTGCTGTGATCGTCGGATCGCGATCCAACGGCGCGGACTGCAACCAATTTTTCGCATCTTATCTAGCGACCGACGGACAGCGCTTCCCAATTTTTAACGCTGCTACCTGCCTAGGCAACAAGGCTGGCCGGCCGCGGCGTGCCGCTACTACTGCTCAGCTGGTGACCCGGTGCTCGACCAATCTTGGAGCCGCTGCCACCATCCCGAGCAAGACAGATTAGAAGGCACCTATCGGGACCAATTTTGATCTTATAGGTTGTAATAACTTCCGGATTGAATTTGACTCGTAATTGGACTCGCTCTGATTAGATATGGAACGTGTCTGATATTGCCTGTGTAGGCTTGCGTACCTGAGATGCTTGATGTGGCGACGGCGTCGCTCGCTGGTGGACGGGGCGGCACAGCGGATGAGGACTTGTGCAACGTCGAGAGGGTGGGGTCGCCAGTGGTTGTGGCGGTGGAGTGGGTGAGGCGGCGCCATCCCTCCTCGTTGCGGTCGGTGGCAAAGCGAGGAACCGCACACCCCCGGCCGTTGTTGTTGGGCCCGGCCCACGATCCCGGACTGTTTTCATTTCCGGTGGTCCGAAGTGGCTTGCTGGGCCGGCCCAACAGCATCAGGTAAACGTTTTCTTTTTTCGTTTCTTTTCTTTCTGTTATCTTTTTATAATTTGAATATTTTAAAAAATGAAAATTTTAAAATCTGAACTTTTAAATTTTAAAATCTAGAATTTCTGATTTGACAATTTTGTTAAATTTTTTGTTTTTTTTTAAATTTGAACAGTTTTCACATTTGAAAAAATTTTAAATTTGAACAATTTTAAGTTTGAACAAATTTTCTAATCTGAACAATTTTTATTTTTTAACAATTTTCAAATTTGAACATTTTAAAAAAATTAAAAAAATTAATTTATTTTTTTCGCAATTTTTAAAAAGAAAGAAAAGAAAAAGAAACAGAAAAGAAAATAAAACATAAAAATCTATACCTAATAATAAAGTGAGGAGCGTTTCCGCGGTTTCGTCTTTCTGTCGTCCGTGGTCCGCTCGATTCGTCCCGCATCGTTCGATCGCTAAAAGGATGGGCGACGCTGAGCGTCGGTCGACTGAAAAACAGAGTAAAATCGGTTGTCCTCCGCTCCGTCCGATCGAGATCTGACGTCCAGAATCAACCGCAGTGTAACTTTTACGTTTTGCCCCCTATTTTTTGGAAACTCAACCCGCAGTCCTTCTCTTCCCCAGTTTACAACAAAATCCTCACCCCGCTTACAAAAAAAAATACTATTAAAACAAAATATTCACAACAAAAATTCAAAATGTAAATGTTATAAAAAATGGATAATTAACAACTATTTTTCTACATGTTGGTTTACAACAAATATTGACAACAATTACAATAAAAAATCAAAAGCTATAACAAAAAAAACATGTGTTCGTGACTATGAAAAATTGGTTAAACAATAATACATTTTCTATATATTTAATTACAATAAAAATCACCAAGTATTTTACCAAAAATTATAGGCGATTACAACAAAAAAAAATTGTGGCAAACGCCCAGGTAAACATTACAACATCTCTTACATGTTTTCTTTATAAATTTTATATGTAATAGTTACAAAACTAACAAACGTATACAACATCTCTACGAAAAAAAGTGTCCATGACTAAAACAATTACACCAAAAATCACAAAATAATTATAACAAAAAAGTCATCTGTTTACAACATATCAAGAAACATGCATTTTCGTAACATATCACTTAGAAAAAACTTACAAATTATGTCGTGTGAGTTTACAACAAATTTTTATCTAATTGTTACAAATCTGGAAACAACACTGCACATTTCTTTAAAAAAAAGCAACACTCCAGTTTTGGGCCGAAAAACCAGGCCTATATGGGCAACACTCCAGTTTTGGGCCGAAAGACCAGGCCTATATGGACCGCGCGGGAGCGAGCGACGACCAGCGATCGGTCGCCGGATCGGAAGCGTTTTCCTAAAAGGATCCCGTGGTTTAGTTTGACTCTCTTTCGTCCTGTTTCCCTGCTCGTGATCCGATCCCAGGAAGTGCAAAAGCGCATACGTCTCAATCTCAAACAGAGTCCTATCAACTTACGTCTCAAACAGGATCCAATCTGAACCAGAAAACCGTAGCTAGCCAGGGCTTTGGTCTGCAACCCTGCATCGTGTCTCTCTTTTTATATATGTGCTTGGTCTTCCCAGATCAGCTTTGTTGCATCTAGAGCATTAGAGAGAGGATCGTCTAGGGAAATTAAGTCTCCAGCCCTGGACAACTCTCGAGCCGGCAACAATGGACATAGGTTGGCGTTTCCGCGTTGTTTATGTCGGATTTCTGAGCCAAAACCTGAGCGTCCGCGTGGGATTTGGGACCTGATCGACCTGAGTCGAGACGTGCATGAAAACGGTGTAAGTGGAGGGTCGCCCAGAACAGATCACCTTGCCGCGAAGCTTTCGGCATCCTCCAATCAAGTCGCACCTCTAGCAACGATCGTCGTGAAGACCTACCAGGCTAGATCATAACGCCGGAGGTGGAGAGCAACGAGATACCATCGACGACAAGTGGCGTTGGACATCCGCTTAGCAAGGTGTGCTCCTTCGGGGATGAAGACCTAATGGGGAATCAAAATTTCCTTTTTATTTGCTGGGATGCCAATGAACGATGCGTCCAGCTGCGCTCCCCTGTATGAGTATCATCATCAAAGTCCTCCGCCTCCCTGCGCGGCGGAACACGGCAGGTGCTCGGTTTGGAGGAGTCTAGGTTGTCCCAGTTCCAGGCGGACCCTACCGCAGGGATGACAGCGAAGGGCTGCGTCACGCTGGTGCTCACGTCGTAGGAAGCGGCCATGGAGGGGTCCTGCACTACCGGCCGCAGCGAGCCCAGCGCTGGTGCCTGGTGCTCACGTCGTAGAATAGAACACGGCCATGGGATTCCTGTATGAGCCGGTGCATATACATATATATGTTGTTGTCATGTGCGTAACTGGATTTGACTGCATCGCCATAGGGTCCCGCACAACAGAGGATGGCACTGACCGTGGTTGCAGTGGTGAGCTTGCAGCCTTCGTGCAAAGTCGGCGGTCAGGGAGGCCGCCGCATCCGTGAGACCAGCAAGCCCTACGGCACACGCACGATGCTGGCGCAGACCTGAGAGATCGGATGCATGCACTTGTAAGGCTCGTCTGCAACTCTACCCGTCTACCGTATCTACATGAGAATGTACAGTTTGGGTCTACCGTATCTACATGAGCACACTCCGGAGGCATCGCCACCGCAACCTCAAGAGGCGCCCCAGCACCGGCCCGTTCTGCTCGCCGCCGCCGGAGGAGGCCTTCCGGCGGTGGCGAGGCGCTCGTTTTTTCTCTCTTCTCCCGCCTGATGGTCCTCCTCATCCTCCATCGTACCAAGTCTTGTGTCGCTGGCCTCAAGATCTGGCCGCTCCCGTCGTGTGAAGCTGGCCTCAAGATCTGACCATCGCCGTCCTGTGAAGCTGGCCTCAAGATCTGGCCGTCGTCTTTGCTATGTCGCTGGCCTCAAGATCTGGCCGTCGCCTTCCTGCGTCGCGGCCTCCCGATCTAGCAGTTCACTGGCGTTCCAATCTGTACACCGGAGCTAGATGCACATGCACGACCGTGGCAGCAAGCCACCAAGACATACTTGCAGACTGTATGCATCCTGACTCATGGTCATACACCACCATGGCGTTGGGCTGTGTTTGTGCGCGGACATGGTCAGTGGAAGGCCACGTCCAAAGTGCCGTGATGAAAAACAGCCTGCTGGAATCGTCATTGATTTTGGGCGGATTACAGAGTTTCGGAAGACTCCACCGGCAACTTCCAAATGGACAACATGCCTGGAATTTGCCGGAGCGGACGGTGTTTCGATCGCGCGCAACCATGTTTTATCTGACCATTTGGTATCAGAGGGGGCATTGTGAAGCTCTGCGGTCTGTTGCCATCATGGGACATGTCTTAGTTCCACGGTGAAGTCAGACGCGGAGAATGGCATGGAAGCCGGAAACTGAAGACTGGCAATGAAAGTTTGAGTCATGGGGGTGTAGAGATTATGGCTTGGTGATTTGTGTTTTGGAGCAGCAGAACTGGCAAGTGGGGGCGACAACACAGGAGGAATTTAGTGTCTAAACCGGCCGGGTGAAAACCCATGGTCTTTGACCAGGGCGATGACGGTGCTTGTGCACTGTTTTCTCCGTGGAGGCATCATTTTTGGAGTTGATGGATTTCTGGTGTTGTTTTGGTGGTGTTTGGTCCACTGTTTTGAGAATCTGATCACTGTGGTGGGGCTTTTCTTTTATGTAATTTTTTTGGCTATGTGCATCCGTATTGCCATTAGGGCACTACGTTGTTGCAGAGGCTGGGTGTAATCTGTATCTCCGCGATATTAATATACTCCCTTTATCGAAAAAATACGATGCAAATCAAAAAATCAAAAGGTAAGAGCAAGTTTATTTTTTCACAAATGCTTTATGGTGAAACAAAGGGAACTAAATATGTGGTAAAAAAAATTTATCAAAAAATGAGGTGAAATATAACATACTACTACCTTCATCCCACAAAGGATGTTTCAACTTTATCTAAATTTGCATGTATCTAGAAACGGTTTAGTGTATATATAGATATACATCTTAATTTAGATAAAGCTGAGACATCTTTTATAGGACCGAGGGTCTAAAACAGGTTTCTTAAGTTGAAACCATGTATTTGTCCTTTATTTATCTACTATACTATATAGCCGTTGCAACGCACGGGTATTGTCCTAGTCTATATATATACCTAATAATAAAGAGCTAAGGTTTCTGCCAAAATTTTCGTCCAACTTTTTGTTGGACCGTTTTACCCTCCCACCAAAATACATAATAAAACATAATGCCATGATACCGGTTTGTTTTCTCTACCTATTCTTTGCCCGTTCCTTCTCGGCCGTGCTGGCTCTGTATGGCTCTGTCCGGCCACAAGGTTTCCGTCGTTTGTACGTTTGGTCGCCAAGGTCGGTTTAGGTTTTCGCATCGGCCATGTTTTCTTGATTCCCTATATATATACAATCGACATAGCTAGGGTATCGCATCAGGAAGCGATCTCGCTTGGCGGCGGCACCTATCCAGGACATCGCATCACGATTCACGAAGCGATCTCGGCGGGGAGGTCGGCGATCCTGTGCTACCTGGCGGCAAGGTCACGACTCACGAGCGCCAATGGCTCCTGCCCCCTTGTTTCTTCGTCCTTCACCCATCGTAAACGCTGCTCCTCGCGAACTAATGCCGCCGGGTGCTTCAAGGTCAGACGCACATCGGGCAGAGCTTCAACACCAGGCTACGCAGCACATCGGGCAGAGCTTCAACAGGCTACGCAGCAGCCAGCAGGGGATGGGCGAGCGACAACGGAAGAGCTAGAGGTGGCTGACGCGCATGCTCCGTCAGCGTGTTCGTGTGTAGGAGCCAGCGGCGAGGCAGCGCAGCAGGCGGCGGTCGAGCCGCAGCATGGTTGGGATAGAGATGATACAGGGGACCATGTGGTGGATGGCATGTCGTACTGAGGTTGTTCCTCCACGGAGACCTAGCACACCAGTCACCCGGTTGGCTGGACACCTGCGAGCATGCAGCAAGGCTGGGCGGGTCACACTGGACCAGGGTCACCAGGCCTCCGGAAACTGCATCCGCGGATCACGCTGGAGCTGGTCATCTGCCGTGCCTCTCAGCTCGGCGGCGAGCATAGTCAACCAAGGCCGAACTGCGCGTCGCGAGCTGCATCCAATGGAGTGAATGGACCATGCCTGTGGTGGTGCCGCGCTACCGTCCGCCATGGCCCCTGTGGCGTAGTTACTCCTCCTGGCCCTCCTTTCACGCCAAGTTGCTCATAGCGCCTGCCAGAACCTAACCTGATGATGCCAACGACCGCAGCCAAACTTCAGAGGAGATTGACGGCACGGGCAGCCTCTCTCGAGGCCAAACAGACACATAATATGCACAAAAAGCAGTGGCAGAGACAAGTTCAGGGATGGCTACAACTATGACTGTCTCTGCACCTACTGTGCTGCACCCCTGCCGCAGCATGTCGTTCATCTCATGGACAAATTAATCCATTGTGCTCTGATTTGTAGAAAAGAGGTGGCGCGGACGCTGGCCTTGAGATGGAGCTACAGAATCTCAAACGGAAGCAGAACTGGAAATCTGCTCGTCCTCCCTGCTCATCTCCTTTCTTTAATTCTTCAATTTCCTCACGTGGAGTCATGAGATTTGGACATTTGGGCACTAGCAGATTAGAGACTTATCATGTTTCAGAGGAAAAATAGTCAATATCTGACTGTCAAAAGGTTTCTTCGTGGAGCTCCGCCTGTGTCAGCTGAAATTAGAATCATATGATTTGAAAAGACAACTTCAGAGCACCCACAAACAATTTGTTTTAGTGTTCCCTCAAACATGTTTAATCCTTACAAGGTTTTTCTTTTAATGTTCCCTCAAACATGTTTAATCCTTACAAGGTTTTGGCCCATGTTACTATATGTCATGCATGAATCTTTGAACTTCACGGCATAGTATGTCATTCACTTTTCTAAAAAACAATTGAAGGTTTATGTGCGTTCAATTATGAATCTTTGAACTTCAGGGCGTAGTGACCACGCGCCTGATCGTGAGCACGATGTGGACACGGTGAAGCTAGCTGATTTCTATGACACGGTTGTACCAACAATAACATACTTTGTTCATCTTTGAGATGTGGATTTTCTCCCGGTGCCAACACAGGGGCACATATGGGTGTTTAGGCCAACAAATTGAGATATATTTTAAATCTAAGATGTTTAATTTTATTTTAAACCCGTTGCAACGCACGGGCACTTTTGCTAGTAAACAAAAAAGAAAGAAAACGAATAAAGAGTAAACGAAAATAAAATGAAAAACGCAAATGGGCCGGGCCCTATACCCGACCAGGGTGTGCGGTGCTTCGTAAGCACCGACCTGGTCGGTGTATAGGATTCGCCGGCGGCGGCTACCTTGGGCAACTATATCTCTATTAGCTAATTGTTGGACCGGGCTGAATATTATTATACTGATTTTTTTTCCACTATCTACATTTTGCTGGGCTGTTGGGCCTAATCTAGATCGCTTTCGTTGCCTCGAATCATACCTCTCCCTTATCGTGTGTGGTAAAAGGTACTGTAAAACAAACCTGTGATGAAGCGGTTCCATGTCTCCACCGCAAATGAAGACTTGAAATCATCTTTTGCAAGTTGCAAGTGTAGTTGCTCTTTAATTTATCTAAACAAGTGGACTTTATCACATCTAATTTTTATGGCTTGCCTTGTATCATTGTACACCGTCAACGCTTAAATTGCATTTAACATTGTATTTTTCGTTACATGCTGTGGCCTAATACTCCATTATTTTTGCTTGATGTGCATACCGCTATAGTAGCCGACCCCATCGCCATCTTTCTCTAGATTCGCCCCTGGCTCTAACTTATCGACATAGCAAATCCGATAAAGAAACATAGTGTGAAGAAGAAAAGACTGCTGGATCCCAATCGTACATACACAAAATCGAATGCGATTCAATTGAAAAAAAAAACAGTACATATCTAGGAGGTCCCTTGTTAACCTGACAAAGTTCTTTGCTCCGTGCACCGACTTTCTGTTTCTTATCCCCATTCATTGGAGATAAGAAATCACCGATTATTCCTGCAGTTTGACGTGATATTCTATCAGCCTTTTCTGATTCTTGCATGTCAGAAAATTAAGTGCCAATGGCAAACAAAGTTTAGCAACGAACTTAAATGAAAAGTCTTGCGCTATGAATGCCCGTTGGCATCGTATTCATAGGACCAACGGGGACAGGAAAACAATTTGTTTGCTCTTTACCGGACACGTGCAAAATAAACACTGTACCCTCTGGCGTTTCTCGTAAGAAACCAAGCTACTAGCGTTCTACTAATTGGTACCTAGTTGAGACACGTGAGTTGGACTACTGTTTATGAAGATGATTGAGAAGGTCCACGTACTATTACTACCTAGTATTTGCCGATTGATTGTCAAATATGATGTGTTCAAGGAAGGTTATCTGTTCTCGTGATTAATGAACTGGAAGCTGTGTGCATTGGTGATGGGAATTCAACAAAGCAGCATTCAACGTGGATGTATGTCTACAGAACTCATAGAAACAGTATGTGGCGTGTACTATGGACTATGGTACACTCGTGGAAGTAGCGTAACATATACATACATCACATCGCAGTTAACGATATACATTTCTTAAGGTGATCTATAAAAAATCTTATTGAAAGAAAATTATTCCGTGATTAGTGAGTGTAATTCAGTTATTTCTCTTACCAGACATTTAGTACTTTGGGTATCAACTTGCGCATAAAGGCTGAGAATGTCCACCTTAGTCCATTCAGAGAAAAAAAAAACTTCAGTAAAAGCTAAAAAGCCCGTGTATGCAATATGTATGTCGCTCGCGGGCGGTCGAGGCAGCGTTGTCATCGCAAACGAGCACACACGCTACACCACAAGGAACGCAATGTTAAAATATCATATCTTGTTTCCTATTTCCTGTCTACTGTATCTGTTTGTAATCTCCTTCGTTCGATCCCCTTCATGGCGTCTCTCGCATCAGTGGCCTCTCTCCTATCCTTCCCAGAAACTCCATTACCAATCCTCCCGCGTTAAGCCATCTCCGTGGGGACGGCGATAGTGCATGCTGAACTCAGGAGAGGAACAACTTGTTTGGACGTGACAACGAAGGCCATGGTTGCCTTATATAGTCAAGGCCGATGTGGTGTTACGGGTGGAGAAGACGTCCATGTGAAGACAAGAGCAGTTTTCCAATGCAGCGCCGACGAGCATGGCATCCGGTGTAGGTAGGGAGAATCAGCCTGGAATATCAGTCGTGTCCCATGCACCTACATGAAGACCTTCGTTATATCTCCAAGCATTAATCTAAACATTCCTACCACATCCAATAAATTTGACTAAAAATGCTTGTTAGTTGTGAAATGTATGTTAAAGTTGCCTAGAAACAACAATATGGGCTTTCCAAATGGTATTTTAAACTTGCCTACCACATATAAGAAGTTGCCTAAAAATGCATGTTAGTTGTGAAATATATTGTAAAGTTTCCTAGCAACAACAATGCTGGCTCTCGCTACTGGTATTTTAAACTTGCCTACCACAACTAATAAATTCCCTAAAGTGCATGTTACTTGCGAAACGAACTTGCTTAGCTACAACAATATTGGCTTGGCTACTGGTATTTTAAACTTGCCTACCAAAGCTATTAAGTTGCTTAAAATTCATGTTACTTGTTCAACATATTGTGAAGTTGAATAGCTACAACCATGATTTTTGTTACTGGACGAGTTATCGTGGTTACCGCTCAGTAACCCATTTTATCTCCCCCTCCCGGTAAATGCTCCAACAGGCCAAAAAATCCGGATTAGTTCAAATAGAGCAATTTTGTAGAATTCTTTGTTTACTTAAAAATATGTTCAAATATAAAATTCCTTGAAAATTTCATCCGAAAAATGGGCGGTATTTTCCGGTAAATATCGACCCCTCTCGTAAAATTTCCAATCTGGTAGCGAAAACCTTGGCTACAACAATATTTAATTTACTAATTATTATTTAAACTTTCCTACCACATCTAATAAGTTGGCTAAAAATACATGTTACTGGTCAAATATATTGTGAAGTTGCCAACCTACAATAAAGTCGTCGCCAAGTCAGATGGCGATGAATGGTGTGTTGGTAGCTTGGACGGAGTGCATGACACGATGATTTCCGTTTGCACTAGGGGTTCGAACTAGCTACAGAGTATAAATATTATCCGACATTTGAATTGGCAAATTGAAAGTGGTTGTGGAAATGGATATGGTTAATTCTGTATTCCTTTTTAAAAATATAAATACACATGTGGCATCCTGATAAAACTTTGTTAGCATATTTTAGTAATTCTAGCCAGTTATGCCAATTGTCCAACCATCAAACGCTTATAGAGTGGTCAAATGAATTTTCCTACGATTAATGTTGAAACTACGATGCATCATATCAGCAAATTTGTGATCCACAATAAGACGTACATGAGCCTATTACTTTGTTACTCGTATCCATTCCGAATAGAGAAAACATCCAGTCCGCATCTTTATTAGACTAGCATCTGGTCCATATTGATATTCTACAACATCTGTATTCGCATTCGTATTCATTTTAAAAATATGAAAACGGATACGGGAAGGACGCTATCGAACCTGCATCAGATCCGCTCCCACCCCTATGAGGACTACTTGTGCTTTTAGGACGCGTTTGGTAGCATGGCCTCGCCTTGACTCGCATCGGGCCAGCAATTTTTGACCCGTTTGGTTACCTGGCCTCGCCCGCGTTGTTGCAGGAACCGGTTCTGAAAGCACCCTCGGGCCGGGCCCTGGAGGAATGCCCGGATCAGCCGTGTCTAGCGAGCCACCCTCGTCTCCGCAAAATTCAACAACGATGTGGTCCCGCAGAGCCACCGCGGGAGTATGGCACGAGCTGGCGCGGGAAGGCGAAATCTCGGCGGGATGAATTCAGTCACCGCGCTCCAAATTTCGCCACCGTATATAGGGGCGGATCTATCACCACCAAATCGAAATCCCCAATTTCCTCCCATTTCAAGCTGATCCACCATTCCCGATCTTGCGACATGGCCGGCTCTTCCTCACCCGCACGGTCGGTGAGGCTTGTGGCGGCGGCGGTGGCTGTTGCGGCGGCTACTGGCCGCGGATGGTCATCTTCTTCCTCTACATCGATGACTTCGGTTGTGGTAAGCATCTGCAAAACCTAACCTTAGATCTAGATCTTTTGGGTACACAAGGGGGGGTCTGAACGAATCCATTGTAGACCATTCCTTCATCGTCGGTCGAGGTTGTCCAGGTTGCATCTGACTCTACCACGGGGACGGTTGTCGCCGTTGCATCTGACTCTTCCACGTTGACGATTGTGTTGCCTGCATCTTCGCCAGGGTCCCCTACTTCCCCGACCTCGGTGCTGCGTATGGCTCCTTTGACTGTAAGGCCGCCCTTTCTTTTCCTGTTGTTCATTGAAGTGCTAGTGCTTCAGGATGTGGATGTGGATGTGGTAGTGGTAGTTCATTGATGTGCTAGTGCTTAAGGATGTGGATGTGATAGTGGTAGTTCATTGATGTGCTAGTGATTAAGGATGTGGTCAAGGTAGTGGTAGTTCATTCATGTGTTAGTGCTTAATGATGTGGCAGAGGTAGTTCATTGATGTGCTCATGTTTGTCATGTCATTGTTGGCTGTTTTTAAAAAAAAACTAGCATGGTTTGGAAACCTAACCTTTCAGAGTTTCCGCTGAACCGGTTGGTTCAGCTCGTACATAGCGGTGTCTGTTTGAACATGGAATTCAAAGAGAAGAAGATGAAAAATGTAGTTTCTGATGTTCTTGCATTCGCTGGCATACATGTGACCACTCTTCAGATCTACAACCATATCAAAAACTGGAGGACCAAGTGGAGCGTCATAGTCAAGATGAAATCTGATCGCACTCTGGACTGGAGTGAAGATGGTTGCTACTTCTATGCTGCCAATGAAGCGACGATGGATGAGTACATTCTGGTAGTAAGCCTCATTGAGTTCCTTCATAGATCTACAAGTATGTCATTGTTCCTACTGGACTGTGGTGCTACCCGAGGCATCGTCAGTACGTCGGGATCCTGATCACAAACTATGCTCAGATGAAGATGATCTTCACCGCCCGGTTTGTCTGCAGGGCGCAGCTGTTCCAACCTAACTTGCTGGTCAGGGCAATCGACTTTATTGTAGAAAACAAAGAAGAGTATGCCGAGTACCGTAAGCTGGAGCCAGCGGAGAGGAGGAGTTGGCTTAGGACCTGGCTTCGCAAGAAGTTTCCTGCTTAGTGCATCTGTTTCCTTCATCATGATCTGCTGATTTTGGGAAGTGCTCTCGTATCCCTCCATTAGCTAGCACTTGCTTGAACCTGATCCCCGGTCTGTAATGATGAACTTGTTCGAGGTGGTATATACTAACCCCTTGTGGGCTTCACGAGCAGGGCAGAAAGTAGTGTGTGCAGACACCCAAACAATGGGGGTTGGCTTCCCTTTCACAGAAAAGACCGTAAAAACTACCAAACGACACACGTTTTATGGCCCATGGCCCGTTTGCGACGCGCAGGTGAGCCCATCTCACCGGCTGATGCACGGATTAGGCTTAGGCAACCAAACACGCCACTTTAGGGTGAGCGCTCTGCTAGATTTAATAGCGGTTGTTTGCTCTCTAGCAGCGTCCAATATCTTTTCCGAAACGGTATTAATAGCTAGATTTAAAATGTGTACTCCATCCATTTTATAATTTTCGTCAAGTTCAAATTTAAATTAAAATCATGATAAAGTCCCCGCCGCCGCCACCTCCACGCTCCATTGACACAGACGAGGGAGATGCGTTTGACTTCTTCGGGTGCGGTCGGGGACTTATTCGGGTGCGTTTGACTCACTGTACAGGCGTGTGATGGCGTGTAACTCACACGTTCGTTGGGAACCCCAAGAGGAAGGTATGATGCGCACAGTAGCAAGTTTTCCCTCAGAAAGAAACCAAGGTTTAATCGAACCAGGAGGAGCCAAGAAGCACGTTGAAGGTTGATGGTCGCGAAATGTGATGCGGCGCAACACCAGGGATTCGGCGCCAACTAGGAACCTGCACAACACAACCCAAGTACTTTGTCCCAACGAAGCAGTGAGGTTGTCAATCCCACCGGCTTGCTGTAACAAAGGATTAAACGTATCGAGTGGAAGATGTTTGCAAAGAAAACAGTAAACACAATTGCAGTAGATTGTATGCTATGTAAAGAATAGGACCGGGGTCCACAGTTCACTAGAGGTGTCTCTCCCATAAGATAAAGCATGTTGGGTGAACAAATTACAGTCGGGCAATTGACAAATAGAGAAAGGCATAACAATGCATATACATGATATGATAAATATAGTGAGATTTAATTGGGCATTACGACAAAGAACATAGACCGCCATCCAAGCGCATCTATGCCTAAAAAGTCCACCTTCGAGGTTATCGTCCGAACCCCCTCCGGTATTAAGTTGCAAAGCAGGACAATTGCATTAAGTATGGTGCGTAATGTAATCAACAACTACATCCTTAGACATAGCATCAATGTTTTATCCCTAGTGGCAACAGCACATCACAACCTTAGAACCTGTCACGATCCCAGATTCAATGAAGGCATGAACCCACTATCGAGCATAAATACCCCCTCTTGGAGTTAAGAGCAAAAACTTGGCCAGAGCCTCTACTAATAACGGAGAGCATGCAAGATCATAAACAACACATAAACAATAGATTGATAATCACCATAATCATAGTACTCTCTATCCATCGGATCCCGACAAACAC
Organism: Lolium multiflorum; assembly: GCA_030979885.1. Taxonomy (NCBI): domain Eukaryota; kingdom Viridiplantae; phylum Streptophyta; class Magnoliopsida; order Poales; family Poaceae; genus Lolium; species Lolium multiflorum. The sequence goes on from CM061753.1 coordinate 265,529,692, forward strand.
AACATATAGTATTACGAGATAGATGATCTTGATCATGTTAGGCAGCTCACAAGATCCAACAATGAAGCACAACAAGGAGAAGACGACCATCTAGCTACTGCTATGGACCCATGGTCCAGGGGTGAACTACTCACTCATCACTCCGGAGGCGACCATGGCGGTGTAGAGTCCTCAGGAGATGAATCCCCTCTCCGGCGGGGCAGGCGATCTCTGAATCCCCGAGATGGGATTCGCGGCGGCGTCTCTGTGGGTTTTCCGTATCGTGGCTCTCGATGCTGGGGTTTCGCGACGGAAGCTTTAAGTAGGCGGAGGGTCAACGCGGGGGGCCACACGAGGGCCCGGGGGATAGTCGGCGCGGCCAGGGCTTGGGCCGCGCCCCCTGGCTTCCTCGTGGCCCCACTTCGTTAGGTCTTCGGTCTTCTGGAAGCTTCGTGCAAAAATAGGACCCTGGGCGAAAGTTTCGTCCAATTCCGAGAATATTTCTTTACTAGGATTTCTGAAACCAAAAACAGCGAAAACAACTGGCTCTTCGGCATCTTGTTAATAGGTTAGTTCCAGAAAATGCATAAATATGACATATAATGTGCATAAAACATGTAGGTATCATCAATAAAGTAGCATGGAACATAAGAAATTATCGATACGTTGAGACGTATCAGCATCCCCAAGCTTAGTTCTGCTCGTCCCGAGCAGGTAAAACGATAACAAAGATAATTTCTGAAGTGACATGCCATCATAATCTTGATCATACTATTTGTAAACATATGTAATGAATGCATCGATCAAAACAAAGGTAATGACATGAGTAAACAAATGAATCATAAAGCAAAGACTTTTCATGAATAGTACTTCAAGACAAGCATCAATAAGTCTTGCATAAGAGTTAACTCATAAAGCAATAAATCAAAGTAAAGGTGTTGAAGCAACACAAAGGAAGATTAAGTTTCAGCGGTTGCTTTCAACTTATAACATGTATATCTCATGGATATTGTCAACATAAAGTAATATAATAAGTGCAATATGCAAGTATGTAGGAATCAATGCAGTTCACACAAGTGTTTGCTTCTTAAGGTGGAAGGAGATAGGTAAACTGACTCAACAATAAAAGTAAAAGAAAGGTCCTTCAAGAGGAAAGCATCGATTGCTTTATTTGTGCTAGAGCTTTTTATTTTGAAAACATGAAACAATTTTGTCAACGGTAGTAATAAAGCATATGAGTTATGAAAATTATATCTTACAAGTTGCAAGCCTCATGCATAGTATACTAATAGTGCCCGCACCTCGTCCTACTTAACTTGGACTACCGGGTCTTCGCATGCCATGTTTCAACCAAGTGTCACAAAGGGGTACCTCCATGCCGCTGTACAAAGGTCCAAGGAGAATGCTCGCATTTCGGATTTCTCGCTTTTGATTATTCTCAACTTAGACATCCATACCGGGACAACATGGACAACAGATAATGGACTCCTCTTAAATGCATAAGCATGTAGCAAAGTTATTATTCTCATATGAGATTGAGGATATATGTCCAAAACTGAAACTTCCACCATGATTCATGGCTTTAGTTAGCGGCCCAATGTTCTTCTCTAACAATTTTGCATGCTCCAACCACTAAAATGATAGACCTTCAGACAAGACGGACATGCATAGCAACTCACATGATATTCAACAATAGTTGATGGCGTTCCCCGAAGCATGGTTATCGCACAACAAGCAACTTAATAAAATATAAAGTGCATAAGTACATATTCAATACTACGATAGTTTTTAAGGCTATTTTGTCCCATGAGCTATATATTGCAAAGGTGAATGATGGAATTTTAAAGGTAGCACTCAAGCAATTTACTTTGGAATGGCGGAGAAATACCATGTAGTAGGTAGGTATGGTGGACACAAATGGCATAGTAGTTGGCTCAAGGATTTTGGATGCATGAGAAGTATTCCCTCTCGATACAAGGTTTAGGCTAGCAAGGTTATTTGAAGCAAACTCAAGGATGAACAAGTGCAGCAAAACTCACATAAAAGACATATTGTAAACATTATAAGACTCTACACTGTCTTCCTTGTTGTTCAAAACTCAATACTAGATATTATCTAGACCTTAGAGAAACCAAATATGCAAATCAAATTTTAGCAAGCTCTATGTATTTCTTCATTAATGGGTGCAAAGCATATGATGCAAGTGCTTAAACATGAGCACAACAATTGCCAAGTATCACATTATCCAAGACATTTTAGAATTACTACATGTAGCATTTTCCAATTCCAACCATATAACAATTTAACGAAGAAGAAACTTCGCCTTGAACATTATGAGTAAAGCCTAAGGACACATGTGTCCATATGCAACAGCGAGCGTGTCTCTCTCCCACAAAGTGAATGCTAGGATCCATCTTATTCAAACAAAAACAAAAACGAAAACAAACCGACGCTCCAAGTAAAGAACACAAGATGTGATTGAATAAAAATATAGTTTCGGGGAGGAACCTGATGATGTTGTCGATGAAGAAGGAGATGCCTTGGGCATCCCCAAGCTTAGACGCTTGAGTCTTCTTAAAATATGCAGGGGTGAACCACGGGGCATCCCCAAGCTTAGAGCTTTCACTCCTCTTGATCATAGTATATCATTCTCCTCTCTTGACCCTTGAAAACTTCCTTCACACCAAACTTCAAGCAAACTCATTAGAGGGTTAGTGCATCATTAATAATTCACTCATTCAGAGGTGACACAATCATTATTTTCACTTCTGGACATTGCATAATGCTACTGGACATTAATGGATCAAAGAAATAAATCCAACATAGCAAAAGAGGCAATGCGAAATAAAAGGCAGAATCTGTCAAAAACAGAACAGTCCGTAAAGACGAATTTAGAAATGGCACCAGACTTGCTCAAATGGAAAAACTCAAAACTAATGAAAGTTGCGTACATATCTGAGGATCACACTCGTAAATTGGCAGATTTTTTCGAATTTTCTACAGAGAACTGTGCCCAGATTCGTGACAGACAGCAATGCTGTTTCTGCGCAGCGATCCCAAATATAACATCAACTTTGACATAGAAACTTTACTTGGCACCAAAAACATGATAAGGAGAGGTTGCTACAGTAGTAAACAACTTCCAAGACTCAATAAAACAAAAAATTGCTGTAGGTAAAAACATGGGTTGTCTCCCATAAGCGCTTTTCTTTAACGCCTTTCAGCTAGGCGCAGAAAGTGCAAATCAAGTATTATCGAGAGTAGAAGCATCAACATCATTACTAGGGGTGTTGGGAGTTTTCTCAACAATGCATTGTATCTGGTCTATATAAGTAACTCCTCTCTCATTGCTCCTAGGCTTACTATTCTCATCAAACAAATTTTCAGGAACAAGCCAAGCATAGTTATTTTCCAAAGCTTCATGCATCCCTAGTAGTTTACTAGGTATTGGCGCTTTAATTTCCCTACCATCATTAACATTATTAGTATACTTAATTCTATCCATATCCATCTTTTCAAGTATTTGTTTAAAATTAGGAAAGAAACCAAGCCTCTTATGTTTAATAAAAACTTTTCTAGCTTCTTTAACTATATCCTCAAATTCTCTAACAAGGATTTTTAAGACAAAATTTCTCTTTTCCCCCATCTCCATATCCGAAAGTGTAAGAAACATATGTTGTATTATGGGATTGAGATTAACAAATCTAGTTTCTAACATGTGTATCAAATAGGCAGAAGCACTTTCATAAGTAGGAGCAGTTTTTAATAATGGTATATCTTCAAAATCTTCATCCATACTAACATGGGTGAAAAATTCTTCTATATTATCTCTTCCAATGATACACCCTCGTCCTACTGGTATCTCTTCCAACGTAAACTTGGGATTAAGCATGATGAAATAAGCAAAAAGTAAACTAGGCAAAATAAAATAAAGACAAGTAACTAATTTTTTTGTGTTTTTGATATAGAGAGCAAGACAGTAAATAAAGTAAAACTAGCAACTAATTTTTTGTATTTTGATTTAGTGCAGCAAACAAAGTAGTAAATAAAATAAAGCAAGACAAAAACAAAGTAAAGAGATTGAGAAGTGGAGACTCCCCTTGCAGCGTGTCTTGATCTCCCCGGCAACGCGCGCGAGAAAAAGAGCTTGATGGCGTGTAACTCACACGTTCGTTGGGAACCCCAAGAGGAAGGTATGATGCGCACGGTAGCAAGTTTTCCCTCAGAAAGAAACCAAGGTTTAATCGAACCAGGAGGAGCCAAGAACGTTGAAGGTTGATGGTCGCGAAATGTGATGCGGCGCAACACCGGGATTCCGGCGCCAACTAGGAACCTACAACACAACCCAAGTACTTTGTCCCAACGAAACAGTGAGGCTGTCAATCCCACCGGCTTGCTGTAACAAAGGATTAAACGTATCGAGTGGAAGATGTTTGCAAAGAAAACGGTAAACACAATTGCAGTAGATTGTATGCTATGTAAAGAATAGGACCGGGGTCCACAGTTCACTAGAGGTGTCTCTCCCATAAGATAAAGCATGTTGGGTGAACAAATTACAGTCGGGCAATTGACAAATAGAGAAAGGCATAACAATGCATATACATGATATGATAAATATAGTGAGATTTAATTGGGCATTACGACAAAGAACATAGAACGCCATCCAACTGCATCTATGCCTAAAAAGTCCACCTTCAGGTTATCGTCCGAACCCCCTCCGGTATTAAGTTGCAAAGCAACAGACAATTGCATTAAGTATGGTGCGTAATGTAATCAACAACTACATCCTTAGACATAGCATCAATGTTTTATCCCTAGTGGCAACAGCACATCACAACCTTAGAACCTTCTGTCACGATCCCAGATTCAATGAAGGCATGAACCCACTATCGAGCATAAATACCCCCTCTTGGAGTTAAGAGCAAAAACTTGGCCAGAGCCTCTACTAATAACGGAGAGCATGCAAGATCATAAACAACACATAAACAATAGATTGATAATCACCATAATCATAGTACTCTCTATCCATCGGATCCCGACAAACACAACATATAGTATTACGGATAGATGATCTTGATCATGTTAGGCAGCTCACAAGATCCAACAATGAAGCACAACAAGGAGAAGACGACCATCTAGCTACTGCTATGGACCCATGGTCCAGGGTGAACTACTCACTCATCACTCCGGAGGCGACCATGGTGGTGTAGAGTCCTCCGGAGATGAATCCCCTCTCCGGCAGGGTGCCGAGGCGATCTCCTGAATCCCCGAGATGGGATTCGCGGCGGCGTCTCTGGGTTTTCCGTATCGTGGCTCTCGTGCTGGGGGTTTCGCGACGGAAGCTTTAAGTAGGCGGAGGGTCAACGCGGGGGCCACACGAGGGGCCCAGGGGGATAGGTCGGCGCGGCCAGGGCTTGGGCCGCGCCGGCCACCCCCTGGCTTCCTCGTGGCCCCACTTCGTTAGGTCTTCGGTCTTCTGGAAGCTTCGTGCAAAAATAGGACCCTGGGCGAAAGTTTCGTCCAATTCCGAGAATATTTCTTTACTAGGATTTCTGAAACCAAAAACAGCAGAAAACAGCAACTGGCTCTTCGGCATCTTGTTAATAGGTTAGTTCCAGAAAAAATGCATAAATATGACATATAATGTGCATAAAACATGTAGGTATCATCAATAAAGTAGCATGGAACATAAGAAATTATCGATACGTTGGAGACGTATCAGCGTGCCCTAACGGCCGTCAGTCCTTCTCCGTCCAACAAATGGCTTAAGCGCTAAACTCGACCGATCAGTGCCGCGCGTCTCGACCTGACCTCTGAGCTGGTAGTTAAGTGTCGCCTAGCCCAACGATGGTAGTTTTCGGACAACACCGTCTGTAATGTGGTAGTTTTGCGTCATTTACTCTTGGGCAACTCTATCTCTATTAGCTAATTGTTGGGCCGGGCTGAATATTATTATACTGATTTTTTTTCCATTATCTACATTTTGCTGGTTTGTTGGGCCTAATCTAGATCGCTTAATCTTAGCTGTTGTTTACATCTCATGCTATAATTGTATTAACCGAAACATTGATACATGTGTGTTATGTAAACAACAAGGAGTCCCTAGTAAGCCTCTTGTATAACTAGCTTGTTGATTAATGGATGATCATGATTTCGTGATCATGAACATTGGATGTTATTAATAACAAGGTTATGTCATTAGGTGAATGATATAATGGACACACACCCAAATGAACGTAGCATAAGATCAAGTCATTAAGTTCAATTTGCTATAAGATTTCGATACATAGTTGCCTAAGTCCTTCGACCATGAGATCATGTAAATCACTTACACCGGAAGGGTACTTTGATTACATCAAACGCCATTGCGTAAATGGGTGGTTATAAAGATGGGATTAAGTATTCGGAAAGTGTGAGTTGAGGCATATGGATCAATAGTGGGATTTGTCCATCCTGATGACGGATAGATATACTCTGGGCCCTCTCGTTGGAATGTCGTCTGATTAGCTTGCAAGCATATGATTGGATCATAAGAGATGACATACCACGGTACGAGTAAAGAGTACTTGTCGGTAACGAGGTTGAACAAGGTATGGAGATGCCGATGATCGAACCTCGGACAAGTAAAATATCGCGTGACAAAGGGAATTGGCATCGTATGTAAATGGTTCAATCGATCACTAAGTCATCGTTGAATATGTGGGAGCCATTATGGATCTCCAGATCCCGCTATTGGTTATTTCTCGGAGAGGAGTCTCGACCATGACTGCATAGTTCGCGAACCGTAGGGTGATGCGCTTAAGGTTCGATGTCGCATAAGTAGATTCGGAATATGAGATGGAGACCGAAGTTTGTTCGGAGTCTCGGATGGGATCCAGGACATCACGAGGAGGTCCGAAATGGTCCGGAGAATAAGATCATATAAGGGAAGTTATTTTCCGGGGTTCGGAAAAGGTTTCGGTGTTTGACCGGAGCTTCTAGAAGGTTCTAGAGGGCCACCGGTGGGCCCACCACCCCGGGAGGGACCACATGGACCAATGGAGTGCAGCCTGGCCTAATGGGCCAGGGGCACCAAGCCCTCAAGGCCCAGCCGGCCAGCCCCCTAGGGATAAGATCAAATCCCGGAGGATAAGATCAAATCCCTAAAATCGAGGGAGCAACTTTGGAAGGGAAGCAAACTTGGAAGGGGTGATTTCTGATCACCCCTTTCCTTCTGTGCGCTGGTGGGGCCCAAGCTCGGCCGCCCCTCCCTCTATAAATAGAGGAGAGGGGCAGCCGAGCACTAGTCCCTGACACACCAAAGTCTGCCGCCCCCTCTCTCCTCCACCGCAAGTCTGCTCCGGCTTGGCGAATCCCTGCAGCTTTTCTCCTCCACCACCACCACCACGTCGTCGTGCTGCTGGGATTCGGAGGGGACCTACCACACCTCCGCTGCCCGCTGGAACGGGGAGAGGAAGGAGCTTCATCGACACCGTACGCGCGACCGAGTACGGAAGTGCTGCCGGATTGCGGCACCGGGGACGATCGTCTACATCAACAACGAGATCTGATCTCGTAGGCTTTGGAAATCTTCAAGGGTTAGTCTCATCTCCACCTCGTTGCTTCGATCTTGTAGATTAGATCTTGGGTGTTCCATAGATTAGATCTTGGATTTATTCGTCTTGCGATAGGAAATTTTTTTTTTTCTATGCTACGAACCCCAACACTAGCGACATGGCCGGCTCTTCCTCACTCGCACGGTCGGCGAGGCTTGTGGCGGCGACGGTGGCTGTTGCGACGGCTACTGGTCGCGGATGGTCGTCTTCTTCTTCTACGCCAATGACTTCGGTTGTGGGAAGCGTCTGCAAATCCTAGCCTTAGATATATATCTTTTGGGTACACAAGGGGGTTCTGAACGAATCCATTGTAGACCATTCCTTCATCGTCGGTCGAGGTTGTCTAGGTTGCATCTGACTCTACCACGGGGACGGTTGTCGCCGTTGCATCTGACTCAATGCTGATGTTCTTGCATTCGCTGGCATAGATGTGACCACTCTTCAGATGTACAACCATATCAAAAACTGGAGGACCAAGTGGAGTGTCGTAGTCAAGATGAAATCAGATCGCACTCTGGACTGGAGCGAAGATGGTTGCTACTTCTATGCTGCCGATGAAGAGACGGTGGATAGTACATTCTGGTAGTAAGCCTCATTGAGTTCCTTCATGGATCTACAAGTATATCATTGTTCCTACTGGACTGCGGCGCTACCCGAGGCATCGTCAGTACATCGGGATCCTAATCACAAACTATGCTCAGATGAAGACGATCTTCACCCCCCGGTTTGTCTGCAGGGCGCAACTGTTCCAACCTAACTTGCTGGTCAGGGAAATCGACTTCATTGTAGAAAACAAAGAAGAGTATGCCGAGTACCGTAAGCTGCAGCCAACAGAGAGGAGGAGCTGGCTTAGAACCTGGCTTCGCAAGAAGTTTCCTGCTTAGTGCATCTGCTTCCTTCATCATGATCTTTTGATCTTGGGAAGTGCTCTCGTATCCCTCCATTAGCTAGGATTTGCTTGAACCTGATCCCCGGTCTGTACTGATGAACTTGTTCGAGGTGGTATATACTAACCCCTTGTGTGATGAACATGTGATGCATCACGAAGGATAGTTGCTTCTCTCGTGATGCATCCCCTAGCTAGTAGGGTAAGTACTTGTTGTGTATTACCAACATCTTTGAATCTAGCCGAATGTGTTGCTATTAAGTTAGCAGTACTGGGTGACTTCACCACTGTAAGGGAAGGGGTTACCACATCACGCTCATATCTGCAACCAAATAAGACATGGGCTGCACGAGCAGGGCAGAAAGTAGTGTGTGCAGACACCCAAACAATGGGGGCTGGCTTCCCTTTCCCAGAAAAGACTGTAAAGACTACCAAACGATACACGTTTTATGACCCATGACCTGTTCGCGACGCGCAGGTGAGCCCATGCATCTCACTGACGCGGTGATGCTTAAGCAACCAAACACGCCACTTTAGGGTGAGCGCTCAGCTAGATTTAGTAGCGGTTGTTTGCTCTCTAGCAGCGTCCAATATCTTTTCCGAAACGGTATTAATAGCTAGATTTAAAATGTGTACTCCATCCGTTTTATAATTTTCGTCAAGTTCAAATTTAAATTAAAATCATGATAAAGGAAATGTTGAAACGATACATATCAAAAATGGTACTGTATTACCACTGTTACACACAAAGAGACAGCCATGCATATATTCAGATAGCATGTAGGTATACCACTGTATAAAATAGCTCTCGTACAAACACAACAGTACAGCAAACTGCAACGAACACTCAAGCACCGTAGAGCGCACACCTTATTGTTTCACATATAATTTATGTACTCTAGAACTCTAGGTTTCCTTGAGGTTTTGCTCGCACGTACGAAAGCATGGATGGTGGATGTACGTACGTGCGTACGGTCAGACGAGGTCCTCCCTCATGAGGCCGGCGAACTGGTCGGCGTGCTCCTTGGTGACGCAGCTGGCGAGCAGGCGCGTGCCGGCGAGCGGCGCCGGCGCCCTCATGACGATGACCGACGCGATGAGGTCGCAGTTCACCAGCGGTCCGGCGGTCATGGGTATGCCGTACCCGTAGTCCACGTCGGAGAACCCGAGCTTGCTCCAGTCGGACACGTACACCGACTCATAGTCGAACGTCATCTGGAACGGGTCGCGGCCACCTGTGCGGCCCTCGGCCCAACGCAGGCATTCATCGGCCATGCGCCGCTTGGCGTCCCGGACCACCCCGACGAGCTCGACCACCGACGAGCCGGCGACCTTCTCCGCCGGCGCGGACACCTTCACGGGGAAGATGGCGTTGCCCCAGTAGCCCGGCTCCAGCTTCAGCACGTGGCGGGCGCTGGCGAAGAAGCAGAGCTTAACGTCGGCGCTGGGGACGACGGCGGGGCCGATTGCACGCGTGCGGCATTGCCAGAGCTTGGCGATGACGATGTCGAAGCCGGAGCAGTGCTTGCCGCCGGTGAGCTCTGCGTACTGCGACTTGAGCTTGTCGAGGTAGGTAACCGGGAAGTCGAAGGCGATGTACTCCAAGGCCAGCACGGGAAGCTCCGGGAGCGGGCCGGGCTTGATGTCCGGGTCGGGGAAGCTGTCGCGCCCCCAGACCGGCTTCACCCGGGGCTCCAGGAGGCCGCGGGCGAGGTCGCCGACGGCGTTCAGGAACTGGGCCGCCCCCGTGCCGTCGGCCACCGCGTGGTTGGTGCGCAGGCCGATCACGAAGCCACCGCAGGTGAATGTCGTGACCTGATCGATCAAAAGGTCACAACATTAAAAGTGTGCACGTGCTCGGTAGGCTCTCTGTCGATCTATCTTGCTCATCAGCTCCTGCCGGCTGTTAGTAACTGAACGCCCCTGATTTAAAACCGTTAAACAAGCACCTGTATCATGGCAAGGCTGTTGTGCGGCTCGACGGCCCAGAGCTCCGGCGTCGGGTACGGTACGAGCTGCTCCTTGCCGAGCAGCAGCGGGCGCTCAAGGAAGTTGACGTCGGCGAGCGTGCAGTTGGCTGTGGCCTCCACGAAGTAGACGCCGTCGGCGGAGCACAGCACGGCGGTGCGCCCGGCGTCCTCGCCGTCCACGATCCGCCCCGCGAACGGGTAGTAGTGCACCAGCGCGTCCGCGAGTGCGCCGCGTACGACCGCCGCCGGGGGCTTGGTCTTCTTCTCTCCTGCGGCGGCACCTGACTCGGGCGGCGCTTGCACGGGCACGGCGCTGTCGCGGTACACGTGCAGTGACTCCACGAGGCCGCGGTGGGTCGGGTAGCGGTCGACCCAGGCGAGGGGCAGCGTCTCCGACGGCGTCTCGGCGGAGGGGCGGACGGGGCCCTCGGAAACCTTGGTGACGGCGAACACGCCCATGGCTGATGGCTCTGTTCTAAATCAATCACGTGGTATGCCTGCGACTTCTTGTTTGTCAGCGGCAAATGGTTGCCTGGAGTGAGTGACACCGCGCGCGCGAAGGGTATTTATAGGAGGGAGCAGCCAGGTAGGAGAAGCGGTGGGATCCTTGAGAACTTCGTATACTATACATTGTTTTGCCTCCCCTGGCTCAACAACTTCTTTTCTCCAGCAAAACGTTTTGGAAATGTTTTTTTTTAGGAAAATCATGTATATATTTATAATTTTTCAAAAAGTTATATGGTGCAAAGGTCTGTTGCTAGAGGATAGCAACAAGAAGCTAGCTAAAAGACCATAGGCCTAAAGAAGAGAGAGAAAAAAATAGAACTGCCATAGTTATCGAAATCTCTCAGCCCAAATTTTGAGATCAGCATAAGACTTTTTAGAAGCCTTATGAACAGGAAGAGCCAGCTCCTCTTTGAACCTTTCCCTGCATCTGTAAAGATTTGAAGTGCTGCCCTTGGATAAAAAATTATTCCTGGTCCCATATAATCAAAATAATCAATTCCATGAAGAAAGGCACTTTCAATTCATTTTTGAGACTTGCTCTTCTTGTGTGTGGAAATTATCATTGATGATTCATTTGAAAGTAAATCAAGCTATCAAAGAGAACTCTTCGGTGAGGAAATTATCTTTGATGACAACTTAACTGTAGATCATCAGTCACAATTCTTGAAACTTTCAGTAAAGTTCCAAAATGTACAACTCGATGACGAGGTTGATGATGATATTCCGCGGAAGCTTTCAGCGAATAGGCAATGCTCGACCAAGTCGCATCTGAGGTCCAATTTCTTGGCTCCATCTCCTATATTTTGCACAAAACAATGTGGAAGACTTCGGCCACTCCGAATGCCAAATTCTTTGCTTGGCTCCTTACGCAAAGCCGCATTTGGACCGCGGATCGTCTCCAAAGTGTGGCTTTTGTCCCCTTTGTAAGCAAACAATGGAATCGGTTCGTCACCTCTTCCTCAATTTCCCTACACCGTCTGTCTTTGGAACAACATAAGGGATTGATTGGGCATTGCCGACATCTAACCACACAATTGGACAAGTCTCTTCATCGACCTTTGGTGGTGCCTCGTGACTAGTGGCTCCACGCCTCACCGGAATGTCAAAGCCCCCCGCATGCTCCTCCTCACATTGAAAATTAAAAGGAAAGCCCTTTTTGGGGTAACCGCGGGAGCCAATCGCTTGGATGAAATCATGCCTGGGGAGTAATCCCTTGTTTTCTATTTTATTTTTGGTCCGGACTATCTTATCAAAACACTTCTCCTTAACTAATACAATGGGGCAAACATTTTGCACCCGTTTCTAAAAAAAACTTTACCAATGAACATTTTTATTTCCTGCACGAAGGTAAATGCACAACGGTAGCTCAAGTCACGGTTAATTTTTTAGAGAGAAAATCAAGTTACATCAACAAATAAACGTGAAAACTAAGGGACAAGATCAGGACAAAACAGTTTTCCTGAAAATTTGCAGAGGGTTTCTTGCACTCGCAAGAGCCAACGGTTGCCACCAAACTCCATTGCCGCCTAGACTCTCGTTTGAAGAAAGGCCGAGCATCCATCATTGCTAGATCCAAAAAAAGCACCATCCCCAACATGGCTTTGTGAGTTGATGAACAAACCCGCTGGAATGTCGACCTGGGAATGTCCCCATGTTATCCTAGACATCCACCGCATCGATCCTATTGACGAAGTCGGATAATAACAACAAATCCACCACCTCCATACCAACATCCTCGCTCCAGAGCATCCACCTCGCTCTAGACCCATCGTCGTCGTGGATAACAATGAACACCAGCGACACGCTGAGAAACTTATCTCACTAGATCTAAAGAATGGCGAATGACCAAGCTTCCAATATAAAGTATCAATAAACACACGATGCCATCAACTCAAAGACATTGTTGCGAAGGTCGCCTCTGATGTGGAAGTAGAGTTGAGGCAGATCTATTCTTCGGGCCTCCACTCTCAGCACACCAAGGGTGCACCTTTGCAGACAATCACTAACCTTCAAAATTAGAGCAGATCGGAGGAATGAGGTCCACGTTGGTGTTACCATGCAGTGGATGTGTCGACATCTTCCCCGAACTTCTTCAATGAAACCCCATGAACGACATGACAAAGTTCTCCCTCCCACTGCGCCAACAGCGCTGAGCACGGCAGATTCAACCTGAACGTCATGTTTTCCCCGAGCACTTCCAACCACAAAACCATGCCCCCTCGACCTCAACTGTGACTATGAGTGCTCGCAGGGGATTCCGGCCCGAAGGTGCGTTCAAGGGCCAAGTTGGCAACATCAACAACACGTTCAAAGGAACGTTGCCGGGTCGCTTCGTCTCCTTCGAGGTATGGGAGCCCCTTCTTTGAGTTTGTATTTTCACAAAATTTAAGCCCTTGTCTTTGTGCATAGATGGATGGGAGCACCGCCATGGCCAGCATGATAAATTCCGGCACACATGCCACCACCGGCGCTTGATAACGCGTGAAGCACACGTCCGTTGGGATTTGGGAACCCCAAGAGAAAGGTGTGATGCGTACAGCAGCAAGTTTTCCCTCAGTAAGAAACCAAGGTTATCGAACCAGTAGGAGATGAAGGCCACGTGAAGGTTGTTGGTGGAGGAGTGTAGTGCGGCGCAACACCAGTGATTCCGGCGCCAACGTGGAACCTGCACAACACAATCAAGATACTTTGCCCCAACTTAATAGTGAGGTTGTCAATCTCACCGGCTTGCTGAAAACAAAGGATTAAACGTATGGTGTGGAGAATGATGTTTGTTTGCGAAGAACAACAGAAGAACAGAGATTGCAGTAGATTGTATTTCAGATGTAAAGGAATAGGACCGGGGTCCACAGTTCACTAGTGGTGTCTCTCCAATAAGATAAATAGCATGCTGGGTGAACAAATTACAGGTGGGCAATTGACAAATAAAGATTCATATACATATCATGATGATCACTATGAGATTTAATCAGGCATTACGACAAAGAACATAGACCGCCATCCAGCATGCATCTATGACTAAAAAGTCCACCTTCAGTTTAGCATCCGCACCCCTTCCAGTATTAAGTTGCAAACAACGACAATTGCATTAAGTATGGTGCGTAATGTAATCAACACAAATATCCTTAGACAAAGCATTGATGTTTTATCCCTAGTGGCAACAGCACATCCACAACCTTAGAACTTTCTGTCACTGTCCCAGATTCAATGGAGGCATGAACCCACTATCGAGCATAAATACTCCCTCTTGGAGTTACAAGTATCAACTTGGCCAGAGCCTCTACTAGCAACGGAGAGCATGCAAGAACATAAACAACACATATATGATAGATCAATAATAAACTTGACATAGTATTCCATATTCATCGGATCCCACAAACACAACATGTAGTATTACAAATAGATGATCTTGATCATGTTAGGCAGCTCACAAGATCTAAACATGATAGCACAAGAGGAGAAGACAACCAACTAGCTACTGCTATGGACCCATAGTCCAAGGATGAACTATTCACGCATCAGTCCGGAGGCGGGCATGGTGATGTAGAGCCCTCCGGTGATGATTCCCCTCTCCGGCAGGGTGTGCGAGGCGATCTCCTGAATCCCGAGATGGGATTGGCGGCGGTGGCGTCTCTGGAACTTTTTCGTATCGTGGCTCTTGGTACTAGGTTTTCGCGACGGAGAGTTTAAGTAGGCGGAAGGGCAGCGCAGGGGGGCACCCGAGGGGCCCACCCCATAGGGTGGCGCGGGCCCCTCCTTGGCTGCGCCGCCCTATGGTGGCGGCTCCTCGTGGCCCCACTTCGTATCCTTATCGGTCTTCTGGAAACTCCGTGGAAATATAAGACCGTGGGCTTTTGTTTCGTCCAATTCCGAGAATATTTCCTGTGTAGGATTTCTGAAACCAAAAACAGCAGAAAACAGGAACTGGCGCTTCGACATCTTGTTAATAGATTAGTGCCGGAAAATGCATCAAAACATCGTAAAGTGTGAACAAAACATGTAGGTATTGTCATAAAACTAGCATGGAACATAAGAAATTATAGATACGTTGGAGACGTATCAAGCATCCCCAAGCTTAGTTCCTACTCGCCCTCGAGTAGGTAAACGATAAAAACAATAATTTCTGAAGTGACATGCTACCATCATAATCTTGATCAACATTATTGTAAAGCATATGAGATGAATGGAGTGATTCGAAGCAATAGATTGCTAACAAAGAGATAATGACTAAACAACTGAATCATATAGCAAAAACTTTTCATGAATAGTACTTTCAAGAAAAGTATCAAAAAGACTTGCATAAGAGCTAACTCATAAAGCAATAGATTCAAAGTAGAAGGTTTCGAAGGAACACAAAGGATGATTAAGTTTCAGCAGTTGCTTTCAACTTGTAACATGTATATCTCATGGATAATTGTCAACATAAAGTAATATAACAAGTGCAATAAGTAAACATGTAAGAATCAATGCACACAGTTGACACAAGTGTTTGCTTCTAGGATAGAAAGAAGTAGGTAAACTGACTCAACATAAAGTAAAAGAAAGGCCCTTCGCAGAGGGAAGCATGGATTGCTATTTTTGTGCTAGAGCTTTTTATTTTGAAAATATAAAAACAATTTTGTCAACGGTAGTAATAATTCATATGTGTTATGCATAAAACTTCCTACAAGTTGCAAGCCTCATGCATCGAATACCAATAGTGCCCGCACCTTGTCCTAATTAGCTTGGATTTACATGGATTATCATTGCATAACATATGTTTCAACCAAGTGTCACAAAGGGGTACCTCTATGCCGCTTGTACAAAGGTCCAAGGAGATAAATCACATTTGATTTCTCGTTTTTGATAGATCTCAACTAAGGACATCCATACCAGGACAACATAGAAAACAGATAATGGACTCCTCTTTAATGCATAAGCATTCAACAACAATAATATTCTCATAAGAGATTGAGGATTAGTGTCCAAACTGAAAACTTCCACCATGATACATGGCTTTGGTTAGCGGCCCAAT
This sequence comes from Lolium multiflorum, assembly GCA_030979885.1. Lineage (NCBI taxonomy): Eukaryota > Viridiplantae > Streptophyta > Magnoliopsida > Poales > Poaceae > Lolium > Lolium multiflorum. The sequence goes on from CM061753.1 coordinate 265,545,643, forward strand.
GTTCTTCTCTAACAATATGCATACTCAAACCATTTAATCATGATAAATCACCCTTACTTCAGACAAGACGAACATGCATAACAACTCACATGATATTCAACAAAAGTGTAAAGAGTTGATGGCGTCCCCAGAAACATGGTTACCGCTCAACAAGCAACTTATAAGAACTAAGATACATAGCTACATATTCATCACCACAATAGTTTTTAAGCTATTTTCCCATGAGCTATATATTGCAAAGACAAAGGAATGAAATTTTAAAGGTAGCACTCAAGTAATTTACTTTGGAATGGCAGAAAAAATACCACATATAGGTAGTTATGGTGGACACAAATGGCATGGGTTTTGGCTCAAAGTGTTTGGATGCACGAGAAGCATTTCCTCTCAGTACAAGGCTTTGGCTAGCAAGGTTGTTTGAAGCAAACACAAGTATGAACAGGTACAGCAAAACTTACACAAGAACATATTGCAAGCATTATAAGACTCTACACTGTCTTCCTTGTTGTTCAAACACTTTTACCAGAAAATATCTAGACCTTAGAGAGATCAATCATGCAAACCAAATTTCAACAAGCTCTACGGTAGTTCTCCACTAATAGATTTAAACTACATGATGCAAGAGCTTAACCATGATCTATGAGAGCTCAAAAAAATTGCCAAGTATCAAATTATTCAAGACCATATGAAGCATTTTCTGATTCTAACCAAATAGCAACTAACAAAGCAGTTTTCAGCCTTCGCCATGAACATTAAAGCATAATTAAGAACACAAGTGTTCAATATGAAAAAGCGGAGCGTGTATATCTCCAATACAAGGATTGTGGGATCCGAATTTATTCAAACAAAACAAAAACAAAATCAAAAAGACGCTCCAAGTAAAGAACATAAGATGTGACGAAATAAAAATATAGTTTCACTAGAAGTGACCTGATAAGTTGTCGATGAAGAAGGGGATGCCTTGGGCATCCCCAAGCTTAGATGCTTGAGTTTTCTCGAAATATGCAGGGATGAACCACGGGGGCATCCCCAAGCTTAGACTTTTCACTCTTCTTGATCATATTGTATCATCCTCTTCTCTTGACCCTTGAAAAGTTCCTCCACACCAAACTTTAAGCAAACTCATTAGAGAGTTAGTGCATAATAAAAAAATTCACATATTCAGAGGTGACATAGTCATTCTTAACACTTCTGGACATTGCCCAAGGCTACTGAAAGTTAATGGAACAAAGAAATCCATTCAACATAGCAAAAGAGGCAATGCGAAATAAAAAGGCAGAATCTGTCAAAACAGAACAGTCCGTAAAAACGAATTTTTCTGAGGCACTTAACTTGCTCAGACGGAAAAACTCAAAACTAATGAAAGTTGCGTACATATCTGAGGATCACGCACGTAAATTGGCAGAGTTTTTTGATTCTTCTACAGAGAGAAGGACACGAATTCGTGACAGACAGAAAATCTGTTTCTGCGCAGTAATCCAAATCTAGTATCAACCTTACTATAGAGACTTTACTTGGCACAAAAACATGATAAGGAGAGGTTGCTACAGTAGTAACAACTTCCAAGACACAACAAAACAGTAGTAAAAATAAAACCATGGGTTATCTCCCAAGAAGTGATTTTATTTAACGCCTTTCAGCTAGGCGCAGAAAGTGTAAATCAAGTATTATCAAGAGAAGAAGCATCAACATCATAATTTGTTCTAATAATAGAATCAAAAGGCAACTTCATTCTCTTTCTAGGGAAGTGTTCCATACCTTTCTTGAGTGGGAATTGATACTTAATATTTCCTTCTTTCATATCAATAATAGCTCCAACAGTTCAAAGAAAGGGTCTTCCCAAAACAATAGGACAAGATGCATTGCATTCGATATCCAAGACAACAAAATCAACGGGGAAAAGGTTATTGTTAACCGTAATGCGAACATTATCAATCCTCCCCAAAGGTTTCTTTATAGAATTATCAGCAAGATTAACATCCAAATAACAATTTTTCAATGGTGGCAAGTCAAGCATATCATAAACTTTCTTAGGCATAACAGAAATACTTGCACCAAGATCACATAAAGCATTACAATAAAAATCATTGAGTTTCATCTTAATGATGGGCTCCCAACCATCTTCCAACTTCCTAGGAATAGAAGCTTCAAGTTTTAATTTCTCTTCTCTAGCTTTAATGAGAACATTTGTAATATGTTTTGTAAAGGCTAAATTTATAGCACTAGCATTAGGACTTCTAGCAAGTTTTTGTAAGAACTTTATAACTTCAGTAATATGACAACTATCAAAATCTAAACCATTATGATCTACAGCATTCTGAAAAATTTCAGCACTATTATCACAAACAGTTTCAGCAGTTTCAGGCAATTTTGCACGCTTTGTACGTACTAAGAGTAGAAACATTGCCAACACCAATTATTTTACCATTGATAGTAGGAGGTTTAGCAACATGTGAAGAATCAACATTACTAGTGGTCGTAATAGTCCAAACTTTAGCTACATTATTCTCTTTAGCAAGTTTTTCTCTTCTCTATCCCACCTAGCATGCAATTCAGCCAACATTCTAATATTATCATTAATTCGAACTTGTATGGCGTTTGCTGTAGCAAGAATTTTTTTATCATTATCCTCAGGTTTAGCAGTCATTTTATTAATTAAAGAAGATTGTGATTCAAACATATATGCGATTCGATTTTCAGTATTTGAAAGTTTAGTTTGCAAACCAGAAATTTTCATATTCAAATTTTCAAGTTGGTTCCCATATTTTTCAACAAGGCAGATTGTTCATTCATAGTTTTAGTAAACAATTGATTTTGCTCATATTATGATTGCATAAAGCTCTTAGTAGTTCTTTCAATTTCTAGTATCTTTTCCTCACTAGGCAAAACAGATCTACCATAAGAATTACCATAACCACTACCATTATTAGAAGGATATGGCATATAGTTGTTATCACCATAATTATTCCTATAAGCATTGTTGTTCAAATTATTATTCTTAATGAAATTCACATCAACATGCTCTTCTTGAGCAACCAATGAAGCTAAAGGAACATTATTAGGATCAATATGAGATCTACCATTAACAAGCATAGACATAATAACATCAATCTTATCACCCAAAGAAGAGGTTTCTTCAACAGAATTTACCTTCTTACCTTGAGGAGTTTTTTCAATATGCCATTCAGAGTAATTGATCATCATATCATCAAGAAGCTTTGTTGCAGCACCCAAAGTGATGGACATAAAAGTACCTCCAGCAGCTGAATCCAATAGGTTCCTTGAGAAAAATTCAATCCTGCATAAAAGGTTTGGATGATCATCCAAGTAGTTAGTCCATGGGTAGGGCAATTCTTTACCAAAAATTTCATTCTCTCCCATGATTGAGCAACATGTTCATTATCAAATTGCTTAAAATTCATAATTCTCAAAGATATAATCTTAGCACGAGGATAATATTTACTAATAAAAGCATCTTTACATTTAGTCCATGAATCAATACTATTCTTAGGCAAAGATAGCAACCAATCTTTAGCTCTTCCTCTTAAGGAGAAAGGAAACAATTTCAGTTTTATAATATCACCATCTATATCCTCATACTTTTGCATTTCACAAAGTTCAACAAAATTATTAAGATGGGCAGCATCATCATTACTAACACCAGAAAATTGCTCTTTCATAACAAGATTTAGTAAAGCAGGTTTAATTTCATAAAATTCTGCTGTAGTAGCAGGTGGAGCAATAGGAGTACTTATAAAATCATTATTATTTGTGCTAGTGAAATCACACAACTTAGTATTTTCAGGAGTATTCATCTTGACAGTAGTAAAAGTAAACTAAACAAACAAAATAGAATAAAGTAAAAACAAGTAACTAATTTTTTTGTGTTTTTGATATAGAGCAAACAAGAGAAATGAAATAAAGTAAGGCAACTAATTTTTTTGTGTTTTTTGATATAAAGCAAACAAGACAGAAAATAAAATAAATTAAAGCAAGACAATAAACAAAGTAAAGAGATTGGATGTGAGAGACTCCCCTTGCAGCGTGTCTTGATCTCCCGGCAACGGCGCCAGGAAAAGAGCTTGATAACGCGTGAAGCACACGTCCGTTGGGAACCCCAAGAGAAGGTGTGATGCGTACAGCAGCAAGTTTTCCCTTAGTAAGAAACCAAGGTTATCGAACCAGTAGGAGATGAAGGCCACGTGAAGGTTGTTGGTGGAGGAGTGTAGTGCGGCGCAACACCAGTGATTCCGGCGCCAACGTGGAACCTGAACAACACAATCAAGATACTTTGCTCCAACTTAACAGTGCAGTTGTCAATCTCACCGGCTTGCTGAAAACAAAGGATTAAACGTATGGTGTGGAGAATGATGTTTGTTTGCGAAGAACAACAGAGAAGATTGCAGTAGATTGTATTTCAGATGTAAAAGAATAGGACCGGGGTCCACAGTTCACTAGTGGTGTCTCTCCAATAAGATAAATAGCATGCTGGGTGAACAAATTACAGGTGGGCAATTGACAAATAAAGATTCATATACATATCATGATGATCACTATGAGATTTAATCGGGGCATTACGACAAAGAACATAGACCGCCATCCAGCACGCATCTATGCCTAAAAGTCCACCTTCAGGTTAGCATCCGCACCCCTTCCAGTATTAAGTTGCAAACAAGACAATTGCATTAAGTATGGTGTGTAATGTAATCAACACAAATATCCTTAGACAAAGCATTGATGTTTTATCCCTAGTGGCAACAGACATCCACAACCTTAGAACTTTCTGTCACTGTCCCAGATTCAATGGAGGCATGAACCCACTATCGAGCATAAATACTCCCTCTTGGAGTTACAAGTATCAACTTGGCCAGAGCCTCTACTAGCAACGGAGAGCATGTAAGAACACAAATGATGCGCGTAGATGTACATGTCCGTTGGGAACCCCAAGAGGAAGGTATGATGCGCACAACAGCAAGTTTTCCCTCAGAAAGAAACCAAGGTTATCGAACCAGTAGGAGCCAAGAAGCACGTGAAGGTTGTTGGTGGAGGAGTGTAGTGCGGTGCAACACCAGTGAAACCGGCGCCAACGTGGAACCGCACAACACAATCAAAGTACTTTGCCCCAACATAACATGAGGTTGTCAATCTCACCGGCTTGTGAAAACAAAGGATTAAGCGTATCGAGTGGAAGATGGTGTTTGTTTGCAAAGAACAGTAGAATGTATTCAGATGTAAAAGAATGGACCGGGGTCCACAGTTCACTAGAGGTGTCTCTCCAATAAGATAACTAACATGCTGGGTGAACAAATTACAGGCGGGCAATTGACAAATAAAGTTTAAATACATATCAATGATGATTACTATGTGATTTAATCAGGGCATTACGACAAAGTACATAGACCGCTATCCAACATGCATCTATGCCTAAATAATCCACCTTCAGGTTATCATCCGAACCCCTTCCGGTATTAAGTTGTAAACAACAGATAATTGCATTAAGTATGGTGCGTAATGTAATCAACACAAATATCCTTAGACAAAGCATCAATGTTTTATCCCTAGTAGCAACACATCCACAACCTTAGAACCTACTGTCACGATCCCAGATTCAATGGAGGCGTGAACCCACTATCGAGCATAATTACTCCCTCTTGGAGTTACAAGTATCAACTTGGCCGAGCCTCTACTAGCAACGGAGAGCATGCAAGAACATAAACAACACATATATGATAGATTGATAATCAACTTGACATAATATTCTATATTTATCGGATCCCGCCAAACACAACATGTAGCATTACAAATAGATGATCTTGATCATGTTAGGCAGCTCACAAGATCTAAACAATGATAGCACAAGCGGAGAAGACAACCATCTAGCTACTGCTATGGACCCATAGTCCAAGGATGAACTACTCATGCATCAATCCGGAGGCGGGCATGATGATGTAGAGCCCTCCGGTGATGATTCCCCTCTCCGGCAGGGTGCCGGAGGCGATCTCCTGAATCCCCGAGATGGGATTCACGACGGCGGCGTCTGGAAGGTTTTCCGTATCGTGGCTCTCGGTACAGGGGGTTTCGCGACGAAGGCTATTTGTAGGCGGAAGGGTAGGTCGGGAGCGACGCGAGGGGCCGGACCACGGGCCGCGCAGCCGGGGTGGGCCGCGCCGCCTGTTGTCGGCCACCTCGTGGCCCCACTTCCTTTCCCCTCGGTCTTGGAAGCTTCGCGTAAAAATAGGACCCTGGGCGTTGATTTCGTCCAATTAGAATATTTCCTTACTAGGATTTCTGAAACCAAAAACAGCAGAAAACAACAACTGGCACTTCGACATCTTGTTAATAGGTTAGTGCCGGAAAATGTATAATAATGCTGTAAAGTTTGTATGAAACAATCAAGTATTTTCATAAAAGTAGCATGGAACATAAGAAATTATAGATACATTTGAGACGTATCAAGCATCCCCAAGCTTAGTTCCTACTCGCCCTCGAGTAGGTAAACGATAACACAAATAATTTCTGAAGTGACATGCTACTAACATAATCTTGATCAACATTATTGTAAAGCATATGAGATGAATGGAGTGATCTGAACAAAAGATTGCTAACAAAGATAATGACTAAACAAATGAATCATATAGCAAAACTTTTCATGAATAGTACTTTCAAGACAAGTATCAATAAGACTTGCATAAGAGCTAACTCATAAGCAATAAATTTTTAGTAGAATGCATTGAAGCAACACAAAGGATGATTAAGTTTCAGCAATTGCTTTCAACTTGTAACATGTATATCTCCTGGATATTTGTCAACATAGAGTAATATAACAGGTGCAATAAGTAAACATGTAAGAATCAATGCACACAGTTAACACAAGTGTTTGCTTCTAAGATAGAAAGAAGTGGGTAAACTGACTCAACAATATAGTAAAAGATTGGCCCTTCGCAGAGGAAGCATGGATTACTATTTTTGTGCTAGAGCTTTTGTTTTGAAAACATAGAAACAATTTTGTCAACGATAGTAATAATTCATATGTGCTATGCATAATACTTCCTACAAGTTGCATGTCTCATGCATAGAGTACTAATAGTGCTCGCACCTTGTCCTACTTAGCTCGGAAACACGGATTATCATCGCATAACATATGTTTCAACCAAGTGTCACAAAGGGGTACCTCTATGCCGCCTGTACAAGTGTCTAAGGAGAAAGCACGCATTGGATTTCTCGCTTTTGATTATTCTCAACTTAGACATCCATACCGGGACAACATAGACAACAGATAATGGACTCCTCTTTTAATGCTTATGCATTCAACAACAGTTAATATTCTCATAAGAAATTGCGGTTGTATGTCCAAACTGAAACTTCCACCATGATACATGGCTTTAGTTGGCTGCCCAATGTTCTTCTCTAACATATGCATACTCAAACCATTTGATCATGAAATCGCACTTACTTCAGACAAGACGAACATGCATAGCATCTCACATGATATCCAACAAAGGTAAAGTTGATGGCATCCCCAGAAACATGGTTACCGCTCAACAAGCAACTTATAAGAACTAAGACACATAACTACATATTCATCATCACAATAGTTTTTAAGCTATTTGTCCCATGAGCTATATATTGCAAAGGTAAAGGAATGAAATTTTAAAGGTAGCACTCCAGTAATTTACTTTGGAATGGCAGAAAAATACCACATAGTAGGTAGATATGGTGGACACAAATGGCATGGATTTTGGCTCAAGGTATTTGGATGCACGAGAAGCATTTCCTCTCAGTACAAGGTTTGGGCTAGCAAGGTTGTTTGAAGCAAACACAAGTATGAACAGGTACAGCAAAACTTACACAAGAACATATTGCAAGCATTATAAGACTCTACACTGTCTTCCTTGTTGTTCAAAGCACTTTACCCGAAAATATCTAGACTTAGAGAGACCAATCATGCAAACCGAATTAAACAAGCTCTACGGTAGTTATTCATTAATAGATTAAACTACATGATGCAAGAGCTTAAACATGATCTATGAGAGCTCAAACAATTGCCAAGTTGCCAAATCATATGCAGCATTTTCTGATTCCAACCAAATAGCAATTTAACGAAGCAATTTCAGCCTCCGCCATGAACATTAAAACACAATTAAGAACACAAGTGTTCCATATGAAAAAGCGGAGCGTAATATCTCCAATATAAGAATGATGGGATCCAACTTTATTCAAACCAAAACAAAAATAAAAGCAAACCGACGCTCCAATTAAGAACATAAGATGTGATGGAATAAAAATATAGTTTCACTAGAAGTGACCTGATAATGTTGTCGATGAAGAAGGGGATGCCTTGGGCATCCCCAAGCTTAGATGCTTGAGTCTTATTAAAATATGCAGGGATGAACCACCGGGGCATCCCCAAGCTTAGACTTTTCAATATTCTTGATCATAGTATATCATCATCTTCTCTTGACCCTTGAAAACTTCCTCCACACCAAACTTCAAGCAAACTCATTAGAGAGTTAGTGCATAATTACAAATTCACATATTCAGAGATGACACAATCATTCTTAACACTTCTGGACATTGCACAAAGCTTCTGAAAGTTAATGGAACAAAGAAACTCATTCAACATAGCAAAAGCGGCAATGCGAAATAAAAGGCAGAATCTGTCAAAAACAGAACAGTCCGTAAAGATGAATCTGGCAGGGGCACTTAACTTGCTCAAATGGAAAAACTCAAAACTAATGAAAGTTGCGTACATATTTGAGGATCACGCTCGTAAATTTGCAGATTTTTTTGATTTTTCTACAGGGAGCTCTACGAGAATTCGTGACAGACAGCAATGCTGTTTCTGCGCAGCAATCCCAAATATAGTATCAACTTTAGCGTAGAAACTTTACTTGGCACAAAAACATGATAAGGAGAGGTTTCTACAGTAGTAAACAACTTCCAAGACTCAACAATACAGTAAATAAAATAAAACATGGGTTATCTCCCAAGAAATGCTTTTCTTTAACGCCTTTCAGCTAGGCGCAGAAAGTGCAAATCAAGTAACATCAAGAGAAGAAGCATCAACATCATAACTTGTTCTAATAATAGAATCAAAAGGCAACTTCATTCTCTTTCTAGGGAAGTGTTCCATAACTTTCTTGAGAGGAAATTGATATTTAATATTACCTTCCCTCATATCAATAACAGCACCAACGGTTCGAAGAAAAGGTCTTCCCAACACAATAGGACAAGATGCATTGCATTCAATATCCAAGACAACAAAATCAACGGGGACAAGGTTATTGTTAACCATAATGCGCACATTATCAATCCTCCCAAAGGTTTCTTTTTAACATTATCGGCAAGATTAACATCCAAATAACAATTCTTCAATGGTGGCAAGTCAAGCATATCATAAATCTTTTTAGGCATAACAGAAATACTTGCACCAAGATCACATAAAGCATTACACTCAAAATCATTGAATTTCATTTTAATGATGGGCTCCCAACCATCTTCTAACTTCCTAGGAATAGAAGCTTCAAGTTTTAATTTCTCTTCCCTAGCTTTAATGAGAGCATTTGTAATATGTTTTGTAAAGGCTAAATTTATAGCACTAGCATTGGGACTTCTAGCAAGTTTTTGTAAAAACTTTATAACTTCAGTAATATGACAATCATCAAAATCTAAACCATTATGTTCTACAGCAATGGAATCATTGTCACCAATATTTTGAAAAATTTCAGCAGTTTTATCACAAGCAGCAGTTTCAGGCAATTTTGCGCGCTTTGTACTAGGAGTAGAAACATTGCCAACACCAATTATTTTACCATTAATAGTAGGAGGTGTAGCAACATGTGTAGAATCAACATTACTAGTGGTGGTAATAGTCCATACTTTAGCTACATTATTCTCTTTAGCAAGTTTTTCTTTTTCTTCTCTATCCCACCTAGCATGCAATTCAGCCAACATTCTAATATTATCATTAATTCGAACTTGGATGGCATTTGTTTGAGCAACCTAGCATCTTTAACTTCCTCAGGCATAACTTTCAATTTTAAAAGATCAACATCAAGAGCAAGACTATCAACCTTGGAAGCAACAATATCAATTTTACCAAGCTTTTCTTCAACAGTTTTATTGAAAGCAGTTTGTGTACTAATAAATTCTTTAAGCATGACTTCAAGACCAGAGGGTACACTCTTATTATTGTTGTAAGAATTACCATAAGAATTACCATAACCATTACCATTATTAGAAGGATATGGCCTATAGTTGTTGTTACCATAATTATTCCTATAAGCATTGTTGTTGAAATTATTATTCTCAATGAAATTCACATCAATATTTTCTTCTTGAGCAACCAATGAAGCTAAAGGAACATTATTAGGATCAATATGAGATCTACCATTTGCAAGCATAGACATAATATATAGCATCAATCTTATCACCCAAAGAAGAGGTTTCTTCAACAAAATTTACCTTCTTACCTTGAGGAGTTCTTTCAGTGTGCCATTCAGAGTAATTGATCATCATATCATCAAGTAGTTTAGTTGCGGCGCCCAGGGTGATGGACATAAAAGTACCTCCAGCAGCTGAATCCAATAGATTCCTCGAGGAAAAATTCAATCCTGCATAAAAGGTTTGGATGATCATCCAAGTAGTCAGTCCATGGGTAGGGCAATTCTTTACCAAAGATTTCATTCTCTCCCATGCTTGAGCAACATGTTTATTATCAAATTGTTTAAAAATCATTATGCTACTTCTCAAAGATATAATCTTAGCAGGAGGATAATATTTACTAATAAAAGCATCTTTACATTTAGTCCATGAATCAATACTATTTTTAGGCAAAGAAAGCAACCAATCTTTAGCTCTTCCTCTTAATGAGAAAGGAAACAATTTCAGTTTTATAATATCGCCATCTATATCCTTATACTTTTGCATTTCACAAAGTTCAAAAAAATTATTAAGATGGGCAGCAGCGTCATCAGTACTAACGCCAGAAAATTGCTCTTTTTTTGACACCTTTACCGTAGGGGAAGCCCCTACGGTGTATTTTTTTATATATATAAAAACAAGAGAGCAAACTGTACAGGAGGCAAGAGAATTGCCCCTAAAAAAGAAAGATTACATCAAGGTGGCTGAAAGGAACCTAAAAAAGACATAAAGTAGATCTAGCTAGAGAAGTCTAGTAACCACCCAAGAAGTGGCTGAACAGCTGTCTGTTTGACTCTGTAGTGATGTAACCAAAGATCGCTCTGGAAACCCACTTTCCAACGTCCCAAAGATATTGGTATGTCTTGAAAAATGAAGTCATTTCTGGTCTTCCAAATATTCCATGTCGCACAAGCAAAGATCTCCACAAAGCAGGGCCCCTGAAAGTTATTCTTTGCATCCCAAAACCCCTCAAAAACGGTTTTGTTACTTGGCCAGTGAATATTAATGGCATTCCAGCAGCTTCTAGCAAAGTCACATTCAAAAAATAAATGTGTTCTTGTCTCCAAGTTGGCTGTCTGACAGAGAGCACACTCTGAACCCGAGTCGATTCTCCAATTTTTCCGCAACATTATGTCTCTTGTGTTTAGTCTGTCCAAGAACAGCAGCCATAGAAACACTTTGATCTTCGGAAGAGCTTTAGAAGACCAGATAGCTATCATGGCATCATTTTTGGGCACTCTTTCGAATAAGAAACGATAAAACCTTGCCGAAGTGTATTTTCCTCCCCAGACAAAACTCCTAGAGTCATGCTCATCAGCCAAGAGAGTGTTACTTGCCAATTGCTGAACATACTGTAACTCCTGGTAGGCTTCAATCGACAGTGGGAGGTAAAATTTTGAGGTAATATCTTCTGTGGATAAAAGGGCTGCCACCGAGATATCTTCATCAAGTGCAAATGAAAATAATCGTGGGTATCTATCACAGAGCAAGGTTCCCTCTTGCCAAAAATCCTTCCAAAACAGAACTGACTTACCATTCCCAATAGTGCTTCTCGAAATGCTCCTATATTCTCCAACAAGGCTGAAGATGTCCCGCCACCAGAAGGAGCCTTTGCCAGCCTTGGTATGGGGCACATTGTCACCATATAATGACCATACCAGCTTTACCCAGGGAGTATCAGCATGTGAGTAGAATTTATGGAGCTGTTTCATCAACAAAGCCTTATTTTGGAGTTCAAGGTTTTTCACCCCCAGCCCTCCACAATGTCTAGGACGACAGACTTTATTCCAAGCTGCAAGAGCATTCATCGACGAGGAGTCTTCATCCTTTGCCCACAAACAGTGCCTTTGAGCTCTATTACACAGGTTAAGCACTGTTTTCTGAATCTTGAGAGAACACATGTAGAATGTTGGTAATGTGGATAGCACTGATCTCACAAATTCCAGTCTTCCACCATATCCAAGAAAACGTGCACTTGCATTGAGTCTTCTTTCTACCAGTCCCACCAAAGGAGAGAGATCATGAATCGTTGGTTTGGTCACCCCCAACGGTAAACCCAAGTAAGTAAAGGGCAAAGTCCCTAAGGTACAACCAAAAGTATCAGCCAGCAACTGTAGTTTATCCTCTGCCACATTAATAGGAATCAGACAAGACTTAGCATAATTCACCCTCAGACCTGTGGCTTGGGCAAAGATTTCCAACACCTCTTTCAAAGCAGTCAATTGAATTGGACATGCTTGAAGAATGAGAAGTGTATCATCTGCGTATTGCACTATAGGAAAGTCTGTGTTGGGAATATTTAGAGGTGCCACAAGTTCCCCATTGCGAAAGAGACCATTCACCATGGCTTGTAAGAGTTCAGAGACACCCACAAATAAGAGCGGGGATAGAGGATCCCCCTGGCGAACTCCTCTGCGACAGTTAAATTTCTTTCCTGGGACTCCATTAAGAAGTATTTCTGAAGTGCCACTAGACATTAGCATGTTTAACCACATAATCCATCTCTGATCACAGCCAAAAGCAGCAAAGATTTTCAAAATAGCATCATGTTCAACAGTATCAAAGGCTTTTGCAAAGTCTAACTTTAGAATAACTGTCTCTTCTCTCCCTTGCTTGCATTGATGTATATATTCATATGCCCAGCCTACACAGTCTTGGATATTCCTCGAATGCAAGAAACCATACTGATTAACATGTACCAGTTGTAGAATCTTTTCTTGCAGGCGGTTGGCCAAGATTTTAGTGAGCAGTTTAAGACAAATATTAAGCAAGGAAATTGGTCTATAATCATTAGGACCTTCAGGTGACAGATTTTTGGGAATCAAGGTAATGAACGAATCATTAATGCTTTGAAGGTTAACAGTACCCGCCCAAAATTCATCACAGAGCCTATAAAAGTCATACTTGATAATAGGCCAACACACCTTGAGAAAGTGACCAGAGAATCCATCTGGACCAGGAGATTTGTCAGATGGCATGTGAGCCACTACATTGTCAATTTCCTCCGTAGAGAAGGGCTTGGAAAGATCCTCAAGGCCAGCCAATGGAGAAAAGTAGCATGAGAAATCAAAATTATCCAGTATGGGAACAGATACACCAAGTCTTTCCTTATACACATGCCATAGGAGGCCTGCCTTTTCTTGATGATCAACAGCCAAGGACCCATCTGTTCTGACAAGAGAAGCAATTGAATTTTTCCTATATCTGATAGTTGCCATGGAGTGGAAGAAAGAGGTGTTTTCATCACCTAGCCGAGCCCAACGAGCAGTGCACCTTTTCTTCCAGTATTCCTGTTTGCATGTGAGAAGATGTTGCAATTTTTTCTTGACAATGTTACGAAAATTCCATTCAGTGATATGTAAAACCCTCTGTTCCTCATATGCATCTAGTTGGAAAATAACTGCATTACAGTTCTTGATCAGAGAGTCTAAAACCTGAAAACTAGCACTCCATTTTCTCAAACCCTTTCTCAAAAGTTTCAGTTTAGCTGATAAACATTTAGCTCCATCACCTGGGCAGTTAATATCCCAAATGTTTCTTACCACATCAATAAAACCAGGCAGCCTAGTCCAGAATGTTTCAAACCGAAACACTTTTGCTTTTGGGATAGAGGAACCAATGGATATAACACAAGGTGTGTGATCAGAAGTAGGTCTAGCTAGGGGTTTAACCATCGTGTTTGGGAATTTGAGGGTCCAAGCAGTGGAGGTAAAGAACCAATCTAGCTGGACAAGCAAGGGGTCTGATTGCATATTGCTCCAAGTGAAGGATCTTCCCTTGATGGGTAACTCAATGAGGCCCAGATAGCTAATGATTTCATTGAATGTTGCAATATCTGTCATATTTGCACCATCACGATTACGGCTCTCAACAAAACGATAGAAATTGAAGTCTCCAAGAATCAGCCATAAAGAATCATCAGATATATCCAGAGAGAACAACCAAGCAACAAAATTTTCTCTAGCCACACCCTCACAGGGACCATAAACATTTACTATGCGAAAAACATCAGCAGATAATTGGGAAGTAAACTCAACCACAATGCCAAAGCTTTCCTCCATAATAACATGCCCAGTAAACATGCTGCCCACCCAAAGGATTAGGAGACCTCCAGATGCACCATCCGAAGGTACAAACACAAATTGATCAAAGCGTTTAGGGGCAAAGTTTCTCTCATAACAAGATTCAGTAAAGCAGGTTTAATTTCATAGAATTCTGCTGTAGTAGCAGGTGGAGCAATAGGAGTACATATAAAATCATTATTATTTGTGCTAGTGAAATCACACAACTTAGTATTTTCAGGAGTACCCATTATAACAGTAATAAAGTAAACTAGACAAATAAAGTAAAGACAAGTAACTATTTTTTTGCGTTTTGATATAGAACTAGTAAATAAGACAGAAAGTAAAGTAACTAATTTTTTTGTGTTTTTAATATGAAGCAAACAAGAAAATAAATAAAATAAAGTAAAGCAAGACAAAAACAAAGTAAAGAGATTGGAAGTGGAGACTCCCCTTGCAGCGTGTTTTGATCTCCCGGCAACGGCGCCAGAAAAAGTTGCTTGATGCGCGTAGATGTACACGT
The DNA here is from genome assembly GCA_030979885.1 of Lolium multiflorum. NCBI lineage: Eukaryota > Viridiplantae > Streptophyta > Magnoliopsida > Poales > Poaceae > Lolium > Lolium multiflorum. The sequence goes on from CM061753.1 coordinate 265,560,646, forward strand.
CCGTTGGGAACCCCAAGAGGAAGGTATGATGCGCACAGCAGCAAGTTTTCCCTCAGAAAGAAACCAAGGTTATCGAACCAGTAGGAGCCAAGAAGCACGTGAAGGTTGTTGGTGGAGGAGCGTAGTGCGGCGCAACACCAGTGAAACCGGCGCCAACGTGGAACCTGCACAACACAATCAAAGTACTTTGCCCCAACGTAACAGTGCGGTTGTCAATCTCACCGGCTTGCTGAAAACAAAGGATTAAGCGTATCGAGTGGAAGATGGTGTTTGTTTGCAAAGAACAGTAGAATGTATTCAGATGTAAAAGAATGGACCGGGGTCCACAGTTCACTAGAGGTGTCTCTCCAATAAGATAACTAACATGCTGGGTGAACAAATTACAGGCGGGCAATTGACAAATAAAGATTCAATACATATCAATGATGATTACTATGTGATTTAATCAGGGCATTACGACAAAGTACATAGACCGCTATCCAGCATGCATCTATGCCTAAATAATCCACCTTCAGGTTATCATCCGAACCCCTTCCATTAAGTTGTAAACAACAGATAATTGCATTAAGTATGGTGCGTAATGTAATCAACACAAATATACTTAGACAAAGCATCAATATTTTATCCCTAGTAGCAACAGCACATCCACAACCTTAGAACCTACTGTCACGATCCCAGATTCAATGGAGGCATGAACCCACTATCGAGCATAATTACTCCCTCTTGGAGTTAAAAGTATCAACTTGGTCAGAGCCTCTACTAGCAACGGAGAGCATGAAAGAACATAAACAACACATATATGATAGATTGATAATGAACTTGACATAATATTCTATATTCATCGGATCTCGCCAAACACAACATGTAGCATTACAAATAGATAATCTTGATCATGTTAGGCAGCTCACAAGATCTAAACAATGATAGCACAAGCGGAGAAGACAACCATCTAGCTACTGCTATGGACCCATAGTCCAAGGATGAATGATGTCTACGGGTGCTTCTATTCTTGTAGACAGTGTTGGGCCTCCAAGAGTAGAGGTTTGTAGAACAGCAGCAAGTTTTCCCTTAAGTGGATCACCCAAAGTTTATCGAACTCAGGGAGGAAGAGGTCAAAGATATCCCTCTCAAGCAACCCTGCAACCACAAAGCAAGAAGTCTCTTGTGTCCCCAACACACCTAATAGGTGCACTAGTTCGGCGAAGAGATAGTGAAATACAAGTGGTGTGAATGAATATGAGCAGAGTACGGCGCAGAAAATAGCTTGCTGGCGTGCTTGATGGTAGTAATATTGTAGGAAGTAAACAAGCAGTAGTAATTCAGTAAAACAGTAACAAGCAGCGATAGCAGTATTTAGGAACAAGGCCTAGGGATTAGACTTTCACTAGTGGACACTCTCAACATTGATCACATAACAGAATAGATAAATGCATACTCTACACTCTCTTGTTGGATGATGAACACATTGCGTAGGATTACACGAACCCTCAATGCCGGAGTTAACAAGCTCCACAATTCAATGTTCATATTTAAATAACCTTAGAGTGCATGAAAGATCGACACGACTAAACCAAGTACTAACTTAGCATGCACACTGTCACCTTCACGCCATGTAGGAGGAATAGATCACATCAATACCATCATAGCAATAGTTAACTTCATAATCTACAAGAGATCATAATCATAGCCTACGCCAAGTACTAACACGGATGCACACACTGTCACCATTACATCGTGTAGGAGGAATAAAACTACTTTAATAACTTCACTAGAGTAGCACATAGATAAATTGTGATACAAAACACATTGCAATCATAAAGAGATATAAATAAGCACTTCACTATGCCATTCATAACAGTGAATAAGTATTCTGTGAAATATAGCCTAAGAGACCCACACGGTGCACACACTGTCACCTTTACACACGTGGGACAAGGAGTCTCCGGAGATCACATAAGTAAAACCCACTTGACTAGCATAATGACATCTAGATTACAAGCATCATCATATGAATCTCAATCATGTAAGGCAGCTCATGAGATTATTGTATTGAACTACATAGGAGAGATGAACCACATAGCTACCGGTACAGCCCCGAGCCTCGATGGAGAACTACTCCTCTTCATGGGAGCAGCAGCGTTGATGAAGATGGCGGTGGAGATGGCAGCGGTGTCGATGGAGAAGCCTTCCGGGGCACTTCCCCGTCCCGGCGGCGTGCCGGAACAGAGACTCTGTCCCCCAGATCTTGGCTTCGCGATGGCGGCGGCTCGGAAGGTTTCGCGTGCCGTGGCTTATTCCTCTCGTGTTTTAGGTCAGGGACCTTTATAGGGCGAAGAGGCGGAGTCGGAGGGGCGACGGGCGGTGGCACCATAAGGCGCGCGGCCTGGGGGCGCCGGCCCTCATGCCCGTGGCCCCCTCTGTCCTTCCCGGTGTTCGGAAGCTTCGTGGAAAAATAGGAACCTGGGTCTTGATTTCGTCCGATTCCGAGAATATTTCCTTACTAGGATTTCTGAAACCAAAAACAGCAAAACAGGAACTGGCACTTCGGCATCTTGTTAATAGGTTAGTTCCAGAAAATGCATAAATATGACATATAATGTGTATAAATCATGTAGATATCATCAATAATGTAGCATGGAACATAAGAAATTATAGATACGTTGGAGACGTATCAATGAACTACTCACGCATCAATCCGGAGGCGGGCATGATGATGTAGAGCCCCTCCGGTGATGATTCCCCTCTCCGGCAGGGTGCCGGAGGCGATCTCCTGAATCCCCGAGATGGGATTCGCGACGGCGTCTCGGAAGGTTTTCCGTATCGTGGCTCTCGCACGGGGGTTTCGCGACGAAGGCTATTTGTAGGCGGAAGAGTAGGTCAGGAGGCGACGCGAGCGGCCCAGACCACAAGGCCGCGTGGCCAGGGCCTGGGCCGCGCCGCTCTGTTGTCTGGCCACCTCGTGGCCCCACTTCCTTTCCCCATCGGTCTTCTGGAAGCTTCGCGTAAAAATAGGACCCTGGGCGTTGATTTCGTCCAATTCGAGAATATTTCCTTACTAGGATTTCTGAAACCAAAAGCAACTGGCACTTCGGCATCTTGTTAATAGGTTAGTGCCGGAAAATGTATAATAATGCTGTAAAGTATGTATAAAACATTCAAGTATTATCATAAAAGTAGCATGGAACATAAGAAATTATAGATACGTTTGAGACGTATCAATAAACAACACATATATGATAGATCAATAATCAACTTGACATAGTATTCCATATTCATCGGATCCCACCAAACACAACATGTAGCATTACGAATAGATGATCTTGATCATGTTAGGCAGCTCACAAGATCTAAACATGATAGAACAAGAGGAGAAGACAACCAACTAGCTACTGCTATGGACCCATAGTCCAAGGATGAACTACTCACGCATCAGTCCGGAGGCGGGCATGGTGATGTAGAGCCCTCCGGTGATGATTCCCCTCTCCGGCAGGGTGCCGGAGGCGATCTCCTGAATCCCCAAGATGGGATTGGCGGCGGCGCGTCTCTAGAACTTTTCCGTATCGTGGCTCTCGGTACTAGGGTTTTCGCGACGGAGAGTTTAAGTAGGCGGAAGGGCAGCGCAGGGGGCACCCGAGGGCCCACCCCATAGGGTGGCGCGGGCCCTCCTTTGCCGCGCCCTATGGTGGCGGCTCCTCGTGGCCCCACTTCGTATCCTCTTCGGTCTTCAGGGAAACTCCGTGGAAAAATAAGACCGTGGGCTTTTGTTTCGTCCAATTCCGAGAATATTTCCTGTGTAGGATTTCTGAAACCAAAAACAGGAACTGGCGCTTCGGCATCTTGTTAATAGGTTAGTGCCGGAAAATGCATCAAAACATCGTAAAGTGTGAACAAAACATGTAGGTATTGTCATAAAACTAGCATGGAACATAAGAAATTATAGATACGTTGGAGACGTATCAGCGCTAAACATCATGCCATCAATGATGATGATGATGATGATGATGATGATGATGATGATGATGATGATGATGATGATGATGACGACGAGGGACATGATGATGATATTCCCGGGCCGAGCCGGATTCTTTATTAGAACATCGGTAGGAAAATCCCAGAGGAATGCTGATATCCCCTTGGCCTTCTTCCTTTTCCATGAAAAAACAAAATCGACATCTCAATCTCAGTCTCCGATGGTGATGATGATGATGACTATGAAGGTGACACTAATGATGATAACGAGGATGATGATGATGAAAAAAATGTCGTCTATGATGGGAAGGGGCCAAGAAGAAGGCTGGCGGTCACCAAGTCCCAAGTAGAAGCTTTTGGAAGACCAATGTTTATGTGATTGATGCAAGGCAGTGAGTTTCGATCCCATCGCCATCGTGTATCAATCAAGCGGCGCCTATTTCTAGAGTCCATAACCGAATTCAACGAGCGCAAGATCATTGACATCGAGTACCCAATGATGCACATGAGGATGATCCAAAAGGCCATGTCAATCCGATGGAGAATCATTTAACTTGTCTTCAACCAATTCCATGGGTATGCCGAGAACATCTGCGCAAGGACATGGAATGGCTCAAACACAGAGCTCTAACTTGATCATGCACCGGCAAGGAGGATGCAGTAGAGGGGGCTACATCAGAGCAGGTGCAATCCTCCATTAAAAAGCGGAAGACCGAGATCACGTCCATCTCGGTCATTCAAGCTCAAGAAACCTGAAAAGGTGGGCATCCATGTTGGAGAAGCAAGACAAGCATATAGAGCTCGAGACGGCGAGGGTGGTGGTGAAGAAGAAGAAAAGAAAGGAGGATTTCATGATCCCGACCACCGACATGTCGAACATGGATGACCAGGTGAATAAGACGCATATGTTCTACCGTGACGCCATCTTGCAGGAAATGGGTATTCGCAGGGCGGTGACAATGTTGGCTACGGGTGGACAGATCGCGGCAACTTCGGCTATGGGCGATCAGGATGGGCGGTTTCTATGTCGATGACGTGTGATCATGAGGGGACGGCGTCGGAGGAATATACACCGTCAAATGAGCATGTCCCGCCTCCTTCGTTTTGATTTTGTTGTATGTTGTTTTGTAATACTGGTGGCCGGACTTTGATCGCGGTGTATTGGTGGCAGGAACTTCAAATTCAAAACCTAGACTATTTCCCTTACAAATTTTATTTCCTTTCTTGCAAAAATTAGTTGAAAAATATGTTTGCGGGACGTCGTTTGAGCGGCCCCGCTAGGCAGAAGCGGCCCCCAAAAGTGACAACCCTTGTTGGCAACTGTAGAAAGCACTGTGTCTCCCCATGGTTTATAGTTTAGAGATTTTTCATTAGATTTTTCATTTTTATTTATTAATACAGCCATGTGTTTGTAACATTTGTTTTTTTCAGAGATTAGAAGCACACCCCAACATGATATACGTGGGGATTATTGTCTGAGAAAAGCTACTCACTCGGTCACACCTAACCCTCACTTTGCAAAAGTGCAAGCCTACACCTAAGACGTCGTCCACGAACAATCTCACCCGTCGATACAATAATTGTTTATCCATATTCATTACAGGTTTCCTCTCCCTCTTTCAACATGAATTGGTGACCAGATTTGCAGCATTTTGCTACATCATCTCCATGTGACCATGTATTTAGGATGCACACTTTCAACTTGCACAAAATAGCCTCTCACATTTCACACACGATGGTATTTTTTATTGTCATGATCAACCTATATATCTCATCTATGCACCGCCGCCTTTGCCTGCTCTGAACAAGTCTTTAGCGTATGTAAATGAAGTTCGCCAGGTCGGGAAGGCGTTCGCTATCGTAAGGCGCGAGGGAGAGTGGAGAGGAGTGATTATGAGCATCAAGAGATCTATTGAAAGGAACACTTCAGTCATCCTATGTTCTATTCCAGTTGTCATATAGCCGCAACCAGGGCTCAACCTACTCAGGACGCACCAAACAGTCGCAACTATATGAAGAGCTTACCAAATCCACCCAACTTCAGTTGATCAGTACTACGCGAACAGAACGATAACATGTCAGGTACAGAGAAAATTATTTGAGTGTGCACACATGTCAACTATAGAAGTACATGCATAGAAAATATATTTTTGGGCAGCGTGTAGCGAAAGAGAGAAAGTGAGTTTTCTTCGTATCGGGTGTCCTCGAAAGGGACAACATCAAAGGCCCCAAAATAAATTATTTTCCTCATACGTAATTTTGTGACCAATATACCAATTCTTGAGTCCAATGGAAAGGTAAGGGCTCCATTCAACACAACAAACCAATAAACGATAGTATGGTTGCTTACGTTTGCACCATAATTTGTTTGAGGCGCTAGCACGGCAAACTAGACGGGTCAAATTATTTCATAGAAAAGAAGATTTACATTAGTCCCATCATATCTTCAAATCACTACCGGAATCGGGATTCGCAGAGTGTCAATAGTTATGCGTAGATCACTTAGTCAAGCACACAGGGCAACGATGGTCTTTGTCAAGTGTTACACTCGGCAAAGGGAACACATTAAAAGAATCCAAAAGTTCTTAGAGAAGGAAAACGTCGGGCAAATACATAACCTTTGCCAAGTGTTACTCCCGGTAAATAATAGCACACGACAAAACTGAAGAAAAAACAATTGATGAAGAAAAGGTCTCGGCAAAAAACAAAGGTGAAGTGTGTCCTGCCCCGCCATGTTTTAAGGAAGTGAAACGGCGAGCACCCTTTGTCCGGTGTCCACTGGCTGACACTCGGGAAACCTTATAAAAAAGTAATGCCCGCAACTTTCAGTGTCAATGTTCCCGAAAATTTTCCTTGCTAAACGAGATTCCAACCTAATTTAAATCCTTTGCCAAGTATTACACTCGACAAAGAATATACCCTCACCAACTTCTCTAGCATTTTCCCCTCCACTCCTCCGCAGCCCACAAAAATTCCCTCCATGGAAACCTTTCTAAATAAATTTATTTTATTTTATATCTTTTATTTTCCCGCCATCTGTCTTTCTCCCCCTCTTTTCTGCAATCTATCTTTATCTCTCTATCTCTCCCAGTCTGGACTCGTAGTGCGAAACATGCACTTTGAGCACACTGGCTCAACTCTTATAAGAACTAGGTTGGCAAACTTTTTGGTTGTTAATGTTTCTAAGAACTATGCTACGGAGTAAGACAAACAAAGAGAAAAATCAATGGAATAACCACTTCTGAAGGTAAGCTACGGGTAAATGACATAAGGTCCACAAAACAGGGTTCCTAAAACAGCAAAGGACCGTTTGCCAACATGTTATTTCTTGAATGGCTATGCCAACGACAAGCTCTCCGTAGAGCCTTTTCCGAGTCTTTATAGGCCTTTGACGAGAGTTTTAGGCACATGAGGAAAGAGGGATGATAAGCCTCCGATTGGTTTTCCTCTTAAATTGAGAGATTATCCACCTAAGTAAGATTGGTCTCGATGTGTGCAGATTTTCTACTGTTATTCTCATTCTAAGAACCTCTCTCCTTATAGAGACAATGTCTTTGACTATGAGTGAATTGGGAAGTGTGTTGTTTCCACCATGTATGTTTCACTACGGGAACCAGTCAAGGTGCCGACGGCCAGATCTTGTGCCGACGGCAAAATATCGGGGCCGTCGGCACAGGACTCGTTCTGGCCAGGCCAGCAAGTCAGCCGTCGGCACAGTTAAACCGTCGGCACAAGAAGGTTTGTGCCGACGGCAAGCGCCAGCACAGTTTCGGCCGTCGGCACAGCCTCTCCATCGTGACGGCGGGCTAACAACGTCAGGCATGTGCCGACGGCAAAGCCGTCGGCATAACTATTTTCCATTTTACCACATTAATCTTCAAAAAATCACAACTAAATCATTATAATTCAGAAAAATACAAATAATATATAAAAATTTTCAGAAAAAATAAGTTCTATCTTGGAAAAATATCAAAATTGGAATATTTGAAATATCTCAAAGAACCTTCTCAAAAATGAGCTATCATATCCGATGTTTTATGGCTTTTACACAGAACAACCAATGTTATGGATAGAATCGCGGCATAGTTTGTGATAATGTGCCCATATTGTGCACACATGTGCATCTTGGGATGTCTTACGATGTTGCAGGAGGAAGTTTTCCATTTCATCGCACAAAAAAACCATTTTCCATTTTTGAGGTGTCAAAAACGGGGTGTTTTGTGAAGCAACCACCAAATTAAAGTTTCACATTGGTACCGACAAATTTTTCAAAAATACTAGACCACATAAGATGGAAAATTTCTTAACCGGTGTATCTGGAACCTTTCTATCCACCCCTCATGAAAAAGACAAATTTCCTGCCGTATTGGTAGGAGGCCGACCAGATTTGAACTACAGGTACATGATATAATACTTAAGATTTTTTGTAAAAATCAGTTTTATATTCACAACATGGTATTTCATCAGAGATCCAGTGCAAGTTTGGCGAGCCTCAGCCCCGGGCAAAGGATCTTCATGCCCGCCGTTTTAAATATAGTTTGAAACGGGCATAAAATATTCGAAGACGATCCAAACAATGTGAAACCTTCGCATGGTGTCATATTATGTGTCATAGTTGCAAGGAAAAATATTAAAGTTGGAAAATTGCGAACATCACAAAATGAGCTATCATGTTCGAGGTTTCATGACATTTAGGTCAAACGACCAATGTTATGGATAGAATCGCGGTATAGTTTGTGATAATGTGTCCATATTGTGCACATATATGCATATTGGGATGTCTTACGATATTGCAAGAGGAAGTTTTCCATTTCATCGCACGAAAAAACCATTTTCCATTTTTGAGGTGCCAAAAATGGAGTGTTTTGTGAAGCAACCACCAAATTAATGATTCACATTGGTACCAAAACATTTTTAAAAAATACTAGACCAACTAAGATGAAAAATTTCTCAATCGGTGTATCTGGAACCTTTCCGTCCACCCCTCATGAAAAAGATAAATTCCCGCCGAATCGGTAGGAGGCCGACCAGATTTGAACTACAGGTACATGAGATATTGCTCGAGATTTTTTGTAAAAATTATTTTTAGATTCATAACATGCTATTTCATCAGAGATCCAGTGCAATTTTAGTGAGCCTCAGCTCCGGGCAAAGGATCTTCATGCCCACCGTTTTGAATATAGTTTGAAACGGGCATAAAAAATTCAAAAATGATCCAAATAATGTGAAACCTTCGCGTGCTATCATATTATATGTCATCGCTGCAAGGAAAAAATATTAAAGTTGGAAAATTGCGAATATCACAAAAAATCCTTCACAAAATGAGCTATCATGTTCGAGGTTTCATGACATTTAGGTCAAACGACCAATGTTATGGATAGAATCGCGGCATAGTTTTTGCAAAATTATTTTTAGATTCAAAATATGATATAGATGTCATATTTGGATTTCTCTCATTTTTCTAATCGATTTAGACATATTATTTGTCAAATTTTGATTTAAAGATTTAAAGATATTATTATTCCATGTTAAATAAAAAGAAAAAATAAATCATTTTATTGTCCATTTGAATTCAAGATTAATATACTTATTCTTTTAGTCTATGTAGGTAATTGTTTGGAATTCAAAAAATAATGATGTGCAACATCAAGTAATAAGGGTTAATAGTATTGATATGGTATTATTGTTAACAAGGTGTCATTTCTTTCTAGTCTAAATGGAACCGAGAAGTTAAGCGTGCTAGGAGTGGAGTAGTGTGAGGATGGGTGACTAACCGGGAAGTTTGACCATGAGTAAAATTTGACATAATATTAAGTGTAGTTAGAGTTAAAATGGTGCATGTGAGAGATTAAAAAAATTGGGATAAAAAAATTGAAAAAATTTAATATTTTTTTTAAAAAAATTCGAGCCAGAATTACCAAACGCCGTTATTTCTATGCCGACGGCTTTTCCGTCGGCACAGGATGCTGTGCCGACGGCAACTTTGCCTGTGCCGAGGCGTTATTGTGCCGTCGGCACAAGCCTGTGCCGAAGGCAAGGCAAGCTATGTTTGATGCATAGGTTTCCTTCTGACACGAGGAACCATCTATTGGTAGTGCTGAAGTATTACATTCATTTCACTACATTTTTTTTAGATCATGCTTAAGTGTGATCATGTTCGATTATGGGTAATTCTCGTCCTGCCAAGAATGCCACAAGTCGGAATTTACATCTGCTCCACCTCGTCACAGAGGCAAAAAAAAAATCTTTTGACTCAATGATGGGTTATATCTCTAATTTCCATTGTCCATTTTACAAAGAGAATGGACCGTCACAAGGCAAAAACACGAGGATTTTATGACCGCCCGTGTGATGAGTTTATAACTGAGAGGGAAATTTCTATTTGGCCCCCGGAAAATTTAATGTTTTTCTGCTCCTTTTCCCAACCTGGCATCACCGTTGGCACTCGAAATCTGACGGAGGAGGGGCCATAGTGCCGTGGAGCGATCTTGGGCACGTTCGCCCAATATGTATTGGCAGTCTGCTGGGGGAGGGGACCAAACTAAAAGGTTCCCTCCCTAATATAGAGAGTGTGGACTTGTCATGTATTCCCTCCGTCCAATAAAATAAGATGTTGTTACAACTAAATAAGAGTACATTGGTTGGAATATAATCTTGTATTATGGGGTTGATGGATATGTAGGGGGTTTGCTTTTTTATAATATGTTGTGATGCTTTTAGTGATTTATATTTCAGAAATACCCTTCAAAGTGTAATGACAAAAATAAGATATTGTAGGAAATATTTGGTAATCCCCTTCAAAACCAGATCACTATATATGTGCTAGATCATAGATACACGTATTTTTTATTTATGAATTTCCTAAAAAAAAAACTGTCACTAAAACATGACTATTTTTATGTATATAAAAAAGAGATAGGCGGGGCCATATCACTTTTGAGGAGATGCATTTAATAACAAAATAATTGGTGTAATTACATACATAAATAGTCCCTGTAGAGACAGATTCACAAATTGAACTTCTGACTCTTTGTCACTCACTTCCCTATTAATGAGCATAACATAACTATACTTTGGCTTTCTAATATATGCACACATAAATAGTCACTTGTCCGGTGGTGATCGTAGGTGCAACTGCAAATAAAGCATACATATACAGCTAGTTGTTGTGCAAGCCATAATGTGTGATGCCAACAGCCAAATTAGCAAGAATGGTGCTAACCATTCCGTCGTTGATGGATCGCCCTCTTAGCTCTGATGTCTCTTAAATAACTGGACGCAATTTGCAATATACGCAAGAGCGCAGCACCGATCAGTGGTACGGGCGTACGGCCTATATGAAACTGGCAAGCTGCAACAGTAAACATGCTAGCATTTGAAAAGTAATTAAGATGGTTGATGTTCGATACAAACTTGGTGTTCTTTAGTGACCTATTTTGTCTACAAATTTGTTGCTCTATCGACATCATCACAAGTATTGTACGTACATTAGTGACCTTTTTTGTGCTCTACTTTTGGTACATCGATCGAACATCGCCGGTTGGAAACAACTCTTGCATATGATCACCAGCCATGCACGTACTCCTTCTAGCTGCTAGGTGGGTCGCCCACGTGTAACTTTTCGTTGCATTATTCGTCCACGTGAAAAGAGTAGTAAAGAAGCCAGCTGGTCGATATTCTGAATAATTACTACTCCACTTTTTGCAACTCTAGGTGTACTACTTGGAGAAGATTTACAAGCAATCGCAATCCATATTTCTTTTCTAAATCAAGCTTCCTACTGTTGTTTGAAGCAATGTATCTTCGTATAAACCGTAATGGTCGTAGTGTTCTTAGAATGCACGCTAATATTACGGGCTATAGGAGCCTGGTATTTTTCAAACAAAATTTGGCAGCATTTTAAAGTTTCAAAAAATATCTAAAAAATATGTAGATATAGGTAAAGTTGTACTCTACAACCATTGGACCACATCGAAGAGTGCGTTGCAATATTTCCGAATTAAGATATGGTTAAAGCGTCCTCTCTAGCAACAGCTAGCTAACAGTTCTTAATCAGGAATACTACTTAGGTTAGTACGTAGTACTTAAAATCACATCAATACTTTGTCCAAAGTCAACATTGCTAAAGTAGCTATCGTCCCTGCATATAGCCGCTCTGAAGTCACCGCGGCTCGATCCCTTTGCCAATGTAGCAGGTTGCACATGCAGATGCAGTCGTGGTTGCCCCACAAGTACGCACGATTTGTCGGCAGTTTAACTGGCATCACTAGCGCTAGGGCTAAATTACTGATGGGTGCTAGCTAGCTGGTGAACGGTCGCCAGCTACTAATAAACCCCTCTTGGTCTCGCAGCTACTGCAGCTTGTACGAACCTAGGACAAGATCCTCAATTATTAGTGGACATCGATCCAGCAACTTCTGCGGAACAGCTCGAGTGATCTAGTTGTGTTTACACTAGATTTTGCTAATTCAGTCCTTTCGTAGAAAAAACTTCAACTTAAATTTGGTGTTTCAGAAAAGTACAACTAACTCGTACTTTAAAAATCTATTTAGACTTGAAGGAAAGTCTATCGAGCGAGCCATAGTCCGACCTTTTTAGTCTCTGAAGTGAACACTTAAGCTAAAGGCATCTCCAATGCCTGAACCATTTTAAACCTCAAAAATATCCGTTTTGGTACAACTAGGTCGGGCCAAGGACAATAAAATGGTAGTCCGGCTACCTTTATTTGTTTGGTTCGAGAGGCAGCCCTAGCTGGCCGGCGTATTTTGGTCCGGCCTAACCATTTTAACTTACTTTTTCCTATTTTGAACATAAATGGATCAAACGTATAGATATAATAATAATGTTGCAACCAAATTAATTTAAGTAGCGTACATTCAAAAAACTAACATAATTCACACGCAATGTAGTGCAGCAAATTAAAGAACTTAGTTAATGATTAAACAAATAAAATGAGACGAGATGACAGCTCCTCATGGCCTGCAAATGCCCACTGATGCTTCATAAAATTCTCTTGAAAACGATCGTGAACGTGATGATCACAGAGGTCAGTTTGCCTACAAAGGAACTCCTCGAGCGTTGATGCCCTAGGCTATGGCTCGATCAACTCGCCCTGGAATTGTCATTATTGACCATGGAAGAAGTAACAACACCACTATGGGGGCGAGAAGGGGCGACAGCCCCGGCTTCCCTGCTGCAGTGCAGACACCCATCCTTTGGAGTTTCTGCATGGTAGCGCCATTGGGGCGACCTGGAGGAGCTCAGTTCGTCTATTCCCGTCCAGCCTGCGTCCAGCTGAAGCGTTATGTAAACTGAACCTGTTTGGGCAAAAGTTCTGGGCATAAAACGATCCACCTAAGGCCTAATCTCCCCTAGACGCTAAAAAATTCAGCAATTCTTATTTGACGTCTGTTGCGTCGGTTAGCCGGGCGACGCATACCCCCTTCAACACAACGAGCCAGCCCACCATGCTTGCGATGCACGCCCTGAGAGGAGCCTGGATCCTGTGAACACTCAATTTGATTCCAGCTTCAATATTGCTAGTACGGATACAAGTAGAGGTATGATACTATCTTATCAAATGTACAACTATTATTATACTTTTGCTAAGATTTAGTCTCGTAATTTTGTCACATATTGTACGTATATCTTAGAATATTGAGATCATATATGATGGCACCGTGGCACCTAGTTGATTAACCTAACTACCCAAGTGCTAGGAGTCATGTTACTAGTTTCTTAGTCATTTTAATATATTATTCATGTTGTTCGTGGTTGTACCTCATGAATTATGAAAACTGAATCTTGGTGGATCATTTCTTTTGTTGAATAGAATTGCTTTTGTGACTAAAAAATTAAAACATATATGGATATGATCGTCATCACGCTTTTGCTCAACGATCAAGTTGTACATAGTCATATAAGAGGTCACCTCCCACATGGTGTCAGGGCTCCATGTTCCAGCTAAGTGACGAACAATAGCCCACCGAGATAAAGCACACTAAATGCATGTATCATATATTTCCTGCAAGCCTCTTGTTGTTTGGCAAACATCTTCTTCTTCTTAGTTGCGGGCTCGTGGATGGTCTTGTGGACCATTTAGGAGAGATGCCATCAGCTAGATAATATGGCTTGTTGTATGCGTTTTTATTGATCTCGTACTGAACCATTGGAGCATTGGCTTCTACAAGCCGAGAGAATACCGGAGAGCGTTGGAGCACGCTGATGTCATTGTGGAAACTGGCCATGCCAAAGAAAGAGTGTCAAATCTATAGACCATGTGATGCAACTGTCTCAAGAATGACAGCGCATCCCTTCACATGCCCGCTATAATGCCTCTGCCATGCAAATGGAAAGTTCTTCCACTCTTAGTGTATGTGATCTATGTTTTCGGTCATCTCCAGAAAACCCCTTTGTATTGTTAGTGGACAACAGCCTAGTAGTGTCAGCAACATTTGGATGTCTCGAGTAAACCTCGGCAAACACCGCAATCACGGCTTTGTAGAACATGTACATTGACCTAAGGCAAGTGATCTCACTCATTCTCAAGTACTCATTAATGAGATCACCCGACACTCCATACGAAATAGTGCGAATAGCTAAGGTACATTTATGGTAAGAGGTGTTCCCTAGCTTACCGGCGGCATCGAGCTTGCACCTGAACTAGGGACCGTAGTCCCTCAAGCCCCGTACAATAGCCGAGAACAGTTCCCTTGACATGCAATATCAGTGCATAATCGATGCTCTAGAAAGACTAGATTGTGGGGTGGAAGTAGTCCTTGACGAGCATGTAGCGACCAGCTTCACGATTGAGCTTAATATCGACCTTACATGGCCTTGTCTAACCCCTATCTATCAGCATGCTCGTGGATGAGGGAGGCTGCGGCAAATATGGATTCCGATGAGATTTCCGACTCATCGTCCGACGAGTTGTCGAGCATGTTCTTCTAGAAGAACTCGATCAACCTGGTGAGGTCCTCATGCGTGCAGCACGAACGGATCAACGACCAATATCATACGCGCAAATAGATCAAAAATGTTCTAGGGATCGTACCTCAAACTGGGCCACGCGAATGCTCGAACAGGGCGTCAGTGCCGGTGTGAGTATCAGGGCCGACGGACGGTGGCCAAGGACCAGCCGTGGTGCTAGCAAATGGGTGCTAGGACGCCGGCATGAATCGTGGACTATGAGATTCAGCAGTCTGAACAGAAGACGCCGGCAATGGCGAGGGGCGGGGCAGGCGGCGACGACGTGGCAGGGTTGTGTCGTGTAGGAAGGGACACAAGTGGGTGACTACAGATAGCTTTGACACTAGCAGACGGGACTAGGAGGGAATAGAGGGGGATGCATGCTGTCAACACCCGGATTTTTAAGTCCAGATGCCCATTATGCCATACATCGCAATCCCAGGAAGATTGTTTTTGCGAGACATAATAGATTGATATCACAACACATCATTCATTACAAACCATAATCGTCTTACAACAAGGGATCACATGATCCAGTCTTACAACATAGTGGATCTAGATATCCAATTACAAAACACATAGCGGAAGCGAAGTAGCGGTGTTGCGGTCCATCTGTTCCACAGGCAACTGTTGACGTCGGAGTAGTCCTAGTTGTCATAGACGTCCTGCTGTCCATCTTCTTGGTTCTGGTACTCCTCTTCATAGTCTGGCCATTTGAATAGCCAGGAACAAAACCATGAGTACTTTAAAGTACTCGCAAACTAATACTAGTGTAAGCACTATCAACTATAGTAAGGGTGTTCTAAGCTCTAGATTCATTTGCATAAACAAGTTTTATTTCATAAGCACTTAATAGTAAGGACTCTTTATTTGCCTAACTAACTCAAGTGGAACATTAGTGTCATTCCCAAAACTCTGTTGTGATCAAGTCAAATTCACCGTTTAAGTTCAAGTCACAAGTCACCTGTCACATTTTTGAAAAATGGTCTGATGACGGAACAGTATGGCCTTTCCAACTGTCCATAACCGCGGCCACGGCTATTCGAATAGTTCTACACTCTGCAGAGGCCGCACACTTTTGCCACAACATTTGCAATAATCCGTCAGGGTTAACTGGCCCTGATTTATCACACTCCGTGTGCGGACTACCAAACATAACCTTTCAATTACATACCCTAGTATAGGCACCTCTCCCCATGAGTTTGGCCTCCCAGTGAAGACAAACCGTCAACCTGGGAACTGCCAGGGGCTTGGGTAGGACATTCACCTCATTTCACGTCATTTCACATTTCAATGGAGGCAGCCTCGGCATAACCCCTATGACGCTTGTTTAGAGGGAACCCATACTAAAATACATAAGTTTTCAGTTAAGCCCTACAGGTATTGTGGGGGTACTTTAAAATTGGAATGATATCGCATCCGAACCCAACCATCAGTTTTTGTAAACATTCACCATGTCATTCACAAGTCATATTCACCTTCAAAACTTTCAATAGAATGACTTATCATTCTAAGGTTTTCAAAGTCATTTGATTCACATGCTCCCAATCTAGAGTAGTCACTTTTAGTTTTAGCACTAGCATCTAGTCCTGAGGGGTGCTAACTAACTTGTAACTCTCTAGGATAACTTTGATGTTCTTGCAATACTCCATATCTAGACCAAAGTGAATCATGAATCAAAAATAAACTTTGATAATCCAAAGTAAAAGCTTTGCAAGAGTAAAACTTGGGATTGGATACAAAATAAAAGTGTAATGGTGCCTTGCTCTAGTAGAGCTTTGCATTAGGGTAGCTTGGTAATAGCTTGCAATAATATAGCTTGGCTTGATTGGTATAGTGGTCAAAGCTCTCTTCTTCTTCTTCAAAGTAGACCTCCTCCTCCTGGTATTCCTCGGTACTAGCGTCTATAAACGAATACGAGGTACACAATCACCAAACAAATCTTAAGGGCTAGCCTAAGCACACAAATGGTTCACACAAGCTATTCTAGCATCACATCATTATTCATATGGTGCGTGGCTTTGTTTTCTTTTTAAGAAAAATAATTTCCTCTAATTAAAAATATTGATTAGGGCTTCTATTTAGTTCTTTGGAGAAATAATTTTCTCTGATTGAATCTTATTAAGATTTAATCTCCTCAAATAATAAAGTATGAGTACATGTTGACCAAGGTCAACACTTCATATTTATCATTTGGGGAAAATGATTTAAATGAGGTATTATACCTCATGCCATTTAAATACTACTATGGAAATGATTTAATATTCTCAAATAATAACATATGGGGCCATGAAGACTAATGTCATCACCTCACATTGAATTACTTGGAACAATGATTTAAATGAGATGTTACATCTCATAGGATTTAAATATTATTTTTGAAATAATTTAAATGAGATAGAAATGGCCATATAGCCCCTACTTGAATCTAGCCCATGATCATATGAAACAACTATGTGATATTTTTGCATAAACAATTAGAGTATTTGAAATGTGAATTATGAGAATTTGAATCACCTCAAAATTTATTTTGGTTGAGTTTTAATAATTGTTTGAAGTTTGAAAACTTATTGCCTTGTTATTTTTATTGCAAATGATCTATAATAATTCTAGGGTTGAGACCAGTGGGGCTTGATAGCGATTTTCATAAGCTTTCCAAATATATGAAATTCATCAAATTTGGCTCAGTAGAATTTGTTCTATTAAATTTTGAATCAAGCACCAGTATTGAATTTAGCTAAAATGATTTAATTCAAATTCAAATAGCTGGGCTAGGCGGGAAAAGGAATTGGGCTAGGAGAGGGAAAAAGAGTTGGGCCGGGCCAGCAGTGTGTCTCGCACACGCGGGCCGCCTGACAGTGAGGGCCCCACCTGTTAGCCGCTATTTAAACCCGAAGCGGTACGAGGGACGTGGGACGTTGGATTAGATCAAGATCAGACGGGCGAGGGGCGTCGTCGTCTCCGGTGAGCACAGGCTACTGGCGCGGCGAGGGTAGGGGGTCGGAGAGCTCATCGGCGGTCGGCGAGGCTTGGCGTCGGCGGCGTTCGACGTTGTCAACGACAGCGAGGCGAATGGTGGTCGTGGGAGGGGCTGAGGTGGTCGGCAGCTTCTTCTTCGTCGAGCTACTGCCACGGCGGTCTCCGGCTAAATTCCGGCGGCTGAGTGGGCAATGTGGAGTGGCGATGGTTCGAGGAGGGTCAGTGGTGAGTGGGGAGGGCGATGGTGTGAAGAAATAGCTTAGGGAGGCCCCCCTTTTATAGAGTCGAGAGGTGGCCGGGGTGCATGGAGGCGGTCGATCATGGCGACGACTTTTGGAGCGGCGAAGGGGCAAGGAAAGGTTGGCGTGAGGTCGCTGGCATCATGGCGAGCAGGATGAGCGTGACGGCGCAGCGAAAGGGAGACGGGAGCGTGCGGGCGATGTCAACGACCGTGCGGTACTGTGGCGGGGATCGGCGATCATGGCGACGGCGACAGGGCTTCAGTGAGCCAGTGGGGTTGTCCAGGAACTAGCTGGTGCGTAGGCGCGTGCGCGTGCGAGAGGAGAAGGTGAGGGGAGGACGGACGCGACGAGGCGACGCAGTGCTCTGGCGCGCTCTGCGTCGTGACCATGTGCGTCATGGCGTGTACTGGGCGTCGTGGGCGGGTCTAGGCGCGTGGCGTTCTTGCCAATGCCGTGCTCTTCTTCGGCCAGGGAGGGTACATGCATGCTTAGGAGGATGAGGTAGGCTTGGTTGACAAAGTGAGAGTGACCAGAGAGGGCAGGTGAGGTGGAGTGGCATTGTGATGCCATGATGGCTTGGCATGGTTGAATCTTGATCATTTCTATCATAGTACTGTGGTACCAATGCTTTACTTTGTTCCAGTGGTGTAAGGAGAGGTCAATGGTGATCATTGGTGTGATAGTGTAGTCTAAAAACCAATAGATATAAGAGTGTGTGTAAAATCCAGAATGTTGCACACAAGGTGTTTGTGAAAATGGCCGAAAGAGAAAAATATTTGAATTTTAGCACAAAATTTTATGGGTGTGTCTCAAAGAATGTCTGGCACATTGTGGTGGTCTTGGTTTGCAAAGTTGAGTGGTTTTGTGAAAATCCAAAAAGTGTAGAATCTAGAATCTGATTTGGGGTTGCTACTTTGCTTGATGAGATTAAGAAATAGAAAAGGAACTAGTCAAAGTGGTCAACATCAAAAGTGTTCATCTTGATAAGTTCTTGGATGAGGTGCAAAGACTTGAGAATGTTTAGTTTAGAAATCTCTTAATACAAGGGCTCAAAGTAGGTAAGATGTTAAAATTGCCACATGTGACCATTATCATATGTTGGATGGTTTTGAATTTTCTTTTGATTTGATTTGGGTTTCTTTGATTCAAAAGTGATTCTTATTAGTTTAGTAACATTTCCAAACCATTGACACAATTCAAAATGGCCTAGTTTAAAGATTTGCAAAATTGGCCATAGCCTCATATGTGAATTTCATGTTTTTACCTTCTTTTCTTTTTCTTTGACCAAAGGTCCTTGTCTTGTGTTCATGGAGTGCTAGCTTAAGTTTAAATATGGGTTCAAACCATTTTGGTAAAGTAAAGATGGCATAGTTCATTATTTGCAAAAATGGCTATTTGCTCTCATATGCTCTTTCTTTTATTTTGTTTTCTTTTTATTTTATTTCTTTTTGACCTCAAAGTGCAAGGGTTAGGGTTTTAGTTACATGTCCATCACTTCAACAAACAATCATGGCAAAGATCACATCCTACATGCTTGAATACTATGCATATTAAGTGAGACAATAAAAGTTTTTGTTGGCTCCAATTTTTGGAAAAAGGAAATTTATTTTCTTGCTTTGTTTTAAAATTTGGGATGTTACACATGCAATGCAATCGCTGTGGCGACACATTGTGAATCTAAATTTAGGCCATGCAATGCAATCCCTGCCTGTGGTGGATAGATGACTTGTTTACACGAGATTTTGTTACTTGATTGTCAACCTGAATTACGCCGAGCCGCTGAAGATACCCTAACCCATGTGCACCACAGGTTACTGGGTTAGCTGCTGCTGCTGACCGGGCAATGACGCAGCCATGCATGTGATCAGTCGTGGACCTTGTAGTGCCTGGTTTTGGACGGAAGCCAGCACTAGTACTTTTCGGTTTAGGGCTTCGAGCAGTTGGTGGCATGCACAAAATCTTGAGATGTATTTTTTTGATAAAGGGAAAATATCAATTACATCCAGCCTCTGCAACAACGTAATATCCTAATGGCAGTACGAATACACACAACCAAAAAAGGAAAAGAAAACTATGAAAAGAAAAGTTCCGCTATGGTATTTAAGTCCTAGCAGCAATAATACATCCACCACCAAGACAACACCTGAACTCCAGGCTCTTCATAAGCGACGCCTTCAAGAAGGAAATAGTGCACAAGCGCTGTTGTCGCCCGATCAAAGATCTTAGGTTTTCACCCTGAAGATAGTCTCACTCTCAAAACAATGCCTCCAACAAGGTCATTGACAGACACAACCAATTAAAGCCAGACATTGGATTTTCACCCTGAGAGGTAGGACTCTGAACTCCACCTGTGTTGCCGCCCCCACTTGCATATCACTGCTGCGAAAACCCAGAGCACCAAGCAAATCCCTCAACAACACAAAGACTTGAACCTCCATTGCTAGCACTTCCATCATGCCATCATGTTATTCTCCGCTTCTAACTTCGCCATGGAACAGAATGTCTCCATATAGCAAGAAAGAACAGAGCTTCACGCTACTCCCTCCAGAACCAAATGGCCGGAATAAAAGTATGGGTGCGCACGACCGAATACCTCCTGATCTAGCCAACTCCAGGCAGAATATACGCTGTTACATTCGCTGACGGAGCCTTCCGGAACCCCCCGCTCCTGTCAGATCAAGAAGTGCTGACATCAGGAAGATCTTCATCTTCGCACAAGAGGGATCCTAGGACCGCAACCTTTATTCATCTGAACCAGCAGTCCCCTAACCACCGGCCAGTTACCGGCGAGCTGAAGGAGAAGGCCGACCTCCAAGCGCGAGCCCAGAGATTAGCCCGAACGACACACGCAGTGATGAACGGGATCGAACCCAAGATGGGAAATCGAGCCGCCACAGGACCGCGCGCACCGCCTCTGCCTCCGCACCACCTCGCTGACATGCGCCGCCGGCGCCGCACTCGACGGCGCCACCGCCACACGCCCTGGTCTCCACCTGCGCAGCCGTGGCATCAACCCTCCCGCGCGAAGAAGGATCGACAACCGCGCCTTCCTGCCCTTCGTCGTCGACATCCAGGCTTGGCCGCCACCGCCAGCGGCCGTCGAGGAGGAGGATGGGATCTTGGGCGGAGGGTTTCTGGGGGCCTCCGGAGCCGCCCTCGCGCGAGCGGCCCGGGAGACGCGCGATCGGATCGCGGGCGGGCGGCGGCGGAGACGATCGGCCGGCTGCTGGTTGGTTCCGCGCCGCGCGGACGAGCAGGTCGGACGCCTCAGATGCGATCTATTTCTCGGGAGATGTTCGTGATCGTGCCTGATAAGTTTGGGTATGTGATCTTGAGATGTATTGTGTGGAGGAGTGAAAACAGCGAAAAAAATAAGCGAACTCTCCAAAAAAAAAAAAAAACCCAGTCTACAATGTAAAATGTTCTAGGTTCGACTTTACACGTTTAAAGGATAGCTAGGCACCGTTGCTGGTGGTCTCTGCTGAGAAAAGCAGCAGTATATAGGATTATAGGTTGTAGTTGTCACATATTTTCTTCTCCCTAACCCAAGCCCGTACTTTTCAGGCTCTTGCTTATGACACACTGCAGGCAGTGCAACCTAACATATCCATCTATGTGGCTCTTCCAGGCAGTAGGTTAAACCGATGTGTCGTTACATGTGAGATATACATGCGAAAAGTAACTTTCGCACATGAGCACAGATGCTCCGGTTTAAAAAGAACACATTTCTATAAAAAAAATTGAATTGAATCTGCACATACATAGAAATCTTTTGAATGCCGTGTAGAAATTTCGAAAGAAAATAAGTTGTATTATAAACTATATATAAAGACAAATTTCTGATAAAAATTATTCCTATACACGGCCAAAAATTTGTTTTTTGGGAAAAAAATCCAAAATGAACCCTGAACTCGTAGAAGTTGTTCGATTCAAACCCCCAGTTCCAAATCCTGGTCGTTTGCACCTCAAAGTTTCGAATCCCTATTCGTTTTAAGCCATGAGACGGTTGGCAAACAGGATGCGACTGGGATCGCTGACGTGGCAAAGGAGAGGGCGGAATCTGCGCGGTGCGATGGAAGAAAATGCTGGGCTGGCCCACGAAGCCGAGCAGTCCACCTCGAGCGCTCCACTCTTCCCAGGCATTACACCTTCTTAGGCAATGGCAATGGCGATCGGCGGGTGATCGGTGACCGGCGACGACCGTGACCACGCGGAGACGTGACAGAGCACAAGGTAACGTCATCGACCTCTACCTACTTTGATCGATATAGTTTTCCATGAGTTTTATCGATTAGGGTTAGGAATTTGAGACCGAAATTCAGGCGTTTTTAGGAGAAGAAAAGGCTCTGGTTTTTTATTCGATTTCGACGATGAACTTGTCTAGATTACCAAGTATTTTTACAAGGTTGCGCACTGTTGTTTTCTCGCAGTTTCATGATGGATCCAACACGTTAGGTTTCATTTCGGGGGGGGGGTCCGCATTGGTCCGAACCTAGACTATTTAGGAGGAGATGAAGCAACGCCAGAGATTGAGAGGGACAAGTTGTCTCTGCAGGAAGAAGGCCACATGCATCATCAGTGCCAAACTACTCCTACTTTACATGTAGTGGCAACTACTTGAATGCATCTAGTTTATTTTGGTTATGTTGCAATGTTGGACACAATGTGATGTAATGTTGCAAACATGCCCCAGGTCTATCTTCCTTTAAGTTAAAATGGATGATGTTGTTGCTTTTGGAATGACAGAACAAGTTCCACTTATTTACATTGAATTCGTAGTTGCTATGACACAATGTTATTCTCTACAACAAGCTTAAATACAATACACATAGAACTATCATATTGCACTTCTCAATTAACAAAAACTGTCACATTTCATAATTTTAGCTTTCTAAATTTCACAAACATAGCATTACAACTGCATCACAACTAATCACTACATTAGCATCTTTCCTGCCACTAAACCAAACACAAATACAACCAACAGACACACAATATTATCATATTTTCCCTTCATTTCTTGAATTCGATCATTCTTCTCCTTCAATTGAACTTGCAGAGCTGCAATGATAACATCTTTTCTTCTTTAGTCCGAGTATGCATAATGTCTTGCCCTCTGAGCCTCCATACTTCATCACACAAGTCACCAAGCATATCACTCCAGTACTTGGGCACTAGAGGATCATGACATTCAGCATATCCACAACCAGCACCATTCTACCAATTTGTCAAAAAAGCAACGGGGTCTGAGAGGAGAACAAGAAAAATCTCAACACATTTTGAGCTCGGCTAGATTCTCACCATGGCATCGACGCACGAGTAGTACCTCCTTCCAGGGTTCTGCCGACTCAAGGAGATCCACCTAAGAGCCTTCCTTGGAGGATTACATCGGCACATCTTGGCTGGCCCGTACGCCATCGATTGTCCCGATACACCACAGGAGACCTCGTCTCAGTCCATCTCCTTCTACCTGCGGTTTCGCGGAAGCCAAGAGCGGAGGAGCCGCCAAAAGACCAACTCATCGTCGTTGCCGTGCTCTGCCACCAAGAAACCCCTAAATTGAATCCCCACCACTGCCAACGATGAACCCAAATTTCCTCTCCCCACTTTCTTTCTCTATGCGCGTGGAGTGATTGCGCTGGAGAGATGCGATTAAGTTAGCATGGACTGGGCCCACTACTGACAAAATTCCTTGCCACATCACTGCTTTCCAACCTAAGCCGTCTTATGGTTTAAAACCAACAAGGATTCAAAAGTTCGAGGCGCAAATGACCAGGATTTCGACGTGGGGGTTTGAATCGAACAACATCTACGAGTTCAGAGATCATTTTGGACTTTTTCCTATTTTTTGTTGTAGCTCAAAATACAATATAACTTCTACCGAAACTTCGTACAGTTATTCATGACATATGTATGTATTCATGGGAAAAAATTATAATTTTTTTAAATATAGGAATACAATTTTAAATATTTCAAAAACTGGGAGTGTGGATAATATGTATGATCGCTTCTTTAAGCGTGACTCTTCATGCAGAAACTACTTAACAGACAACCTAGATTTTGCGTTAACACTGGAGTAAGAGCGTAAGTCTGTGATGTCTTGTTTCTTCTGATGATTTTTCTTTTCTGAGAGTGTCTCTTCTTTCTTCCGATGCTTCAAGCTGTGGTCAGAGAGGCAATGCGGCCAATGTAGGCGTTTGCTGGTTTGCAGACTGTCAACAATTATGCAGACATAAAAGCTGTCAACAATTATGCTGTCAACAATTATGCACAAGCTGCTATTTGGTCCAACTCGTAGGTCTCCATGCTCATATAGGCCTTTTGACTTCTCAAAACAAAATGGAAACGTAGGCCTTATAATATCTCTAAAAAAAAACATAGGCCTTATAATAAGAGCGGAAAAAAAGAAACAAGTGAAGGTCTTATGCTGTTAGGCCGGTGCCAACGCGGGCTGCCGGCGGGGCGCTACCACCCGCGGCGGGGCGGGAGGCGGGCGGGACTGGAGCGGCAGGCGGTGGCTGGCTCGCCCGGCGGTAGCGCCCGCTACCGCCCGGCTACCGCCCGCGTTGGCGGCGGGAGTGAGGCGGGAGCGGGGCGGGAGGCGGGGCGGCGCGTTGGCGGGCCGGGGCGGGAGGGGGCGGGCGAGAGGGCGGGCGGGAGTGGGCGGTAGCGGGCGGGAGTGGGGCGGGAGAGGGGCGGTAGCGGTAACGGCTAGACGTGGCGCGACCGATTGGTCCACGTCAGCTAGCCGTTGCTGGTTCAAAAACCCCTATAAATCCTTCGCGATGAGTAACATGATGCAGGGTTTAGTGAAGGCTAAGCTATTCAAGCAATGGAACAAAATGAAAGACCGACCAACCGCCGACATGAACGAAGCAGAAAAGCGCAAACATGCGAAGGCCATCAAGATGGTGGAAACAGAGCTTGGTCTGGAAGATGACAACGAGGAGGAGGAGCTGGAACAAGAGGAAGAAGAGTAGAATTTTTATTTATTATGTAATTTTTAATTTTTATTATGCAATTTTATTAATTATTATGTAATCGGTAACATTTTAAGTTGAATAAAATAATTTTCTTGCATTATTTTGAATGTCTAAAATAAATCGACTGAAATAACTTAATGTGAAAAGAAAATGGTGATGTGGAGGAGAGAGAAATGAGAGTGGGGACTATAGCCCATGCATTGGCAAGGTAGGGTGAGAGTGGGGTGAAAGTGGGGTGAGAGTGAGAGAAAAGCTGACGTGGCGGGGCGGGAGTCGGGCGGTGCATTGGCACCAGCCTTATGCAGGGCCTCAAACAGAGCCGGCCATAATGGGTGCTTTGCTGGGTGATGACCCATCAGGCGTCTTTTTTTTTTCATTTTTCGTTTTCACTTTTTATTTTTATCGAATCTGTTTTTTCTTTTCTGTTTCTTTTTGTCTTTTGCAAATTTTTCTTTTTTAGAAAATCTGAACATATTTTAAAATTAGAATTTTTTTAGATCTGGAAGTTTTCCTAAATCTATACATTTTCAAAATACAAAAAAATCAAAATTTGAACATGTTTTGAAATCAGAACATTTTCAAAAGTCAAAACATTTGTTTGATCTGGATAATTTTTAAATATTTGAAAAGCCATACATAAGTAAAAAAACAAATTTTCAGAAAAGAAAAGAAAACAAGCATCCTCGTCTTCACCTCTAGCTCCTCCCCTTAGGGCATCTCCAACCGGGCGACCCATCCCGCGTCCGCGCGTCCGGATGGGTCCAAACAGACAAAAACTCGGCCCAGCGCGCGGACCCATCCCTAAACGGATGACCGCGGCGTTCGGATCGACGCAAACCCGGCCCAAATCTTGGCCGGGTTTGCGTGGCCGCGACGCGAAAGGCTGGTCGCTCGCGTCCGCCCCATGTCCGCCCCTGGCCCGCGTGTCATAGGCATAAATAATATATTTCATTAAAGAGAACTGATTACAATTTTTTTAACTCCTATTCTATCCTAAATACGTACGGGGCGGCGGCGTAGACGGCGACTCCTCGCCGGCTCGCCGTCGGGGCCGTGGATTTCAATCGACGCGGGCGGCCTGTATGCGTGAGGATTCCACTCCAGCTTACGGGCTGGGTGGCGCGGCGGCGGCGGCGCGCGGGGGCGGCGGCGGCGCGGCGTCGGCGGAGGCCTTCATCCTCCTCCTTTCCGTCCGCGCACCTCGGGCGCGCGCGCGCTCCGCCTCCTGCGGCGGAATCATCCGCTTCCCGCATAGCTCCAGCTCCGCAGGGCGGCGCGTTCCACAGCGGTGCGCGCCTCCAGCGGACGCGGGCGGGGGCCGGCCTCGGATGTCTGGCGCCGGCGCATGCGCTCTTGCCGGCCGCGCTCCGCCGAGTCAGCGTCCTCCTGGGCGCGCCGCTCGGGCGAGGGCATCTGGATGAGGTGACGGGCTGCTCGCATAGCGAGCAGCTCGTTCTTCTGGCCGAGGAGGTCGCCTAAACGGCGGCGGCCGGCCCGCCAGGTGGCCTCGTTCTCCTTCGTCACGCGCGTGAGAGGCGCTCCTCGATGGCGGCGTTGATGTTCGCCGGCGCGAGGTCCTCCTCTTGGACGGGCTCCTCCGCGGCGGCCGCACCTCCTCCGCGGCCGCGTACCAGCCGTCCGCGGTCTCGTGCCGCCCTCCGCGGCCGCCTCCGCCATCTCCGCGTCGCCGGCCTTCTTTGCCGCCGCCTCGGCAGCGACGCGGAGCGCCTCGTCGTCGGCGACCCACCGCGAGTCCGCGCGCTCCTCCTCCTCCGCGGGAACCTGGCCCGGGCGGCGAGGGAGAGCTTGGCCCACGTGGTCTGCAGGGTGCGAGGCATGGCACCGGAGAAGGTGGAGGGGGAGAAGAAGGTGATGCGGTCTGTGAGGCCGCCGCCGTCTTTATAGCCGGCGGCCTGGCGGGAACTTGGCGCGAGCGCGCGCCAATGGCGTTTGCGCGCTTGGGAACCTTGGTGCGCGCGGGAACTTTCCCGCGTTCCACCGCCCGCCATGGCTGTCCCGTCGAGGCCTGCCATGGCGCAGCGCCGCACAAGGAAGACGAACCACGTGGCGTCTCTTTGGGTCGCCGCGTTGGGCGCCGCGTGCGACCCAAACGGACACGCGGACGCGGGACGCTGTCCGCGTGGCCACCCAAACGGCCCAAAACGGACGGCCCAGCGCGTCCGTTTGGGTCGCCCGGTTGGAGATGCCCTTAGTTCACATGGGGTGAGTGATGGCGTGTAACTCACACGTTCGTTGGGAACCCCAAGAGGAATGTATGATGCGCACAGCAGCAAGTTTTCCCTCAGAAAGAAACCAAGGTTTATCGAACCAGGAGCAGCCAAGAAGCACGTTGAAGGTTGATGGTGGCGAAATGTGATGCGGCGCAACACCAGGGATTCCGGCGCCAACGTGGAACCTGCACAACACAACCAAAGTACTTTGCCCCAACGAAACAGTGAGGTTGTCAATCTCACCGGCTTGCTGTAACAAAGGATTTACCGTATTGTGTGGAAGATGATTGTTTGCAAGAAAACAGCAAAACAAGTATTGCAGTAGATTGTATGCGATGTAAAGAATAGGACCGGGGTCTACAGTTCACTAGAGGTGTCTCTCCCATAAGATAAAAGCATGTTGGGTGAACAAATTACAGTCGGGCAATTGACAAATAGAAAAGGGCATAACAATGCATATACATGATATGATAAATATAGTGAGATTTAATTGGGCATTACGACAAAGTACATAGACCGCCATCCAACTGCATCTATGCCTAAAAAGTCCACCTTCAGGTTATCATCCGAACCCCTTCCAGTATTAAGTTGCAAAGCAACAGATAATTGCATTAAGTATGGTGCGTAATGTAATCAACAACTACATCCTTAGACATAGAATCAATGTTTTATCCCTAGTGGCAACAGCACAACACAACCTTAGAACTTTCTGTCACTGTCCCAGGTATCAATGAAGGCATGAACCCACTATCGAGCATAAATACTCCCTCTTGGAGTTAAGAGTAAAAACTTGGCCAGAGCCTCTACTAATAACGGAGAGCATGCAAGATCATAAACAACACATAAGTAATAGATTGATAATCACCATAACATAGTATTCTCTATCCATCGGATCCCGACAAACACAACATATAGTATTACAGATAGATGATCTTGATCATGTTAGGCAGCTCACAAGATCCAACAATGAAGCACAATTAGGAGAAGACGACCATCTAGCTACTGCTATGGACCCATAGTCCAGGGGTGAACTACTCACTCATCACTCCGGAGGCGACCATGGCGGTGTAGAGTCCTCCGGAGATGAATCCCCTCTCGGCAGGGTGCCGGAGGCGATCTCCTGAATCCCCGAGATGGGATTCACGGCGGCGGCGTCTCTGGAAGGTTTTCCGTATCGTGGCTCTCGGTACTGGGGGTTTCGCGACGGAGGTTTTAAGTAGGCGGAAGGGCAACGCGGGGGGCC
The DNA here is from genome assembly GCA_030979885.1 of Lolium multiflorum. Lineage (NCBI taxonomy): Eukaryota > Viridiplantae > Streptophyta > Magnoliopsida > Poales > Poaceae > Lolium > Lolium multiflorum. The sequence continues at coordinate 265,589,261 of CM061753.1, forward strand.
ACACGAGGGCCCCACACGCTAGGTCGGCGCGGCCAAGGCCTGGGCCGCGCCGCCCTAGTGTGGCGGCGCCTCGTGGCCCCACTTCCTTCCCTCTTCGGTCTTCTGGAAGCTTCGTGCAAAAATAAGACCCTAGGCGTTGATTTCGTCCAATTCCGAGAATATTTCCTTACTAGGATTTCTGAAACCAAAAACAGCAGAAACAGCTTTGGCATCTTGTTAATAGGTTAGTTCCAGAAAATGCGTAAATACGACATATAATGTGCATAAAACATGTAGATATCATCAATAATGTAGCATGGAACATAAGAAATTATCGATACGTTGGAGACGTATCAGTTAGTAAGCAAGCAGCCCCTAATCCTGTCCCCTGCCCCCTGCCCCATTGCTAGATAATAAGGTGCAGGGTAGATTTCATCAATACTTATGGAACATATATTCCTTAGGATGCACGCATGAAGCTTACATACATGGAATGTCACTCACAATTTGATCTAGTCTTACCCGCAATTGTTTTTGATCTAAACTTGGCTTGTTTTGGTTCAAAATAAATATATTTTGGGCTCTACTAGGCATGTGATCACATATGCTCCAATGTTTCCAAGAGATTTAGAGAGGCAAGCTAATCTGAATCACATCTAAGAGCATCTCCACTCGTTTGCCCTCCCCACGCCGAAATCCGGGGAAATTTACGTCGGATTGGACGTAAATTTGGCGTGGAGAGGAGTTGTTTCCCAGCCGCGTCCTCAGGCGAAAGCGATGATGTAAATTTGAAAAACTTAAACTTGACAAACTACGGCTAAAAACGGGCGAATTTAGACTAAATTTAATGATATTTACTATATAGAGGGCGAAGTTCATACATAGAGGCCGAATTCGACTATATTTCGAATTCGGCTAGGGGAATACAACTTAAATTATAAAACACGGCGTTCTACATGCCTAAATGGCGGTAGAACACCGTGTAGTCACCGCCGTCGTCGCCATCGTCATTCGAGCCGTCGTCGAACTGCGGCGCGGCCTGGCTGCTGCCCTGGCCGGCGTCTCCCCACCGAGGCGGCGATGGCTTGTACCATTCGTCGTCCGAGGCTTCGAGGTCGACGACGGGGACGACGACGCCGGATGGAGGTGTTGCAGGCCGGCGGAAGCGAGCGAAGTTGTCGGTGGCGGTTGGAGCGGCGGCGCGGGCGGCGAGCTGGTGCGCGGCGGCTAGGTCCATCAGCCGCCGCTGCTGCTCCGCCTCCCGCGCTCCCGTCGCGCCTCGACCACTCGGCGGCGTCCTCGGGGAGGCGTTGTCGGCGGGCACCAGGTCGTTGAGCGACCGCGATCGCCTCCGCAACGGCCGCTTCCTCCGCGCGCTTCCTCCTCGGCGAGCTTGTTTGCGGCGGCGGCGGCGGCGCGGCACGTCCTCCTTCGCCGGCTTCCTCTTCCGCCCACGCTGCGGGGAAGAGGGCTCGCGGATGACGAGGCGCCGCTGCGCCCTCTGGTCGGCGGTGGAGACGCCGGCTCCTTCTTGACGCGCGCCGGCGTCGACGGAGACGTCGCCTTTTCACCGGCGCCCAGGACGGCCTCGGCGCCGATCCGAAGACGACGAGCTGGCAGCCATGCGCCGTGGCTACCAGACGTTCCCCGGCGGCGGCTCGCCGATGCCCTCGATGCGGGGGCATCGTGAGCACCGGAAGTTTCCTCCCTCGATGTGCTCGAGGACGTTCGCCAGCGTCCTATCCGGCGCGCTCCACCACCGTCGTCGTCCCGCGGCGTTGTTGCGCGCGGCGGAGGGGCGTCCGTAGGCCGGCAGCTCCGCTCCCACCGCCGGAGTATGAGTTCTACCGCGTGTAGTTCTCGGGGTGGTGGCACGGGTCGGCGCGCTCCTCGTCCGTCATCGTGAGCCGCTCCTCCTCGATGGCGGCGTCGAGGGCGGCGCCCCGAGGCGGCGGCGGGATTGGTACGCCGCCACGGCTTAGCCGCCACCCGCCGCCGGGAGGCCTCGTGTCCGGCGGATAGGGGTACCCAGGTGGAGGAGGTGCCCCTCCCGGTGGAGCGACCGGCGGGGGCCATTGGAGGCTGCGCCGTCGTCGTCGGAGAATCATCTTCGTTGGAGGTGGACGGTGAGTGGAGGGAGAATGGAGGAAGAGTGGAGCAGGGCGTCGCGGCGAGCGTGGCCTTAAATGGCGCGGAGGGCGCGGCGAGCGCCCACGATTAATGCGTGGAAATGCGTGCGCGGATGACGATGCGACGGCATTAACTCGCCGCGTGGAAGCTACGCGTCCGGCGAATGCTGACCGGCGGCTTTACAGCGCGGAAGACGATGCGATGAGGACGACAACCGGTGTCTCGCCGACAAGGGGGCCACAGGCGCGCGGAAGTTTCCTCGCCGTTTCGCGCGCCTTCGTCCGAGCTCCCCGGGGGGCCGGGGATGGCGTGGGATCGCCGGATGAATTTAGGCCCAAATCCGGACGAAATCGAGGTACCGGGGGCAACGTTGTGCAGCAGTTTGCTGATGTGTACATAGGGCCCACGTGTCAGTCCACATTACAAAATAAAAAAATTCCAAAAAGCATAAAATTGGGGAGGTTATCTCCTCCCGTGAACATCGGCTGCCGGCCGTCGGAGTAGTCCCGCCGCCGCCCCAGTGAGAGGACAGCGCCGGCGAGGATATCCCCCAACGCCACCGTGCCCCCTGCACCACCCGCGCCGGCGCGCCGCTGCCCCGAGCCAGCCACTAGCATCGCCGCCATGTTCCGGCCTGCTCGCCGCCGCTTCCCTTGCTCGCAGTCGAGTAGCAGCGCCGCAGTCGAGCAGCGCCGCCGCGGTCGAGCTGCGCCGTCGGGCCCTTGCTCGCAGTCGAGCAATGCCGCCACGCCCTGGATTCCGCTGTGCGAGGCGCGATGCGTGAGATGGGGTCAGGACGCGGGCCGTCGTGCACAAGCGCCGCCGCCCCTGCAGCGCCCGCGCCGCCGTCCCCTCACGCACGGCCATGCGCTGCCGCCGCACCCCAAAGCTCGCGGCCAAGCACCGCCGCCGCGCGACCTGAGCTCGCCGACGACCCCGTCGCCCCCTCGCGTTGTGGCCAGGGCTCCCCGACGGGGCTGGGGAGGGGGACGGTGACATGGGCATACCCTTCGGGTACCCATTATTAGTATACCTGGCTCGGCCCAATATGGAAAAGACCAAATATGGAGAAGGCCCAACAAGGCAACCCGAAGAAGTAGTCGACTAGGACTCTTATAAAACCCTAGGCTGGTTGCATATATAAAGCCAGCCAGGACACCCAATAGAAAAGGAAAATAGATAGACAACACAGCTCCGCCTATGGCGGCACCCTGTAAACACATCTATGATCATATAGTAGATTGCTAGCAGCACGCAGGGATCCTCCACCGAGGGGACCCGAAGCTGGGTACGTCGTGTGCCTAATCTCGTCCCCGGAATCTCCAGCTTCGCTCTCTCCTGAAACCTAAGTCTACAATCTGTAGGCATTGGCAAGGTGATCCCTCGTCAATTGGCACCGACCGTGGGGATCACGACGCTGAATTTTGTTATCTGGGCGGGATCCATCATTATCGACAGCATAGATGGCGTCTGATCGGTTCGTCATCATCAACAAACAACAGCGCTCCGTCGACATCCGTCGGAAAATCGTGCGTAATTTTAACCGATGAAGTTGCAAGGCTACCGGGAGCAGAAATCCAGAATACCTTTTCGTGAAGCAAAGGAATCTCGGCCACAGGAGACGAGGGATTCAAGCCGGCAATTCGACCCATGGGTACGTCCGCCCATGGGCACCCGACCCAAATGGGTAGGGTATGGATCCCGATGTTCGCCCATGAAAATAACCCATGGGCAACCCGATTAGTCGTGGGTCGGGCATGGGTATCAGTCTATGCCCACGGGTTGGCCGATGGGTCTCCCGATTAATATTATTAATTAAAATAATTGCATAATTTTATATGGTACGTAAGCTATGATACACATACATTATACATGTAGACAATATACATCATTTACACACAAAACTCTTTTATCTAGACACCAAACATGTGCATATTAGTACTACTTTTAGTCACAAAGCCATGAACGGGAATACACCGCTCTTTGTCCTGGCATCCCAACAATGTGCCGATGTGTTCTAGATATTTGGTTGCGTCAAACTCTCCATTTTTTGTACCCGATGGGTTGCCCGATAGGGTCGGGTTGCCCGATGGGTTTGGGCATGGGTCTCGTTCCTTACCCATGGGTAGGGTCGTGGGTCACAGATGTGCCCGATAAGGGTGATGGGCATGGGTCTAGTTTAGGTCGACCCGACCAAACCCGACCCATTGCCAGCCTTACGAGGGATCGATACAAGAGTTCTAGGCGTACAGCTCGTGGACGAATCTGCGAAATTCATTAACATCGTTCCTAGGCGCAGCCGTGAAGTCGCGCTAAAACAAAAAGCAGATCGATTGGTGGACAGCGATGGCCTATGCGCTAGCCTAAGTAAAAGCTAAGATCCCTTCCCGGCAAAGCTTGCAGGCACTTCACATGAATTATCAAGGAAAGTAATGGATCAAGCATCATACGTGTGTGGCCGCCACGGGAGAAATCCAAAAAAGGCAACATGCAAGGAGACCAAGTCCAATCCAAATAAAGTAATCGGCGACATACTTTTTCATCACGATCGACCCCGGCAGCGCGGATTGACCGTCACGAAGACCCGATACAAAAATATTAGTTGTTATATTTCTAACTAATTATTATTTGCAAATTTTTCTGGCTAAATATTTTGTGGAGTACTATTATTTGCGCACAATTTTTTTGCGCCGTAATATAACTGCAGGTCGGAACAAGCTTCAACTGCTTCGCCGCGCACAGTCGCCAGGCTCGGGGGCTCACCCGCCGTAAATCGACATCGCACACTCGTCACGCAAGGGGCTCGCCGGTCTAGGATCCATTACATCGATTGCGTCCTCTTCATCGACTACTCCCAACCAGGCGTCGCGTGACCACATCGACTGCGTCTGCCACATGACCTGCTTCCATGTCGGCTCCGCCGCATCCGATAAAAAAGCTAAGTGTACCTCTTCCAAGGGTTGATTATCATTTACTTTCGCCACACCCGAATACTCGGGGGCTACGTCATTGCATCATTACAGCAAATTCACCCAACACTGGGGAGTTGTGCCATTATTTCGTTACCACAAATATGCTCGGTTACTTGGTGAATTTCATTTCTTCGGCTTAGTGGAATTATCTTCTCCGAAATATATCTTCTTGGACTCAGTGGAATTATCTTCTCCGGCACAGTGGAATTTTTTTCTTCGGTTCAGTGGATTTATTTTCTATGACTCATTGGAATTATCTTCTCCGGCACAGTGGAATTTTTTTTTCTTTGGTTCAGTGGATTTATTTTGTTCGACGTAGTGGAATTATCTTCTCCGACTCAGTGGAATTATCTTTTCCGGCACAGTGGAATTATTTTCTTCGGTTCAGTGAATTTATTTTGTTCGGATTAGTAAAATTATCTTCTTCGGCTCAGTGGATTCATATTCTTCGACTTACTGGATTTTGTCTTCGTCGGATTCATCTTATAAGTGGATTCATCTTCTATGGTTATTACTGGAACTATTTTCTCCGGCTCAATGGATTCATCCTCTATGATATCAACGGATTCATCTTTTATGGTTATTACTGGATTCTTCGGGTCAATGGATTCATCCTCTATGATATCGGCGGATTCATCTTCAATATATGATGGTATAATCCTTAATATGGATTCATCTCAAGTACTTCATCTCGGACTTCATCTTCAGTATTTCATCCTTAATGGCCTTCTTTCGGCGACACGGATAATACTCGGGGGCTCAACAAACGACCATGATTTCGCCTCGAGTAACAACGTGACACGGTGTCTAAGCAACAGTAATGACATCACCCCAGCAGCGCTCGGGGGCTCGGCTAGTTCTTCCTCACACAATATGGCGGCATTTATTTTCGCTATTTGGTAATCTCTACTTCGGCTCGACTTCTTCTCCGCACTCGAAGACATCATCGCGCCGACTCCGTCGTGCCCAATAAGCTAAGTGATTCCTTTGTTATACATAAAGTTAATTATCATTTACTTTCGCCGTACCCCACACTCGGGGGCTGCACCATATTTCTTCACTATACATCTCAGGTTGGCAAAAGAAGAACTGTGCCTACAAAAATTGTCTTCAAGAGAGAACCCGACGAAATTGTCTTCAAGAAAGAACCCGACGAAATCTTCTTCAGGGAGGAACCCGACGAAATCAAGAGAGAACCCGACGAAATTTTCTTTAGGGAGGAACCCGACAAAACCAAGAGAGAACCCAACGAAATCTTGAGAGAACCCGACGAATTTGCCTCAAGAAGGACCCGACGAATTTTGCCTCAAGGAGGACCTGAAAAATTATCTTCAAGGAGGTCCCAAAGAATTATCTTCAAGGAGGTCCCGAAGAATTATCTTCAAGGAGGTGTCGAAAAATTATCTTCAAGGAGGTGTCGAAAAATTATCTTCAAGGAGGTCCCGAAAAATTATCTTCAAGGAGGTGTCAAAAATTTATATTCAAGGAGGTCCCGAAAAATTATCTTCAAGGAGGTGTCGAAAAATTATCTTCAAGGAGGTGTCGAAAAATTATCTTCAAGGAGGTCCCGAAAAATTATCTTCAAGGAGGTGCAGAAAAATTATCTTCAAGGAGGTCCCGAAAAATTATCTTCAAGGAGGTGTCGAAGAATTATCTTCAAGGAGGTCCCGAAAAATTATCTTCAAGGAGGTCTCGAAGAATTATCTTCAAAGAGGACCCAAAGAATTATCCTCAGGGAGGAGAAGAATTGTCCTCAAAGAGGACCCGAAGAAATTTTCCTGAAGGAGGAAGTCGACGAAATTTTCATCAAGGAGGAACCCAAAAAAAAGGGGGGGGGTGGACAAATCTTCGGGTTCATTGACTCGTCATATTGTTTCCAAGCAAGAGCATCGGTGATGTACCCGACAATATAGAAGAACACAATATATTCGGCTGTCTCATTACACCCAAGAAAAATATAGAAGAGCCCGCAAAATGGGTCATTGCATCAGCCGAACAAGGCACTCGACAATATATTCTCAGAGCGCTAAAAGTCGCGAATAATCTCTGAATGCTGCAAAACTTTGCGAAGGTAAGACCCGGATCCGTTCGAGCGGCGTGGCACCGTCTCGACGGCGGTTTGCTACTTTTTCCGTATCAACAGATATGAAGAAAAATCCTAACGGACGCGTTAGGTACCCGATAAAACATGAGGGACTCGACGAATGGTAAGACCTTAAGCGGCACCTGTCGAGTTAACACCGTATCCCGGGATCATGTCCGGGGACGTGATCTTGAAGTAGGTTTTGCGGATTGCCACTAGAGCAGTTAACTAGTACCTGATCCGTCAGATGAACTAGCCCAAATTACCATTATCCCTGTACAATATATGGATGTCAAATAAAAATAGCAACGGCCTGGAGTCGATAAAAAGAGGGGTTGCGCCCAGAAAAATAATCAAGTTCTTTATTGAGTAGTACAACTTGAGCCTATGTCTAGGTGCAAACACCTGCCCATAGGCTCGGGGGCTACTCTTATCAAGAGTATTGTTCACCCTCCCGATAAGATACAAGAAAGAGGAAAAATTGTGGTGTCGATTAAAAGAAAGTTGAGCCTACACCCAAGTGCAAACACTTGGCTATAGCCTCGGGGCTACTCCCATCGGGAGCGCTGTCGCGCACCCGATAGAAAGATAACTTCGATATCATCTACGGCAATTCAGGTTTGTAGACTCAACTCGATTCTACGACTCGAGTGGAGCCTACTCCCATCGGGAGCACATGGATTTCATCAAGTCTTCCAGAAATATAGTTAAGTTCTTCATCGAGTAGTACAACTTGAGTCTATGCCCAAGTGCAAGCACTTGCCCATAGACTCGGGGGCTACTCCCATCGGGAGCGCTGCCGCGCACCCGATAATTTCAAGAATCGTCGACATTATCTACGCTACACATGATCTACGACATGGACCTCGCCTTGTATTTCTTCGACTTCGGAGATAGTTATGCTTGGAGTTTCTACGCAAGTCTTCGACTTCCCTATAAACTCGGGGGCTACTGACATGGGCATACCCTTCGGGTACCCATTATTAGTATACCTGGCTCAGCCCAATATGGAAAAGACCAAATATGGAGAAGGCCCAACAAGGCAACCCGAAGAAGTAGTCGACTAGGACTCTTATAAAACCCTAGGCTGGTTGCATATATAAATCCAGCCAGGGCACCCAATAGAAGGAGGAAAATAGATAGACAACACAGCTCCGCCTATGGCGGCACCCTGTAAACACATCTATGATCATATAGTAGATTGCTAGCAGCACGTAGGGATCCTCCACCGAGGGGACCCGAAGGGTACGTCGTGTGCCTTATCTCGTCCCCGAAATCTCCAGCGTCGCTCTCTCCCGAAACCCAAGTCTACAATCTGTAGGCATTGGCGAGGTGATCCCTCATCAGACGGCCCGGCTTCGGCAGCAGGAAGGCCTGGGAGGAGGGGCGGACAGGCCTGGGAGGAGGGGCGCTCGCGCCGCCGTGCCCTCAGTCCACGCCCATGGCGCGACGGCGGTGGCCAAGATGCAGCGGGAGGCACGGTCAACAATTTGGGATTTTTATTTATTCCATTTTTGCCTTTTGGGATTTTTTTAATGTGACCTGACATGTGGGCCCTATGTCCACCTCAGCAAACTACTGCATAGTGTTGCCACCTCAGCGCTGACAATGGGACCGACCTGTCAGATTCCCCGTCAATTCGCGTTCAATTCGTATTTAGCGCATTCTGTGAAAAACGTCGCAAAATGTGGTGTTTTTTTGTCCCGCGAACGTAAAGTGGTGGTGTTCGGTAAATTTCGCCATCAAAGTGGTGGTTTGATGTTATTTACTCTCTAGGGAGAGACCTTCGCTAGAAGATAGCGTGCGCGCCTCTATGGGGGAGAAATTAGCAATGTTGATGTTGTAGGACATAAACATATGTTAAATTGGCTAACACATTTAGGAATTTCAGAGGGACAATATATTCTTTCAAGCAAATCTTGTTTCTAACAAGATCCTACTTGTCCTCCCACCTCCGTGACGTACTGGTAACCCAGATCGTTTGATGTCACGGTTGTAGTCTACGTCGATGAGACCAAACGATGGTTCTCGGCAATACACACATGTAAGGACTTAGCTTTTTCAGGGTCGTGCATGGCCAGGTGTGGCAAGAATCAGTTTAAATAAGACTAAAATCGCGGAAATTCGTCTTGCTCCCGGGAGCATTTGCTCCCGGATTTTGGGGGAGCAAATTTTGTTTTTCAAAACTTTTTAAAAAATTCCGAAAAAAATCATGCACGTATCAGACAATAGCACGCACCACCTTGTGAAATTTCGATGCGAAATGTCGTCGTATGCGTCCTAGGAAAAAATGACAAATTTCCAGATCTGAGATTCAAATTTTTGGATCTCATTTCATGTCAGAAATTTGTTATTTTTGTTCAGGGCGCATACGATGACATTTTGCAACGAAATTTTACACGGTGGTGCGTGCCATGGTCAGGAACGTGCATGATTTGTTTCGGAATTTTATGATAAGTTTTCGATTTATTCTGATTTTTCGAAAAACCGGGAGCAAATGCTCCCGGGAGCCAAATCGCCGCTCCCCTAAAATCGGGCATATTGAATGCTTCACGAGCTATGGTACCGAGACGATAGTTGAAGGGTGTGTCGATAAAAGTTTGTCGCATGAGCCATTCAGGTGCCTCTTGTGTCTTCGCCAATGATGTCGGCGGGTATTGGTACATCTCATTGTTGGGATCTAGATAACGAGGGGTCATTAGGCGGTAGACAGGTTGCTGAAAATGATTGGTTCCACTACAAGTTTGCTTACTCTGGGTTGAAACAAGATCAGTCATGATTTGGCAATGTTGACATTTGTGCGTTGTTTCCTTGATGAAGTGTTTACTCGAAGCTCCTCTACGGGATGTAAACGCATTCGCAACAATCCCTTTTTGAAGGCTTTGTCAAAGGGTAGTGTATATTTTGTTATGCGGTCATTTACTACACGTTTTGTGGTAAGCCTGTGAAGATTCTATCACGATGTTAATTTTTTGGATGGGCTTTTTCTTTCTTTTCCCAATTTTTTCGGCATCAATGGTTGGCTTTGTTCACGTTGTTGAATAATCAACCGAATATGGTTATGTGATGCAGTGGTATAGATGCAAGGGGTGCGGTTCGTCTTCGTGACCCGCTGGACCAAACTTGGAATTTGGTACCATTAGGGTAACGGGCAGACCCACGAAAAAGTAGGTCCAAACGGAACCTGATCCTTATGGCCCTAGGGTAGAACCACACCCAACTCTCTCCTCTCCACAGAACAGATGCACGCAGCCCCGCCGCCGCCTACGTTGCACGGATACGGCCCAAAACTGATGTACCAGCAGTCGGATACAATCATATACGCGGATACGGCGCCGGATACGTATTCCAGCCGTATCAGCCGATGTTTTGTTAAAAAATAATAAAATAAATCGGATACGTGAGGGATACACTAGGATAATTTACGGATACGAAAATACCCTAATCGTGGACGAGTCAACGTATAAAGCGACCAGCACGGCAGCCCTTTCGCTAGTCCTTTCACCTCCTGATCGTAGCGTCTCCAGACCTAGGGTCTCGCCGCCGCCGCCTCACCGAGGGCAAACTGATCGCCGGCGGCCTGCGTTGCCTCACCGGAGAAGGGATCCAGCCGTGGAGCATCCCCCTCCGCCACCTGCCGCTGGACTGTGCGTGTGCCAGACTGTAGGTAAGGTAAGTTTCCCCTCCTCCCGTGATTCCATCTCCACTTCTCTCATTCTCTGAATCTTCATGGTCCTGGTCCTGTCCATAGTTCGTGTTGTCTTGCTGAGCTACGCCGGCGTCGATGCCTTACCTAGCTACTTCCATTTCTTGTAGTTTAGCATTTAGCAATGGCCAACTCGAACGCTGGAGTCCAGATGTTAGATTCTGTTCGTGTGATTCTTCAAAATGATGATCCGAAGTGGCCACTATGGAGGTACGTGAATAAAATTGCCAAGACTGGAAAAGGGAAAGGGGGCAATGCGAAGAGCATTTGTAGGCTTTGTGATCGTGATATTTCTAGGAGTTACTCAAGAGTGAAAGCACATCTGTTGAAGATGGGAGATGGCGGAGTGAAGCCTTATCCAAAAGTTACTATTGATATTTTAGTTCAGCTCAAAAGTGAACAAGACAAGGCTGATGCAAGTAGCAAGAGCAACACGCCTTTGAACATTCCGCTGCCATCTGATGGTAATGGGAGTGAGAGAAAGGCATCCGCTATTGAAGCAAGCTTTGATCTCGATACTCGCAACAAGCTGGATGCTTTGATTGCAAGGATGTTCTATACTGCAGGTGAGAAATTTATCATCGTGCAGCATATTTTAATTTCATTTACCATTTTGCTAGGATGCTTATAATCAATTCCAAGTTTCTGTTGTATTTGTGGTAGGTCTGCCTTTTAATCTTGCAAGAAACAAAGAGCAAGGAGTACATCTATGAGAGGCTGGTAGAAACTATTGATTTTATTGGTGCAGATAATGTTGTGCAAGTGGTCACTGATAATGCATCAAACTATAGAGGTGTGGGGGTGATGGTGGAGCAGAAGTACCCACATATATTCTGGACTCCATGCGTCATCCATAATTTGAACCTCGCGTGGAGGAGCATATGTGCAGAAAGGACCGAGACAGACCCATCTGCAACTGGATCAGCGATGTTTCATCAAATGCGCAGCAGATCCGGAACTTCATAATGAATCACTCCATGAGGTTGTCTATGTTCAACGAGTTTAGCAAGTTGAAATTTCTCGCTATTGCTGAAATAAGATTTGCCTCTCAGATTGTTATGCTGAAAAGGTTTCGTGAGATCAAAGATGCTCTTACTTCGCTGGTTGTGTGCCCCAGGTGGTCTGATTATAGAGACAAAGAAGTTAAAGCACATTTTGTGAAAGACAAAATTCTTAGTGATTTGTGGTGGGATAAAGTGAACTATATCATTGATTTCAGCGAGCCCATCTTTGCTATGATACATGCAGCTGACACGGACAAACCATGCCTTCATTTGATGTATGAGATGTGGGATAGCATGATTGAGAAAGTGAAAAAAAAATTATCGCCATGAAGGAAAGGAGGAGCATGAACACTCTCCTTTTTATGATGTTGTTAATGAGATCTTGGAGAGTCGTTGGTTAAATAATAATACCCCATTGCATTGTTTGGCACATTCATTGAATCCCAAGTAAGTTGCTTGATGGCTGATAAAAATCTAATTTTTTGGTGTACCTATTATTGCTAATTGGATCCTTTTGTTGTTATTATCTTAAGGTATTACACTGAAACTTGGCTTGTTGAGGTTGTTGGCCGTGAAGCTCCACATATTGATCAAGAGGTGTCAACAGAGAGAAACAAATGTTTTAGGAGGATGTTTGGTGATGGTCCAGAATTGCACAAGATCAAAAAGCAATTTGGTAATTTTAGTTTGTTTGCTGCTGAATTTAGTTCTTGTGATTCAATTGAGGATAGAACCTATCTAGAGCCCAAGATATGGTGGAGAATTCATGGTAACTCTGCCCCGGAGCTATAAAAATTGGCACTGAAATTACTTGGCCAGCCATCATCTTCTTCTTGTGCTGAAAGAAATTGGAGCACGTATGGTCTCATACACAGTACAGCAAGAAACAGGTCCGTCTTTATTTTCCTTGCTTTTTACCACCTAATTGGAAGTTGGAATTTGAGTTCCATTTAATTTGTTGTAGGCTGAACCCTGAACGTGCTGAAGATCTTGTCTATGTGCATCAAAACTTGCGTCTTATTTCAAGGAGATATGTAGAGTATTCAAGTGGCCCAACACGATTTTGGGACATCGGAGGAGACACCCATGATATGTTTGGTGGTGGTGAAGATTTTTTTCAAGAAGCTGTGCTCTCACTAGATGAACCAGAGCTAGATGCAGTGATAGATGATCTTCAAACCTTGGAGAATGAAGCCGACTAGATGAACGAGAGCTAGATGCTAGATGATCTTGGAAGCCTTGGAGAATAGAGCTGCGCAAAAAATAGCAATTTTTTTCGAGAATACAATTAGCAATATATATATATATTATTAATGTTTATTATACATATATAAACGTATCCCCATATCCGTGTTTTCGGAAAATTGCCGTATCGTGGTATCGCCGTATCCAGGAAACATAGGCCACCGCATAGCACGTCGGGGTAGAGCATGCCGACCCTTTCCGGCTCCCCCGCCCCGCCCCTGTCGGCTCCCCCGCTGTCGCCGGCTGCCGGAACGCCGCGAAGTGACTGAGCCGCTCCAACCCGGAGAGCACCCCGGGCTCGTGAAGCACGCTGTTCGAAACCCCCTTCTCCAGCAGCGGCTCTCCCCCGTGTCGGCCCCTCCATCTCCGGCCTCTCTTCTGCATCAGCAGCGGTCACACCTCATGTGTTGTATGCAAGAACTCTGCTTACTGTGGTATTAGAATGTTACCAACGATGCTTGCTTTCTTGCAGCTCAGGAACACCTTGTTGCTGTTTTTTTTCTCTAATTTTCAATTCACTTTCTAATGCTAACAGATTGTATAGGGTTCACTATACTGCTGCTGTTTTGCTGAACTGAAATGACAGCACAATCTGACATTCATATCAGGGTGCACGCGGGAATGGGCCATCCGTGGCGCCGCAGATTTTGGCCCACTTAATTCTCTATGCGGTAGCCCACTGTTCGTTGAGAAAAAAAAACGGCGTATGAGGGCCAGCCCGCGGTTGCCGCGTCGGGCCGAATAGCGCAGCGAACTCGGGGAGGCCATCATGGCGAACGCGGCTGCGCGCCACAGCAGCAGGCGATCGCAGCGATCCGGGAACTCTGGCTCTCTTAGCTCAGCAATAAATATCACGTGGCAAACGTGGTTAGCATGTACTCCTACTGCGTTCGGTATTTGATCGGTACAATACGATGCGAGAAGAGCGCGCAGAGTGACGAGGAGAGTTCGTTGAGAATAAAGCCTCTGCAGGAGGCACAAAACCAGCACACAGCGCAAACTCACGGTCGACAGGGTGGAGTTCTCAAAAAATGAAAAAATATCACGCTTACCGCACACGTTTTTTTTTCTTTTTGGATTTTGCCTTTTTTCAACATAAAAACATAATTTACATAGTGAAAAAAAGAAAATATAAAAACTACTGCGCCAACTCCTCCTCGTCGTCGTCGAGCACGACGAAATCCGGTACCGGCCATGGCAGGTGGCAACCGGCGAAACATACGCCGGTGGTGGAGGTGGAGGTGGAGCCATCCACAGATTGTACGCCGGTGGTGGAGGTGGAGTCGGAGGCGACGGTTGCGGGGCCGTGTTCTGGAGCGCCCGTCGTATGGCCTCTTTCTTCGTGAGGTTCGAAGGCATGATGTCGGTTGCGTACCTAGGCAGCGGCGGCTGCACCGGTCGGTCCACCTCCGAGACGAGGATGCTGAGCCTCTCGATCTCATCGGCGATTCATGGAAAATGTAGGCGACGAAGTCGTCCTTGGCCTCCTCGTTGTGGTAGGCCAGCGCGTCGCAGTCCTCATCGTCATCGTCGTCCTGTGGAGGTGCCGGCGACTGCCGTGTTCGACGATGAGGCGGCGGTGGCTTGTCAAACGGGAAGTCTCGGTCGCCGAGCAAGCCCGCCTTCCTCTTTGGCCTCGTGCTAGCTATGCCAGCTATTGGAGTCGACGGAGAAGGCGGGATCGGCGTCTAGCTCTGGTGCATGAGCGGGGCCACCTTGACGGCCAGCGGCACCCCGTTCGTCCGCTAAACCTTCTTGGTGCCGCTGCCGGATGCCTCGGAGTCATGGTTCCTCTTTCCCACTGTTATGCGCACTACTAGGAAAAGGCTTATAGCCGCACTTCTTACCGCCGGCGAGTCCAATTAAAAGATGCCGGCGGTAAGTTACCACCGGCGAGTTGAAATGGGGTTGCCAGGGGTAGTGCAGTTACCGCTGGCGAATTGGAGTTGAAAATGCCGGCGGTAAGGTGGTCCGAGAGCACCTGGATGGATCTTGCTTTACCGCCGGCGAGTTTGGTCCGAAAGTGCCGGGGGTAAAATTCGTACCACCGGCGAAATAGATTGGATCGCGCTGGGATTAAAGTGAGTTGGAATGGACCAACCAGGCCGAATTTACCGCCGGCCTCCCAGAATCCTTTTCGCCAGCGATGGAGAAAATAGCCCCGCCGCCCGCCAGCAAATTCGCCAGCGTTATTTGGCCCTATACCACGCACCCAGTCCTATCCTCTCAAGCCCCTCTCCCATCTTATCCGCTCGGCCACCAAATTCCCCACTCATCCCCTTTTCTTCCACGTTGAAATCAAGCACCGCCGCTCCGCTCCATGGTGGTTCTCGCCGGCCGCCCCTGCCACCAGATTCCCTCGACGACGCCCCCTTCCCCCACCACTCAATCCCTTCTCCCCCAATCCCCGAAACCCTAGATGAGTCCGACGACCTCCGCCTACTGCAGGCCCTCCTCCGTTGAGTCCGTTCAACCCCGCCGCCCCTCCTCCGCCTTCCTGGCTCGATGCGCCAGCCATGGGCTTCGCCGCTCACAAGCGGCGCTCCTGGCCGTCCGCTGTCACCATCTCCTTCAAGGCCCATCGCCGGACTGCGTCGCGCGCATGGACGAAGGCGTTGGGTGCGGCTGCTGCTTCACGACGCATCGCGCCATCGCGCCATCTCGCCGTCGCCCATCCTTGCCCTGCGCCACCATTATACTTGGCGTCGGACGCGTCCTCGCGATGCTTCTGCTCGATCCCGGCGAGTGGGAGCCCTTCTTCCCCGTACTGTCCGTGAGGCCGCTCCGCAACTGCAGGCCCGCGCAGCGCCTGGGCTCCATCCTGGCCGTCTCCTAAGACGAGCTCAGCGGGGACAAGGCCGTCGCCGCACAGACGGTGAGATGTACCATCTCTCCCGAATCTTGGAGTGTGCTGCGCTGGATTCTGCTGCCCTGGGTCTTAAAAAGGTTTGATCTTGCAGGGCCACTGATCTTGGCAAAGTCTTTGTTCGTGGGGAACCTAGACTATGACACCAGCCACTCTTAGCTCGACCTCCTCTTCCAGCATGACGGTCGGATCAATCGCATCGACATCAAGTCAGGTTGCCCTCTACTCTCTTCCTTACGCCTGATCTGTGTGCATGCTTATCTGATAATCACATGGAGCAGAACAGCTCAAGGTTTATTGGGTACAAGGTGGAGGGACGATTTGGGCTGGACATGTAATGTTTTTGGATATGCTATTGTCTTGCGATAGATTTTGTACTTAGGCTTTTATAGTTTGGAGAATAATCCTGGAAGTAACTTGACTGCTAAGATTCTTATTTGTCCGTGTATCTCACTACCTCGCATCAGGCATAGTAATCTCTATAGCTGGTCATTTGTGTTAACCTGTGATGCAAATAATGCTAGTGTTTTGCACTCTCCTTGAAGCAATGCCTCAAGAGCTTGTCATTTTTCCGGATGCTATCCACCGTCTGTGCCTAGAGTTTTTAATGAGTTTTCATTCATTGGAGAATATAATCATTGAAATAGCTTAACCTTTTTTTACGTGCATGTTTCCTGGCACATCACACCACCAAGTATAATAATACCTATAGAGGATCTGATTGTATGGCATATTAATATGTCATGAAGTACTTGTTTTTTACTGTAATTTTTTTACTGCCTTATGTATTTACCCACAAAGTTCTTTGTTGGCTTTATAGGATACAGGGATACTTGCTGTGGCAAGTGGAATTGCAGTATACAGATGCTTGTCTACTAGTATACTTGCTTTGCCTGCTGCTCTGTAGATTGATATGAACTAGTAACTGCTAGTATACATAATTGTGAACCAATTATGTAACCACAAATAATCTTATGGTATTGTTGATCTACAAATAAAGATAATTCTCTCTTTGGTGTTCTAATTTTTTGTGTTAAAAAATGCAGTGCTTGATGCTGTGGAGGACTAGATGATAGGCACCATGCCTCCGTCTGCTTCTCCCTTTTTGCTGCAATGGTAAGCTTCGTGTAGCTTATGAAAAGTTTCAGGTACCCTCTGTTCTTAATAAATGTAAAACACTCAAAGGATCTGAAATATAACATTGATGCAGAGTAACACTAAATACCACTCATATGTTCCAAGTGTTTCAGAAAGTTAATGGGGTAATGGCAGAGATTCTCACAAATTTCAGAAGTAGAAATAATGTAGCTGATTGGTGTCAAGGATTCATCTGTATCCCTAGTATCCTATAAGAAAGTTCACAATAATTTATGCACTAGATGCCAGAACTCATTTTTTGTAAAGTTGTTTCACTGTTCCAAATAAACTACATGACTTACGTATTACTAGCTGATTAGTCAAGTACCAATTTTATCATTTTCTGTTTTGAGAGATGTTCACTGAATCCTAGAGTGCCAATTCTATCATTTTCTGTTTTGAGAGATGTTCACTGAATCCTAGAGTACCAATTCTATCATTTTCTTGCATTATTTCAGTCACTGATAATTGAAATGAAATTTCTCATTTCATACTGCTCATTTTTTTTCTCATTAACACTAGTTCTAACTCATGGATTTCTTTCATGTTATTTTTTTCTTCGGTTGAACTAAACAAACAATAATGATACTTCCATGTGTAGGGAGCTCGGCTTCGGAGTCCGAGCACGCAGGAGGTGGAGCTGGCCGGCGGCGTTTCAGCGAGTAGGCTGGCCGGCGTCGATTGAGCGAGTAGGCTGCCCGGCAGCCAGCGGAGGTGCGAGAAGCCTGGTGGGCAGCTAGAAGCTAGCTAGCCGCTGGATGGAGATTTTGTATTCACATGTGCAAGCCACCCTAATAAGCTGAGATTGCCGGGAAAACGGGGAGAACTTGTATCTATTTGTGTCATATTTGCTATTTGGAGACTTTCTATATCTGTTGTGTTATTGATGCATGCACGTTATAAATATTTGGATACTTTCTATATCTGTTGTGTTATTAATGTATATCTTGCTGTCATTCTGGTATTTCCCTCTATATTATGTGTATATACTATGTATTCTGGTGTATATACAGTGTAATTTGAGATTTTTTTTGGCTCCTGTTATTATTACCCCTGGCGAATTTTTAGCTTTACCACTGGCAAGAACGTAAGTGCCGGCGATACACATGGTTACCCCCGGCGAATAGGTTAGGTGCCGGCGGTAACCAATACCGCTGGCGAATTGGAGAAGGTGCCGGCGGTAAGTTGGAGTTACCACCGGCGAATCCGAGGATGCCGGCGGTAAGCGCTTACCACCGGCGAGGTGATCGCCGGCGAATCCAAAAACGCCGGCGGTAAGCCTTTTCAGGTCGCCGGCGGTAAGCCTTTTCCTAGTAGTGGCGGTGGCGCGCGGCGGTGAGGGGTGGTGCCTGTGGTGTGGGCAATGGCAGGAACGATGTCGGTCGACTACCAGCCATGGAGTAACTCGCGAGGCTGGTTGCGTCGCAGGAAGAGTGGGGAGGCGCTACGGTGGAGGTTGTGGCGGCTAGGGTTTGTGTGGAGGAGAGGATGACAAAGACGAGCGTGCACGTACCCTATTTATATACGCCGGAGGCAGCCGAGGGGCGCGGCACTCGTGGATCGCCATAACTTTGTTGGCAGAGGTGGGCGACGGCCGCACGGCAGGCGAGACATCGTAATTAACATGGTGCAGACTGCCGAAGCGACGCCTCGTTGCCAGTACTAGCGTGGCTGAGAAGACGCATCGACCTAGGATCGCTGCCAGGCGGGCCCGACGAAACGTCCGTTCAGATGTCACTTGGCGGACGAGGAGACGCATCCGAGACTTATATTTGGGTCAAATTTACGTCTCCACAAATAGTCCGATCACTATGTGTCGAGCCGCTGGACCTGATGTCAGATGCATTTTTTGACAAAACGGTTGTCTGTCACGCTTCGTTGGAGATGCCTGAGAGCATCTCCAGCCGCGTCCCCCAAAGCGTCTCCCAAACCGCGCCGGATTGAGTGTTTGGGGGATGTGTTTTGTTTGTGCCGCGTTTGGGGACGTCGCTCCCCAGCCGCGTCCCCCAAACGCCTCCCCAAACATTTAAAATACATTTTTTGGCATTTTTATTTCAATTTCCACAAACTAATACATAATTGGGAACGTGGTTTACACGAAGACATAGTTAGGAACATGGTTTCCACAAACTAATACATAGTTGGAACCGTGGTAGACACAAATATATAATATTGCAAAAAAACTAAACCTAACTAGACCGGTCATTGCAGGTTTCGTGTGTTCGCTGCCAAGAAAGAACACTCGAGGGCACACCCAGTCAAACTGGAAAATCCAGTGTGACGGTGCCCTGTTGGTTCTTGCGAGGAAGAACAGCCAGAAACCTCCGTGCACGTATTCGCTGCGAAGAAACAACACTCGGTCGTCCTCCTCGTCGGTGCTGTCGCCGTGGTAGTCCCGCGTGACACGCGTGACACACGTCCGTTGGGAACCCCAAGAGAAAGGTGTGATGCGTACAGCAAGTTTTCCCTCGAAGAAACCAAGGTTATCGAACCAGTAGGAGTCAAGGAACACGTGAAGGTTGTTGGTGGAGGAGTGTAGTGCGGCGCAACACCGGTGAAACCGGCGCCAACGTGGAACCTGCACAACACAATCAAGATACTTTGCCCCAACGTAACAGAGGTTGTCAATCTCACCGGCTTGCTGAAAACAAAGGATTAAACGTATGGTGTGGAAAATGATATTTGTTTGCAAAGAACAGTAGAGAACAATGATTGCAGTAGATTATATTCAGATGTAAAAGAATGGACCGGGGTCCACAGTTCACTAGTGGTGTCTCTCCAATAAGATAAATAAGATGCTGGGTGAACAAATTACAGGTGGGCAATTGACAAATAAAGATTCAATACATATCATGATGATCACTATGAGATTTAATCAGGGCATTACGACAAAGAACATAGACCGCCATCCAGCATGCATCTATGCCTAAATAGTCCACCTTCGGGTTAGCATCCGCACCCCTCCAGTATTAAGTTGCAAACAAACAATTGCATTAAGTATTGCGTAATATAATCAACACAAATATCCTTAGACAAAGCATTGATGTTTTATCCCTAGTAGCAACAGCACATCCACAACCTTAGAACTTTCTCACTGTCCCAGATTCAATGGAGGCATGAACCCACTATCGAGCATAAATACCTCCTCTTGGAGTTACAAGTATCAACTTGGCCAGAGCCTCTGCTAGCAATGGAGAGCATGCAAGAACATAAACAACACATATATGATAGATTGATAATCAACTTGACATAATATTCTATATTCATCGGATCCCGCCAAACACAACATGTAGGATTACAAATAGATGATCTTGATCATGTTAGGCAGCTCACAAGATCTAAACATGATAGCACAAGAGGAGAAGACAACCATCTAGCTACTGCTATGGACCCATAGTCCAAGGATGAACTACTCACGCATCAATCCGGAGGCGGGAATGATGATGTAGAGCCCTCCGGTGATGATTCCCCTCTCCGGCAGGTGCCGAGGCGATCTCCTGAATCCCCGAGATGGGATTGGCGGCGGCGGCGTCTCTGGAAGTATTTCCGTATCGTGGCTCTCGGTAATAGGGTTTTCGCGACAGAGGCTTTAAGTAGGCGGAAGGGCAACGCAGGGGGCGCAGGGCCCCACACCATAGGGCGCGGCCCACCGGCCGCGCCCCGTGGTGTGGGCGCCTCGTCGCCCCACTTATCCCCCGGTCTTCTGGAAGCTTTGTGGAAAAATAAGACCCTGGCGTTGATTTCGTCCAATTCCGAGAATATTTCCTTTGTAGGATTTCTGAAACCAAAAACAACAGAAAAATGGCGCTTCGGCATCTTGTTAATAGGTTAGTGCCGGAAAATGCATAATAATGTTGTAAAGTATGTATAAAACATGTGAGTATTGTTATAAAAGTAGCATGGAATATAAGAAATTATAGATACGTTGGAGACGTATCAGGCAGCAGCGCGTCTCGTCGAAGACCTTGACGCTCATGTCCCTGTCGCCGAAGTAGGAGAACGGGAGGATGAAGCCGGCTTCGAGGCTATGGTGGCGCGCGAACTTCTCCCAGCCGATTTTGTCAACGGTGGTAATAATTCATATGTGTTATGCATAATACTTCCTACAAGTTGCAAGCCTCATGCATAGAATACCAATAGTGCTCGCACCTAAATAGCTTGGATTTACATGGATTATCATTGCATAACATATGTTTCAACCAAGTGTCACAAAGGGGTACCTCTATGCCGCTACAAAGGTCCAAGGAGATCAATCGCATTTGATTTCTCATTTTTAATAGATCTCAACTTAGGACATCCATACCGGGACAACATAGACAACAGATAATGGACTCCTCTTTAATGCAATAGCATTCAACAACAAATAATATTCTCATAAGAGATTGAGGATGTATGTCCAAACTGAAAACTTCCACCATGATACATGGCTTTGATTAGCGGCCCAATGTTCTTCTCTAACATATGCATACTCAAACCATTTGATCATGATAAATCACCCTTACTTCAGACAAGACGAACATGCATAGCATCTCACATGATATCCAACAAAGGTAAAAAGTTGATGGCGTCCCCAGAAACATGGTTACCGCTCAACAAGCAACTTATAAGAACTAAGACACATAGCTACATATTCATCACCACAATAGTTTTTAAGCTATTTTCCCATGAGCTATATATTGCAAAGATAAATGAATGAAATTTTAAAGGTAGCACTTAAGTAATTTACTTCGGAATGGCAGAAAAATACCACATAGTAGGTAGATATGGTGGACACAAATGGCATGGGTTTTGGCTCAAGGTGTTTGGATGCACAAGAAGCATTTCCTCTCAGTACAAGGCTTTGGCTAGCAAGGTTATTTGAAGCAAACACAAGTATGAACAGGTACAACAAAACTCACACAAGAACATATTGCAAGCATTATAAGACTCTACACTCTTCCTTGTTGTTCAGACACTTCACCAGAAAATATCTAGACCTTAGAGAGACCAATCATGCAAACCAAATTTCAACAAGATCTATGGTAGTTCTCCACTAATAGATTTAACTATATGATGCAAGAGCTTAAACATGATCTAATGAGAGCTCAAAACAATTGCCAAGTATCAAGTTATTCCAAACCATATAAAGCATTTTCTGATTCCAACCAAATAGCAATCAACGAAGCAATTTTCAGCCTTCGCCATGAACATTAAAGCACAACTAAGAACACAAGTGTTCAAATGAAAAAGCGGAGCGTAATATCTCCAATACAAGGATGGTGGGATCCAATTTTATTCAAACCAAAACAAAAATAAAAGCAAACAGACGCTCCAAGTAAAGAACATAAGATGTGATGGAATAAAAATATAGTTTCACTAGAAGTGACCTGATAAGTTGTCGATGAAGAAGGATGCCTTGAGCATCCCCAAGCTTAGATGCTTGAGTCTTCTTAAAATATGCAGGGATGAACCACGGGGGCATCCCAGGCTTAGACCTTTCACTCTTCTTGATCATATTGTATCATCCTCTTCTCTTGACCCTTGAAAATTTCCACACCAAACTTAAAGCAAACTCATTAGAGGGTTAGTGCATAATAAAAAATTCACATATTCAGAGGTGACATAATCATTCTTAACACTTCTGGACATTGCACAAAGCTACTGAAACTTAATGAAACCAAGAAACCCATTCAACATCGCAAAAGCGGCAATGCAAAATAGAAGACAAAATCTGTCAAAACAGAACAGTACGTAAAGACGAATTTTACAGAGGCACTTAACTTGCTCAAACGGAAAAACTCAAAACTAATGAAACTTGCGTACATATCTGAGGATCACGCACGTAAATTGGCAGATTTTTTTGATTTTTCTACAGAGATTTCTACGCAATATCGTGACAGACAACAATTATGTTTCTGCGCAGCAATCCAAATCTAGTATCAACTTTACCATAGAGACTTTACTTGGCACAAAAACATGATAATGAGAGGTTGCTACAGTAGTAACAACTTCTAAGACTCAACAATACAGTAATAAAATAAAACATGGGTTATCTCCAAGAAGTGCTTTTCTTTAACGCCTTTCAGCTAGGCGCAGAAAGTGCAAATCAAGTATTATCAAGAGAAGAAGCATCAACATTATAATTTGTTCTAATAATAGAATATAAAGGCAACTTCATTCTCTTTCTAGGGAAGTGTTCCATACCTTTCTTGAGAAGAAATTGATACTTAATATTTTCTTCTTTCATATCAATAACAGCACCAACAGTTCGAAGAAAGGGTCTTCCCAAGACAATAGGACAAGATGCGTTGCATTCAATATCCAAGACAACAAAATCAACGGGGACAAGGTTATTGTTAACCGTAATGCGAACATTATCAATCCTCCCCAAAGGTTTCTTTAGAGAATTATCAGCAAGATTAACATCCAAATAGCAATTTTTCAATGGTGGCAAGTCAAGCATATCATAAACTTTCTTAGGCATAACAGAAATACTTGCACCAAGATCACATAAAGCATCACAATCAAAATCATTGAATTTCATCTTAATGATGGGCTCCCAACCATCTTCCAACTTCCTAGGAATAGAAGTTTCAAGTTTTAATTTCTCTTTCCTAGCTTTAATGAGAGCATTTGTAATATGTTCTGTAAAGGCTAAATTTATAGCACTAGCATTAGGACTTCTAGCAAGTTTTTGTAAGAACTTTATAACTTCAGTAATATGACAATCATCAAAATTTAAACCATTATGATCTACAGCATTCTGAAAAATTTCAGCACTATTATCACAAACACTTTCAGCAGTTTCACGCAATTTTGCACGCTTTGCACTAGGAGTAAAAACATTGCTAACACCAATTATTTTACCATTGATAGTAGGAGGTGTAGCAACATGTGAAGAATCAACATTACTAGTGGTGGTAATAGTCCAAACTTTAGCTACATTATTCTCTTTAGCAAGTTTTTCTTTTTCCTCTCTATTCCACCTAGCATGCAATTCAGCCAACATTCTAATATTATCATTAATTCGAACTTGGATGGCATTTGTTTTAGCAAACCTAGCATCTTTAACTTCCTCAGGCATAACTTTAAGTTTTAAAAGATCAACATCAAGAGCAAGACTATCAACCTTAGAAGCAAGAACATCAATTTTACCAAGCTTTTCTTCAACAGTTTATTAAAAGCAGTTTGTGTACTAATAAATTCTTTAAGCATGACTTCAAGACCAGAGGGTACACTCTTATTATTATTGTAAGAATTACCATAATAATTACCATAACCACTACCATTATTAGAAGGATATGGCCTATAGTTGTTGTTACCATAATTATTCCTATAAGCATTGTTGTTGAAATTATTATTTTTAATGAAATTCAGATCAACATTTTCTTCTTGAGCAACCAATGAAGCTAAAGGAACATTATTAGGATCAATATGAGATCTACCATTTGCAAGCATAGACATAATAGCATCAATCTTATCACCCAAAGAAGAGGTTTCTTCAACAGAATTTACCTTCATACCTTGAGGAGTTCTTTCGGTGTGCCATTCAGAGTAATTGATCATCATATCATCAAGAAACTTTGTTGCGGCGCCTAAGGTAATGGACATAAAAGTACCTCCAGCAGCTGAATCCAATAGGTTCCTTGAGGAAAAATTCAATCCTGCATAAAAGGTTTGGATGATCATCCAAGTAGTTAGTCCATGGGTAGGGCAATTCTTTACCAAAGATTTCATTCTCTCCCATGCTTGAGCAACATGTTCATTATCAAATTGCTTAAAATTCATAATGCTACTTCTCAAAGATATAATCTTAGCAGGAGGATAATATTTACCAATAAAAGCATCTTTACATTTAGTCCATGAATCAATACTATTCTTAGGCAAAAAAGGCACCAATCTTTAGCTCTTCCTCTTAATAAGAAAGGAAACAATTTTAGTTTTATAATATCACCATCTATATCCTTATACTTTTGCATTTCACAAAGTTCAACAAAATTATTAAGATGGGCAGCAGCATCATCAGTACTAACACCAGAAAATTGCTCTCTCATAACAAGATTCAGTAAAGCAGGTTTAATTTCATAAAATTCTGCTGTAGTAGCAGGTGGAGCAATAGGAGTACTTATAAAATCATTATTATTTGTGCTAGTGAAATCACACAACTTAGTATTTTCAGGAGTACCCATTGTAGCAGTAATAAAAATAAACTAAGCAAATAAAATAAAGTAAAGACAAGTAACTATTTTTTTTGCGTTTTGATATAGAACAAGTAAACAAGACAGAAAGTAAAGCAAATAATTTTTTTGTGTTTTTGATATAGATCAAACAAGACAGTAAATAAAATAAAGTAAAGCAAGACAAAAACAAAGTAAAGAGATTGGATGTGGAAGACTCCCCTTGCAGCGTGTCTTGATCTCCCCAACGGCGCAAAAGAGCTTGACACGCGTGAAGCACACGTGGGAACCCCAAGAGGAAGGTGTGATGCGTACAGCAGCAAGTTTTCCCTCAGTAAGAAACCAAGGTTATCGAACCAGTAGGAGTCAAGGAACACGTGAAGGTTGTTGGTGGAGGAGTGTAGTGCGGCGCAACACCAGTGAAACCGGGCCAACGTGGAACCTGCACAACACAATCAAGATACTTTGCCCCAACGTAATGAGGTTGTCAATCTCACCGGCTTGCTGAAAACAAAGGATTAAACGTATGGTGTGGAAAATGATGTTTGTTTGCAAAGAACAATAGAGAACAATGATTGCAGTAGATTGTATTCAGATGTAAAAGAATGGACCGGGGACCATAGTTCACTAGTGGTGTCTCTCCAATAAGATAAATAACATGCTGGGTGAACAAATTACAGGTGGGCAATTGACAAATAAAGATTCAATACATATCATGATGATCACTATGAGATTTAATCAGGGCATTACGACAAAGAACATAGACCGCCATCCAGCATGCATCTATGCCTAAATAGTCCACCTTCGGGTTAGCATCCGCACCCCCTCCAGTATTAAGTTGCAAACAACAGACAATTGCATTAAGTACGGTGCGTAATGTAATCAACACAAATATCCTTAGACAAAGCATTAATGTTTTATCCCTAGTAGTAACAGCACATCCACAACCTTAGAACTTTCTGTCCCAGATTCAATGGAGGCATGAACCCACTATCGAGCATAAATACCCCCTCTTGGAGTTACAAGTATCAACTTGGCCAGAGCCTCTACTAGCAACGGAGAGCATGCAAGAACATAAACAACACATATATGATAGATTGATAATCAACTTGACATAATATTCTATATTCATCGGATCCCGCCAAACACAACATGTAGCATTACAAATAGATGATCTTGATCATGTTAGGCAGCTCACAAGATCTAAACATGATAGCACAAGAGGAGAAGCCAACCATCTAGCTACTGCTATGGACCCATAGTCCAAGGATGAACTACTCACGCATCAATCCGGAGGCGGGCATGATGATGTAGAGCCCTCGGTGATGATTCCCCTCTCGGCAGGTGCCGGACGCAATCTCCTGAATCCCGAGATGGGATTGGCGGCGTCTCTGGAAGTATTTATCGTGGCTCGGTAATAGGGTTTTCGCGAGGCTTTAAGTAGGCGAAAGAACGCAGGACACGAGGGCCCTACACCATAGGTTGGCGGGGCCACCCTGGCCGCGCGGCCCGTGTGGGCGCTGTCGCCCACCGTATCCCCCGGTCTTCGGAAGCTTCGTGGAAAAATAAGACCCGGGCGTTGATTTCGTCCAATCCGAGAATATTTCCTTTGTAGGATTTCTGAAACCAAAAACAGCGAAAACAGCAACTGGCGCTTCGGCATCTTGTTAATAGGTTAGTGCCGGAAAATGCATAATAATGGTGTAAAGTATATATAAAACATGTGAGTATTGTTATAAAAGTAGCATGGGACATAAGAAATTATAGATACGTTGGAGACGTATCACTACTAGGAAAAGGCTTACCGCCGGCACATTGAAAAGGCTTACCGCCGGCATTTTCGTATTCGCCGGCGATCACCTCGCCGGTGGTAAGCCCTTACCGCCGGCACATTGCAAACCGCCGGGGGTAACCCAGATTACCGCCGGCACCTCAGCCAACTCGCCGGGGGTATTATTTACCGCCGGCGCTTTCCAAACCGCCGGGGGTATTAAGTTACCGCCGGCAAACAGCCCTATGCGCCAGCGGTATGTATTTTAGGATTTAAAAAAAAAACTGACGTGAAATCACAAAACCTTCAGAATAAAAACAAATTCACTCTTCATTTGATCCGTGTGACCATGGAACAACAGTTCATTCAGTAGTGCAAGCACTGCAAGCAAGAGCACAGCAGCACATTTGTTGTGTACTAGTGCAAGGACTAGTACATCATCAGTCTCCAAATACTGAAACAAGATACAGACTACTGCACAGGAACTATACTCTTGGTACTCTTGCTCCAAATATTCATAACTATATTGAAACAAGATACATATTACTGCTCCAGATTACTCCAAGTATACTCCAAATATTGATCCAAGTACTCCTACCAATCAGAGCCACATGCATCGCACCACGTACAGGTACCTGATATTGAAAGCTTCCTTCACAGAAATAGCCTCTTTGCACATCATCTCAAATTATAGCACCTCTTTGGAGCTTCAAATACACACAAAGACATCATTTTATTGTGTAAGAAACCATCACAGGTTATTACTACTGAATAGTACTCCATCACTAGGAAAGGAACGGAGTACTCCGTCACAGAAATATTCCTAATGCAATATCAGTTGCATACCAGTTGACATAAAAATGTGGAGCATTGACATAAAATAGCATATTAGTTGCAAGTTGAAAATTGCATAACACTTGGACCTAGTCTGTGTAATTCAGTTAGTGCTAGTTTGCGGCAAGGCAGGAGACGACGGCGAAGACTATAACTACTTTGGAGTGTTTACTGAAACTTTAAGCTAATTCAAGTGGGAAATGGTTTAAGTGTGCAGACAAAATTACTGCATTTGAATCCCTACTTATCTTAGGTGTGATACAGTGAAACAAACAGCTATGTGTTGTGATGCAGTAATACTTGCGCCCATATTGCCGAGAAAATGAAAATGACTATAACAGAAAGAATGAACATTTGAATACTGTGAGCGCTGGTGGAAAGTGGGTGTACACATATTGCTATTTAAACCATTGATAGTACCATCGAGCAAACAAAATGACCAGAAATATTTTCTACGACAAGTGGTCAAGGTATTGAGGACCTTCCGGCCGCGGACGAGCCCCTCGGTACCGTCCATAGTGATGGTGCGCACGACGTTCTTCCTACAAGTATTTTCACAAACACCTTGCAATCAAACTCCAAATCATGTTCTATATACATCATTGCACAGACAAGGTACACAATAATTATTGCTAATTTGCTATATTGCACAAACAAATTGCCAATGATGTAACTGTTATAGGACCAACAAAGGTTGCTTTTACAGTTAAAAAATTGCATAAATGTATTTCTCAAATATCTATCACCGGTCTACTATGCAGCATTTTCACCTGACCAAATGTTGACGATGTACTGTAAAGTGTATTGTGCTCACCATTTACACTCCACTCTTTGACAGATGTTACAGTATGTATTTCTCAAATATCTATCACTGGTCTACTATTGCAGAATAAGTGTATTGTGCTCACCATTTACACTCCACTCTTTGACAGATAAAGTCTTCAGTTTACCGAATGTAGGGCATTGTCTCAAATCCTTTTGAGAATAATCTGCGAGGTATAAAAGCTCCCTGCACATGAAAGTATCCTCGGTTGAAAGCTAAACAGTTCAAGAATACTCAAGCTAATAGGTTAAAAGCAATGACTTGTCTAGAGCACTAGTGATTTCATGGCAATGAACATACATATATCTATAAAACGTAGTGCATTAAGTGCTGCTGCTCACATATGCGTTCAGATCTGAAATGAAGTTCCACTTAGCATCCAAGATGTACAGCCCAAGAAGTCAAGATCCAGGAATTTCTGAAGCAATTAGGCCCAATGTTTTTAGCAGGTTGCAATCATGAACGAAACAGAGATCCTTAGCAATTATAGAATCGAACCTACACATATATTCAATTAACCAGAGTGGCATGGCCTGTGAATTAATTCCCCAAACCAAGATCAATTTCTATCCCAAATTACTAATTCTGAGAAGCATCGCGGTAAGCACATACCAGATTGGAGGACGTAGAGGCGCAGGAGGAAGGATGGCGGCGGGGACTCGCGGGCGGGAGGCTTCGGGTCGAGGACGGGGTCGCGGATGAAGGGAGGTGGCCGGAGGCGTGCCTGGATCTCGCGGCCACCGTCGCCGGGAACTTGGCCGCCATCTCGTGCACCCTGCGGATGGCTCGCCGTTGCTGATGCCGTGATTCGTGGGGCCGCCGCCGGGGCTCTGGTGTGGAGCGAAGAGGGAGAGGGAGGTGGAGGTCCGAGCCGAGGCGGGCGGCGAGGAGAGGGGAGGCGAGGGGGAGGCCGCCGGAGGGGGGCTCGGCCAGGGCGACGCGGAGCCAGTAGGAGAGTCGATCGGAGGGGAAGACGAAGCGGATGAGGGCGACGGCGGCCGGGGGCGTGGCGGCGGCGAGGACGGCGGCGGCTAGGGCGGAGGCGTCGGTCATTCTCCCGTGGGAAGCGGGGCGGGGCTAGGTTTTGGATGTCAGGGAGACAGAGGGGATCGAGTGGATGGGGAGCAGGCGACGGCGCGTGCGAGGCAAAAGGGTGATCCGCGGGGTTAGCCCCGGCGAAATCCATCTGCAGGCGCCCCCGGTATTTTCCAGCCCATCTAGTTTATGTTCTCCCCGGCGAATTTCATTCGGAGATGCCGGCGGTAAAGGGTATTACCCCCGGCGAATTACAACTGAAGATGCCAGCGGTAACACGAGGCCCATTTTGGGGCTACAGCCAAACTTACCTCCGGCCACTTTGAATCGGATTTGCCAGCGATAATACATGTACCCCCGGCGACTTCGGTTGAACCTCGCCGGCGGTAAGGTGAGGCCACCCTGAAAGGCCTTACCGCCGGCATCTTCAAATCATACTCGCCGGCGATAAGGAGTGCGGCTATAAGCCTTTTCCTAATAGTGTATCAGGTGGCAGCGCGTCTCGTCGAAGACCTTGACGCTCATGTCCCTATCGCCGAAGTAGGAGAACATGAGGATGAAGCCGGCTTCGAGGCTGTGGTGGCGCGCGAACTTCTCCCAGCCGATGTTGAGGTACATCTTTCCGCGCGCGTCGTAGATCGCGTCGACGATCCACCGGTAGTAGCCGCACGAAGCCTCCCGCAGATGCATCGTGCGCGGGCGATCGTCGCCGGCGACATACTCGGAGAAGGAGTCCGGCAGCCTCTGGATGCCGCGCGGGTCGCCCTTGAGGATGAGGACAAACTCGAACAGCACGTCCGGCTCCACGTCCATCTCCGACGATGAACACGACGGCGTGGGAGGCGACGGCGAGCGTTTAGCTCTACCGCGGCCACGACCACGACCACGACCACAGCCGCGAGGTCGGTCTCCGCCTCTACCTGACATAGCTTCAAGTCTTGTTGAGATGGTGGCGGTTAGGGTTTGGGAGAGAGGCGCTAGGGTTTGTGTGTGAGAGGGACGATGAGAGGCGGCCCTTTTATAGGCCGGAGGGAGGCGGAGGAGCGGTGACGCTCATTAACGCCGGCACGCAGAGCTAGACGCGACGGGACGCATCGCTGCGCCTCTGCGGGAACTGCACCGTCGCTGCGCGCTAATAACTTCCGTCGCGAGGTAGGCGACGGTTAGGTTAAAATTTATTGTGCCGCTGACGGGTCGGCCCCGCCACTCCCCGCCTCGCTTTTCGTTGTGTCCGGCGTCCCCGGAGCGTCCCCTATGGGACGGGGATGGGCTCGGGGCGACGGACACCGTATCGGGCCGCGCCGGATAAAAATGGGCTTTGGGGGACGCGGCTGGAACGGATTTTTGGTCCGGCGCGCCCCAAATTGCTTTGGGGACGCTTTGGAGGACGCGACTGGAGATGCTCTGAGCCTACTCCCATAGGCCAGAGCTGCACTCGTAGTCGTCCCGTCGGCCCTCGCGTGGCACAACTCCCACTCATCACCGTCCCTGCTGAGTGTGCGGCGCGCGTGCGGACACTTAATGATGGGGCCAAGCGATAGTTGTGCGGGAGACCAGACAAACGCGGCGCGTGCGGCGCTACAAAATCACTTTATGTTGTGTTTGGTTTCAATGAATTGTGCTCTAAATTCGGGAATCTAGAATTGGGGGTCCAATTCTGCTGTTTGGATGTGCTAGATATTGGTGTGTGGAATTGCTGCCCAATTCTAAGCGCAGGCCCGCGTGGGGCAACTTATGCCGTGGCCCAATTCAGAGGTCCCGACCTCCGTATTCCCTCTGAATCGAGCGACGGGTCTCGGTCTCTCCCGAAAAAGTACATCGTCGGCCGCCAGGTGCGTCGCCGCCCACCCTCTCTCCCTCTGTCCCCACTCTGTCCGCCCTCCTCCGCCCCTCCCATCTCTCTCCCCTTGGTCCCCTTCCCCCTAGCTGCCCACTCCCCGCACGACCCGAACCCTAGGTAGCTCCGGTCGTCGGGCGCAGGTGGCAGAGAGGCGGCGGGAAGTGGTCAGCGACGGGTGGCGGACGCGCGGCGGCCTCCCCTCTCGCTGACGAGCAACAGCCTTCCCTCAGTTGTACCGAGTATGTACTGACATTTTTTGTTTCGATTTTTGCAGAAGTTGAGGAGAACAAGTGCTGAGACCAATTCGTGTTGCGACCAAGGTTCGAAATTCATGTTTTGTGTTATGAGATATGAACTTGGGCTATGCAAAATATGAGATATGAACTTGGGCTATGCATACTTGTTGTTAATGCTTCCATGTTAATATGAATTTGGGCTATGCATATTTAAATTTTAAACTTTGTTTATGCATTGTAGAATCATCATGTGTCACCAAGAATTGGTTCATTACATTTGTGAAGAGAACAAACAAAGAAAAAGAAAATGGATAATGGATAATGCTCACAAAGTTGTATTTTGAGGTGTCTATGGTTGCATTAGCATATGCTAGTACTCCGAGGTCATCGAGGGATCTAGGTGCCTTCGATGACTTTGAGAAGAAGGTTGCATATAGAAAGTATGTATTGGAAAGAACATACAATGGGACGGAGACAAGATGCTATGATGAGTTGCGTTTAACCAAAAGAAATTTCCATAATCTTTGGGCTATGCTGCGTGAGAAGGGTGGTCTCAAAGATACATAGGTTATATTGTTCAAAGAAAAAAAATACTCTCATTTCCACACATGTGACATCCAAACAGGATTTGGTATTCCATTTAAACCTGAATTTGTGTAGCTGAATACCACGCGCATCCAAACACTCTTTGTGGTATTCCATTGAATTAGTTGATTTGGTTTTCCATTGCCAATTTAATTCAGAGCCCAATTCAATGCAACCAAACACAGTCTTAGACTAAACGCGGCGGCGCTTGGCAAACCGCAAAGCGGAAGTGGCCATGTGCGGCACAAACGCGACTTCCGCGGTGTGTCCCGCCTGCACCATGACATTCATAACTGTATTTGGTTGCCCTGTTTGATGAACTGAATAACTGAATACATGATGAAGTGTAAAAAGCCTCCTAAGACACGTCCCTTGGCAGTAGACACATCCGGGATCCCGGCGGTAGTGTATGAGCCAACCATACATGGGTAGCGTACGCGATGAGGCAACCATACATGCGTACATGAAGTAACTAACGCAACATAGTAGGATCGAACATTTAGGTTACCCGGAACCTTGTCAAACATGTAGAACTCCCCCTGGCTGTATATATGTAAATTTAAGTACTGTTGACATGGCTATAGTAGGATTTGCTTTGCAGGCCAACAAAGAAAGCAGAGAGCTCCCCTGCCTTGCCCACTACGAGACGGCTAATCAACCACTACACCGGCAAGTTGGCGAACATGGTGTACCGGCTACGTGCCAACCATAACCACAGATCAGAGTAATCATAATCTCTCTGTCCTTTATCCAATGATTTGGATACGAACTAGCCAAGATTCGAGAGAACTAATCAAGCATACAAGATAAAGAAACAAGAAGCAGATGATACTTGATAACCGCTAAAGTTAATGGACCCTACTAAGTCTAATACAGAACTATTTGACATGGCAAGTCATCATTTTTTTGTGTGGCGCAGTACACAAGTACAATTGTCCGTGCAACCAGCTCCGATGTTTTGGCTTCTCTTATTTCACATGCTCCCACTATTTCGAAATGGCACGTAGTTTGGCTAGTTTTAAAATTCAAATTGTCAATGATGTATGGGTCAGCCCTTTATGTTTATTGTATACGGACCTAAACCTTATCGAGCCTCGTGCGTCTCCCTGTGCGTCTAATCAGGGGTGAAGCCAGGCTAACCGTTTGCCTTCAGCCCGGTTTCCAAACCGACCAATTAGGCGACTAAAGGCCCCCCCTAAAAGGCACCGGGCCTAAAACGCCACACGCGGTGGAAGGCCTTTGGTCCCGGTTCGTGGTACGAACCGGGCCTCAGACTCTGCCGCGGCAGAGAATTCTTATTTCTGCGCGGCACAGGTTTAGGGTGCAGCAGCGTTTTCTGCCCGCGGCAGAAAAACAGGGCGTTTCGTGCCGCGGCTGAATTTCAGCAATGCATATATATCATTCAAGAAACCACAAACAAATCGTCGTGAATATATATAGACATCGTCAACAGTACACGTAATGCATGCATATCAAGTCGGATCTCTTTACTAAATCTATTAGCTTCTACAAAGTTGCTCAACACCTAGCTATGACCTTCGCATAGTGCTCTCCACCTGGGGTTATGCACTCGGTAAGAAAGAATCCCGCGATTTCCTCTTGAATTGCTCGTATTTGATCCTCCGTTATGAGACTGTCCCGCAGGCGTATCATCTATATTTAAAAAAGGAGATCAATATATGAATGGAAATCATACAATAGATGGTACTAATTAAGATAATTGTGAGAATTTGTTATCATACACGAGTGGCATGTATTTGGGCATCCCCACCCTTGGGACAGGTCATGTCACGAATGAAGGTGCAGACGTAGTATCCACATAAGTTATTCCCGCCTGCCACATACACTTTACGAAAAAATAGTTCGATCAAACTAATAATCAAGCATCGTATTGAAAGTAAATATCATACATAGAGTTTCACGGACATAGCTATATATATAGTACTACTTACAGGGTAATCTTCAAATGTAAGCTCCGGTTTCCATTTACCCGGAACAGTAGTGATGAACCGTTTCCAAGCCCTGCCCCGGCAAAAAATAATGAGTAAATGAGTTATTGATTAGTTGATGATATCGTCGAATTAGAACAGATGAAGATGCCAATACGAAATTGATTGAAATTACCTCTGAAGGATGACAGCCATGTCCGCCCATTCCACATATTCTTTACGTTTCGAGTCCATGACCTTTACGACTCCTTTGTGAAGATCAATGATAAGGAGAATAAAGTGGAATCTGCACAAGCATAGCTCAATGATTAGGAGAATAAAGTGGAAGCTGCACAAGCATAATGTATGTTATATATAACACTCACTTGAAGTTGTAGGGAAAGAATATTTCCTCTTTGTTTGCTTGCTTCACTAAAAACATTACCATGTTGTCCTCTGTGTCCTTGGCGAAGTCTCGAACCGTAACTTCATGAACTGTGTCTGGGTCTATGAACCCCAGCGGTAGGAGCTTGCCTCTTTTGCATTCGAGCTTCTTCATTCTGCATAATTAAATATATAGCGTACACAAAGAATATAGTGAGGATAATTGTTAGTGCAAATGAATGAGCGCTGAGCTACAGACTTAATTACATAAATAAATCACTTACAGGCACTGATGACAGCTTTGTCGAGGGCGTCTTGATTGAATAACTGAAACAGTTCTTCTAACTCAAGGTTTATCTCCTCGTTCCCCGGAAGTAATGCTCATCTCTAAGATACACCGTGAGGTAGCGATCACCTCTTCGACAGGCTTTCAGGTACCAGTCATGCAACCTTCGCATCTGAGTACCTAGACGCGCGAGCTCGCCAGGTTTGACGAGATCTTTTCCGTATCTATACTTGTTTACCACTTGAGCCGTTGGATAGTAATCTTCGTAATCAACTGATGCTCCCTGAGCTCTAGCCTCCCGTTCGATCATCGATGCCGTCTCTGGATCATCATAGGGCTGCACGACGAAGTGGGGTATGGCCTGATTGTCCTGCTGTCCAAGCTGGGCGACTTTTTTTGCTTCTTTGCTCGCTCTATAGGACTGTCCAAGAGAGCGGTCATGATCAGATCTCAGCTCAGGTCTCTTCATTCTCGTCTCGGCAAAGTGCTTCATTGTTTGCGGTTTAATAAACATCTTCTTCGGCGCAAAAACGCCTTTTGCTCTTCAGTCTGCTCATGTGGTAACAACTCTGGAGTCTGTGCCCTCATCGGAGTTGATGATCTCTTCGGAGCTGTAGGAGGTGCCCCGGTTAGCTTCCTCTTTTGCTTAGGTGGAGGCGGCGGAGTCTCCTGACGAGGAGGAGGAGGCGGCGGAGTGTTTTCACGCGGAGGAGACTGCTCATGCACAGGGAATCATCATCGCGCATAGGAGAATCATCACGCGGAGGAGACTCATCACGCGGAGGAGACCCTGCAGGTGGCGGAGGAGGCGGAGGAGGTGGCCTGCTTGGTGGCTTCTCACCTGGAAACACAATGTTCTCCTTCCGCCATTGCACGGTGGTTCTACGGGCTTCTCCCAGTTCTTTGATTTCCCCATCTTCACCTGCAGGGTGCTCAAGCACCATCCCCTCATAATCTCTCAACACTTCATCCACCATCACAACAGCAAAGTCGTCTTGGACCGGACGGCAATGGTAAGACCTTGTAGGTAAGAAGATGCCGACCGCCGCCTTGAAGGATAGGTTGAAAACTTTAACATGCAGCTCACAAGGACGGCTCTCAGTGAGATCATCCACGGGGGGTAGCGAGGAGGCTCGACCACCTCATCATTAATATGATCGGCCTGCTGAGAGGAAGCTACGCTGCTTCTCCGGTGTTGTTGAGATTGCAGCGGGACGAGGGCATCGAGCAATGGCGCAGGATCTACAGCCTGCCCCTGAGCCATCTGGGATGTAAGTACTTGGGTTACCATGGTTAATTGGGCTTGCATGGTGGTAAAACCCTCCTCTAAGGTCGCTATGCGGTCTGTTTCCCTTGCCTTTCTCCTCTCATGGCTTTTATCAGGAAATCTCTTCCTTTCCGCGGGAAAGCCAATGTTCCACGGAACGGAAGCCTTCGTGCCTCGTGTTCGTCCGCCGTGTTCTTTGTTCCCAAGGGCACGTGTCAGCTCATCGTTCTCTCTATCGGGCTGGAACCTCCCCTCCTCCACGTCCTTATGTGCTTTTTCCAGGGCTTCAATGGGAAACTTCAGATGAGCTTTCTTATAGATGCACTTCCCTGTTTCTGGATGCAACGTTCCCCCAATCCCATAGAACCACTCCTTGCACCGTTCGATCCAACCGTGTGTCCCTAATCTGATCCCTTTCCTGGTCAGTTCCGCCTCAGCTGCCTCCCACTTAGGACGGTTAGCCCTGTATCCACCTGGACCCAGAATTTGGTGATATTTCTTCAACGCAGCATTTGCCTTATTTGTTTCCGACCTTTTCTTAAATTCTTTTGACTCCGTGCTGTACTTCACGAATTCGTCCCAGTGATTTTTTACCTTCTCACTGTCCGGAGTCTTCTTTTTCTTGATAAGGCCGCACAATCTTTTCTTGTGGTTCTTGAATAGTTCGGCCATCTTCTTCTTGGCAAACTCGGTGAGGGCATGCTCCATCTTGGCCTTTTCAGCGGCACCCCCCTCTTCGGGTACTATGTTGAAATGTGACATGAGCTTGGTCAGAATGCTGTTTTTGGCTACATCATCGATATAAAGACCTTGAGCTTCTTCCTCTGCAGACAACACTAGTCCCTTTGGCTTGTTCCATTCTCGAACGGTGATCGGGACGTGGTCCCTAACAAGCACTCCGCATTGAGCTATGAATGCCTTTGCACCTTTCTCTGGAGCAATCGGTTTACCATCCTTAGCGATGTGGGTGATGTCGTGCCTAACACCGTCGTCCAACTTTTTGGCCGGGCCTCGCTTCCTCGACTTTACAGAAGAAGTGCTCGATCCGGAGGGCTAAAAAAGAAATAATTCATAGTCAGTACAATTTAATTGGTTAATGCATCTAGTCGATCAACAACGGCTTAATTAATTTATATACCTGGGTGATAACTACGGTTCCGGAGCCATTATGATGATCTTCTTCCTCACCGGCGCCATTAGGATCTTCTTCCTCAATATTCTCCGCTCCCTCACCGGAGTCATTCAAAAAAGTTGTTGTGACATCGTCACCGCCATCATCTGGAATAACGACGTCGTCGCGATCATCCAGAGTACCGTTGGCTATGAGGTCAGCCATGAAATTTTCTTGAGTTTCATCTCTCTCCATGCTTTCTACAACGACCTGCAAGCTATATATAGGAACCATCATATGATCAAATTAAGGATAATGCAGAAAACTGAAAATGGAGTTACATATGTAGTTCTTAATTAACTAAGGATCGATAATATAGTGCTGAAAGCAGATAGTGCAGTTACATGCATACATAGATCGGGTTCATGTTTATTTAACCCTAATACATCAATCAATACTACAACCTCTCAACGACCGCGCCGACCGGGACCTGAGCCGCGCCGGGTGAACACCCAAAGCCACGGAACAGTCACGGGAGCATAGCTAACATGAGATCCCTGCATAACGCTCCATCCGGTCCTATACATGTTGTCTAACGCATACATGTAACGGCGAACGTGCTCGTCCTCCGCCGCAATGCGCTGAGCTACCTCCTCCGGCGGGGCCGGCTCCTCTGCGACCGTGGCCCATAAGACCTCTACCAAAGAATATCCGGGTCGACGGGACCCGGATTCCGCACCAAGGTGCGCGACCCGGCTAAGACCTCCCAGTGCCACCCCGGCGGAGCCCAGTCCCGGACCTCCCCCATCTGCATCTCCTCTAGAAGAGTCGGACCACGGCGCGGCGGCTGTCGCGGCATCGTAGCTACGAAAACAAATCATATATATATGTACCAACGTTAACATAAATTAAAAATAACTTCACTACTTTTATGTTAGTCGGCGCCGGCACTACATACTCTATTTGGGGGCGCCGACAGGGGCGTCGGCACTTTGGGGGCGCCATCGCGAGCGTAGTGGTTACCGGCGCGGCGGCCCTCATAACGGCGTCGGCACTACAGTATTTTACTAACTAAATTTTCTAAGTATTGTTTTAACTAATTTTTCTAACTTTTTATCTAACTTTTTATGTAACTATTGTTTCTAATTTTACTAACTAATTTTACTAACTAAATTTTCTAAGTATTGTTTTAACTAATTTTTCTAACTTTTTATCTAACTTTTTATGTAACTATTGTTTCTAATTTTACTAACTAATTTTACTAAGTAAATTTTCTAACTATTGTTTTAACTAATTATTCTAACTTTTTATCTAACTTTTTATGTAACTATTGTTTCTAATTTTACTAACTAATTTTACTAACTAATTTTACTAACTATTTTTTCTAACTAATTAACCTAACAAACTAATCTAACAAATGACTAAAAAAAGAAAAAAAAAGAGGAGGTGTGG
This sequence comes from Lolium multiflorum, assembly GCA_030979885.1. Taxonomy (NCBI): domain Eukaryota; kingdom Viridiplantae; phylum Streptophyta; class Magnoliopsida; order Poales; family Poaceae; genus Lolium; species Lolium multiflorum. The sequence continues at coordinate 265,628,091 of CM061753.1, forward strand.
GCGCGCGGCGGCTCTTACCGGCGGAGGAGGCGCGGTGGCGGGGCGCGGCGGAGGAGGCGCGGTGGTGGGGGCGCCGAAGCGCCGGCGGCGGCAGGCGACGGCGCGGCGCGCGCAACGGTGCGCGCGCGCCGAGAGAGGGCGGAGAGAGGGAGCGCGGCGATGGGCGGCGCGGCGGCGATGGCGCGCGGCGGGCCGGCGGCGATTTGGGCAGCCTGGCGGCGCCTTCGTCTCCGCGGGATTGATCTCCGCGAGTGGCCAGTATAACACACACACTTTGGTCCCGGTTCGTGCACAAACCGGGACCAAAGGCCCCCTTTGTCCCGGTTTGTAATACAAACCGGGCCTAAAGGCCTTTTTCTGCGGTTTCGCTGCGCGCGCAAAAAAGGCCTTTAGGCCCGGTTTGTATTACAAACCGGGACCAAAGACCATTTTTTTTAAAAATTTCATTCCCGCCTTATTTCAAATAAAAAAAAACCACTTACTGGCCACCGCACTGCCACACGTGTCCACCGCCGCCACCGCCATGCATGCACAGGCCACCGTCGCCATCGCCGTGTACTGGCCACCACCGTCACCGCCGTGTACTGCCCACCACCGCCGTCCTTTCCCCGTGCCACCGCACTGCCACACGTGTCCACCGCCGCCGCCGCCATGTCGGCCACCGCCGCCACCGCCGTGTCCTGGCCACCGCCACCGCCACCGCCATGCATGTACAGGCCACCGTCGCCACCGCCGTGTACTGGCCACCACCGTCACCGCCATGTACTGGCCACCGCCGCCACCGCCATGTACAGGCCACCGTCGCCACCGTCGTGTACTGCCCACCACCGTCACCGCCATGTACTGGCCCACCACCACCGTCACCGCCATGTACAGGCCACTAGTTGTTTATATATTTTAATTGTATTTTCAATAAAGTCGTTGTGGCAGACGCTGATGATGAGAAAAGTTTCCCGCCAGATACATGGAATTAAAGTACAGAGCTCAACTGAAAATTAATTAAGATACATATGGTCAGATTCGACTGTTCGAGTCATTCAGTCATACTCGTGCCTAGCCCGATAGTACTCGCCACTGTAGTCATCGTAGTCACCGTCATCATCGTCGCTGGGATCGGGGTCGCGGTAGTCGAACCTCGGCGGGAGAGCACACGTGGGCTGGGAGTGAGGGTAGCACAGGCGGGGGCCACGGTGGGCCATGACGCCCTGGAGAGTCCGGGCGCGCCACCACAGCCGACGGCCGGCCTCGTTGAAGTCCGAAGGAGGCGGGCCGCCCTCCTCGTGCCTGGCAAGCGCCCTCTCACGTCGATTGATGAAGAAGCTTTCCCAAGTTGGGAAGTAGTCGGGATGCCACTGGGGATTCCTCCGCTGCTCTGGCGTGAGCTCGAAGTAGTAGTGGTTCGTGATGGCCATCTCGCGCGCCACACCTAGAGGGACAGGAGGGACCGGTACGCCTCCGACGCTCAGCAACCAGCCGGTCGGGACGCGGTAGCCCGGCGGGCAGGTAGTTCGGCGCGCAAAGCTCCGCCTCCCGGAGGGTTAGAGATACGATGGAAGCCATGGGACAGAGTGATGAGGTTTGCAGATATGAGTGTAGATGTGATATGTAAATGGAGGCCAAGCCATCATATATATAGTGAAAAAATGGCGGGAGGATGGAGGCGGGAAGCAGTGGAAAGCGCGGGAAGAAAAATAGGCGGGAACGCAGTGGCGCCGAAAACATTAGTCCCGGTGGGTACAACCGGGGCTAAAGATCATTTTTTTTTTGTCATCTAACAAAACTGTCGGTGGGATAACCCTTAGTCCCGGCTGGTGGGTACAACCGGGACGAAAGATCCTTTTTTTGTCATCTAACAAAACTGTCGGTGGGATAAGGACGTGTGGGTAACCTTTAGTCCCGGCTGGTGGGTACAACCGGGACTAAAGATGTCGGCAGGATAAGAACGCATGGGTGGACGCACTGCTCGATGAGATAAAGCATGTAGCGCACGACGCCCTGTCGAAGAACAAGACAAAGTAGAAGAGGTGCAGTGCCTATAAAAGGAGCATCGATACGCCTTGCCGAAGCAGATCAACAAGCCAAGCAGAGTTTCATTCCCATGGATGAAGGAAAGGGTTGGGAAATCTCCCGTGACACAGCTTATCGAAGATGTCGTTGGCGCACACGCGCCCTACGGCATCTTCGGAGGCTGTGCCTCAGAAAAATTTCCCGGCAAGCCCGTGAACGACTACATCTCCTCTAACAGTCTGTTGGGGAAAGGTTTGGGAAATCTCCCGTGGCGCAGCTTCTCGAAGATGTCGTTGGTGCACACGCCCTACGGCATCTTCGGAAGCTGCTCCTCGAATTTTCCCTGCAAGCCCCGAACGACTACATCTCCTCTAACGGTAGTACTTGGGGGGTTGGGAAATCTCCACTTTTAATATCTTACATACAGTTAAATTGATTGCTATGTTGAGATACTCATTTGTGCCATGAACATTCTACAATTAACTTGATGATGGAGCATCTTCATCATTTAATCTTCTTCAGCCTTAACCATGGAGCATCTTCATCATTTAACTTGATGCTTGGATCAATGTTCACTCTGAAGGGTGGAATTTCATCAAACTTATTATAATCTTCTGACATGTCTGTCTTGTCCTCCACTCCCATGATGTTTCTTTTTCCAGAAAGAACTATGTGGCGCTTTGGCTCATCGTTTGATGTATTTGTTTCCTTATGTTTCCTTTTTCTTGGTTTGGTAGACATGTCCTTCACATAGAAAACCTGGGCCACATCCTTGGCTAGGACGAATGGTTCGTCTCTATACCCAAGATTGTTGAGATCCATTGTTGTCATTCCATACAACTTGTCTACCTGAACCCCGCCTCCTGTTTTGTTGACCCATTTGCACCTAAACAAAGGGACCTTAAAAGAAGGTCCATAGTCAAGTTCCCATATATCCTCTATGTAACCATAATATGTGTCATTTGGGCCTTCATTCATTATTGCATCAAATCGGACACCACTGTTTTGGTTGGTGCTCTTTTTATCTTGGGCGATCGTGTAAAATGTATTCCCATTTATCTCGTACCCTTGGAAAGTCACTACAGTCGAAGATGGTGTCTGGGCCAGCAAGTACAGCTGATCTTCAATATCTTTGTTATTCAGGAGATGTTTATGCAACCAACCGCCGAAAGTCGACATGTGTTCACGTCTAATCCAATCGTTCGACTGCCCCGGGTTCTGGGAGCGTAGAAAGTTCTTGTGGTCACCGATATACGGAGCCACCAAGGTGGAACTTTGTAGAACTGTGTAGTGTGCTTGAGTCAAAGAAATTCCGTCCCTACATATCATTGATTTCCTTCCTAGCGTGCCTTTTCCACTTAGTCTCCCTTCATGCCGTGATTCAGGAACACCAATCGGCTTAAGGTCGGGAATAAAGTCAACACAGAATTCAATGACCTCCTCTGTTCCATAGCCCTTGGAGATGCTTCCTTCGGCCTAGCACGGTTATGAACATATTTCTTTAAGACTCCCATGAACCTCTCGAAGGGGAACATATTGTGTAGAAATACAGGACCGAGAATGGAAATCTCATCGACCAGGTGAACGAGGAGATGTGTCATAATATTGAAGAAGGATGGTGGGAACACCAACTCAAAACTAACCAGACATTGGACCACATCATTCTGCAACCTCGGTAGAATTTCTGGATTTATTACCTTCTGAGAAATTGCATTGAGGAATGCACATAGCTTCACAATGGGCAGTCGAACATTTTCCGGTAGAAGCCCCCTCAATGCAATCGGAAGCAACTGTGTCATTATCACGTGACAGTCATGAGACTTCAGGTTCTGGAATGTTTTCTTCTCCATATTTATTATTCCCTTTATATTGGAGGAGAAGCCAGATGGGACCTTGATACTGCTCAGACATTCAAAAAATATTTCCTTCTCTGCTTTTGTAAGAGCGTAGCTGGATAAATGACGTCCTTTAACTCTCTCATGCAGATTTTTGGGGTCTTTCCAACGTTGTTGGTCCTCCCGTGCTTCTGGTGTATCTTTTGTCTTCCCGTACACGCCCAGAAAGCCTAGCAGGTTCACGCAAAGATTCTTCGTCACGTGCATCACATCGATTGAAGAGCGGATCTCTAAGACTTTCCAATAGGGTAGATCCCAAAATATAGATTTCTTCTTCCACATGGGCGCGTGTCCGGCATCGTCATTCGGAACAGACCGTCCGCCAGGACCCTTTCCAAATATTACATCTAGATCCTTGACCATACCAAATATATCAACACCATCACGATGGGGAGGCTTCCTCCGGTGATCAGCCTCACCGTTGTAATGCTTGCCTTTCTTTCTTACGGGATGGGTAATCCTAAGAAATCGACGATGCCCCAGGTACACGACCTTCTGACCTTTTTCCAAATAATCACCTTCGAGCTCATGTAAACAGTGCGTGCATGCATTGTATCCCTTGTTTGACTGTCCTGAAATGTTACCAAGAGCAGGCCAGTCATTGATGGTTACGAAAAGCAGCGCTCTTAGGTCAAATTCCTCCTGCTTGTGCTCGTCCCACACACGTACACCTGCTAGGGACCACAACTGTAGAAGTTCTTCGACTAATGGCTTCAGGTACACATCAATGTCGTTCCCGGGTTGCTTCGGGCCTTGTATGAGCACGGCATCATAATGAACTTCCGCTTCATGCACAACCAAGGAGGAAGGTTATATATACAAAGAGTCACAGGCCAGGTGCTATGGCTGCAGCTCTGCTCTCCAAAAGGATTCATGCCATCTGTACTTAGACCAAACCTTAAGTTCCTTGCATCCTGTGCAAAGTTTGGGAACTCTCTATCGATTTTTCTCCATTGGGAGCCATCAGCAGGGTGCCTCAACATCTCGTCTTTCTTATGGTCTTCTTTGTGCCATCGCAACAACCTAGCATGCTCTTTATTTCTGAACAAGCGTTTCAGCCGTGGTATTATAGGAGCATACCACATAACCTTGGCAGGAACCCTCTTCCTGGCGCTCGCCCTCAACATCACCAGGGTCGTCATCTCGTCTGATCTTATACCGCAATGCAGTGCACAGGACATGCATCCAAATTCTCGTACTCACCGCGGTAGAGGATGCATCATTAATGCATGCATGTATCTTTTGCACATCTAATCCTAGAGGGCAGACAATCTTCTTCGCTTCGTATGTACTGGCGGGCAATTCGTTACCCCTTGGAAGCTTCCTCTTAATTATTGTCAGCAACTTTCCAAATCCTCAGTGACACCGTTCTCTGCCTTCCATTGCAACAATTCCAGTGTGCTGCCTAGCTTTTTATGGCCATCTTCGCAAGTTGGGTATAACAATTTGTTGTGATATTCTATCATCTTGTCGAAGGCCAACCTTTCCTTTTCAGTTTCACATTCTCTCCTTGCATCAGAAATGGCCCGACCAAGATCATCATCAGCAGGCTCATCTGGTGCCTCTTGATCTTCTACTTCATTGTCTTCATTGCCTTCTGCAGTATCATCGTATTCAGGGAAATTGGGATAACCGTCATCATCCTCTTCCTCTTCTTCATTGTCTTCCATCATAACCCCTCTTTCTCCGTGCTTGGTCCAACAATAGTAGCTGGGCATGAAACCTGCCCGCAGAAGGTGGCTGTGAATGACACTCGAGTGAGCGTAATTTACGATATTCTTGCAGTCGACACATGGACAATACATGAAGCCACCATGTTTGTTTGCCTCAGCCACGGCGATGAAATTCTCCAGGCCCGAAGTGAACTCGTCAAACCGTCGGTCAATGTACATCCATTGCCGATTCATCTGCATGATATAATTAACATTATATCAAAAACCATTACATTTTATCAATTACAGATGAAAAGGATAAAGTTGTTAACCTCGATGAAGAAGAAAAAGCAAGTTAAGTGTGGCTTGATTTGTGTAAACTCAAGTGTCAAATCCTCTTAAGCATTTCATCGAACACCTCTTGTGCATGTGAAGAAGAGAGGAGAGCAACCCCTCTTGTGAAGAAAGTGAAAAAATGGCCAAGTGTGGCTCACATTTGGGCAGGGGCAAGGTCATATAGCCAGATTGGGGACTTTGTACCGGTTTGTAATACAAACCGGGTCCAGAGGTGGGGCCTTTGGACCCGGTTTGTATTACAAACCGGGAAAAGGCCCTGCGCACCCTGCCGGCCACCCTTTAGGCCCGGTTTGTAATACAAACCGGGTCCAAAGGCCACTACAGGACAGGCTCGCCGCCCTGGGCAAAACGAACCGGGCCTAATGCCCCCAATGGTCCCGGTTTGGTTCTGCACTGGGTTATTTGCTTAGGACCAAAGGCCTCTTCTCCACTAGTGCGTCTAATCAGGGGTGAAGCCAGGATAACAGTTCGCCTAAGCCAAGATGAACAAGCAACAATAATGCCCTAAGAAAAAGTAGTATTTCGATCCTCCTTTACAAAACAAATGTAGCACTAATTTATTATGTATAGCATATAGCTTGTATTAACTAACATTCATATAAACTATCTTTTAATTTGCTCACAGAAATAATAAAATCATACTTGCTAGTGCCTCGTAAAAAATAATGCTTTTCACCTTAGGAAAACTTGTTTACAAAATTATTTACCTTCCCTCTACATTACAACTAAAATACTTTCCTCTAAGAAGTAAATGATGCATGGACATACCATTACCATGATTGGAACATTTCATGTGGTCGGTGATGGGTTTTTTCCAAATTGAAAAAAAATTGGTCATTGTGTGCTTCCTTTTAGAGACTGATTCCCTTACCAGATAGGTAAGAGATACCATAGTACTGAAATATTGAGACTGAATGAAGACGAGTGAGCCTTCTCACAAGCGATTGATCAACTGATTGATATGGAGATTGAATGAGCCATTGTTTGCAACTTACAAGTGCCACTTGCTGACTAGGCCTCAACTGGCGGGAGCTTTGCACTTACCTCATGGATATAAGCTGATGCGATGGGGTTAATTCCTATTTTCACATGGATATATGTACTGGTCTATAGTTTGCAAAACACTGCCGACCTAATCTAACATTGTACACCTGTCGTACACTCAAGATATCATCTGCGGGACTACATGATAGGAAATTTTTCCAAAAGGCTTGAAGTACAGGACATGGATCTCTCCACGTGCACCAAGAGAGGTCTCTCGAGAGCACACCTATATAAAAAAGAAGATCACAATGGAAGAAGGGGCCGAAGAATAAAAGACATCGCCACGTAACATGCCTAACCATTACCGCAATCCACCATTCAACAATTAAACCTAGCTAGATCATCTCCTCATGTCCCCTTCATAACTTGCGGAGATCCCCGTTGTAACCTTGTACTTGTCTCTTCATATATATCAATAATGTCCGAAGGCCGGATTAAGGTTTATCTCATCTCAAGAGCCCCAAACCTCGGTAAAATACACATGTATCCTTGCATGTTGGTTTGATCCTTCAGAAATAGGGTTGCAGTAGTACCAAAAACTATTGTAGGAGCCGACCTTCGATAGTAACTTTTTTGTAAATATTTTTGTTTGTGTCTAAAAAATGATTCATAACAAACGTTTCAGAATATGGTGTGAATCTTTTGCACCATAACGCGTGTGCTACTGGATCCCTAAATCTACAGAGTCGTTTATCGTGAAGCGCTACAGCCATCAAGTAAAAGCCGGTGTCTCTTGATTCTCGGTAGTGTTTGGCTAAAGTGTAAAGGGTTGAATTGCTTGCTTGCTTGATAGGCAGTCGGGACGAATTCCATGCCTTACGGATAAGTCGAATATTGAATTTGGATAATAAGAATGTTTCTCACATAAAGAAACCACTGTTTTTTTCTAGTATCCTGCATAGTGTAACAACTATATTGAAAATTCGGGTGAAGTTCCTGTGAAATTGTTGTGTATGAGAGTGGTATGTGCATCAGTGCATGTGATCTTATTCTTTGCCTGCAAGTTGCATTAGCTCATCAATCTCTCTCTATCAATCTTTTCTTAGTCTGGCGTGAATCTCATCAACCTCTCATGGTCGGTACCTTTCTACCGCGAGACTTGCTTGTGACAGGAACACGAGGTCATGGTATGGTCAAGAGCTCCTTTCCTCCTACTAATTGTGAACTACGCAACCTTTACAAGAAAAGGCGATGGAAAGAAAACAAAGGAGCTTACCGCCATAGTGGTACATAAAAAAAATCGCAATATACTTATATACAACCACTAACTAAAAGCAAAAGTACAAAAGTCCGAGCTTTGTCACTTGTTATGTGGTTGTTTGATCAAGTCCCGGGCACTAGTTGCGTGTGTTCATGTCGTGTGCAATCGTTGAAGCAGTCCATTTCGCAATAGAAAACGATGATGAGCCGACAACAGGCGAATGTATTTGGCTGTCTAACCCCACCTTTGCTTCCAGAACAAATAGACGTCAGCATTGACAGGTGGTACCTGGTACGTACCTTATTACACACCTTTTTTAACTACACTATGCAGAAGATATGGCACACGGTTATACTGGTTCAAACTGTGGAAAATATAAAATAAACACGCTTGGGGAATTCATTATTTTGAGCATAGCCATACGAGTTTGGATTGCAAACACATCCGTACCGAGTAAGAGCATCCCAGCCACGTATCTCAAACAGCGTCTGGCACACGCGCTGGACAAACCGAACAAGGTTGCTTTCAAGGTTGTTGCTTTGGGAGGGCTCGTCTGTCAAGCGACGTCCCCCAAACAGCCTGAACGAAAACACTTAAATTACACATAAACTTAGGGTTTCATTTAAATTTTGGTATATGTTACAAATATGAATAAAATTCATATAAATTAAAACTAAACTACCATGGCGGGCAGTGTCGCCAAAACCAATCAAGGTCGATGGGGTCTTGCTCCTCTGGCTCCTTCTTAACGACATTGCTGGTCCCCACACCTCTGTCGCCTCCTCCACCATGGAAGATACTACTCGGATCAGCCGCCATTCCCTGTGCCTCGGTCGCTGGCCGTTAGGTTTCTCATGCCACCTCACTCGATGACCTGGGGATGGTGATGGAGAGTGGTGCCTCCATGGCATGGTGGTCATTCATGGAATTTGCCAGGGCTTGCAACAGCCCTGGATCTAGCTCGGGGTCAGCATATATAGTTGCGCAGCGCCCCCAACTGTCGCGAATATTCCCGCTCTCGCGCGTACACCTGATGTTCGATGGTGTGGGACGTCCGCTTGAGGTTGGCATCAACAACTGCTTGAGTTTTTTGGCCACGGCTCATGCTTCAAGCATTGGAAGTGTAGGTGACTGCGAGATGGTGGCGGTTGTCGCTATTGGATATGTGCCCTAGAGGCAAATAATAGAGATATTTATTGTCATATCTCTAATGCTCATAATAAGTTTTACCCCATGATATAATTTTATTAAGCGGAAACATTAGTACACGTGTGGTATGTAAACAGACCAAGTCCCTAGTCAACTACTCCATTGATTAATAGATGATCAAGGTTTCCTGATCATGGACATTAATGTCGATAAACAATGGAGTCACGTAAGTGGATGAATGATGTGATGGACACATACTGAATATAAGTATTGCAAAAGAGATCTAGTCATAAAGTTCATCATTGTGATTAATAGGAAAACATTGTAACCTACTGATGCATGTAAAATGTATATATGAACTTTATATAAAAAAAATTATTGCCACATATTACCACATATTGGCATCTTATATAAGTTCATGTTATATATTTTTGGGGGGATTTTTTATTATTCCCCTTATTTTGGTTATAACTCTATGTATTTTTTACTTTCAGGGACATATACAGAGTCAAGTGAAGCTGGGATTTTTCGAGGATTAATATTTCGTGAAGATGAATGTTATGGGGTCCTGGAATCTCACGAACGGAGGCTTGGAGGCCAAAAGAGCCTGGATGGCGCAACCACCACCCCTGGCCATGCCACACCACCTCTTTCCCTCCTCGAGCGTCCGTAGCCGTCCATCCAAAGCCCTACCCGATGGTCTTGACCTAAAAACGCCTATATAAAGGTCCCCTGACGCATCTCGGAAAGGAGGCGACCATAAATCAAAAACACCTAAACAGAGAGTCAGCAGGTCGCCGCCAGAGAAATATTGGAGGGGGGAACCGCTGTCGGAATCACATTCTGCTACCTCTCCTCCTTCACCAATGGCTCCTCATCACTCTCCGTGATGAGAGGGAAGTAGTCAACCCATGGACAATGGGTATGTGGTGGTAAGATCCAATCTCTCTATGTATGATCATTGCTAAAGTGCATATGATGTACCTTGTATGCTTATGGATCTATCTATGTAATTCCTATGGTGGATATTGTGGTATGGGATGATATTTGTTATGCATTTACTGTTGTTTTGGAACTTTTATGGTTTATCATACTTCGCAGATACTTATATGATGCATGTAATGGGTTCTACTCTAAATGCCTTGTTTGCCCATGGCATGAAGTGATTGACATCACTAAGTGTAGGTACATGAGAGAGATGCGGTCTTGCGTACAATAAATAAATAATTGCATTATTGTCTAAAGTGGTTATCGCTAAGTAGTATGATTTATGTAAGTATTGGTCGCCGGGTGATAGATGGAACATGCATTGACTAACACAATGCAAGCCCACATCCTTTATCTGTGGGTAAAAAGGTAGAAGTATGATATGTGTTGTGACAATAACCAACTTTGCCGTATGAGGGTGACAACAACAACACAAATGAGTATTTCCTTCAGCTATTTGTTTTAGGACATGTAGCCATCATAAAAATTATCATCAAAGCATGACATTTGTATGTATTTTCATTATCTATAACATGATCACCATCATAGATGGAGAGAGAGGATTGAGTGAAGCCATGAAACCATGTCCATTGTTCCTATAAGAGAAAACATTTGTCTTGTCATGTTCCATTGAAGAGGATTGGGGCACTTAACATTACTATTTTGTTTCACTTTATTTTCTGCATTAAATCAACTTCCATTATTTCCTTAAATTGTTTAGTGCATAATTAACTAAAAGTTGTAACACTCTAGTTCTATAGAATAAATAGCTTTTCCTTTTTGCTCACGTGGATCGATGCCATATTTCCACATTGAGAGGTGCTACAGTGATCCCTTGCTCTTGGGGGTTATAAAGTACTTTTCTGCCACCGTTGGCGGGGAGTGTAGCACTAAGGCTTTTATTCTTGTGTGCACTAGACAATAGATTTACTTTCAGTTCTGTATCTAGTTTTATTTTTCAGTTTGTTTCATATCCTGCAATCATCTAAGCTTTGGGAGGTTGTAAGTTTTTATTTAGTTTATTACTTTCAGTTTTACATTTAATTTAGTTTTCTTTAAGATTTTTAGCAAAAAAAATTTAAAATATAAAAAATAATCTTGTTATGGCCACTAGTTCAGATAAAAGGGACACTCTGGAAAAGTAATATAACGTTGCTATGGTAGCTATTAAATATAGAGAATCAGATGAAGGGAAACGCCTAGAAGCTTGCACGAGACTTCTAAATAGAATTGTAGATGGGTTACTTGATTATTATGGCAAAAAAAAATGTTTCTCTAAACTAAATTTTAGACACTTTGAGTTTCAATGGGAGTCCCATAAAGAATATGTTATTGCATCTTACCATAGATATGATTATGCTCATTTAGGGATGGAAGAATTAGAGAAATTTGTTACTTCTATGGCAGCCAATGAATTACACACCTTCATTGATGAACATGAAACATGCCATGTAGCTTCTAAATATAAAATTGTGATCAATATTATCCTTGATTATTGCATAGCCGACTTTGGTGAAAAGATCTATGTTGTTGACTTTGATAAGAGGGGCAGAGCTTCCCAAGAGAGCACTAATATTTTGCAGGAAGAGGATGATGAAAGCATATGCTTTTGGATGCCTATGGAACCTCAAGAGGAAAATGACGAACAACTAGAGAAGTAAGAGAGGGAAACACCACCTTCACCATCCATAGATGAGGTTGAGACTCAAGCCCAAACTAGTGTTAATGAAGAACATATTTATGTTGATGATAGACTTTTTTTATGATTCTGATGATGATGAGGAATATCAACCTATGCTTAATGAGAACATTATTGATTTTAATTTTGAAGTTAATGAGGAATATGGTTTAGATATGTTTTATGATAAAGTTTTAGATGATCCTCCTTGTGTGGAAATACAACCTGTGGAGTGGGCTAATAAATTATAGTTGCAAATGATAATGATCTTTATGATGATGAATCCACACTTCAACAAGATATCAATATGCATGCTTCCTATGATGGTTCACATGATATCTGGGTACAAAATGCTTTAGGATAAAATGATTTAGTACTGGTATTGCTCCTATTAAACTTGACTCATTATATACTAGTACTTCAGATTCCGGCTGCGCGTTCGGTTAATATGGTTAATTCGGTTGGGTAAATACGGTTTTACGGTAAAATACAGTTTCTGTACTTCGGTAAATACGGTTTCGTATAAAAATACGGTTCGGTTTCGGTAATAACCATATTAATTCGGTTCGGTTTCGGTAATAACCAAATTAACCAAAGTTGACGCGAATTTTTGAATAACACCTATTTTTTATGAACATATATTTCATTTCTATATTTATAGGCTAAACTCATTATGTTACAGGAGACAGAAATGATAAATAATGAAAATACAGCCAAATTAAAAAAATGCTGCACATTATAGGCTTGAAATAATGAGAATGTGGCCAAATTAAAAAAAGTACATATTTCAGACTTTAAAAAATGAGAATGCAACCAAAGTGAAAAAAATGATGCGCATTAAAGTACTTGAACTCAGGACCTGCAAGCATTTCATGTAAAGTACCACATCCAAACCACCACGCTGTGGCACCTCTATTGTGCAATATGCAGTTCTAAACAAATATAAATGTTTTATATGAAATAGGGATGGCCTGCAAAGCAAAATTCGTTGTTGGGATAGGCTGTTCGGTTTTCTTCAGTTAACCGTGGTTTTTCCGGGTTTTAACCGAATTAACCGAGTTGTGTATGGTTAGCACTTTTGCTAACTGTAACATAACCATAAAACCATAAAAACTGAATTTTGGTTTCGGTTAGGTTTTTTTCGGTTCGGTTTTCGGTTTCAGTTCGGTTATGTGCAGTCGGACTTCAGATGATGGTCATATTTTGCTTGATAAACCTCCATGCTTAGAAATTGATACTACTTTATGTATGAACACAAATAGTGATGGGTTACTTGGTGGTTGTAATGACACATTCATTTATGATAGTCCTATATCATTCTTGAAATCTCCTATTTACACCATAGTGGAGAAGTTTTCATATGTTGAAAAGTACTTATGTGGGCTGAAATTATATCTTAGGTTGGTCATAGTGGGGAGTAACTTAGACTAGTAAGATATGCCATGTTACTAGTCTAGGTTACTACCTTCATAGTTGGTAGTAACTTATATGTGGTGTCATGCATTGTGTCATTTATTATATTATAGACTCATCTTGCCTTGGGGCGTGTGATGGTATGGTAACATAGCTAGTTACCACCTCACTCTCTTTCTTCATTTATTGGCATGCCATGTCACCAAAATGTCTTGAAATGTGTGATGTTACTAGCTATGTTACTCCCACTATGAGCAGTCTTACTAATAACCATTCCGCCCACAACTACAATATTTATGATGCTTCTTGCAATTATTTCAAGTGAGTAAAGCATGCTAATGGTCCACATTATAGTTTCAATAATCCTCTATATGTTCTAGAGTTTACATAGTTTCACCAATCCAATAGTTAATTATGTTGTCAAATTTTCTTCCACTACTTGTAACTATTATGAAAGAGGAGGCAATAAATGCCCTCTTTATGTTACTAATTATATGCTGCATTTAGCTAATGGTAATATGCATTTTTCTACTTCTGTTTGTTGTGATTCATTCATATACAAAATGCCAATGCATAGGAAGGAAGTTAGACTTAGTTGTCATTTAATTTATGCTTTGTGGTGTATTTCATTATCTGACCAATTGTTATATGCTTTGGTTACAACTAAATTTACATACTATTATTTAACAAATAAAAATAATGTTGCTTTTATATATGTGCTTCCTGAATAAAGTGGTTTCCCATTACTAGAGTTTGCATCTTGGTTGAAACTTTTATTTGTTTGGAGAACTAACCATTTTGTAGACATTGAAGCATTATGGAGATGATTTTTTTGTTTGATATACGAGACATGATATGATGAGAAGTAACTATAGAATAAAGAACAAAAAAAACACAAACTGGGATGCTCATGCATCCTCCTCTTCTTTCAATTAATTTCAAGTAATATCATTCCAACCTCATGTTTTAAGTTTTGTCTTTATGTCCTCTTTTGTTTGTTTGTGGAGACCATGTTTTCATTTACCTTTTTTATTTTAGGAACTTAATTATGTGTTATAATAGGGTTTTAGCTTATATTTACATATTCCCACGATAAAGTACCAAGTTTAACCCATTTGGATGCATAGAACTTGTTGCAATATATGGAGATGCGGTTTTCTGCATAACACTGTTCACCAAAACAATTCTATAAATTTTTGTGTATCTTAGATTGTTCTCATATTTCATATGTATTTACAATTTTTGATCATATATATGAAAAAAATTGTAAAAAAATCCTAACATGTCTAGGTAGTTGAAAAATTACGTTTTGCTGCTGATGTTTTTCATGATAGATTCTATCCCTTTTTGTTTTATGCATGCCTTTAAGTTCCCATTTAATTATTTTTTGATTTTATTGATATTTAGGGAATGTAGACCACGAAATATACATACTACATCATAGAATGATTTTTTTAAGGATTTCGTGGAAGCTTGCATCATATCTTTGTACCACTAGTGTCACACCATAGAAAATAGATGGGAGACATTTTGTGTTGATGTTTTATCAAAGGGAATGGAGGAACACCAAACCATGAGCTATCCAAGAATGGTGAAGACCATAAGCTTGGGGATGTCCAAGGAACACCATTGTACTTATCAAACTTTTGGTTTGCAAACCTCTAAACATTGTTTTTTGAGCAACATAAGATTTTCATATAAAATTGGAGCATCTTCATATAGTTTTATATTTGGTTTTGTATGTTTACATTATTATTAATGAGACCATCACCTGAAGTTATATTATAGGAGTATGGGAGAGCTATTGGGATGAAAAAAAATTAAATTGGATGCCATCGAAGAAAAAAAAGGGGAAGGGAAATAAGATAAAAACACAAGTGATGCATAGGGTTATATGTTTCACATGCTTTGATGAATGATAATTTCCAAGTTCCATATTGTGTGATATCTTTTATTCACATGCATAGATGGTTAACTTTATGTTACTTTGTTTATTAATAAATGTTTAGCACTATGGACACTTATGCATGTTTGTGATGATACACCATCTCCCCAAAGCCCAAAAATAAGCAAACAAGCAAAGACTTGTGCATCCAAATCCCTTAGACCAAGTTACTATCCACCATACCTACATATGTAGAAAAATGCTATTCCAAGTATAATATATGTGCCATGCCTTTGAATTCAAAATTATACTTCTCTTCTTTTACATGATTTATCGCTCATGGAAAAGTAAGATGTGGCGAACAAAACCCATTGTGATAATCATTATGCAAGTTATGTGTTTGACAACTTGTGAGTTGGTTGTTAGTACAACCATGTTTTCATGGGGAACACTTTCAACATTGCACTATACGTGTTGATGTCATGTTTTCTTTTGGTTGTGGATACCTGATGACCCACAAGTATAGGGGATCGCAACAGTCTTCGAGGGAAGTAAAACCCAAATTTATTGATTCGACACAAGGGGAGGTAAAGAATACTTATAAGCCTTAACAACTGAGTTGTCAATTCAGCTGCACCTGGAAAAGCACTAGTAACATGGGTGATGTGAAAGCAGCAGTAATATGAGTGCAATAGTAATAGTAACACAGCAGCAGTAGCAGTAATATGAGAGCAATGGCACCAGAAAATAGTTGATACTACTTCCAATGACATGTAGAACGAGTATATGATGATGAGAGATGGACCGGGTTCCCAGCTATCTACACTAGTGGTAACTCTCCAATAACAAGTGTTGGGTGAACAAATTACAGTTGGGCAATTGATAGGATTGAAATAGCATTAAGACAGAATATCAAGTCTATTAATCATGTAGGCATGTTTTCCATATATAGTCATACGTGCTCGCAATGAGAAACTTGTACAACATCTTTTGTCCTACCAGCCGGTGGCAGCCGGGCCTCTAGGGAATCTACTGGAAATTAAGGTACTCCTTTTAATAGAGCACCGGAGCAAAGCATTAACACTCCGTGAAAACATGTGATCCTCATATCTAAGCCTTCCCCTCCAGTTGTCCCAATTTCTGTCACTTTGGGGCCTTTGGTTCCGGACATAGACATGTGCAAACAACTTGTAGATATAATCTAAGCAATAATTATAGAGCTTAAATCTAAGATCATGCCACTCGGGCCCTAGTGACAAGCATTAAACACAACAAGATTGCAGCAACAATAACTTCACAAACTTTATAGATAGACTAATCATAATGTAACAATCCATCGGATCCCAACAAACACAACACCGATTACATCAGATGAATCTCAATCATGTAAGGCAGCTCATGAGATCATTGTATTGAAGTACATGTGGGAGAGAATACCGACTAGCTACAGCTAGAACCCGTAGTCCATGGGGGAACTACTCACGGAGCATGATGGAGGCGGCGTTGATGGAGATGGCTTCGGGGGCACTTCCCCGTCCGGCAAGTGCCGAACAGAGACTCTGTCCCGAATTGGAGTTTCGCGATGGCGGCGGCGCCCCTGGAGTCTTTCGGAGTTTCGTCAAGTGGTACTGCGTTTTTAGGTCGAAAAGGGCTTAAATAGGCGAAGAGGCGGCGAGGGGGCGACAGGTGGCCTCCCACTAGGCCGGCGCGCCCAGGCGGGCCGCGCCTTATGGTGTGGTGGCCCCGGCCCCTCTCCGGTTCTCCTTCGGTGTTCGGGCCTCCGGGAAAAATAGGATGCTTGGGTCTTCGTTTCGTCGAATTCCGAGAATATTGCCCGAACAACCTTTCGGAACCAAAAACAACAGAAAACAGGCACGTGGCATCTTGTTAATAGGTTAGTTCCGAAAACGCATAAAAACATTATAAAGTGTGAGCAAAACATGTAGGTATTGTCATAAAACAAGCATGGAACATCAGAAATTATGGATACGTTGGAGACGTATCAGCATCCCCAAGCTTAGTTCCTACTCGCTCGAGTAGGTAAACGATAAAAAGAATAATTTCTAAAGTGACATGCTACCAACATAATCTTAATCATACCATTGCAAATCATATGAGATGAACGAAGTGACTCAAGGCAATGATCTATAGTTGCTAACAAATAGATAACATATAGCAAAACTTTTCATGAATAGTACTTTCAAGACAAGCATCAAAAGTCTTGCATAAGAGTTAACTCATAAAGCAATAAATTCAAAGTAAAGGCATCGAAGCAACACAAAGGAAGATAATAAGTTTCAGCGTTGCTTTCAACTTTCAACATGCATATCTCATGGATAATTGTCAACACAAAGTAATATGATGAATGCAAATAAGCAAGTATGTAAGAATCAATGCACAGTTGACACAAGTGTTTGCTTCTAAGATGGAAGGAAGTAGGTAAACTGATTCAACATAAAAGTAAAAGAATGGCCCTTCGCAGAGGGAAGCAGGGATAAAATCATGTGCTAGAGCTTTTTAAGTTTTGAAATCATATAGAAAGCATAAAAGTAAAGTTTTGAGAGGTGTTTGTTGTTGTCAACGAATGGTAATGGGTACTCTAACTACCTTGCCAACCAGACTTTCAAGAGCGGCTCCCATGAAGGACGTTATCTCTACCAGCAAGGTAGATCATCCCTCTTCTCTTTTGTTTACACATGTATTTTAGTTTCATTACGGATGACACTCCCCAACCTTTGCTTACACAAGCCATGGCTAACCGAATCCTCGGGTGCCTTCCAACATTCACATACCATGGGGAAGTGTCTATTTGCGGGTTAAGTTGCTTACTGATGAATCAGAGCAAAACACGTGAAGAGAATTATTAGTGAAAGTTGTAATTAATTGGGGCTGGGAACCCCATTGCCAGCTCTTTTTGCTAAATTATTGGATAAGCGGATGAAGCCACTAGTCCATTGTGAAAGTCTGTCAAAAGTAAATGACAAGATCGAAAGATAAAACACCACATACTTCCTCATGAGCTATAAAACATTGACACAAATAAGAGATAGTAAATTTTGAATTGTTTAAAGGTACTTGGAATGGCAGGAAATACCACATAGTAGGTAGATATGGTGGACACACATGGCATAGGTTTTTGGCTCAAGGTTTTGGATGCACGAGAAGTATTCCCTCTCAATACAAGGCTTTGGCTAGCAAGGTTGTTTGAAGCAAACACAAGTATGAACCGGTACAGCAAAACTTACATAAGAACAAATTGCAAGCATTATAAAACTCTACATTGTCTTCCTTGTTTCTCAAACACTTCTACTAGAAAATATCTAGACCTTAGAGAGACCAATCATGCAAACCAATTTCAACAAGCTCTACGATATTTCTCCACTAATAGGTTTAAACTACATGAAAAAAAAACTTAATCATGATCTACTTGAGAGCTCAAAACAATTGCCAAGTGTCAAATTATCCAAGACAATATGAGGCATTTTCTGTTTCCAACCAAATAACCATAAGTATTGTAGCTTCCAACTTTTATCATTGAACATTAAAAGTAAAACGAAGAACAAGTGTTCATATGAAAAAGCGGAGCGTGTATCTCTCCCACACAAGGATTGCTAGGAGCCGAATTTATTCAAGCACAAACAAAAATAAAACACACAGACGCTCCAAGTAAAGCACATATGATGTGACCGAATAAAAATATAGTTTCAATAGAAGAAACCTGATAAGTTGATGAAGAAGGGGATGCCTTGGGCATCCCCAAGCTTAGACGCTTGAGTCTCCTTGAAATATGCAGGGATGAACCACGGGGGCATTCCCAAGCTTAGACTTTTCACTCTTCTTGATCATATATCATCCTCCTCTGTTGACCCTTGAAAACTTCCTTCACACCAAACTTCTCATAAACTTCATTAGAGGGGTTAGTACTCAAAAAACTTTAATCCACCTTGGCCTGTAGTGACACATTGCAAGAACTCAATAAAACATTAGCTACAGCTCTCCACGTCTAGAAAGCCTTGCTTAAAGTCCACAAGAGACAATGCAAAAAACAGAATCTGCCAAAACAGAACAGCCAGTAAACACGAATTTTAAAATGGTACTTGCGTTGCTCAAATCAGAAAACTCAAAACTAATGAAAGTTGCGTACATATCTGAGGATCACGCACGTAAATTGGCAGATTTTTCTGAGCTTCCTACAGAGAAATATGCCCAGATTCGTGACAGATAGAAATCTGTTTCGCAGAAATCCAAATCTAGTATCAACCTTCTATTAGAGACTTCACTTGACACAACATTGCAATAAAATAAAGATAAGGAGAGGTTGCTACAGTAGTAAACAACTTCCAAGACTCAACAAAACAAAAATTGCTGTAGTAAAATAAACACATGGGTTATCTCCCAAGAAGTGCTTTCTTTATAGCCATTAAGATGGGCTCAGCAATTTTAATGATGCTCACATGGAAAATAGAATTTGAAGCAAAAGAGAGCATCAAGAAACAAATTCAAAACACATTTAAGTCTAATCCACTTCCTATGAAAAGGAATCTTGTACACAAATAAATTCATGAAGAACAAAGTGACAAGCGTAGCAGATAAAACAAGAGTAACTTCACAATTCTCAACATAAAGAGGGGAAACTTAACATTAT
This sequence comes from Lolium multiflorum, assembly GCA_030979885.1. Classification (NCBI taxonomy): domain Eukaryota; kingdom Viridiplantae; phylum Streptophyta; class Magnoliopsida; order Poales; family Poaceae; genus Lolium; species Lolium multiflorum. The sequence goes on from CM061753.1 coordinate 265,648,004, forward strand.
TAAGATGCATATAACCATGTTTCCCTCTCTCATAATAATTTTCAGTAGCTTCATGAACAAACTCAACAATATAATTATCACATAAAGCAGGTTTCTCATGATCCATAAACATATAACTTTTATCAAGCTCAAAAATAGCGGGATTAAAACTTCCAAATCCACTTTTATCACTAATATAACAAGATGATTGATCAAACTCAAAATATATGGGACTCCTAGATAAAGTCAAGACTTCTCCAATCCTTTTTTCATTAGTAGTACAATTAATATTATCAAGTAACATAGGACCATCATCTAGATATTTATCATAAACATTTGCCAAGCAAAACTCTTTAGTACCATGCATTTCAACATCAGGCACAAACAAAGCATTATCATAAGATTTATCAAAGTAGCATGGATTATCATAGACAACAGTAGCATAATTATTCTCACAAGTTTTACTCATAGGGAATATTTCAAGAGAATCCACAGGAACATAACATTCATCCTCTTTCGGTAAGCATGGAGGACAATCAAATAGTGTAAGAGATAAAGAGTTACTCTCATTAGAAGGTTGGCATGGGTAGCTAATCCATTCTTCCTCCTTTTGTTCATCACTCTCCTCTTCTTTTTCATCCAATGAGCTTTCAGGTTCATCAATTTCCTCCTCTTTTTCATCCAATGAGCTTTCAGGTTCATCAATTTCTTCTTCCACTGGTTCCTGCAAATTGTGAGTGCATTCTTGTGCATTAATGAGTCTCTCTTTATAATCAATGATATAAGGATTATCACTTTAGCTTTCTACGCAAAAATTAAGGATAGAAGAGACATAATCTTTAAGGTCCTTACAAACAGCACAAGTTTCATAATTTTTAGACATGAATGATTCTATCTCGGAGGCTCCCATAAATATGACAAATTGTTCTACCTCTTCGAACCCAAAATGAATATAGCTATTCCAATTATAGTTCTTAATTAAAATTTCCTCACTAAAGCCACATTGAAATTTAAGATGTTTAGTATCCTGTTCAGAGCAACAGTTTATATCATGGCGTTTAAGCAAGATTTTGGCAATTGTATTTAATTTTTCTATCACAGCACTCATGACTTCACCCTTTCTTGATTTTCTATAATTATTATATAGTTCTATAAGCTCCAAATAGGTTGTAGGTTCTCCCATAATAGCAGTTTTTAATTTTTAGGTTTTTCAAATTTTTATGGATTTTCGGGTATATAGGGAAAATAAAACAAGACAAAAAGAAACTAAACAAAAGTAAACTAAGCAAAATAAAACTAGATAGAAATAAACTAAGCACAAATAAACTAGACAAAAGTAAACTAAGCAAAAACAAAATAAAATAAAAGCAGAGAGAGAGGTAGAGTGTACTCCCCAGGTGAACTTATGAGTAGAGCTATGCCTCCCCGGCAACGGCGCCAGAAAATAGTCTTGATGACCCACAAGTATAGGGGATCGCAACAGTGAAGTAAAACCCAAATTTATTGATTCGACACAAGGGGAGGTAAAGAATACTTATAAGCCTTAACAACTGAGTTGTCAATTCAGCTGCACCTGGAAAAGCACTAGTAACAGGGGTGATGTGAAAGCAGCAGTAATATGGGTGCAATAGTAACAGTAACACAGCAGCAGTAGCAGTAATATGAGAGCAATGGCACCAGAAAATAGTTGATACTACTTCCAATGACATGTAGAACGAGTATATGATGATGAGAGATGGACCGGGGTTCCTAGCTATCTACACTAGTGGTAACTCTCTAATAACAAGTGTTGGGTGAACAAATTACAGATGGGCAATTGATAGGATTGAAATAGCATTAAGACAGAATATCAAGTCTATTAATCATGTAGGCATGTTTTCCATATATAGTCATACGTGCTCGCAATGAGAAACTTGTACAACATCTTTTGTCCTACCAGCCGGTGGCAGCCGGGCCTCTAGGGAATCTACTGGAAATTAAGGTACTCCTTTAATAGAGCACCGGAGCAAAGCATTAACACTCCGTGAACACATGTGATCCTCACATCACCGCCTTCCCCTCCGGTTGTCCCAATTTCTGTCACTTTGGGGCCTTTGGTTCCGGACAGCAACGTGTGTATACAACTTGTAGATACAATCTAAGCAATAATTATAGAGCTTAAATCTAAGATCATGCCACTCGGGCCCTAGTGACAAGCATTAAACACAACAAGATTGCAGCAACAATAACTTCGCAAACTTTATAGATAGACTAATCATAATGTAACAATCCATCGGATCCCAACAAACACAACACCGATTACATCAGATGAATCTCAATCATGTAAGGCAGCTCATGAGATCATTGTATTGAAGTACATGTGGGAGAGAATACCGACTAGCTACAGCTAGAACCCGTAGTCCATGGGGGAACTACTCACGGAGCATGATGGAGGCGGTGGCGTTGATGGAGATGGCTTGGGGTCACTTCCCCGTCCGCGGGTGCCGGAACAGAGACTTGTCCCCCGAATGGAGTTTCACGATGGCGGCGGCGCCCCAGGTCTTTGGAGTTTCGTCAAGTGGTACTGCGTTTTTAGGTCGAAAGGGTTTAAGTAGGCGAAGAGGCGGCGGAGGGGACAGGTGGCCTCCCACTAGGCCGGCGCGCCCCTTGGGCCGCGCCGCCTTATGGTGTGGTGGCCCCCGGCCCTCTCCGGTTCTCCTTCGGTGCGGGGCCTCCCGGAAAATAGGATGTTGGGTCTTCGTTTCGTCGACCCGAGAATATTGCCCGAACAGCCTTTCTGGAACCAAAAACACAGAAAACAGGAACTGCACTATGGCATCTTGTTAATAGGTTAGTTCCGGAAAACGCATAAAAACATTATAAAGTGTGAGAAAAACATGTAGGTATTGTCATAAAACAAGCATGGAACATCAGAAATTATGGATACGTTGGAGACGTATCAATACCTATCGGTGATGAAATAAAAGATAGAATCAAGCTCTTTCGAGTATGCATATGTGCTAGATCAAGCTACTGCCAAAAACCCATAGTACAGAGGTGGACTACTCCCTCTTCATCATGGTGGCGGTGTTGGTGATGTTGTAGAGGGTGGAGATGCGACCGGGAGGACTCCGACAGCGTTTCCCCCTCCAATGTTCGCAGGTTCAGCCTCTATTTCGTGGTTTATGTGTTTCTCCGCCGCCTCCTCGCGAGATCGCCTTAGGGAGGTCTTATATAGTACGGAGTATTTAGGTCAAGCCCATCAATCTGAGATCAAGACGGACAGCTACTCGGGCACTCGAGGGGCAAATGAGCATGGGTAGCGTGGCCTTACCTAGTCTTGTTTGGGCCTCATGGGTCCCCTCGTGTGCTTCTTCTTCTCATATTATTTCTTTGGAAAAAATATTGACGCCTGCAAAATCCTAGCTCTGTTTGAGTTTCGTAATGTTCCTGGAACTCAAAAATACTCAAAATAGGGGCTTCCTGTTATGCAGACTTATAAACCAATAAAAGAGGATCATTTAGAAAATCCTTGAAATCATTGAAAACATGAATATAACATCATATAACATGCAAATATGTTGTAATATGTGGGAATAAACTAAAAATTTCGTGCATGCATTTTACATGCATCAACGATCTATACGAACCAATTGATCCGCCAACACGTACAAGGGGGGAAGCGGTACTTCCTCCTAACGGTCGATGATCACAACCGCTATATGTGGATCTACCTCCTCGCCATGGAGGACAAAGAATTTGCGGCGATCAAGAAGTCATAAGAGTTGCCGAGTAGGCACAAGCTACATATGTTGCACATAGATCATGATGGTGAATTCACCTCCAACTAGCTTTGTGATTACTTTGTTGATCTAGGAGTCCAACAACAGCTCACGCCGCCCTATACGCCTTAGAAGAAAGGAGTGGTTGAGAGGGACAACCAGATCTTCGTCAGCATGGCTGAATATGCATAATGAATGCCAAGGGCGCACTGAAAAAATTCGGGGGAGGAGACCATGAATACATATGTCTACCTCTTGAACCGACAGATGACGAAAAGTGCCTCTGGCAAGACGCCCTATGTGTCCTGGTGCAGTTGTCGTCCAAACATGCAACACCTGCGTACTTCTGATTGCGTGGTTCACATCAAAACTGCACGATTAAATCTGAAGGCATTGGAGGATAGAAGGACTCCAATGGTGTTGTCCGGGTACGAGCCAAGCGCTATCGCGTACCGCATTTACGACCTAGCCACCGTCCACGTCATCGTCTCGCGCGGTGTCGTTGATGACCCACAAGTATAGGGATCGCAACAGTCTTCAAGGGAAGTAAAACCCAAATTTATTGATTCGACACAAGGAGAGGTAAAGAATACATATAAGCCTTAACAGCAGAGTTGTCAATTCAGTTGCACCTGGAAAAGCACTAGTAACAGGGGTGATGTGAAAGCAGCAGTAATATGAGAGCAATGACAATAGTAACACAGCAGCAGTAGCACAGAGGAGATGGTATCAGAAAGTATTCCAGTGCGGAGTTGACTGTAGATCAATGATGATGATAGAAGGACCGGGGTTCCCAGCTATCTACACTAGTGGTAACTCTCCAAATAACATGTATTGGTGAACAATTACAGTTGGGCAATTGATAATTGTGAGGGCATGACAATGCATGCTATGATAAGATAAAGGTTATTGTAGTTTTTAATTGGGCATTACAACATAATACATAGACCGTAATCCAACTGCGTCTATGACTAATAATCCACCTTCAGGTTATCATCCGAACCCCTTCTAGTATTAAGTTGCAAGCAACAGATTATCGCATTAAGCAATGTGCAAAGTAAACAATAGAATTATCCTTAGACAAAACATTGTTGTTTTCTCCCTAGTAGCAACAACACATCTACAATCTTAGAAGTTATTGTCACTCTTCCAGAAAACTAGAGGCATGAACCCACTATCGAGCGTATATACTCCTTCTTGTAGATACAAGCAACTACATGATCAAGGTAACTACAAGTACCAAAGAGCATGCAAGATCTTAAATAACAGTAGTACGATAATATGATGAACAATCTGATCACAATTTCACAATTGATCGGATCCCAACAAACACAACACCAATTACATCATATGGATCTCAATCATGTAAGGCAGCTCATGAGATCATTGTATTTTTTTTTTGCGGGTAGGTCACCCATCCTAGTACTAGTCTCGCCCAAGCACGCTTAACTTCGGAGTTCTGATGGGATCCGGTGCTTTAGTGCTTTGGTGCTCATGGAGTCAAAGTGGAGGCGGTGGAGTCGATGGAGATGGCTCCGGGGGTCAATCCCCGTCCCGGCGGTGCCGCGGGGAACTTTGACCCGAAACTCGTCCTGACGATGACGGCGACGACGAAACCCGTGGATGGAGGCTAGATTTTTTCAGGGTTTTCTCGTCGAAGAGATCTTATAGGTGGAAGGGCGAGGTCGGTGGGCGCCAGGTGGCCCCACACCACCCCTAGGCGCAGGCCAGGGCCAATCCATGCCTAGGGGTGTTTTGGCCAGCTAATGCCCCCCCCCTCCGTCTTTCCTCTGGACTTTGTCTTCGTATCGCTAAAATAGCAACTTCGGCTTTTGTTTCGTCCAATTCTGACAATATTTCATGTACAACTTTTCTGAAATACAAAACAACAGAAAACAGGGAACTGGCACTTTCTTGTTAATAGATTAGTGCCGGAAAATGTATAAAAGTGCAACGTAGCATGAGCAAAACATATATAAATTGGTGTAAAACAAGCATGGAACATCAAAAATTATAGGTACATTTGAGACGTATCAAGCATACCCAAGCTTAACTCCTGCTCGTCCTCGAGTAGCTAAGTGATAACAAAAATAATTTTTGAGGTGACATGAGACCAACAAAATCTTGATCAAGTTATTGTAAAAGCATTGTGAGCTGGGATCAAAGTACTCGAAACATAGACATGCTAGATATAATTCAATAGAACTTAGCAACTATGTTATAACATGAGAGGTAACTCAAACAAAAGATCATGAATAATAATGTACTGAAAGCAACTGTTTGTTTATTGGCATAGAAAAAACATAGCAAAGTGGTATTCAGCTTGTCCTTTATGAAGTAGAAAAACATAAATGACAGGACACCTTTAAAGTTTAGAAGGTGACTAGATATAAATAGTTTGAGAACAAGCAATAATCATAATCATGAAACAATCGATAATACATTTTGGGACTATGCACATTATACTCAGAATGACAACTATGCTCTCTTAGTGGTGCATAAAGTAAGAAGATGAAGACTCAACATAAAAGTAAAAGAAAGGCCTGCAGAGGGAAGCAAGATTACTCATTTTTATTTTGAAAGCAATACGAGTGTTGAAAAAATATATTTTGAGAGGTATGCATGTCTATGTCAATGAATGGCATCAAAAAATCTATCATCCTTTCATATAGTGGCCTCAAGAGCGGCTCCCATGTAGTTCTCCATTGCACACCATTATTTAAGATCTCTCCAGTACATAATATGCGGAGCATTATTTGTTTATTTTATATTTTATTTGGGATGGGCACCCAGTTGCCTAGCTCTTTTTGAAATATTAAGGACTTTAGCACATTATTCATACTTAGTCAAGGTGTGAAGTCATGAAAAGACAATAAACCATTCAATACTTCCTCATGAGCTAAAACAAAACACGAAATAGGTATAATTTTGAAGGTTTAAAGGTAGCACACAAGCAATTCACTTTGGAGTGGCGGTGAAATACCACATATAGATATGTATGGTGGACACAATTAGCAACTTTGGTTTTTGGTGGTTGGATGCACGAGTAGAGATTATACTCAGTACAGGCAAATGCTAGCAAAAGACTGGGAGCGACGAACTAAGAGAGCAATAATGGCCATAATCATGCATAGCGACAAAATATTATTAATCAAATCATAAAGTGATATTACAAGTCAAAAATTAAATGATCATAGAGGCTTTAGATGACTGGTTTGTAGTCATAACATGGTGTAATCATGTGCCCAATTGACCCAATAACAACATCAAAGGAGAATACCACAATACTATGCTTTTGTATGATGGAAACAACACATGATTCTTTCAATGGCGTATTAAGCACTCTCAGATATTTGAGACAAGTCATGATACAACAATAACCACTAAGCATATAATAAGAATAACATCCAACATGACATGCCAAAGTCTATGCCACAGTCTAGACAAGCTTCCTTTTGCATCACTATAAACATAAAACATTTTACTCGTCTCCAACACCAATCAATTTATTTGAAATAGATCTCAGAGATGAAAAATAATATGGACCAGAGAGCTAATCATACATAAATAAATAATACCAACGAGCTCTGAACATAATTTGAGTGAAAGAACAAGACCTAGCGCAGTACTAGCAAACTAGAACACTCGCAGAACAATAAGAGTGAAAACTAGAGTGTTCTATGCAATGAAAATGGAGCGTGTCTCTCTCCAAAACAAATATGTTGGGGCCAACCATCTGATACAACAAACAAAACAAAATAAAACTAAAAACACAAATAAAGATGCTCCAAGAACAACACATAACATATGAAGCAATAAAAATATAGCGTATTGAAAGATGACATGATATTTTTGTTGACGAAGAAGGGGATGCCTTGGGCATCCCCAAGATTCGCTTGAAACTCTTGGAAATTTCTTGGGGTGACATGGGAATCCCCAAGCTTGATATTTTGTCCATTCTTCATCTCATTACTTCATTCCTCTCTCCCTACACTTGAAAACTTCCTTCATACAAAACTTCACACAATTCTCATTAGCAGCATTAGTGCAATCAAAATAATATTTAGCTACTGTAGCAATTTTTTTGAAAAGCTCCTTCTCTCAAAAGAACTCAAAAAATAAGAAAGAGATCAAGCGGCAAATGCAAATGGTGATAGAAATCTGTCAAAGCAGACAACAGGTAAAGATCGATTTTTTTAGAAAATCTTCGGTTGCTCATCTCGAAAAGTGTTCAACTAACGAAAGTTAGATAATAACCTGGGGCATATTAAAAAAAATTGGCAGCTCAGAATTCCTCTCTGGCTGTTCGTAAGAATTTTTATGGTGACAGCACAAAATATTTTTTCATGACAGCAACTTTTGCAAATCTTACTTTCTTCCTATTAGAGGCTATTCTTAGCACAAAAATGAAATAAAAATGATAAGGAGAGGTTATTACAGAGATAAAAACTTCCAAGACTCAACAAAAAGAAAGAACTACAGAAATAAAACGATGGGTTGTCTCCCACAAGCGCTTTTCTTTAATGCCTTTTAGCTAGGCTTGATAGTTTGAGAAGATGCTCACGTAAGAAATATGAATTGAAGCAAAAGAGAGCAACAAGAAGAAAATTAAAAACACATTTAAGTCTAACCCATTTCCTATGCATAGGAATCTTGTACACAAATAAATTCACAAAGAACAAAGTGACAAGCATAGGAAGACAAAACAAGAGTAACTTCAAAACTTTAAGCATATAGAGAGGTGTTTTAGTACCATGAAAACTTCTACAACCATATTTTCCTCTCTCGTAATAATTTTCAGTAGCATCATAAATAAACTCAATAATATAACTATCACATAAAGCATGCTTTTCACGATCTACAAACACATAATTTTTATCAAGCTCAAAAATAGTGGGATTAAAACATTCAAACCCACTTTTAACAATTTTATAACAAGATGATTGATCATTCTCAAGAGGTATGGGGCTCCAAGATAAAGTCAAGACCCCTCCAATCTCATTTTCAATAGTAGTACAATTAATATTATCAACCAATATAGGACCATCATCTAGAGCTTTATCATAAACATTTTCTAAGCAAAACTCTTTAGTACCATGCATTTCGAAGTTAGGCACAAATAAAGGATTATCATAAGATTTATCAAAACAGCGTGGATTATCATAGATAACAGGAGCATAATTATTATCACAAGTTTTACTCGTAGTAGATATTTCAAGAGAATCCACAGGAACATAACATTTAACCTCCTTTTGTAAGCATGGGGACAATCAAATAGTGTAAGAGATAGAGAGTTACTCTCATTAGAAGGTATGCATGGGTAGCTAATCCATTCTTCCTTCTTTTGTTCATCACTCTCCTCCTCTTTTTCATCTAATGAGCTTTCAGGTTCAGCCATTTCTTCTTCCACAGGTTCCTGCAAATTGTGGATACATTCTTGTGCATGATTGAGTCTCTCTTTATAATCAATGATATAACAATTATTGCTGAAATTTTCTATGCAATAATCAAGGATAGAAGAGACCAAATCTTTAAGGTCTTTACAAGCAACACAGGTTTCATAATTTTTAGACATGAAGTATTCTATTTCAGAAGCTCTCATAAATAAGACAAATTGTTCTACTTCTTCAAACCCAAGATGAATATAGTTATTCCAATGATAGTTCATAATTAAAACTTTTTTACTAAAGCCACATTGGAATTTAAGATGTTTAGTATCTTGTTCAGAGCAACAATTTATATCATGGTGTTTAAGCAAAATTTTAGCAACTTGATCCAACCTTTTTAACGCGCCTCTCATGACTTCACCCTTATATGATTCTCTATATTTTATAAAATGTTCCATATAGGGTCTAGCATGTTCTTCCATGATAACAGTTTTTTAGATTTTGGTTTTTCAAGTTTTTATGGATTTTTGGGTATATAAGAAAAATAAAACAAGACAAAAATAAACTAGACAAAAGTAAACTAAACAAAACACAACTAAACATAAATAAACTAAGCAAAAATAAACTAGACAAGACAAAATAAAATAAATAAAACATAGAGACAGGTAAAGTGTACTCCCTAGGTGAACTTATGAGTAGAGCTATGCCTCCCGGCAACGGTGCCAGAAAATAGTCTTGATGACCCACAAGTATAGGGGATCGCAACAATCTTCGAGGAAAATAAAACCCAAATTTATTGACTCGACACAAGGGGAGGTAAAGAATACTTATAAGTCTTAACAACGGAGTTGTCAATTCAGCTGCACCTAGAAAAGCACTAGTAACAGGGGTGATGTGAAAGCAACAGTAATATGAGAGCAGTGGCAATAGTAACACAGCAGCAGTAGCAAAGAGGAGATGGCACGAGAAAGTATTCCTGTGCGGAGTTGACTGTAGAGCAATGATGATGACAGAAGGACTGGAGTTCCTAGCTATGTACACTAGTGGTAACTCTTCAAATAACATGTGTTGGGTGAACAAATTACAGTTGGGCAATTGATAATTGTGAGGGCATGACAATGCATGCTATGATAAGATAAAGGTTACTGTAGTATTTAATTGGGCATTACAACATAATACATAGACCGTAATCCAACTGCGTCTATGACTAATAATCCACCTTCATGTTATCATCCGAACCCCTTCCAGTATTAAGTTGCAAGCAACAGATTATCGCATTAAGCAATGTGTGTAAAGTAAACAATAGAATTATCCTTAGAAAAAACATTGTTGTTTTCTTCCTAGTAGCAACAACACATCTACAATCTTAGAAGTTATTGTCACTCTTCCATAAAACTAGAGGCATGAACCCACTATCGAGCATAAATACTCCCCTTTGGAGATACAAGCAACTACTTGATCAGGGTAACTACAAGTACCGGAGAGCATGCAAGATCTTAAATAACAGTAGTATGATAATATGATGAACAATCTGATCACAATTCCACAATTTATCAGATTCCAACAAACACAACACCAATTACATCATATGGATCTCAATCATGTAAGGCAGCTCATGAGATCATTGTTATTGAAGTACATGGGAGAGAGAGTACCAACTAGCTATAGCCGAGAACCCACATCCAGGGGGGGACTACTCACGAACCATCATGGAGTCGAAGTGGAGGCGGTGGAGTCGATGGAGATGGCTCGGGGTTAATCCCCGTCCCGGTAGGGTGCCGGAACAGGAACTTTTGACCCCTGAAACTCGTCTGGACGATGACGGCGGCGACGGAACTTTTCGTGGACGGAGACTGGATTTTTTCATGGCTTTCTCGTCGAAGGGAATTTATAGGCGAAAGGGCAAGGTCGGTGGGCGCCAGGTTGCCCCACACCACCCCTAGGCGCGGGCCAGGGCCAGGCCTCGCCTATGGGTCGTTTGGCCGGCTCCTGGCCCCCCTCCGTCTCTCCTCTGGACTCCATCTTCGTTTCGGTAATATAGCAACTTCGGCTTTTGTTTCGTCCAATTCCGAGAATATTTCCTATACAACTTTTCTGAAATACAAAACAGTAGAAAACAGGGAACTGACACTGTGGCATCTTGTTAATAGGTTAGTGCTGGAAAATGTATAAAAGTGCAACGAAGCATGAGCAAAACATATATAACCTGGTGTAAAACAAGCATCGAGCGTCAAAAATTATAGATACGTTTGAGACGTATCAGTCATCTTCAACGAAGATGTGGCATGGGACCAGCCTGGCACATAACATGGAGAAGGATGCCTTGGAGACCTTTTCCTTGCGAGAATTTTGTGCCTTCTCTATGAGGTAACGACGGAAAGCTGGAACATGCACACGGTGAGAGCACACCACCATCACCAGGTACCATATGTAGTGTTTCGTCTAAAATGACTCCTACTATGCCACCACCATCAAACATGGAGTTCTGCCCACAAACCAACATGTCATAGCCTTCTGCATGCAAGGAGACTCCTTGCTGCTTTCGTAAGCTAAAGAACCTATTCGACATGACCGAGAAGGTTGATATGGCGTACAATGATCTCTACCTCTCCATGCAAGGAGACGCTGTTACCCTCCAAAACCCACCGACGGGCAATGGCTAAGCAACACGAAGAGCCGGGAGGCTCCCAAGGCCGCTTAGTGGACCCTGGCACCTCGCGTCGTCCCGCAAATCCTCCAGCCACGTCCTGGCGGTTGCTAGGGCGTGCCACCTGACCTAGACCCGATCAGGAAGGTGTTAGAGTGCTTCGATTGTTCCTGCATGGTAGACACGTAAACATTAAATACGAGCCCTATCGGCTCTCAGGTTGCCCTGTGGATCGGCTCAAAGAGCCGATCGCCCCATGGTTCACGTTGGATTTACAATGACATGGGGATCCTGCTTGATCAAAACAAAGCTAAACCGATCTACGACAGTTTAGGGTTTTCACCGCATAACCGGAACGTCCTACGTGTGATCGGGCCTAGCAGCTACGGAAGATGATGCAAACTACCCCTACAGAGCCTAAAAACCAACATAACGTTGATTCCCGGAACATCCCTTGCAGGGACGGTGAACAACACCTAACGCACTACCGGATCGTCCGACCCCAGCATAAGGCCTAACTATGCGGATATTAAACTAATCCTGCGGGCAAGGAGCAACTATAACGGATCGGATCTACTAAGTAACGAACAAGCAAGATGCTGCCCTTACACCCAGATAGGTGTAAGGGCAGCTAGGTGTCGAGGGACGGCATTGCCACGCAGATATGCACGAGAAAGCATCAATGCAAGCCCCTAAACACCTAATGATAAGTAGTACTGCTCGCCATCAACAACGCTTCAGCACGAGCAGTACAAGGTAGACGAATAACGTATCACGCGAGATCGAGGCAGCATGGTGCTTACCCGGGAGAAACCCTCGAAGAAAGGGGTGGCGATGCGCCTGATTTGTGTTTGTTGAACGATGATTGTCCTCCTTTTCCGATAACCCTAGATACATATTTATAGTCCAAGGGACTTTCTAATTGAGGCGTGCACCTAACCGTGCACGGGCCTCTATCGTTAATCTAAACACGATACGATCTACTATATTACAGATACATGGGCAACTTAGCCCAAACTCTTAGCACAAGGCCGCTTCAACGATGCTCCACGTGTAATCTTCAAAGCCCATCTTCACTTACGGCCTATCTCCTGATTTGGCCAAAATCGGGTGGTAACACATGCCCCCTGGTTTTGGTAATGATAATATCAAAACCATCTGTTTTTCCTTCGAGGGGTCGTGTCGTGGCAGAGCAGAACCGTCGCAGTATTCTTCATCATGACTCTTGCCTTCTCAACTTCTCTGCACGATTTGACGGTTTTGGCATCATGTCCTCGAGAACCGTCATAGCATTAAATCTCCACTGCATCCCCTTTATTTATCTGCGCCAGACGGTTCGCCACTTCATCCCCTTGCTCTGTTCTGCCCACCAGCACCAAAAAACCCTCTTCCACTGCAGCAATGTCTTCCTCTTCTTCTACCTCCTCAGGTCTCTCCCTCCAATCTTCGCCGAAGAATGAAGACGACCCCCACTCCGGGGCGAACCCCATCTCCTCCAACAAAAAGGAGGAACAAGTGAAGAAGGAAGAGGCCCCCTCCTCCGCCAGGCACCCGCCGACGAAGCGCTCCCGCATGTGGGCGGACAGCGAGGACGATGATGATGACGAGGAAGGAGAAGAAGAGGAGGAAGATGATTCCTCCTCTTCCGCTGGGTATCCGCCGACAAAGCGTTTCCGCACTTGGGCGGACAGTGAGGATGATGATGATGACGAGGAAGAAGAGGCTCCAGCCGAAGACCTGGGCAGCAGCGACGAGGACGTCTCCGGAAGCAGCGTCGGCGGCTCCGGCGCTGACGATGAGGCCAGCGACGATTAGCTCTGTAGGATTAGTAGTCCTTGAGCAATCGGCTCTTCTCTTGTCCTTCCTTTCTTGAGCAATCGGCTCCTCATTGTAAAAATCCTCTCCCATTAATGAAGAAGATTTCTATCAATTACCTTTACTTCTGTCAATTTAGCCGACTGTCCAACGCAATCGTTACCCAAAGAGCCGATGGCAAAGCATCGGCCTGCATTCCAAAAAAGCTGCCTTCAACCTCTAGAGCCGATGACCGTGCATCGGCTACCTGCATTTTTTTTACTGGCCGATTTCATACATCGGCCCCCATTTTATTTTTTACTGGCCGATTCGTATATCGGCTTCCATATCTTACTGTCCATCATCCCACATACTTGGGAAATATTTCTTGAGATGCTGGCCATTGACGGCTACTGGGAACTTTATGTTGGAGATATGCCCAAGAGGCAATAATAAAAGTGGTTATTATATATCTTTATGTTTATGATAAATGTTTATATACCATGCTATAATTGTATTAACTGAAACATTGATACATGTGTGATATGTAAACAACAAAGAGTCCCTAGTAAGCCTCTTAACTAGCTTGTTGATTAATAGATGATTAGTTTCATAATCATGAACATTGGATGTTATTAATAACAAGGTTATATCATTGTATGAATGATGTAATGGACACACCCAATTAAGCATAGCATAAGATCACGTCATTAAGTTATTTGCTATAAGCTTTCAATACATAGTTACCTAGTCCTTATGACCATGAGATCATGTAAATCACTTATACCGGAAAGGTACTTTGATTACATCAAACGCCACTGCGTAAATGGGTGGTTATAAAGGTGGGATTAAGTATCCGGAAAGTATGAGTTGAGGCATATGGATCAATAGTGGGATTTGTCCATCCCGATGACGGATAGATATACTCTGGGCCCTCTCGGTGGAATGTCGTCTAATGTCTTGCAAGCATATGAATAAGTTCATAAGAGACCACATACCACGGTACGAGTAAAGAGTACTTGTCAGAGACGAGGTTGAACAAGGTATAGTGTGATACCGATGATCAAAACTCGGACAAGTAAAATATCGCGTGACAAAGGGAATTGGTATCGTATGTGTATGGTTCATTCGATCACTAAAGTCATCGTTGAATATGTGGGAGCCATTATGGATATCCAGATCCCGCTATTGGTTATTGGTCGGAGTAAGTACTCAACCATGTCCGCATAGTTCACGAACCGTAGGGTGACACACTTAAAGTTGGATGTTGAAATGGTAGTACTTGAATATGGAATGAAGTTGGAATATTTGTTCGGAGTCCCGGATGGGATCCCGGACATCACGAGGAGTTCCGGAATGGTCCGGAGAATAAGATTCATATATAGGATGTCATTTTATGTGAATAAAATGATGCGGAAGGTTCTATGGAAGGTTCTAGAAGGTTCTAGAAAAGTCCGGAAGAAACCACCAAGGAAGGTGGAGTCCACATGGGACTCCACCTCCATGGCCGGCCAACCCTAGTGGGGGAGGAGTCCCAAGTGGACTCCCCCTTAGGGGGCCGGCCACCCCCCCCATGGAAGGTGGAATTCCCACCTCTAGTGGGAGGGAAAGTTTCCCACCATATGGAAGGTTTTGGTTTCGGGTCTTATTCGAAGACTTGGACACCAACACTTGGGATCCACCTATATAAACAAGGGCCAAGGGAGGGGGCCGGCCACCCCAAGACCACAAGCTGGCCGCCCCCCATAGAGTGGCCGGCCACCCCCTCCCAAACCCTAGCTTTGCTCCTCCACTTCATATTGCCCGCATAGCTTAGCGAAGCTCCGCCGGACTTCTACACCGCCACCGACACCACGCCGTCGTGCTGTCGGATTCAAGAGGAGCTACTACTTCCGCTGCCCGCTGGAACGGGGAGGTGGACGTCGTCTTCATCAACAACCGAACGTGTGACCGAGTACGGAGGTGCTGCCCGTTCGTGGCGCCGGAACCGATCGTGATCAAGATCTTCTACGCGCTTTTGCAAGCGGCAAGTGAACGTCTACCGCAGCAACAAGAGCCTCCTCTTGTAGGCTTTGGAATCTCTTCAAGGGTGAGTCTCGACAATCCCCTCGTTGCTACCGTCTTCTAGATTGCATCTTGGCTTGGATTGCGTGTTCGCCGTAGGAAAATTTTTGTTTTCTATGCTACGTTATCCTACAGTGGTATCAGAGCCGTGTCTATGCATAGATGGTTGCACGAGTAGAACACAATGGTTTGTGGGCGTTGATGCTCTTGTTATCTTTAGTTGAGTACTTTGCATCTTTGTGGCATAGTGGGATGAAGCGGCTCGGGCTAACTTTACATGACCGCGTTCATGAGATTTGCTCCACGCTTGACATGCAACTTGTATTGCATAAGTGGCTTTGCGGGTGTCTGTCTCTCCTACTATAGTGAAGATTCAATTTACTCTTCTATTGACAACACTAGTATCACCGTTGTGGTTCATGTTCGTAGGTAGATTGGATCTTGCTCGAAAACCCTAAACCACGTAAAATATGCAAACCAAATTAGAGAACGTCTAACTTGTTTTTGCAGGGTTTGGTGATGTGATATGGCCATAATGTGATGATGAATATGTATGAGATGATCATTATTGTATTGTGGCAACGGCAGGAGCCTTATGGTTGTCTTTAAATTTCATGTTGAGTAGTATTTCAAAGTAGTTGTAATAGTTGCTACATGGAGGACGATCATGAAGACGGTGCCATTGACCTTGGTGCTTCGCCGACGATGATGGAGATCATGCCCGTTGATGATGGAGATCATGTCCGTGCTTTGGAGATGAAGATCAAAGGCGCAAAGACAAAAGGGCCATATCATATCACATATGAACTGCATGTGATGTTAATCCTTTTATGCATCTTATTTTGCTTAGATCGCGACGGTAGCATTATAAGATGATCCCTCTCACTAAAATCTCAAGATAATAAAGTGTTCATCCTTAGTAGCACCGTTATCAAGTCTTATCGTTTCGAAGCATCTCGTGATGATCGGGTGTGATAGATTCGATAAGTACATATAACGGGTGCAAGACAGTTTTGCACATGCGGATACTAAGGTGGCCTTGACGAGCCTAGCATGTAAAGACATGGTCTCGGAACACGTGATACCGAAAGGTAGAGCATGAATCATATGATTGATATGATGAACACTTTGAGTGTTCGCCATTGAAATTACATCTTGTCTCGTGATGATCGGGCATAGGTGTGATGGATTTGGTTCGTGTGATCACTAAGACAATGCGAGGGATATTGTTTTGAGTGGGAGTTCACCTAGATTTTTAATTATGTAGAATTAAAATTTGAACTCAATTTGTCATAAACTTAGTCTAAACTATTGCAAATATGTTGTAGATATGGCGTCCTCAATCAATTTTAATCAGTTCCTAGAGAAAGAAAAGCTTAAGAGCAACGGTAGCAACTTCACCGACTGGTTCCGTCATGTGAGGATCTTCCTCAATGGCGGAAATCTGCAATATGTGCTTGATGCACCGCTAGGTGACCCTCCTGCAGAAACTGAAACCGATGAAGTAAAGAATGTTTATACGCGACTCGGAAAACTCGGTACTCTCAAGTTCAGTGTGCCATCTTATGCAGTCTGGAATCCGATCTTCAAAAACGTTTTGAGCACCACGATCCTCATGAGTTGATAAAAGAGTTGAAGACTATTTTTGAGACTCATGCGGCCGTGGAATGCTATGAAGCATCGAAACACTTTTTCAGCTGTATGATGGAAGAAGGCAGCTCCATTAGTGAGCACATGCTCGTTATGACCGGGCATGCGAAGAAACTCAGTGACTTGGGAATAGTGATTCCTAACAGACTGGGGATTAATCATGTCCTTCAATCACTGCCACCAAGTTATAAGAACTTTGTGATGAACTAAAATATGCAGAACATGAACAAGGAGTTTCCTGAACTCTTTGGCATGCTAAAAGCTGCTGAGATTGAGATCAAGAAAGAGCACCAAGTGTTGATGGTCAACAAGACCACCAGCTTCAAGAAACAGGGCAAGTCTAAAGGCAAGAACAAGAAGAGTGGCAAGAAAGCTGCCACGCCTCCTGTGAAACCTAAGTCTGGCCCTAAGCCTGATGCTGAGTGCTATTACTGCAAGGAGAGGGACACTGGAAGCGTAATTGCTCCAAGTATTTGGCGATCTGAAGAGCGGCCTTGTCAAGAAGAAGAAAGAAGGTATATCTGATATACATGTTATAGATGTTTATCTCACTAGTTCTCGTTCTAGTACCTGGGTATTTGATACTGGTTCGGTTGCTCATATTTGTAACTCGAAACAGGAACTAAAGAATAAACGACAACTGCTGAAAGATGAAGTGACGATGCGCGTTGGAAACGGATCCAAGGTCAATGTGATCGCAGTCGGGACACTTCCTCTACATCTACCTTCGGGATTAGTTTTAAGCCTAAATAATTGTTATTATGTACCCGCGTTAAGCATGAACATTATATCAGGATCTTGTTTAATGCAAGACGGTTATTCATTCAAGTCTGAGAATAATGGTTGTTCTATTTTTATGAATAATATCTTTTATGGTCGAGCACCACAAAAGAATGGCTTATTTCTGTTAGATCTCGATAGTAGTAATACGCATATACATAACATTGATGCTAAGCGAATTAAATTGAATGATAATTCTACTTATATGTGGCACTGTCGTCTTGGTCATATTGGAGTGAAACGCATGAAGAAACTCCATACCGATGGATTACTTGAATCACTTGACTTTGAGTCACTTGATAGATGCGAAGCATGTCTGATGGGAAAAATGACTAAGACTCCATTCTCGGGTATGATGGAGCGAGCTACTGACTTATTGGAAATCATACACACAGATGTATGTGGACCAATGAGTGTAGCATCGCGCGGTGGTTATCGTTATGTTCTAACCTTCACAGATGATTTGAGTAGATATGGGTATATCTATTTAATGAAACATAAATCCGAAACTTTCGAGAAGTTTAAGGAATTCCAAAGTGAAGTAGAAAATCAACGTAACAAGAAGATTAAATTTCTACGATCTGATCGCGGAGGTGAATATCTGAGTTATGAGTTTAGCATGCATTTAAAGAAATGCGGAATACTTTCACAATTGACACCGCCGGGAACACCACAACGAAACGGTGTGTCCGAACGTCGTAATCGAACTCTCTTAGATATGGTTCGTTCTATGATGTCTCTTACTGATTTGCCGTTATCATTTTGGAGTTATGCATTAGAGACAGCCGCATTCACTTTAAATAGAGCACCATCAAAATCCGTTGAAACGACGCCGTATGAATTATGGTTTAATAAGAAACCTAAGCTGTCGTTCCTAAAAGTTTGGGGTTGCGAAGCCTATGTAAAAAAGTTACAACCGGACAAGCTAGAACCCAAAGCGGAGAAATGCGTCTTCATAGGATACCCTAAGGAAACTATAGGGTACACTTTCTATCACAGATCCGAAGGCAAGATCTTTGTTGCTAAGAACGGAACCTTTCTTGAGAAAGAATTTCTCACTAAAGAAGTGACTGGAAGAAAAGTAGAACTCGATGAGATTGAAGAATCTCTACTCGTTGATCAGAGTAGCGCAGTACCGGAAAATGTTCCTGTACCACCTACACCGGCAACAGAGGAAGCTAATGATAATGATCATGAAACTTCAAATGAGACAGCTACTGAACCTCGCAGATCGACAAGGGATCGTGCCACTCCAGATTGGTATGATCCTTGTCTAAATGTCATGATTGTGGATAACAATGATGAGGACCCTGCGACGTATGAAGAAGCGATGATGAGCCCAGATTCCAACAAATGGCAAGAAGCCATGAAATCCGAAATGGGATCCATGTATGATAACAAAGTATGGACTTTGGTAGACTTACCTGATAGCCGCAAGGCTGTCGAGAATAAATGGATCTTCAAGAGAAAAACAGATGCTGATGGTAATATTACTGTCTATAAAGCTCGACTTGTCGCAAAGGGTTTCCGACAAATTCAAGGTGTTGACTACGATGAGACTTTCTCACCTGTAGCGAAGCTAAAATCTGTGAGGATTTTGTTAGCAATAGCTGCATTTTTCGATTATGAGATTTGGCAGATGGATGTCAAAACGGCGTTCCTTAATGGAGACATTGAGGAAGAGTTGTATATGGTACAACCCAAAGGTTTTGTCGATCCTAAAAATGCTGACAAAGTATGCAAACTTCAGCGTTCAATCTATGGACTGAAGCAAGCATCGAGAAGTTGGAACCGACGTTTTGATAAGGTAATCAAAGACTTCGGGTTTATACAGTGTCATGGAGAGGCCTGTATTTACAAGAAAGTGAGTGGGAGCTCTGTAGCATTCCTGATATTATATGTAGATGACATATTATTGATTGGGAATGATATAGAACTATTAAGCAGTGTAAAGGGTTATTTGAATAATAGTTTTTCAATGAAAGACCTTGGTGAAGCATCATACATATTAGGCATCAAGATTTATAGAGATAGATCAAGACGTCTAATAGGGCTATCACAGAGTACATACCTGGACAAGATTCTAAAGAAGTTTAGAATGGACGAAAGTAAGAAAGGATTCTTACCTATGTTACCAGGCAAGGTCTTGAGTAAGACTCAAGGACCGGCTACGGCAGAAGAAAGAGAAAGGATGAGTCAGATCCCCTATGCCTCGGCAGTAGGCTCTATCATGTATGCCATGCTATGTACAAGACCGGATATAGCACATGCTGTTAGTTTAACTAGCAGATATCAAAGTGATCCAGGAATGGAACACTGGACAGCGGTCAAGAATATCCTGAAGTACTTGAAAAGAACTAAGGATATGTTTCTTTGTTATGGAGGTGACCAAGAGCTCGTTGTAACAAGTTACACCGATGCAAGTTGGAACACTGATCCTGATGACTCTAAGTCACAATCTGGGTACGTGTTTATATTGAATGGTGCTGCAGTAAGCTGGGCAAGCTCGAAGCAGTGCACGGTGGCGAAATCCTCAACAGAATCGGAGTACATAGCGGCTTCAGAGGCTTCATCAGAAGCGGTATGGATGAAGAGGTTCATTATAGAGCTCGGTGTGGTTCCTAGTGCATTGGACCCATTTGTCATCTACTGTGATAACATGGGTGCCATCGCCAATGCACAAGAACCAAGGTCACACAAGAGGCTGAAGCATATCAAGCTGCGTTACCACTCGATTCGCGAGTACATCGAAGATGGAGAAGTAAAGATTTGCAAAGTACACACTGATCTGAATGTAGCAGATCCGTTGACTAAAGCTCTCCCTAGGGCAAAGCATGACCAACACCAGAATACCATGGGTGTTAGGTATATTACAATGTAATCTAGATTATTGACTCTAGTGCAAGTGGGAGACTGTTGGAGATATGCCCAAGAGGCAATAATAAAAGTGGTTATTATATATCTTTATGTTTATGATAAATGTTTATATACCATGCTATAATTGTATTAACTGAAACATTGATACATGTGTGATATGTAAACAACAAAGAGTCCCTAGTAAGCCTCTTAACTAGCTTGTTGATTAATAGATGATTAGTTTCATAATCATGAACATTGGATGTTATTAATAACAAGGTTATATCATTGTATGAATGATGTAATGGACACACCCAATTAAGCATAGCATAAGATCACGTCATTAAGTTATTTGCTATAAGCTTTCAATACATAGTTACCTAGTCCTTATGACCATGAGATCATGTAAATCACTTATACCGGAAAGGTACTTTGATTACATCAAACGCCACTGCGTAAATGGGTGGTTATAAAGGTGGGATTAAGTATCCGGAAAGTATGAGTTGAGGCATATGGATCAATAGTGGGATTTGTCCATCCCGATGACGGATAGATATACTCTGGGCCCTCTCGGTGGAATGTCGTCTAATGTCTTGCAAGCATATGAATAAGTTCATAAGAGACCACATACCACGGTACGAGTAAAGAGTACTTGTCAGGAGACGAGGTTGAACAAGGTATAGTGTGATACCGATGATCAAACCTCGGACAAGTAAAATATCGCGTGACAAAGGGAATTGGTATCGTATGTGTATGGTTCATTCGATCACTAAAGTCATCGTTGAATATGTGGGAGCCATTATGGATCTCCAGATCCCGCTATTGGTTATTGGTCGGAGTAAGTACTCAACCATGTCCGCATAGTTCACGAACCGTAGGGTGACACACTTAAAGTTGGATGTTGAAATGGTAGTACTTGAATATGGAATGAAGTTGGAATATTTGTTCGGAGTCCCGGATGGGATCCCGGACATCACGAGGAGTTCCGGAATGGTCCGGAGAATAAGATTCATATATAGGATGTCATTTTATGTGAATAAAATGATGCGGAAGGTTCTATGGAAGGTTCTAGAAGGTTCTAGAAAAGTCCGGAAGAAACCACCAAGGAAGGTGGAGTCCACATGGGACTCCACCTCCATGGCCGGCCAACCCTAGTGGGGGAGGAGTCCCAAGTGGACTCCCCCTTAGGGGGCCGGCCAACCCCCCATGGAAGGTGGAATTCCCACCTCTAGTGGGAGGGAAAGTTTCCCACCATATGGAAGGTTTTGGTTTCGGGTCTTATTCGAAGACTTGGACACCAACACTTGGGATCCACCTATATAAACAAGGGCCAAGGGAGGGGGCCGGCCACCCCAAGACCACAAGCTGGCCGCCCCCCATAGAGTGGCCGGCCACCCCCTCCCAAACCCTAGCTTTGCTCCTCCACTTCATATTGCCCGCATAGCTTAGCGAAGCTCCGCCGGACTTCTACACCGCCACCGACACCACGCCGTCGTGCTGTCGGATTCAAGAGGAGCTACTACTTCCGCTGCCCGCTGGAACGGGAGGTGGACGTCGTCTTCATCAACAACCGAACGTGTGACCGAGTACGGAGGTGCTGCCCGTTCGTGGCGCCGGAACCGATCGTGATCAAGATCTTCTACGCGCTTTTGCAAGCGGCAAGTGAACGTCTACCGCAGCAACAAGAGCCTCCTCTTGTAGGCTTTGGAATCTCTTCAAGGGTGAGTCTCGACAATCCCTCGTTGCTACCGTCTTCTAGATTGCATCTTGGCTTGGATTGCGTGTTTGCCGTAGGAAAATTTTTGTTTTCTATGCTACGTTATCCTACACTTTACGCCATCCAACTGCTCGAGCATGTACGCATTCCCTTTCAAAACTTGGACAACTTTGTACGGGCCATGCCAATTCGGAGACCATTTACCATACTCTTTATCCCTCGTCCCCAACGGCAATACAGCTTCCCATACCAAATCATCAACTTGGAATTCTTTTGGCTTCACCTTCTTATTATATGCCCGAGCTACCTTGGCTTTGTTCTCCTTGATCTTCTCGAGTGACCATAGCCTAAGCTCCGTCGCATCCTCAATGCTGTCACTTATCAGGGCTGCGTATTCTTCAGCAGTTAGATCATTCTGAAACGTGACCCGCCTTGACCCTGCCTTGACTTCCCAGGGTAACACAGCTTCTTGTCCATAGACCAGCTGGTACGGGGTGGTTTTGATTGCTCCATGACACGACATACGGTAAGCCCACAACGCCTCTGACAACACCTCATGCCATCGTTTAGGGTGCTCGTCGATTTTCCTCTTGATCAGCTTGATCAAGCTTTGTTGGATGCTTCGGCCTGCCCGTTTGCTTGAGCATAATATGGAGATGATCGGATTAACTTGATCCCCATGTCATCGCAGAACTCTTTCATCTCTTTCGAAACGAAGACCGAACCTCCATCGGTCGTAATAGTTTGGGGAATCCCGAATCTATGAATGACATGTTCCAATACGAACTTGATAACGTCTTCCGACGCTACTTTCTTCATAGGGACCGCTTCCACCCATTTCGTGAAGTAATCTGTAATGGCCAGAACCCATCTATGGCCCTTGCTCGATGAAGGATGAATTTCTCCGATCATATCCATACCCCATCCTCGGAATGGCCAAGGCTTGATGATAGGATTCATTGCTGATGCGGGCACCATCTGAATGCTCCCAAACTTCTGACATGCTTGACAACCTTTATAATACTGGAAGCAATCTTCAAGCATGGTAGGCCAATAAAATCCGGAGCGCCTTGATACGTCTCCAACGTATCGATAATTTCTTATGTTCCATGCTACTTTATTGATGATACCTACATGTTTTATGCACATTATATGTCATATTTATGCATTTTCGGAACTAACCTATTAACAAGATGCCGAAGAGCCAGTTGCTGTTTTCTGCTGTTTTTGGTTTCAGAAATCCTAGTAAGGAAATATTCTCGGAATTGGACGAAACTTTCGCCCAGGGTCCTATTTTTGCACGAAGCTTCCAGAAGACCGAAGAGATAACGAAGTGGGGCCACAAGGCAGCCAGGGGCTAGGGCGGCGCGGCCAGGCCTTGGCCGCGCCGGCCTGCCTGGGCCCTCGTGTGGCCGCGTTGCCCTTCCGCCTACTTAAAGTCTCGTCGCGAAACCCCCAGTGAGAGCCACGATACGAAAAACCTTCCAGAGACGCCGCCGCCGAATCCCATCTCGGGGGATTCAGGAGATCGCCTCCGGCACCGGAGAGGGGATTCATCTCCTGAGGACTCTTCATCGCCATGATCGCCTCGGGTGATGAGTGAGTAGTTCACCCCTGGACCATGGGTCCATAGCGGTAGCTAGATGGTCGTCTTCTCCTTGTTGTGCTTCATTGTTGGATCTTGTGAGCTGCCTAACATGATCAAGATCATCTATATGTAATTCTATATGTTGTGTTTGTCGGGATCCGATGGATAGAGAGTACTATGATTATGGTGATTATCAATCTATTGTTTATGTGTTGTTTATGATCTTGCATGCTCTCCGTTATTAGTAGAGGCTCTGGCCAAGTTTGTACTCTTAACTCCAAGAGGGAGTATTTATGCTCGATAGTGGGTTCATGCCTTCATTGACACCTGGGACAGTGACAGAAAGTTCTAAGGTTGTGATGTGATGTTGCCACTAGGGATAAAACATTGATTCTATGTCTAAGGATGTAGTTGTTGATTACATTACGCACCATACTTAATGCAATTGTCTGTTGCTTAGCAACTTAATACTGAATGGGGTTCGGATGATAACCTGAAGGTGGACTTTTTAGGCATAGATGCAGTTGGATGGCGGTCTATGTACTTTGTCGTAATGCCCAATTAAATCTCACTATATTTATCATATCATGTATATGCATTGTTATGCCTTTCTCTATTTGTCAATTGCCCGACTGTAATTTGTTCACCCAACATGCTTTTATCTTATGGGAGAGACAGCTCTAGTGAACTGTGGACCCCGGTCCTATTCTTTACATAGCATACAATCTCACGCAATGTGTTTACTGTTTTCTTTGCAAACATCTTCCACTCGATACGTTTAATCCTTTGTTACAGCAAGCCGGTGAGATTGACAACCTCACTGTTTCGTTGGGGCAAAGTACTTTGGTTTTGTTGTGCAGATTCCACGTTGGCGCCGGAATCCCTGTTGTTGCGCCGCATCATATTTCGCCACCATCAACCTTCAACGTGCTTCTTGGCTCCTACTGGTTCGATTAAACCTTGGTTTCTTTCTGAGGAAAAACTTGCTACTGTGCGCATCATACCTTCCTCTTGGGGTTCCCAACGAACGTGTGAGTTACACGCCATCAAGCTCTTTTTCGCGCCATTGCCGGGGAGATCAAGACACGCTGCAAGGGGAGTCTCCACTTCTCAATCTCTTTACTTTGTTTTTGTCTTGCTTTATTTTACTTACTACTTTGTTTGCTGCACCTAAATCAAAACACAAAAAAATTAGTTGCTAAGTTTACTTTATTTACTGTCTTGCTCTCTATATCAAAAACACAAAAAAATTAGTTACTTGTCTTTACTTTGTTTGCCTAGTTTACTTTTTGCTTATTTGATCATGCTTAATCCTAAGTTTACTTTTGTTATCACCAGAATCTGACCAAGCCAGAGGTGGGCCGCGATCAAGATGGACTTAAGGATATATGCGTGGAGGGATGTGTGAAACGGCTTTGTTTACCAAGTTTGGGCTTGTTAGCCCGTGTATCTTTATTAGTAGGTTACGTAGAAGTTAGAGTTTTACCCGTGCACGGTTTGGTGCACGCCCACATTAGAAAGTCCCCCGGACTATAAATATGTATCTAGGGTTTATGGAATAAACAACAACCAACGTTCAACACAAACCAATCTCGGCGCATCGCCAACTCCTTCGTCTCGAGGGTTCCTCCGGTAAGCATCATGCTGCCTAGATCGCATCTCGCGATCTAGGCAGCACAAGCCTGCCTAGTTGTTCATGCGTTGCTCGTACTGAAGCCTTTTGATGGCGAGCAACGTAGTTATCGTAGACGCGTTAGGGTTAGCATCGTTCTTAGCATCATATGCTCGCGTAGTGCAACCCTTGCGCGTCTAGCCGTCCTTGTGCCTCATCATGGGTGCAGGGGCGGCACCCCGCTTGATCTTTATTTAGTAGATCTGATCCGTTATGGTCGCTCCTTGATTCATCAAGGATTAGTTTAATATCTGCAATAGTTAGGCCTTACAAAGGGTTGGAGGATCCAGCGGCATGCAGGGTGTAGTTTGCTGCCCCTAGACAGGACGTTCCGAGGATCAACCTAGTGTTGGTTTTTAGGCCTTGTCTAGGGCTGGCTTACGTTTACCGTGCGTGAGCGCGAGGCCCAATCGTGAGTAGGATGATCCGATTATGCGGTGAAAACCCTAGATCGTCGTAGATCTCATATGCTTTATCTTGATCAAGCAGGACCACCATATATTCGGCCACCTTGGACGAATCATGGGTGGATCGGCTCCATGAGCCGATTCACAGGACAACCCGAGAGCCGATCGAGGCTCGTATTTAACGTGTACGTGTGTGCCCTGCAGGAAACTAAGCGAGGCATCATCCACACCTTCCTGACCAGGTATAGGTCAGGTGGCACGCCCTTGCGACCCGCATCGGCGCGCGACCAGGAGGCTTTGCGGGCCGTCGCTCGAGGGACCGGGCCAGCCGGCCCTAGTCATTCCCGGCTCTACGGTGTTGGCCGGTCACTGCCCGCCGGTGGGTTTCGACGTCAACACATTCGGCACGCCGGTGGGACATTCGGACAATCTTCAACGACAACCACCTCGCCATCCACATCAGAGATGGCGGAAGAAACTCCGGTCACTTACGAGGGGCTCTCTGACGAGCTCAAGGGGGTCCTCGGAACCAAACTCGTCGGCTTCCGTAGGGAGACATGTTTGCGCGGCATCAAGCAACGGAGACACACACCCTCATCCTGGTATCAACATGGCAGATTTTAACCACTGCGGAGGGAAGCTAGAGTTCTCCTTTGGCATCAGCACGGCGGGGCTCGCATGCCGCCGTGGCGAATACAAAGGGAAAATCTACCCGACGAGCTCGAAAAGGCGGCGTGCTAAACATAGCATCTCCAGGCTCTTGTGGGCCTACGAACGTAGGAGCCGATTTTAGGAATCAGCTAAAATCGTGTTCCGGTCCGGGCTCAACATCGATCTAATGAACAATGGGATGCGTTGTCTGTGGCGCTGGAAGGAATCCACGTTGGTCCTAATAAAGCCGACGTTTGCACTACAGTACCTTAGCTAAACACAGAGCCGATTTCAGCAGTCACCTGGCAGAATCGGCTCGGGGGGCACCCAATCAGGGAGCGCGCGCGACGTTGGTCATATGCGGAGAAGATTTTATAGCCGAATATAAAAAAATTCGGATGCGACCGAGCGATACATGGCAGTTGACTTGACAGAGAACAGAAAACAAGTTTACAAGTGGCAGTTCATTAAAAAGCCCTACTGAAGAAATGCATTAAGAGCGTGGAGAGCATCGGTACGGATTCGATCAACCTCAGCGATCTCGACCTCGTCGTCCTCGTCTCTCCCCATCACCAGCTGGCTGCTGAGGGCACGTATTTCAGCCAGGTCGGTCTTCAGATCAGCGGTGAGGCCTTGCGCTTCCTCTTGGGAGCGAGCAATGATGGACTCCTCGTCTTGGATGAGTTGTCTGGTCTCCCTGGCCCTCCTTTCGAGGTCCTCCAGCTCTTTGCGTAGGGTCTCAAGTCTGGCACTATGAGTGGAAGTGGCGGTCTTTGCGTCTAAAGCAGCCTTCTTCTCGTTGAGCCGCTGGCATTTTTCTGCAATATCGGCTCTCAACGGGAGTTGGGCGCGGCGGAGATTAATCCTTTGACGAGCCGATTGCACCCTTGACTTGAAAACTGACAAAGTCACTGTCGGCCAGAGTTTAGCTACCAGCACCACTGGGAGACGAGGCTGGATGTCCACAAGGATGCCCCTGATCGTCTCAGGGTCCTCAACCAGAGCGTCAACCGAGGAGGAGAGCAGGACTCGGAGACGCTGTAGCGGGCCGTCGACTGCACCAAGATTTGGCTCTTCACCTATTTTGGGGGCAGCTGGCTCGATGGAGTCGGGGTCGAATGTCAGCAAGCTCGAAGGATCGCACCCCTGGCAAAAGAGCAAGAACGGTATGGGCATACGGCAGATATAAAGGAAGTAGAGAGAGAGGAAAGTGTACCTCTCCCAAGAAAGGAAGGGAAGCCGAGGTGGTAACAATCGGCTTCGCAGTATGCTGGTCAGACGACTGGTCCTTCACACGTGGCGAGTTGGAGGGACCAGGGGCAGTAGGCGGCATCGGCACCTCTTCAACGACCCCGCTAGAAGTCTCATTGATCTACAAGGGGATTGGTAAAGTGGTCCGGTTAGTGACAAGACAACAGGGAACACGAGCTATCAAGAGGGTTACCTTTGAAACTTCCTGGCTAGGGGAAGAGGCTTCAGGGCCCGTGCGGGCCCTTTGAACACATCGGCGCTTTATGCGCGACCTCGTTTGGACTGAAGACTGAAGAGCGGCAGGCTCGGGAGTCGACCGTTTTCTAGAAGCCGGGATTGGCGAGTCCGTCTGGCTTTGTGTAGTGGATCTGTCCGTGCCGCGTGGGTAGGAGGCCCTGGGACTGGACTGTTCTCCCTCGCTGGAGTTCTCTTCGGTGGAAGTCTGAAAGAAGGAATACAACCATCTTACAAGGGTTGGGAAGGCAAGTGCGATCGATCGAAATATGGTGCAACTTACCTGCGAATTCGCTGGGGCAGGAGTTCTGCGCGGCAGGGTTTTCCTGACAGCCACCTTCCTCACCGCCGTCCTCGCCCGGGTCGAGGCTCGGGGGGCAACCGACTCCAAGGATGCTTTGTTTTTAGGAGCCGATTTCGGTGAAATCGGCTGGCCTTCCATTATAACTTTCTTCAGAGGTGGTGAACGCTGACAGAAGAGGACCACTGGGGCAGGAGGGAGGAATTCAAAGGGAGAGCCATCGGCTTGCAGGGGAGCTGGGCCGTCTTGTTCCTGCCAAGAAGTGAAGTCAGTTCGCAGGCAAGTTACCATTAAAGGGTTGCGGGAAATATTTTAAGGAACAGTACCTGGTCGGCGGAGATGACATGCGTGGCGTCAAGTTGTTTCAATTGCGGTCCTAGCGCCCTCCTAAAAACATGAGTCTTCCACATGGACCACCAAGTCTCGAAGCCATCAGTAGTGGAGGAGAAACGGAGGTTGTGAGGAATTGGGAGGGCCAGAGCATCAAAGAAGGTGTAGCACCTATGGCTGGTAAGGATGTCAGGCAGTTCGGCTCGGCTTGCGGTCAGATGGTGTAAGAATAAGTGCGGAGGCACTTGCCCAAGGCCGAGCTGACGGGCTACCACTACTGGTTGATAACACTCGTAACCGGGTTTGATGATCCGGTTTGAAGTGCTCATTCCAACAGGGAGAAAGCAAGGACGAATCATGATAGAATATAGATGCCGGGTGCTATCGTCATCGGCAAAACTATCCAATCGGAAGGAGACTGGGTTTTCAAATTCCTCCGTTTCGGTATAAGGAAAGAACAGGGGGTTGTCCAGACCTTGGAAGAAGATTTTGAACCACCCTGCTGCTTCTTTAGGGATCAGCCTGCTGCCGGGAGACCATACAGGGCTTGTCCATAGCTGGTGCATCGAATATCCTTCCCGTTAACATCTGGGAAGGTGCAGGAGGTCAGGTGGGAAGTCTGGGATCTGATCCCGAAAGTATAACTCGCCCATAGCTGAATAAACCACCAGGGGCCGCCAGTTTTAACTGTCTTCTGAGAAGAACAGACACAGACATCAATTGAAGAGATCGATAGACCTCTCCAAGGAACAGTTTGCCGATGCCGAGATGGGTGCCTTTGGCCAGTTCATAGGCTAGGGAGAGGTAATTCTTGGTAGGGGCAAGTGATGGGCCGCAGAATATGAAGTGTTCCAACCAAAAGTTTAGGAAGGCTGTGTGTTCTCGCTCTGTCACAGGGCCTTTGGTTTTCATATGGCGATCGAGGTAGGCGCCCCAGCTGGTACACTCCTTTTTAGAAGAAAGAGTGAAAGGGACTTTCGGCAGTTTGAAAGCAGAAGGGCTTGGAGACGCAATGTCCAGGCCTGTAATCATGGCTACATCTAGCAGGGTTGGTGTCATCGGGCCATGGCCGAATATGAAGCAGTTCATTGCGTCAGACCAGAAGTAGCCGATGGTTTTCAGAATATTTTCATTCTTCTCAAGGGGAGACAATGATAATGATAAGGCATCGGCTATCCCTATAGATTCCCAGGTGGCGTAATGGGTTTTGGATACTCTATTGTACCATGGCACCCAACCTTCAGGGGGGTTAGGCCAGGCTCGCAGGCAGTCGGCCCATGAAGTCAGATCTAGGTGCTGATTCACGAAGGGGATTCTGTTAGCTTCACATGAGATTAAATGAGCAG
Organism: Lolium multiflorum; assembly: GCA_030979885.1. NCBI lineage: Eukaryota > Viridiplantae > Streptophyta > Magnoliopsida > Poales > Poaceae > Lolium > Lolium multiflorum. The sequence goes on from CM061753.1 coordinate 265,678,419, forward strand.
GGCTCTCAGAAGAACGGGGGCCAAGACACATGGAATTTGGGAGAGAAGGATGCGGCAATAGGATGTCGGAGACCTAAAATCAATGACGGAGTAGAACATTAAGTCAGGTGTTCCTCTATTCAATCCTTATATTGGCCCTAATGGAGGAGAAGCGGTGGAGTATTACCTTCAAGCCAGAGACCATGGTGGCGGCGTTGGATGATTCCGCCATTCGGTGCGCTGCGGAGTTTGGAGCGCTGTGGTCGAGATCTGAAGCTCGCGAGATTGCGTAGGTGGCGGATTTTGGGGATCTGAGTTTGCTTTCTCAGACGGAGGTTGCAGGTGACCGTTTGGAGGGGTAACCAGGTTTGCCTTTGTTTGTTATATGGTAGGGGCCGGTGCGACGCCATCGGCTCTTTCGGGGTTTGTTTGACTTTGACTATCGGCTAAGTTAACTAGAAGCCGATTGTGTAGAAAAAAGAGCCGATTGCTTAAAGATTGCTAGAATCGTCGAGTTATGTGGAAGAAGTGTTAATAGACAGTATTGCGACGGTTTTGCTCTGCTACGACATGACCCTACGAGAGGAAAGCATAATGATTTTGGAAATGTCATTTCCAAAACCAGGGGGGCATGTGTTATCACCAGAATCTGACCAAGCCAGAGGTGGGCCGCGATCAAGATGGACTTAAGGATATATGCGTGGAGGGATGTGTGAAACGGCTTTGTTTACCAAGTTTGGGCTTGTTAGCCCGTGTATCTTTATTAGTAGGTTACGTAGAAGTTAGAGTTTTACCCGTGCACGGTATGGTGCACGCCCACATTAGAAAGTCCCCTGGACTATAAATATGTATCTAGGGTTTATGGAATAAACAACAACCAACGTTCAACACAAACCAATCTCGGCGCATCGCCAACTCCTCGTCTCGAGGGTTCCTCCCGGTAAGCATCATGCTGCCTAGATCGCATCTCGCGATCTAGGCAGCACAAGCCTGCCTAGTTGTTCATGCGTTGCTCGTACTGAAGCCTTTTTGATGGCGAGCAACGTAGTTATCGTGAGACGCGTTAGGGTTAGCATCGTTCTTAGCATCATATGCTCGCGTAGTGCAACCCTTGCGCGTCTAGCCGTCCTTGTGCCTCATCATGGGTGCAGGGGGCACCCCGCTTGATCTTTATTTAGTAGATCTGATCCGTTATGGTCGCTCCTTGATTCATCAAGGATTAGTTTAATATCTGCAATAGTTAGGCCTTACAAAGGGTTGGAGGATCCAGCGGCATAGGGTGTAGTTTGCTGCCCCTAGACAGGACGTTCCGAGGATCAACCTAGTGTTGGTTTTTAGGCCTTGTCTAGGGCTGGCTTACGTTTACCGTGCGTGAGCGCGAGGCCCAATCGTGAGTAGGATGATCCGATTATGCGGTGAAAACCCTAGATCGTCGTAGATCTCATATGCTTTATCTTGATCAAGCAGGACCACCATATATTCGGCCACCTTGGGCGAATCATGGGTGGATCGGCTCCATGAGCCGATTCACAGGACAACCTGAGAGCCGATCGAGGCTCGTATTTAACGTGTACGTGTGTGCCCTGGGGGAAACTAAGCGAGGCATCATCCACACCTTCCGACCAGGTATAGGTCAGGTGGCACGCCCTGCGACCCGCATCGGCGCGCGACCAGGAGGCTTTGCGGGCTGCGCTCGAGGGACTTGGCCACACAGCCCTAGTCATTCCGGCTCTACGGTGTTGGCCGGTGCTGCCCGCCGGGTGGGTTTCTGACAATTTGGAAGAGATACCGGTAGGACGAGGTGTATCATTGGAAGAGATAATATAGAAGAATTTTTCACCCATGTTAGTATGGATGAAGATTTTGAAGATATACCATTATTAAAAACTGCTCCTACTTATGAAAGTGCTTCTGCCTGTTTGATACACATGTTAGAAACTAGATTTGTTAATCTCAATCCCATAATACAACATATGTTTCTTACACTTTCGGATATGGAGATGGGGGAAAAGAGAAATTTTGTTTTAAAAGTCCTTGTTAGAGAATTTGAGGATATAGTTAAAGAAGCTAGAAAAGTTTTTATTAAGCATAAGAGGCTTGGTTTCTTTCCTAATTTTAAACAAATACTTGAAAAGATGGATATGGATAGAATTAAGTATACTAATAATGTTAATGATGGTAGGAAAATTAAAGCGCCAATACCTAGTAAACTACTAGGGATGCATGAAGCTTTGGAAAATAACTATGCTTGGCTTGTTCCTGAAAATTTGTTTGATGAGAATAGTAAGCCTAGGAGCAATGAGAGAGGAGTTACTTATATAGACCAGATACAATGCATTGTTGAGAAAACTCCCAGCTCCCAAGGTAATGATGTTGATGCTTCTACTCTCGATGTTACTTGATTTGCACTTTCTGCGCCTAGCTGAAAGGCGTTAAAGAAAAGCGCTTATGGGAGACAACCCATGTTTTTACTACAGCAATTTTTTGTTTTGTTGAGTCTTGGAAGTTGTTTACTACTGTAGCAACCTCTCCTTATCATGTTTTTGTGCCAAGTAAAGTTTCTATGTCAAAGTTGATGTTATATTTGGGATCGCTGCGCAGAAACAGCATTGCTGTCTGTCACGAATCTGGGCACAGGCCTCTGTAGAAAATTCGAAAAAATCTGCCAATTTACGAGCGTGATCCTCGATATGTACGCAACTTTCATTAGTTTTGAGTTTTTCCATTTGAGCAAGTCTGGTGCCAGCTTTAAATTCGTCTTTACGGACTGTTCTGTTTTGACAGATTCTGCCTTTTATTTCGCATTGCCTCTTTGCTATGTTGGATTTATTTCTTTGATCCATTAATGTCCAGTAGCTTTATGCAATGTCCAGAAGTGTAAAGAATGATTGTGTCACCTCTGAATTTGTGAATTATTAATTGTGCACTAACCCTCTAATGAGTTTGCTTGAAGTTTGGTGTGAAGGAAGTTTTCAAGGGTCAAGAGAGGAGAATGATATACTATGATCAAGAGGAGTGAAAGCTCTAAGCTTGGGGATGCCCCCGTGGTTCACCCTGCATATTCTAAGAAGACTCAAGCGTCTAAGCTTGGGGATGCCCAAGGCATCCTTCTTCATCGACAACATCATCAGGTTCCTCCCCTGAAACTATATTTTTATTCAATCACATCTTGTGTTCTTTACTTGGAGCGTCGGTTTGTTTTTGTTTTTGTTTTTGTTTGAATAAGATGGATCCTAGCATTCACTTTGTGGGAGAGAGACACGCTCCGCTGTTGCATATGGACACATGTGTCCTTAGGCTTTACTCATAATGTTCAAGGCGAAGTTTCTTCTTCGTTAAATTGTTATATGGTTGGAATTGGAAAATGCTACATGTAGTAATTATAAAATGTCTTGGATAATGTGATACTTGGCAATTGTTGTGCTCATGTTTAAGCTCTTGCATCATATGCTTTGCACCCATTAATGAAGAAATACATAGAGCTTGCTAAAATTTGATTTGCATATTTGGTCTCTCTAAGGTCTAGATAATATCTAGTATTGAGTTTTGAACAACAAGGAAGACGGTGTAGAGTCTTATAATGTTTACAATATGTCTTTTATGTGAGTTTTGCTGCACCGGTTCATCCTTGAGTTTGCTTCAAATAACCTTGCTAGCCTAAACCTTGTATCGAGAGGGAATACTTCTCATGCATCCAAAATCCTTGAGCCAACTACTATGCCATTTGTGTCCACCATAACTACCTACTACATGGTATTTCTCCGCCATTCCAAAGTAAATTGCTTGAGTGCTACCTTTAAAATTCCATCATTCACCTTTGCAATATATAGCTCATGGGACAAAATAGCCTTAAAAACTATCGTAGTATTGAATATGTACTTATGCACTTTATCTTTTATTAAGTTGCTTGTTGTGCGATAACCATGCTTCTGGGGAACGCCATCAACTATTGTTGAATATCATGTGAGTTGCTATGCATGTCCGTCTTGTCTGAAGGATCTATCATTTTAGTGGTTGGAGCATGCAAAATTGTTAGAGAAGAACATTGGGCCGCTAACTAAAGCCATGAATCATGGTTGAAGTTTCAGTTTTGGACATATATCCTCAATCTCATATGAGAATAATAATCATTGCTACATGCTTATGCATTTAAGAGGAGTCCATTATCTGTTGTCCATGTTGTCCCGGTATGGATGTCTAAGTTGAGAATAAGCGAGAAATCCAAAATGCGAGCATTCTCCTTAGACCTTTGTACAGGCGGCATGGAGGTACCCCTTTGTGACACTTGGTTGAAACATGGCATGCAAAGATCCGGTAGTCCAAGCTAAGTAGGACGAGGTGCGGGCACTATTAGTATACTATGCATGAGGCTTGCAACTTCTAAGATATAATTTTCATAACTCATATGCTTTATTACTACCGTTGACAAAATTGTTTCATGTTTTCAAAATAAAAGCTCTAGCACAAATACAGCAATCGATGCTTTCCTCTTGAAGGACCATTCTTTTACTTTTATTGTTGAGTCAGTTTACCTATCTCCCTCCACCTTAAGAAGCAAACACTTGTGTGAACTGTGCATTGATTCCTACATACTTGCATATTGCACTTGTTATATTACTCTATGTTGACAATATCCATGAGATATACATGTTATAAGTTGAAAGCAACCGCTGAAACTTCATCTTCCTGTGTTGCTTCAACACCTTTACTTTGATTTATTGCTTTATGAGTTAACTCTTATGCAAGACTTATTGATGCTTGTCTTGAAGTACTATTCATGAAAAGTCTTTGTCATATGATTCACTTGTTTACTCATGTCATTACCTTTGTTTTGATCGCTGCATTCATTACATATGTTTACAAATAGTATGATCAAGATTATGATGGCATGTCACTTCAGAAATTATCTTTGTTATCGTTTTACTGCTCGGGACGAGCAGAACTAAGCTTGGGGATGCTGATACGTCTCCAACGTATCGATAATTTCTTATGTTCCATGCTACTTTATTGATGATACCTACATGTTTTATGCACATTATATGTCATATTTATGCATTTTGGAACTAACCTATTAACAAGATGCGAAGAGCCGCTGTGTTTTCTGTTTTTGGTTTCAAAATCCTAGTAAGAAATATTCTCGAATTGACAAACTTTCGCCCGAGGTCCTATTTTTGCACGAAGCTCGAGACCGAAGAGATAACGAAGTGGAGCCACGAGGCAGCCAGGGGGCTAGGCGGCGCGGCCAGGCCTTGGCAGCGGGCCTGTCCCGGGCCCTCGTGTGGCCCCCGCGTTGCCCTTCCGCCTACTTAAAGTCTCCGTCGCGAAAACCCCGATCGAGAGCCACGATCGGAAAACCTTCCGAGACGCGCCCGCCGCAATCACATCTCGGGGATTCGGAGATCGCCTCCGGCACCCGGGGATTCATCTCCGGAGGACTCTTCATCGCCATGATCGCCTCGGAGTGATGAGTGAGTAGTTCACCTGGACCATGGGTCCATAGCTAGATGGTCGTATTCTCCTTGTTGTGCTTCATTGTTGGATCTTGTGAGCTGCCTAACATGATCAAGATCATCTATATGTAATTCTATATGTTGTGTTTGTCGGGATCCGATGGATAGAGAGTACTATGATTATGGTGATTATCAATCTATTGTTTATGTGTTGTTTATGATCTTGCATGCTCTCCGTTATTAGTAGAGGCTCTGGCCAAGTTTGTACTCTTAACTCCAAGAGGGAGTATTTATGCTCGATAGTGGGTTCATGCCTTCATTGACACCTGGGACAGTGACAGAAAGTTCTAAGGTTGTGATGTGATGTTGCCACTAGGGATAAAACATTGATTCTATGTCTAAGGATGTAGTTGTTGATTACATTACGCAGCATACTTAATGCAATTGTCTGTTGCTTAGCAACTTAATACTGAATGGAGTTCGGATGATAACTCAAGGTGGACTTTTTAGGCATAGATGCGGTTGGATGGCGGTCTATGTACTTTGTCGTAATGCCCAATTAAATCTCACTATATTTATCATATCATGTATATGCATTGTTATGCCTTTCTCTATTTGTCAATTGCCCAGAGTAATTTGTTCACCCAACATGCTTTTATCTTATGGGAGAGACGCCTCTAGTACAAGAAAAGTTGCCATGGCCGACGAAGTTGAAGTCGCGCCGTGGTTGCTGGTACCATGGCCGACGATTTTGGTCCCTCCGTGGTGCATGTCAAAACTTTTTTTTTTTGAGGCCACCTAGCCCGACGAAAGCGGCCAAAACGTGGCGTGTGGTGGCCCGGGACGTGGTGCATCTCGAAATCTCGGGTTCGCCGGCCGAGTCAACGCAAATCCGCACCGCCGAGGGATGTAGGGCCCAGATGGCAGCCTCTCTGGCATTGTTTTTTTTAGATCGCCATCTCGTTCAACGTTCTCCGATCGAGCCGTTTACGATGCAGGATCATGGGTCCCGCATGTCATCCTCTATGAACCAAAATTCTTTCTATTCTTGGATTTTTTTGACCCCCTGATTTCTGGCTACTTCCTTTTTCTTTTGATCCCTTGCCGCCTTGGAAACGTTGAGACCGCTGCTGCTAAATGGGACCCGCATGTCATCCTCTATGTGCAATCAACTTTCTTTTCTTGGAGTTTTTTTGGCACCTCAAATTTGGTCACTTGCCTTTTTCTTTCGATCCCCCGCCTCTCAAACGGTGATACCGCTGCTGCTCTGGGACCCGCATGTCATCCTCTATGTACTATAAAACTTTCTTTTCTTGAATTATTTTTGGCCCTCATATTTGGTCACTTACCTTTTCTTTCGATCCCCGCCTCTCAAACGGTGATACTCTGCTAAATGGGACCCGCATGTCATCCTCTATGTACTATAAAACTTTCTTTTCTTGGTTTTTTTTTTTTCTCATATTTGGTCACTTGACTTTTTCTTTCGATCACCTGCTGCCTCTCAAACAGTGATACCGCTGCTGCTAAATGGGACCCGCATGTCATCCTCTATGTACTATAAAACTTTCTTTTCTTCAATTATTTTTGGCTCCTCATATTTTTCACTTGCCTTTTTCTTTCGATCCCCTGCCGCCTCTCAAACGGTGATACCGCTGCTGCTGGACCGCATGTCATCCTCTATGTACTATAAAACTTTCTTTTCTTGAATTATTTTTGGCTCCTGATATTTTTTCACTTGCCTTTTTCTTTCGAATGCCACGTTTGAGTTGAAACCTGCGGCTCATGGGACCCGCATGTCATCCTCTATGTACTATAAAAGTTCATTTTCTTGGTTTTTTTCACCATCTGATTTTTGGCAATTTCTTTTTCTTTTGATCCCCTGCCACCTCTCAAACGCTGATACCGCTGCTGCTAAATGGGACCCGCATGTCATCCTCTATGTACTATAAAAGTTCATTTTCTTGGTTTTTTTTCACCCTCTGATTTTTGGCAATTTCTTTTTTCTTTTGATCCCCTGCCGCCTCTCAAACGGTGATACCGCTGCTGCTAAATGGGACCCGCATGTCATCCTCTATGTACTATAAAACTTTCTTTTCTTGAATTATTTTTGGCTCCTCATATTTGGTCACTTGCCTTTTTCTTTCGATCTCATGCCACGTTTGAAACGTTGAGGAACCTGGCTCATGGGACCCGCATGTCATCCTCTATGTACTATAAAAGTTCATTTTCTTGGTTTTTTTTCACCCTCTGATTTTTGGCAATTTCTTTTTCTTTTGATCCCTGCCGCCTCTCAAACGGTGATACCGCTGCTGCTAAATGGGACCCGCATGTCATCCTCTATGTACTATAAAACTTTCTTTTCTTGAATTATTTTTGGCTCCTCATATTTGGTCACTTGCCTTTTTCTTTCGATCTCATGCCACGTTTGAAACGTTGAGGAACCTGCTGGCTCATGGGACCCGCATGTCATCCTCTATGAGCAATCAACTTTCTTTTCTTGGAGTTTTTTTGGCACCTCATATTTGGGCACTTGCCTTTTCTTTCGATCTCATGCCACGTTTGAAACGTTGAGGAACCTGCTGGCTCGTGGGACCCGCATGTCATCCTCTATGTGCTATAAAAGTTTCCTTTGTTGGATTTTTTTCACCCTCTGATTTTTGGCTTGCCTTTTTCTTTTGATCCCCTGCCCCCTTTGAAACGTTGAGTAAGCTGTTGGCTCAAGGGACCCGCATGTCATCCTCTATGTCCATCAACTTTCTTTTCTTGGATTTTTTTCACCCCCTAATTACTAGCTACTTTCTTTTTCTTTTGATCTCAAGCCGCATTACAAACATTGAGACCGCTGCTGCAAAATGGGACCCACATGTCATCCTCTATGTACAATAAAGTTTCTTTTCTTGGATTATCTTTTGCTCCTGATATTTTGTCACTTGCCTTTTTCTTTCGATCTCATGCCGCCTTTGAAACGTTGAGTAAGCTGCTGGCTCATGGGTCCCGCATGTCATCCTCTACGAACAATAAAAGTTTCCTTTCTTGGAGTTATTTTTGACCCCTAATTTCTGGCTATTTGCCTTTTTCTTTGGATCTCCTACCCCTTTGAAACGATGAGGACGCTGTTGGCAGGTCGGTCCCACAAGTCATCCTCTATGAACAATAAAAGTTTCCTTTGATGGATTTTTTGAACCCCTAATTAATTTCTGGATATTTCCTTTTTTTTCTTTGATCCCCTGCCGCCTTGGAATCGTTGAGGATGCTGCTGCCTCATGGGTCCCGCATGTCATCCTCTCAGAACGGTAAATGTTTCTTTTCTTGGATATTGTTTACAAATGATTTTTGGCTTATTTTTTCTTTCGATATCCTGCCGCCTTTAAAACGTTGAGGACGCTGCTGGCTCACGGGTCCCACATGTCAGCCTCTATGAACAATAAACGCTGAGGACGCTGCTGCCTCATGGGTCCCGCATGTCATCCTCTCAGAACGAAAATGTTTCTTTTCTTGGATTTTTTACCAACAGATTTTTGGTTTATTTTTTCTTTCCATCCCCTGCCGCCTTTAAAACGACGCTGCTGGCTCATGGGTCCCCGATGTCAGCCTCCCCGTACAAGAAACATGTGATATCTTGATTATTTTGCAGACAATAAACAGTGTATTGCGCTCTGAGCTATTTCAACGGATAAATTAAATCTTTATTTTTACATAAACAAATTTATATGCTGAATCTCCTTGTTTTTTGTTTTTGCGAAGCATAGGACTTTCCTGTTTTTTTTAGAAAAATCCGAACTATCCTGCTTTGAGTGGGCTGAAATTGTACGAGTCAAAAGGCCCAGCAGGATAGTTCGAATGCCCAGATGTCCACATGCAGCCCAATTGAAATCGTTCTTTTTTGGGATTTTTTTCACCCCCTGATTTCTGGCTACTTCATTTTCTTTTGGTCTGTGCCGCCTTGGAAACGTTGAGACCGCTGCTGCAAAATGGGACCCGCATGTCATCCTCTATGTACAATAAAATTTCTTTTCTTAGATTATTTTTGGCTCCTGATATTTGGTCACTTGCCTTTTTCTTTGATCGATGTGCCTCTCAAACGGTGATACCGCTGCGCTAAATGGGACCCGCATGCCATCCTCTATGTACAATCAAGTTTCTTTTCTTGAATTATTTTTGGCTCCTGATATTTGGTCACTTGCCTTTTCTTTCGATCTCATGCCACGTTTGAAACGTTGAAAAACCTGTTGGCTCATGGGACCCGCATGTCATCCTCTATGTACAATAAAACTTTCTTTTCTTGATTTTTGGCTCCTCATATTTGGTCACTTGCCTTTTTCTTTCGATCCCTTGCCGCCTCTCAAGCGGTGATACCGCTGCTGCTAAATGGGACCCGCATGTCATACTCTATGTACAATCAAGTTTCTTTTCTTGAATTATTTTGGATCCTGATATTTGGTCACTTGCCTTTTTCTTCGATCTCATGCCACGTTTGAAACGTTGAAAAACCTGCTGGCTCATGGGACCCGCATGTCATCCTCTATGTACTATAAAAGTTCATTTTCTTGGTTTTTTTCACCCTCTGATTTTTGGCTATTTCCTTTTTCTTTTGATCCCTGCCGCCTTTGAAACGTTGAGGACTCTGCTGGCTCATCGATAAAACTTTCCTTTATTGGAGTTTTTTTACCCCCTGATTTCTGGCTACTTTCTTTTTCTTTTGATCTCATGCCGCGTTTGAAACGTTGAGACCCCTGCTGCTAATGGGACCCGCATGTCATCCTCTATGTACAATAAAGTTTTCTTTTCTTGGATTATCTTTGTCTCCTGATATTTTGTCACTTGCCTTTTTCTTTCGATCTCATGCCGCCTTTGAAACGTTGAGTAAGCTGCTGGCTCATGGGTCCCGCATGTCATCCTCTACGAACAATAAAAGTTTCCTTTCTTGGAGTTATTTTTGAACCCTAATTTCTGGCTACTTCCTTTTTCTTTTGATCCCATGCCGCCTTGGAAACTTGAGACCGCTGCTGCTAAATGGGTCCCGCATGTCATCCTCTATGTACAATAAAATTTCTTTCTTCGATTATTTTCGGGTCCCATATTTGGTCACTTGCCTTTTTCTTTCGATCTCATGCCGCCTTTGAAACGTTGAGGAAGCTGCTGGAGCATGGGTCCCGCATGTCATCCTCTATGAACAATAAAAGTTTCCTTTCTTGGAGTTATTTTTTACCCCTAATTTCTGGCTACTTCCTTTTTCTTTTGATCCCCTGCCGCCTTTGAAACGTTGAAGACTTTGCTGGCTCATGGGTCCCACATGTCAGCCTCTATGAACAATAAACACTTCCTTTCTTGGAGTTATTTTGTACCCCTAATTTCTGGCTATTTGCCTTTTTTCTTTCGATCCCCAGTCGCCTTCTAAACGTAGAGGACGCTGCTGGCTCGTGGGTCCCAGATGTCAGCCTCCATGGACAATAAACCTCTCCTTTGTTGGATTTATTCTTCACCCTCTGATTTTGGCTATTTCCTTTTTCTTTTGATCCACTGCCGCCTTGGAAACATTGAGTAAGCTGCTGACACATGGGGCCCGCATGTCATCCTCTATGTACAATCAACTTGCAAGATCTTCGAGCGAAAGAGCTTGTATTAGTGGGACCCATATGTCAACCTCTATGTACAATAAAAGTTTCCTTTCTTGGATTATTTTTAGCTCCTGATATTCGGTCACTTTCCTTTTTCTTTCGATCTCAAGCCGCCTCTGAAACGTTGAGTAAGGTGCTGGCTCATGGGACCCACATGTCATCCTCTATGTACAATAAAGTTTCTGTTCTTGGATTTTTTTTACCCCTGATTTTTGGTCACTTGCCTTGACGCTGCTGGCTCATGGGTCCCACATGTCAGCATCTATGAACAATAAACCTTTCCTTTGTTGGATTTATTGTTTACCCCTAATTTCTGGCTATTTGCCTTTTTCTTTTGATCCCCACCGGCCTTTGAAAACGTTGAGGAACCTGCTGGCTCATGGGACCCGCATGTCATCCTCTATGTACTATAAAATTTCTTTTCTTGGTTTTTTTTTCACCTCTGATTTTTGGCTATTTCCTTTTCTTTTGATCCCCTGCGCCTTGGAAACGTTGAGTAAGCTGCTGACTCATGGGACCCGCATGTCATCCTCTATGTACAATCAACTTTCTTTTTTTGGAGTTTTTTTACCCCCTAATTTCTGGCTACTTTCTTTTTCTTTTGATCTCAAACCGCATTTGAAACGCTGAAACCGCTGCTGCAAAATGGGACCCGCATGTCATCCTCTATGTACAATAAGTTTCATTTCTTGGATTATTTTTGGCACCTGATATTTGGTCACTTGCCTTTTTCTTCCGATCTCATGCCGCCTTTGAAACGTTGAGTAAGCTGCTGGCTCATGGGTCCCGCATGTCATCCTCTACGAACAATAAAAGTTTCATTTCTTGGAGTTATTTTTGACCCCTAATTTCTGGCTACTTCCTTTTTTCTTTTGATCCACTGCCGCCTTTGAAACGGTGCGGATTCTGCAGACTAATACAAGCTTTTTCTCTCCAAGATCTTGCAAGTTGATAGATTAAATCATGGAATTATTAGGATATGTTTTAAATTTCAAATCCACTTTATGAATTTTTAAAAATACCGTTATCCATGTGGGTATGGAGCGATCAAGGATTTTCATATTGGGCATGAGCAGTTTCAAAAATTGGAACCCTATAATTCAAAATAAATAAAAACAACTTTTATGTAGAATCTCCGTGTATTTTTTTTTTTTGCCAATCATAGGATCTGTGTTTCATTAGAAAAGGGCCGAAATTGCATGAGCAGAAAGGCCCATTTGAAGTTATTGGGCTTCGACGGCCGGAGCAAGTAGACCGATAACAATTACCATGTAGATGTTCCTTGGCAACCCAAAAGTGAAATATTGGGCCCAACAGGGGAAGGTTGAACAGTACTTTTTCTATTGGGAAGGTGGTACATGGGGTTATCCTGACAAAAAAAATGGAACATGGGTTACTGAAGGTTGCCCATTTGTGCCTAATATGTTTGTCAGCAGGAGCTTTACCTTCCGCCGCCGCCGCTCCGCTTCCGCCGCCGCCGCCATGCCTCGTCGCGGGTCGAGCTACCGGTACGGCGGCGTCTCGAGCTCGGGGTACCGCAGCGTCCGCGCGCGCCCCAAATTAAGGTACTTCCTCCTCGGGACGGCACCTACGATAGGCTCGGCTGGCCTTGGGGCATTTACCCCTAGCCTCTTCCATGCTCAAGTTTTTGAAATGTTTCTGGCTCTGTTCAACACTGGATCAAATTTGTCAACATGACCATTCTTATGGAGTAGCAACGAGTTGAATCTCTCAAAACTCTTTAAGTTCTGCAATATAACGACTAATTGGTACTACCTTATACAAAATGATTACATATCCTTATTTTGGAAGCAAGCAATCACACACTTATAGTTTGCTAGTCAGCTGCACGTAACGTTAAAAATCGGCAATTATAATGAATAAACCTGTAATTTTCACTTAAAATGCATTAAGGAGCATCAAATTTGACAAATCAAACCATGTCGTACTGAAAATTGACATGTCTTTCTCATGCAGAAATGTAAAATTATCCATGCATGTGCGTTTATACAGGTTAAGTTTTGCACGTATTATTTTTTGTAACTTTTCTGACTACCTTCAAAGCTCCAATCCTTCTTCATCATCTTTGTTGTACCGCACTGATGCAAGTGAATGCGAGCTGCTCGCCAGACGCGACTTCGTGTCCGATATGTGTACTATGCCTTCTCCATCTAGTGCTAGTTACGCCTCTGTGCTAATTAATTCAGCACAAACCTCTGTCATTGCAGCTGTGACTCACCTCGACCATTGGAGCCCAATCACAAGAGCGAGCTCAGTCTCAACCAGAGAGGCATGTGTCTCATGGTTAGCTATCTACAACTTGCTGTCTTACTAAAACCGTGCCTATCATATAGAGATCACCTCGCTGGTGTAGCAATGGCTGCAAGTAGCTGCTAGCATGAGCGAAGGGGATAAGGAAGAAAAGATTAAAAAAATGGGGTGGGGCCAACAAGCAGGAAAGCTATCTACTAGCTTTATGGATGTTTCTGGAATTGGGTAGAAAATAGTACTCGATGACACTGTAGCAGCGAATCCCAGAGACCAAAGGCCGTTGGATGATGTCTAATGAACGGCAGAACAAAATCGGCGAAATTAGCTTGAATTTTGATAATAAATCTTGGGCATTTTCCCTCGAACATGATTTATCAACTTTGGGTAGTCTCTGGACTAGTCTCCCTCGTCCACCAATTATTATCATAAACTACTGCGGAAAGTTGAGGGCAGTCCCTAGTCCCGAGCACTTCGCCCACTTCCCCTGGCCTCATCCCAGAGATCTCACACCAACCACCTCACCGTCGACTAGCCGCCAGTCTACAGCCCTCCGAAGAATCCCCAATGGCGGCGACGCCCCTACTAGAGCGCTCCTCACGCGAGCGCATCATCGAGTCTGGCCCACATGTCTTCCGTGCCTGCCGTGTGTCGGCAAGCACGACCGACTTCTCCGTCGGCGAGCCGCCGGCCGTGGGCGAGGGCGAGGCGTCCCCGTACACTATGACAGTGCACATCTTCTTCTCGAGGACGTACGAGCTCAGGAGGATGGCCGGCCCCCTCCCTGCCCCACTGGATGAGGACGATATCACCACTACACCCTGCGAAGAGGTGGTGCTGGATCTTGGCTTGCCTCCGAGGAAGCTGCGTAGTGGGGGCAATGTCGTGCGAACTATGCGCGAGATTCTTGCCCGTGTATGGCTGCTCAAGAACCTGAACCTCACGGAGGAGGAGTGGGACATCATCATGCCTTACGATGTTATGCACCTGATGTGGCAGCAGGCGTGTCGTCGGCTCGGTGGCCTCCACTTCGACCTCACCCTTAGGGTGGACCACCGGCTCATCGTCAACTTGCCGGCGCTGCAGGACAGTTGGGTCCTAGTTGCGCCGGAGGACGGCCACTGCAGCATATGCATGCTGGGGCTGTCGCAGCGCACAACGGTGCGTCTCCGGGGATGCAAACACCCGTTCCATAGGAAGTGCATCTTCTCCTGGTTTGTAACGAACGCCAGCTGCCCTATCTGCCGCGATAAAGTGCTGACCCATCTTATTTTCGATTTGTAGCATAGTATGAATAAAAACCCTGTATGATAGGGATGCCATGCCAACTTGAATCCTATGTCAAGAGAAATTCTATTTGATTGTGGTTATAAGATATTCTGCATTAGTTTGATCTATTATCATTCTATTTTCCTATGGGATATGACCCTATGAATCAAACAGCATGTGATTACTTCCACACAATTAAGTTTGACCAACTTTTAGTAGGACAACAAACATAAATAATTAGTCATCATGGGATTACAATCCAACAGATAATTGTCTTCAGGACTCATACATTTTCCAAATAGAAAAATCAAAACAAATCATGGTTCTTCATCTCACAGCATGATACAGAGACAAGAGTCTAATCATCATCATCATCATCATCATCATCATCATCATCACCTCCGTCTTCATTCTGATATTCGTGCATGGTCTCATCCTGCTCGTCCTGTCCATTCTCCTCCTGAGATTCACCAGGTAGCTTCAGTTTATCCATCTCTTTGTCGACTATGCTAACCTCAACAGTGAAATCTACTTCTCCATCATGTGCAGGGATACCTGTATCCAACGAGGTTTCATCAATGTCAGCAACTTTAGTTTGCATACAACCAGCGAAATCATCTTGCTGGGCACCAATTATTGGATCCGCATTCTCATCCAAATCATATATGTTCCTTGCCACAAACTTTTGCACATACTGCCATCCTTTTCTAGATCTGTCTTCCAAGAAAAGTACCTTGGCCGCTTGAGGTACCAAAATATAAGGATCATCCTTGTACCACTGAGCAGTAGTATTGACTGATATGAAATACCCATCATTTCTGGCACCTTTGCCCTTGTTTGGATCTTGGTTGTACCAATAACACTTAAATAGAACCACAGATCGGACAGTAACCTTATCACTATAGAACAACTGAATAACCTCTTCTATGTGACCATAATGGTCAAATGACTCTGATCTCTTTTTTCTGGTTGTCAAGTGATCTCCACTGGTTGTGATGCCACTATTTCGTGTCTTCAAATGTTGTTCACGCTCATAGGAGCTGTAATGGACACCATTGGCATTGCAAGCTGCAGCTACCAACACCCTCTTATCTGGACCACGTGATAGGACAAGGAGATCAGCACTAACAGCGCCTGGATTCTCCGCATGGAGTTTCGAGATCTACGATTACAAAATAGACAAGAGGTCATCTCATGTGAAAACACATAGACAAGTCAGAGTGCAATTGAACATCTTACATATTTCTCAAACCAGTCCTGAAACCCACTCCCACGTGCCGATAGCTTTCCATTCGTTTCCATGTACAACCTGCAAAACATAGCCAAGTCAGCTGAATATATTTCATTTTGATACAAGTTCATAGTATATGCGAGGAACTGAGTAGTTCGTGTGCATAGTACTCACTTAACATATTCATCAGCCTCTGTAGCATTATTCAGCACATACCAAGACAGCTGTTCAAATTCAGACTGCTCTAATGTTTTTTCGGTCCTCTTTCCTATTAGCTCAACACCATGATTAAAAACAGATCCTCCAACTTCCAAAATTCTGCGACCCCGATTGAATCTGGTCTCAATATCAGGAATATATCTTGAGGCAAATGTATATGCTTCAGCAGCAATATACGCCACTGCAATGCAAGCCTCCGGTCTAGCTTTGTTCCTAACTGTATTCTTGAAAGTGCACAGTCGACGTTCTATAGGGTACATCCATCCATACTGTACCGGACCTCTTAAAAGTGCCTCATCAGGTAGATGAACAGCCAAATGCACCATCACATCAAAGAAGGCTGGAGGATATATCAGCTCCAGCTTGCACAGGATTACTGCTATGTCCACCTTAAGACGTTCTACAACAGCTCTGCTTAGAGTTTTACTACATATTTCCCTAAAGAACCTTCCCAACTCTGCAATCACGTTGTACATATTTGGCTTCACTAAATCTTTAATGCCAATAGCTAAAAGCCTTTGCAGCAGGATGTGACAATCGTGAGTTTTCAACCCTTGGAGCTTGTTTCCTTCAGCATTGAGACAATTTGCAATGTTGGAAGCAAATCCGAACGGGAACATCACACCTCGGAGGTACTCACAAAATAATCTCCTTTTAGGCATCGGCAATGTGAATTCCGCGCCTCGAAATTTATAATGTTTTTCCTTGCCTTTGTTCACTTTGTCATTACGATCCAGTTGCAAGTGCCTGTTAACATTCAATGTTGCACAATCAATCCTAGCATTTGAGCTATCTTTTGTCTTGGATGGAATGTTGAGTAATGTGCCGACAATGCTGTCACATATATTCTTCTCCATGTGCATGATATCAATATTATGCCGAAGCTTCTTACCAGCCCAATACGGCAAGTCCCAAAGAGTGGTCCTGCGCTTATAAAATATTCTCGGTCTATCATTTTCCATTTCCTTCCTCTTGGTACGTGCTGCTATTTCACCTCCCATCTTCCTTTTGGTAGCTGCTAGACTCAGTTCATCTCCTCTCTTCTTCCTTTTTCTATCTGCTACTACTGCTGCTGCATCTTCTGTATTCTTCTCTGCTGTACCTGCTGTGGCGGCTGGTGGTTTTCCTGGTTTAACATTTCTGACCGCTTCTAGGTGCGCCTCCAACTCGTGACTCTTAAAGTGCTGCGGTTTAGTCTTTTTACAGGCCTGATCACCAATAAATTGCAATTTTTTTCTATTTTTTCGGAAACTGTGATCTAATGGAAGGAAACGGCGATGGCCCATATAGCATATCTTGTTTATTATCCTCACTGCCAGCTGATCAGTATCACAGTGAACACATGCATTATAACCTGATGTTACTCTGCCTGACATAGTGCCCAAAGCTGGATAATCATGGGTGCAATACAGTACAGCAGCACGTAATAGAAAATTTTGTTCTTTAGGTTGACACACATCCCGTGTAGGGACACCCTCCCATAATGTTTGCAAGTCTCTAATAAGAGGCTGCATGAACACATCAAAATCCTTCCCAGGAGATTTGGGACCTGGGATGAGTAAGGCCATCATACAGTTCGACTGATCGGTGCATGTCCAGGGAGCCTGGTTGTAAGGTGTAACTAGTACTGGCCACATGCTATACGAGTTGCTCATGTTGCCAAATGGGTTGAATCCATCTGTAGCAAGGCCAAGTCTCAGGTTCCTTGGATCTGCAGCAAAATCTGGATGATCCAGGTCGAATTGCTTCCATTCATCGCCATCAGCAGGATGCCTCAGTAAATCAGGGTCGGGCGTGAGAATCTCTTTGTGCCATCTTGTTTCCCGAGATGTTTGTTCTGAAGCAAACAACCTCTGCAATCTTTGTACAAGTGGAAAGTATCTCAGAACCTTCCAAGGAATCTTTTTCTTACCACCAGCTCCATCATGTTTCCATCTTGATTCCTTACATACTGGACATTCATCGAGGTCATTATACTCCATCCAAAACAGTGCACAGTTATTTTTGCAAAAATCAATCTTCTCATATCCAAGTCCCAGTACCTTGATGTACTGCTTCACCTCATAAAAGGATTTTGGCAGTCCAGCCCCAGGGAGTGCATCGCTGTATGTCTTCGCAACTGCATTGAACGCTTTATTGGTAATCCCCTGGTATGACTTGTCATGAAGTAATTTCACAATTAATTCGAATCTTGACACAACAGAACCAGGGGCCACTAAGCGCTTAGCATCTTCTATCAGGTCATGGAAAAGAGGCTTTTTGTGATAACCATGGGGCTGTTGGCTTGCATATGGATACAGATCCCGTAACAAATTAGCAGTAGCCTCATCCTGGACGAGATCTTCAGGCTGATAACCATCAGAATAAAGAGGATCAATAATGTCAGGCTGATCATAGTGTTCACCATGGTTAATCCACCTGATATATGTCTGGTCCATCCCATAAACGAATAAATGATCTGAGACTACATGTTGAGGCTTGGACCCAATATTCAAACATACACGGCATGGACAAATCACTTCCTTTGTCTTGTCGCCGTCAGTAAAATCACTAACGTGCTTCATGAAGTCTTCAATACCACTCAAATATGTTGGTGTGGTTAATGAGTGAAATAATATCCAAGTTCTGTCCATCTGTTGAGGAGATAGATGGTCAGAGAAGCGATAAGCTATTTCAACAAACAGGTCACCTACGAATGTAAGCAAGCATACCTGAGCAAACAGGTCGAATATAAAACTATAAATGCTACATTATTTGAGCCGATTTCAGCAAACAAACTGAGTGCAAAACTACGGCTACCTAGCGAACAGATTTTTTTAGGCTGACCACTGGGTTTCCCCACTTTGTATTTTTTTATTAATAAAAAGAGGGAAATATGTACAAAAGTTGCTGGAGAGCAGCAACTAAAAGGATCATAGATCCCAAGCAGCAAAATATATATAAAATGTTCTACCCATGATATGATTTCCTCTTTGCCTTATGAACAAGGAGAGCAATTTCATCCTTGAATCTCTTGTGCCATCTATAAATGCTTGGGGGGGAGGGGCGAACAGATCTATCGAAAGCAATACAATACCAACACATTCTTTCTTCTTTTTTGCCGTAATTCCGCCGATCTATTAGCAGTGCAAAGAAGCCAAAAGTAATAAGATTACATACAGGTTCATAGACCACCAGGGCCGTACCTGAGAATACGGAGGGCCTGAGCAAAACAAGAAATAGAGGCCCTCAACATGATCATTGGCAACTAAAATGATTTATATATACTACTCACTCCATTTCAATAAACAATGCACCCTTGTTTTTCGTATTTTATCTTCGAAAAAATATTAATCTATATCTCTCTATTTAAAAATGATGTTTCAATTTTATGTAGATATACATGTATTTAGATGAGTTTAGTTTGCAGATACATGCAAGTTTTGATGAAGTTGAAACATATTTTTCAGGATGAAGTATATAAAAAAATTGATATAAAACTGGTATCATTAGAAAGTATTTTCCAACACGATTCTAACAATGCTGCTTATGTATTATATGATCGTGATATTGTTGTCCTATTTATTTGGTCAAGGTTCACATTGAAATGTGGTAAAATAAATTAAAAGAAGTGCATCGTGTGAAAAAGCAATCTAAGAATTCAAAAGTGCTAATTGTTAGTCGAAACATGACATCATTGAGACAAAATATTAATATTCATTGGAAGACTAACTGAATTAGCTGCACTCGCGATGAAAGAGAAAGAGAAGATACGGGTAAGAGCAAGTACAATAAGGTACAGTCTTTTTGTTTGTTTGTTTGGGTTGCTCATCAAGCTTATCGCTCGATACAATAAGGTACAGTCAGCGGGAGTGGTGTTTGGAACATGGGTGCATAGTGGGTGGTATCATAGAGTACTATCATAGATATGCTATATTTATTATAGTGGAGTATTGAGGGAAAATCGGCTAAATCAATTTGAAGAAAATCGACAAAGTCAAATTAGAGGAAATTCTTCATCGATGATCAGATTTCTTACATAGAAGAGCTGATTGCCCTCAAAAGGAAGAATCTATCCATCTTCATTGATTTAAAAGGGGATTTCTTACAAGGAGAAGCTGATTGCTCAACAAAAGGGGAACAGATTGCTACGGCTAGTCTTATGCTAGTAAATCCCTACTCTAAGGGCTGTTGCCGTCTTCGTCGTCGCTGGGGTAGCTGCCGTCATTGCTACTGTCGACGAATTCCTCGTCGCTGCTACTGTGACCTTCAGCGGAGGCCTCTTCCTCTTCATCATCATCCTCCTCATCGGACCAGGCCCAGCCACGGATGCGCTTTGGTGGCGGTTCATCGGAGGAGGTGTCGTCCTCTGGTTCCTTCTTCGTGTCGGAGGAGATGTCTTCGTCTTCGTCGTCCTCTTCTTCTTCTTCTTCTTCTTTGGTGGAGGAAGTGAATTTACCCCGGAAGAGAGGGTCGTCGTCGTCGCTCTCCGCCTCCAGTTCTCCGTCAATCAGGAATCGGAGGTCATCTTCCCCGTCAGTCAGGGGCATGTCGCCATCCGACCAGACGAGGTCCTCGGGTCGACCCTCTGGTACGAAGTCGAAGTCGAACTCTTGCTCGTCCCAATGCTTGGGAGCGCGCCTATTGTACGCTTCCATCTGGCTGACCTCTGGCTCCAGCTCACTCGAGGAAAAGGATTGGGAGGAGGAAGAGGAAGACATGGTTACAGAGGAGGAGGGTTTTTGGGCCGATGGCTGGTTTGAAGCAGGAGGATGAAGAAGTGAACTGTTCGATGCGGTTAAATAAAAAGAGAAAGTGTGGCAAATCATAAAATATTCAAAACTGTCAAATCGTGCAGAGAAGTTGAGAAGGCAAGGCGTCATGATGAAGAATACTGCGACGGTTCTGCTCTGCCACGACATGACCCCTCGAAGGAAAAACAGATGGTTTTGATATTATCATTACCAAAACCAGGGGGGCATGTGTTATCACCGGATTTTGGCCAAATCAATCGGATGTCTAATCAATCGGTTACATGCACTAGCTCAGTGTTCGCATGGCTGCACGCCACATGTATTAGCACCGCATGTATACATATACATCACTCATCTTGATTAATTGCTCAGCTCATTAAACTATCAAAGATCTTGCACGGCTTGGACGCAGGGTATGCCGTGGCATATACGGCATACCCTGTAGATCCGCCACCAAACAAGGAGAGCCATTTCATCCTTGAATCTCTTGCGGCTTCTGTAAAAGCTTGGGGGCGAACAGATCAATCGAAAGCAATATAATACCAACAAATTCTTTCTTCTTTTTGGCCGTAAATCCACCGATGTATTAGCAGTGCAAAGAACCCAGAAGTAATAAGATTACAAACAGGTCCATAGAGGACTGGCACCAAGCGACGACTACAGACATTGGGCAATGGTGAGCAGTACAGTGTACAGTACGAACGAATTCGAGCAAATAGGTAAAGCGGAAAACAATGTCAAACAAACACATCGAGAGGAAAACAATATCAACCGATCGATTCGAACGAACTAACGAACTTATAAGGGCTGGGCGACGGCGACTGACTTCGATTGAGCTATAATGAATCGTACTTGCCCAGGCCTGAAGATAGCATGCATACCGTGAGGATCTACCAGCTGACCGCGCCTGCCGGTGCGGCTGGAGAAGAACGGCGCCACCAGCAGTCGCCGGCTGACGCGGCTGATAGACAGCGTGGGGAAGTTTTGGTGCGCGGCCTGGTTCACCGAGGGTGTGTCTAGAGAAGAACAGGGCGCCGAAGGAGGTGTCTAGAGAAGAACAAGGTGGGCTGGGTGCTGAGTTAAAGGCGAGCGTTCGAAATATTGGGCGCGCGTTCGAAAGTTTAGGTGCGCGAGGGAGGTGTCTGCTGTGCTGAGTTAAAGGCGAGCGTTCGAAATTTCCCCGTCCTCTTCTTTTTTGGGCTAATCTATCTATACCTCTATTCTATCTACATGTTTTTTATTTTTTTTCTATTCTATACATGAGTTTTTGAAATTGAATTTTTTCACTCTGTCAGCCTTCCGGCCAATGCTCATTTGAAGTAATTGAAGCTGTTGATTTGCAGCTTAGAGGTGCTATCTACCGCTCATCATACAAGGACTCTTCAGATCTAAACGGCTGTGAATGCACGGATTCGTCACCCATCCTTCCCTTGGACTGGCGATGCTGAAAGCCTGAAACACTGGAACCCTCTAGATACTTCGGGATACCTCACTGCCCCACATTATTAGACAGGCCTTTTCCGACACGGGAAGTCAAAAGTTGGGGGCTCCATGCAGTACATATGAATACTCGCTAGCTGCATGGTCTAGAAGCAGACTAGAGTAAATCATCAATTCGTCAAATCAATTGGTGTATAATTTTTTTTTAGGAGCTAAGACGCCTGCATGAACCATTTTATCAACTTGAATGCTTACTACATGACATAAGAAGACTATGTACTTTGGTTTTTCATTTTTCTGATTTTTTAAATTTTGTGCCCATTTGAATCTTGGTCAAATCCTAGGTTTGACCAAGATTAAACAAGTTTAAAACATGAAAATGAAAAGGTAATCATGGATCCTTCTTAGTCACTCTAAAATGAAGCTTTTGGGATGTTCTTGAAATTTCCATGTTTGAAACCCAAAACGACTTCTCTTCATGCTTGACTTCATAAGACAGAGTTTAGGGGTTAGGGGGTAGATACATGATTTGTCTAGTTTGCATATGTCTAGACCTTTTTTGTCAACTTTAATGCTTACTATATGACATAAGAAGATTATGTGCTTTGGTTTTTCATTTTTCTATTTTTTTTGAATTTTATGCCCATATATTTGAATCTTTGTCAAATCCTAGGTTTGACCAGGATTTAAACAAGTTTAAAACATGAAAATGAAAAGGTAAGCCTGGATCCTTCTTAGTCACTCTAAAATGAAGCTTTTGGGAGGTTCTTGAAATTTCCATGTTTGAAACCCAAAACTCAAGCTAGTTGATAAACAAAGTCTAGACATATTCAAACCAGAAAAATCATGTATCTACCCCTAACCCTAAACTTTGTCTTAATTATGAAGTCAAGCACGAAGAGAAGTCGTTTTGGGTTTCAAACATGGACATTTCAAAAACCCTCCCAAAAGCATTGTGGTGTGACGTACTAAGAAGGATACATGCTTACATTTTCAACAACCCCCCTAAAAGCTTCATTATAGAGTGACTAAGAAGGATCCAGTCTGGCGGGCTTACCTTTTATTTTCTTGTTTTAAACTTGTTCAAATCTCGGTCAAACCTAGGATTTGACCAAGATTCAAAATGTGCATCAAAATTTAAAAAAAATAAAAACCAAATTAAAGCACATAGTGTTCTTATGTCATATAGTAAGCATTAAAGTTGATAAACAAGGTCTAGACACATATTCAAACAAGACAAATCATGTATCTATACCCCTAACCCCTAAACTCTATCTTATGAAGTCAACAACATGAAGAGAAGTGGTTTTGGGTTTCAAACATGGAAATTTCAAAAACCTCCCAAAAGCTTCATTTTAGAGTGACTAATATATATAAGAAGGATCCATGCCTGCTTACCACCTTTTCATTTTCATATTTTAAACTTGTTTAAATCCGTGTCAAATTAAACCAAGGATTTGACCAAAAGATTCAAATGGGCATAAAATTTTAAAAAAATCAGAAAAATGAAAAACAAAAGCATATAGTCTTCTTATGTCATATAGTAAGCATTCAAGTTGATAAACAAGGTTTGGACATGCATATTCAAACCTAGGAAAATCATGTATCTATCCCTAGCCTAAACTCTATCTTATGAAGTCAAGCATGAAGAGAAGTGGTTTTGGGTTTCAAACATGAAAATTTCAAGAACATCCCAAAAACTTCATTTTAGAGTGACTAAGAAAGGATACAGGCTTCCCTTTTCATTTTCATGTTTTATACTTGTTTAAATCTTGGTCAAACCTAGGATTTGACAAAGATTCAAATGTGCATCAAAATAAAAAAATCAGAAAAATTAAAAACCAAAGCACATAGTTTTCTTATGTCATATAGTTAGCATTAAAGTTGATATAAACAAGGTCTAGATATATTCAAACAAGAAAAATCATGTATCTACCCCTAACCCTAAACTCTGTCTTATGTAGTCAAGCATGAAGAGAAGTGGTTTTGGGTTTCAAACTTGGAAATTTCAAGAACCCCCCAAAAGCTTCATTTTAGAGTGACTAAAGGATCCAGGTTGGGCTTACCTTTTATTTTCATGTTTTAAAATTGTTCAAATCTTGGTCAAACCGTACCTAGGATTTGATCAAGATTCAAATGGGCATAAAATTTCAAAAAAAATGAAAAACCAAAGCATATAGCCTTCTTATGTCATATAGTAAGCACTCAAGTTGGTAAACAAGGTCTAGACATATTCAAACCAGAAAAATCATGTTTCTACCCCTAGCCCTAAACTTTGTCTTATGAAGTCAAGCACGAAGAGAAGTCGTTTTGGATTTCAAACATGGAAATTTCAAAAACCTTCCCAAAAGCTTCATTTTGGAGTGACTAAGAAGGATACAGGCTTACCTTTTCATTTTCATGTTTTAAACTTGTTTAAATATTGGTTAAGCCTAGGATTTGACCAAGATCAAATGGGCATAAAAATTCAGAAAAAATCAAAAAAATGAAAACCAAAGCACATAGTATTATTATGTCATATAGTAAGCATTCAAGTTGATAAACAAGGTCTAAACAACAAACTAGACAAATCATGTATCTACCCCCTAACCCTAAACTCTGTCTTATGAAGTCAAGCATGAAGAGAAGTGGTTTTGGGTTTGAAACATGGAAATTTCAAAAAACTCCCAAAAGCTTCTCATTTTTGAGTGACTAAGAAGGATTCAGGCTTACCTTTTCATTTTCATGTTTTAAACTTGTTCAAATCTTGGTCAAACTTAGGATTTGACCAAGATTCAAATGGGCATAAAAATTGGGAGGAAGGGTATGAATTACAATTCAAAAAAACAAGGTAACTTAAATACTTGGATGCCCCAAAGATGTGTGGAAGCCCAGAACAATGGCAAAACATGTGCGCACGCTGCATCCAATTCAAGTAGAACACATAGTAGGCATCGATAGTTTGACCTAAATTTGAAATCAAAGAGAAGGTGGTTAGAAAAAATCGAAATTGGCAAAGCAAAGCATGAAATCATAAATTTGTGATGCACTATAGCTATGAAAAGTATCAAACAATGCATACCAAAATGATTTTTTAGAGGAATACTAGTTCAACTTATTTTAATTTTATATTAGTAGCCCAAAATCGAACTAGTAGTTGGATATTTTTGAACTTGATCTGTAGTAGTGGGCAAAACCCTAGTTTAACCTATTTAATCATAGATTCGTAGGTCGATTTTTCTACTTTTTTATTATTACTATGCAGCACATGTGTGTTTGCCCGTCGAGTGAAACTCGGAGGAAGAGGGATCACTCGGAAGGAGAGAAGAAGGGAGAGAATTATGGTGTCTCCCCTTTTTCGGGTGATGATGTTGACTTTTGTGCAGGGTTTGTCAGTGAGCAGGAGGTGCGAGCGAGCGAGCGAGCGAGAGCGAGGCCGAGAATGAGAGAGATTTGTTTTTTTTTGTGAGAGGGACGACCGAAGGATCCAAGGACCCAGAGACTTCCAATACGCATCATGCGTCTTCTCTTGACAAAGAAAATGGCTGGGAGTTTGCGTACCTATTGCACGTGACTTGTGCTCACTGAAGTGTGGGACCTCACGCATGGGCACCACACGTAAGTGACAGACCTGTTGATGTAAAAACTCGGTTGATTATTATACTACTACATTTATACAAAGTTTCCTATGGATTCAAGGGTACGAAAGCCAAGTTAAATCATTTACATGACATTATTTTTTCCATGAAGCCAAGTTAACTCATTTATCAATTGGTACATTTTGGAGTGACTAAGAAGGATCCAGGCTTACCTTTTCATTTTCATGTTTTAAACATGTTTAAATCTTGGTCAAACCTATGACTTGACCAAGATTCAAATGGGCATAAAAATTCAAAAAAAAGAAAAACAAAAGCACACCGTCTTCCTATGTCATATATCAAGGTGATAAACAAGGTCTGACATATTCAAACCACAAAAATCATGTATCTACCCCCTAACCCTAAACAAGGATCCAGGCTTACCCTTTTCATTTTCATGTTTTTAAACTTGTTCAAATCTTGGTCAAACTTAGGATTTGACGAAGATTCAAATGGGCGTAAAAATACTTAGAAAAATCATGTACGTATCTACCCCAAACCCTAAACTCTATCTTACGAAGCCAAGCATGAAGAGAAGTGGTTTTGGGTTTCAAACATGGAAATTTCAAAAACCTCCCAAAAGCTTCATTTTAGAGTGACTAAGAAGGATCCATGCTTACCTTTTATTTTCATGTTTTAAACATGTTCAAATCTTGGTCAAACCGTACGTACCTAGGATTTGACCAAGATTCAAATGGGCATAAAAATTCAAAAAAAAAAAAACTAAAGCACATAGCCTAGCTTCTTATATATGCCATATAGTAAGCACTCAAGCTAGTTGATAAACAAAGTCTAGACATATTCAAACCAGAAAAATCATGTATCTACCCCTAACCCTAAACTTTGTCTTAATTATGAAGTCAAGCACGAAGAGAAGTCGTTTTGGGTTTCAAACATGGACATTTCAAAAACCCTCCCAAAAGCATTGTGGTGTGACGTACTAAGAAGGATACATGCTTACATTTTCAACAACCCCCCTAAAAGCTTCATTATAGAGTGACTAAGAAGGATCCAGTCTGGCGGGCTTACCTTTTATTTTCTTGTTTTAAACTTGTTCAAATCTCGGTCAAACCTAGGATTTGACCAAGATTCAAAATGTGCATCAAAATTTAAAAAAAATAAAAACCAAATTAAAGCACATAGTGTTCTTATGTCATATAGTAAGCATTAAAGTTGATAAACAAGGTCTAGACACATATTCAAACAAGACAAATCATGTATCTATACCCCTAACCCCTAAACTCTATCTTATGAAGTCAACAACATGAAGAGAAGTGGTTTTGGGTTTCAAACATGGAAATTTCAAAAACCTCCCAAAAGCTTCATTTTAGAGTGACTAATATATATAAGAAGGATCCATGCCTGCTTACCACCTTTTCATTTTCATATTTTAAACTTGTTTAAATCCGTGTCAAATTAAACCAAGGATTTGACCAAAAGATTCAAATGGGCATAAAATTTTAAAAAAAATCAGAAAAATGAAAAACAAAAGCATATAGTCTTCTTATGTCATATAGTAAGCATTCAAGTTGATAAACAAGGTTTGGACATGCATATTCAAACCTAGGAAAATCATGTATCTATCCCCTAGCCCCTAAACTCTATCTTATGAAGTCAAGCATGAAGAGAAGTGGTTTTGGGTTTCAAACATGAAAATTTCAAGAACATCCCAAAAACTTCATTTTAGAGTGACTAAGAAAGGATACAGGCTTCCCTTTTCATTTTCATGTTTTATACTTGTTTAAATCTTGGTCAAACCTAGGATTTGACAAAGATTCAAATGTGCATCAAAATAAAAAATCAGAAAAATTAAAAACCAAAGCACATAGTTTTCTTATGTCATATAGTTAGCATTAAAGTTGATATAAACAAGGTCTAGATATATTCAAACAAGAAAAATCATGTATCTACCCCTAACCCTAAACTCTGTCTTATGTAGTCAAGCATGAAGAGAAGTGGTTTTGGGTTTCAAACTTGGAAATTTCAAGAACCCCCCAAAAGCTTCATTTTAGAGTGACTAAAGGATCCAGGTTGGGCTTACCTTTTATTTTCATGTTTTAAAATTGTTCAAATCTTGGTCAAACCGTACCTAGGATTTGATCAAGATTCAAATGGGCATAAAATTTCAAAAAAAATGAAAAACCAAAGCATATAGCCTTCTTATGTCATATAGTAAGCACTCAAGTTGGTAAACAAGGTCTAGACATATTCAAACCAGAAAAATCATGTTTCTACCCCTAGCCCTAAACTTTGTCTTATGAAGTCAAGCACGAAGAGAAGTCGTTTTGGATTTCAAACATGGAAATTTCAAAAACCTTCCCAAAAGCTTCATTTTGGAGTGACTAAGAAGGATACAGGCTTACCTTTTCATTTTCATGTTTTAAACTTGTTTAAATATTGGTTAAGCCTAGGATTTGACCAAGATCAAATGGGCATAAAAATTCAGAAAAAATCAAAAAAAATGAAAACCAAAGCACATAGTATTATTATGTCATATAGTAAGCATTCAAGTTGATAAACAAGGTCTAAACAACAAACTAGACAAATCATGTATCTACCCCCTAACCCTAAACTCTGTCTTATGAAGTCAAGCATGAAGAGAAGTGGTTTTGGGTTTGAAACATGGAAATTTCAAAAAACTCCCAAAAGCTTCTCATTTTTGAGTGACTAAGAAGGATTCAGGCTTACCTTTTCATTTTCATGTTTTAAACTTGTTCAAATCTTGGTCAAACTTAGGATTTGACCAAGATTCAAATGGGCATAAAAATTGGGAGGAAGGGTATGAATTACAATTCAAAAAAACAAGGTAACTTAAATACTTGGATGCCCCACTACAGAAAAGTTGCCATGGCCGACGAAGTTGAAGTCGCGCCGTGGTTGCTGGTGTACCATGGCCGACGATTTTGGTCCCTCCGTGGTGCATGTCAAAACTTTTTTTTCTCGTTTTTGAGGCCACCTAGCCCGACGAAAGCGGCCAAAACGTGGCGTATGGTGGCCCGGGACGTGGTGCATCTCGAAATCTCGGGTTCGCCGGCCGAGTCAACGCAAATCCGCACCGCCGAGGGATGTAGGGCCCAGATGGCAGCCTCTCTGGCATTGTTTTTTTTCTACATCGCGCCATCTCGTTCAACGTTCTCCGATCGAGCCGTTTACGATGCAGGATCATGGGTCCCGCATGTCATCCTCTATGAACCAAAATTCTTTCTATTCTTGGATTTTTTTGACCCCCTGATTTCTGGCTACTTCCTTTTTCTTTTGATCCCTTGCCGCCTTGGAAACGTTGAGACCGCTGCTGCTAAATGGGACCCGCATGTCATCCTCTATGTGCAATCAACTTTCTTTTCTTGGAGTTTTTTTGGCACCTCAAATTTGGTCACTTGCCTTTTTCTTTCGATCCCCTGCCGCCTCTCAACGGTGATCGCTGCTGCTACTGGGACCCGCATGTCATCCTCTATGTACTATAAAACTTTCTTTTCCTGGATTATTTTTGGCGCCTCAAATTTGGTCACTTGCCTTTTTCTTTCGATCCCCTGCCGCCTCTCAAACGGTGATACCTGTGCTAAGCTGGGACCCGTGTCATCCTCTATGTACTATAAAACTTTCTTTTCTTGAATTATTTTTGGCACCTCATATTTGGTCACTTGCCTTTTTCTTTCGATCCCTGCCGCCTCTCAAACGGTGATACCGCTGCTGCTAGCTGGGACCCGCATGTCATCCTCTATGTACTATAAAACTTTCTTTTTTTGGATTATTTTTGGCACCTCATATTTGGTCACTTGCCTTTTTCTTTCGATCCTGCCGCCTCTCAAACGGTGATACCGCTGCTGCTAACGGGACCCGCATGTCATCCTCTATGTACTATAAAACTTTCTTTTCCTGGATTATTTTTGGCACCTCAAATTTGGTCACTTGCCTTTTTCTTTCGATCCCCTGCCGCCTCTCAAACGGTGATACCGCTGCTGCTGGGACCCGCATGTCATCCTCTATGTACTATAAAACTTTCTTTTCTTGGATTTTTTTTGGCACCTCATATTTGGTCACTTGACTTTTTCTTTCGATCTGCTGCCTCTCAAACGGTGATACCGCTGCTGCTAACTGGGACTCGCATGTCATCCTCTATGTACTATAAAACTTTCTTTTCATGGATTATTTTTGGCACCTCATATTTGGTCACTTGCCTTTTTCTTTCGATCCGCCTTTGAAACGTTGAGACTGCTGCTACTAACCCGCATGTCATCCTCTATGTACTATAAAACTTTCTTTTCCGGATTATTTTTGGCACCTCAAATTTGGTCACTTGCCTTTTTCTTTCGATCCGCCGCCTCTCAAACGGTGATACCGCTGCTGCTAAATGGGACCCGCATGTCATCCTCTATGTACTATAAAACTTTCTTTTTGGATTATTTTTGGCACCTCATATTTAGTCACTTGACTTTTTCTTTCGATCCCCTGCCTCAAACGGTGATACCGCTGCTGCTAAATGGGACCCGCATGTCATCCTCTATGTACTATAAAACTTTCTTTTCTTGGATTATTTTTGGCTCCTGATATTTGGTCACTTGCGTTTTTCTTTCGATCTCATGCCACGTTTGAAACTTTGAGGAACCTGCTGGCTCATGGGACCCGCATGTCATCCTCTATGTGCTATAAAAGTTTATTTTCTATGGTTTTTTTTCACTCTCTGATTTTTGTCTATTTCCTTTTTCTTTTGATGCCCTGCCGCCTTGGAAACGTTGAGTAAGCTGCTTACTCATGGGACCCGCATGTCATCCTCTATGTACAATCAAGTTTCCTTGAATTATTTTTGGCTCCTGATATTTCGTCACTTGCCTTTTTCTTTCGATCTCATGCCACGTTTGAAACGTTGAGGAACCTGCTGGCTCATGGGACCCGCATGTCATCCTCTACGAACAATAAAAGTTTCCTTTATTGGAGTTATTTTTGACCCCTAATTTCTGGCTATTTGCCTTTTTCTTTTGATCCCCTGCCCCCTTTGAAACGATGAGGACGCTGTTGGCAGGTCGGTCCCATATGTCATCCTCTATGAACAATACAAGTTTCCTTTGGTGGATTTATTTTTTACCCCTAATTAATTTCTGGCTATTTCCTTTTTTTTCTTTGATCCCCTGCCGCCTTGGAAACGTTGAGGATGCTGCTGCCTCATCGGTCCCGCGTGTCATCCTCTCAGAACGATAAATGTTTTCTTTTCTTGGATTTTTTTACCAACTGATTTTTGGTTTTTTTTTTTTTTCGATCCACTGCCGCCTTTGAAACGTTGACGACGCTGCTGGCTCATGGGTCCCGATGTCAGCCTCCCCGTACAAGAAACATGTGATATCTTGATTATTTTGCAGACAATAAACAGTGTATTTCGCTCTGAGCTATTGCAAACGGATAAATTAAATCTTTATTTTTACAACATATATCTTGAATCTCCTTGTTTTTTGTTTTGGCGAAGCATAGGACTTTCCTGTTTTTTTTTTTTGAGAAAAATCCGAACTATCATGTTCTGGAGTGGGCTGAAATTGTACGTGTCAAAAGGCCCAGAAGGATAGTTCGAAGGCCCAGATGTCCAGATGCAGCCCAATTGAAATCTTTCTTTTCTTGGATTTTTTTCACCCCCTGATTTCTGGCTACTTCATTTTTCTTTTGGAAACGTTTGACCGCTGCTGCAAAATGGGACCCGCATGTCATCCTCTATGTACAATAAAGTTTCTTTTCTTGGATTATTTTTGGCTCCTGATATTTGGTCACTTGCCTTTTTCTTTCGATCTCATGCCACGTTTGAAACGTTGAGGAATCTGCTGGCTCATGGGACCCGCATGTCATCCTCTATGTACAATAAAAGTTTGATTTCTTGGATTTTTTTCACCCTCTGATTTTTGGCTATTTCCTTTTTCTTTTGATCCCCTGCCGCCTTTGAAACGTTCGTGCTGGCTCATAGGTCCCACATGTCAGCCTGTATGAACGATAAAGCTTTCCTTTCTTGGAGTTTTTTTACCCCCTAATTTCTGGCTACTTTCTTTTTCTTTTGATCTCAAGCCGCATTTGAAACGTTGGGACCGCTGCTGCAAAATGGGACCCGCATGTCATCCTCTATGTACAATAAAGTTTCTTTTCTTGGATTATTTTTGGCTCCTGATATTTGGTCACTTGCCTTTTTCCTTCGATCCCATGCCACGTTTGAAACGTTGAGGAACCTGCTGGCTCATGGGACCCGCATGTCATCCTCTATGTACTACAAAAGTTTATTTTCTTGGGGTTTTTTTCACTCTCTGATTTTTGGCTATTTCCTTTTTCTTTTGATCCCCTGCCGCCTTGGAAACGTTGAGTAAGCTGCAAACTCGTGGGACCCGCATGTCATCCTCTATGTACAATCAATTTTCTTTTCTTGGAGTTTTTTTACCCCCTAATTTCTGGCTACTTTCTTTTTCTTTTGATCTCAAACCGCATTTGAAACGTTGGGACAGCATGTCATCCTCTATGTACAATAAAAGTTTCTTTTTTTGGATTATTTTTCACCCTCTGATTTTTGGTCACTTGCCTTTTTCTTTCGATCTCATGCCGCCCTTGAAAACGTTGAGGAACCTGCTGGCCCATGGGACCCACATGTCATCCTCTATGTACTATAAAAGTTTCTTTTCTTTGATTTTTTTCACCCTCTGATCTTTGGCTATTTCCTTTTTCTTTTCATCCCCTGCCGCCTTGGAAACGTTAGTAAGCTGCTGACTGGTGGGACCCGCATGTCATCCTCTATGTACAATCAAGTCTCTTTTCTTGGATTTTTTTTACCCCCTTATTTTTGGTCACTTGCCTTTTTCTTTCGATCTCATGCAGCCTCTGAAACGTTGAGAAGCTGCTGGCTCATGGGACCCACATGTCATCCTCGATACTATAAAAGTTTCTTTTCTTGGATTTTTTTCACCCTCTTATTTTTGGCTGTTTCCTTTTTCTTTTGATCCCCTGCCGCCTTGGAAACATTGATTAAGCTGCTGACACAAGGGGCCCGCATGTCATCCTCTATGTACAATCAACTTGCAAGATCTTGGAGCGGAAGAGCTTGTATAAGTGGGACCCATATGTCATCCTCTATGTACAATAAAAGTTTCTTTTTCTTGGATTATTTTTTGCTCCTGGTATTTGGTCTCTTTCCTTTTTCTTTCGATCTCATGCCGCCTCTGAAACGTTGAGTAAGGTGCTGGGTCATGGGACCCGCATGCCATCCTCTATGTACAATCAACTTTCTTTTCTGGGAGTTTTTTTACCCCTAATTTCTGGCTACTCTTTTTCTTTTGATCTCAAGCCGCATTTGAAACGTTGACACCGCTGCTGCAAAATGGGACCCGCATGTCATCTTTTATGTACAATAAAGTTTCTTTTCTTGGATTATTTTTGGCTCCTGATATTTGGTCACTTGTCTTTTTCTTTCGATCTCATGCCCCCTTTGAAACGTTGAGGAAGCTGCTAGCGCATGGGTCCCGCATGTCATACTCTATGAACAATAAAAGTTTCCTTCCTTGGAGTTATTGTTTACCGCTAATTTCTGGCTACTTCCTTTTTTCTTTTGATCCCCTGCCGCCTTGGAAACGTTGAGTAAGCTGCTGACACAAGGGGCCCGCATGTCATCCTCTATGTACAATCAACTTGCAAGATCTTGGAGCGAAAGAGCTTGTATAAGTGGGACCCATATGTCATCATCTATGTACAATAAAAGTTTCTTTTCTTGGATTATTTTTTGCTCCTGATATTTGGTCACTTTCCTTTTTCTTTCTATCTCATGCCGCCACTGAAACGTTGAGTAAGGTGCTGGCTCATGGGACTGTACAATAAAGTTTCATTTCTTAGATTTTTTTTACCCACTGATTTTTGCTAACTTGCCTTTTTCTTTTCGATCATATGCCGCCTTTGAAATTGAGGTCGCCGCTGGCTCATGGGTCCCACAAGTCAGCCTCTATGAACAATAAACCTTTCCTTTGTTGTATTTTTTTTACCCCTAATTTCTGGCTATTTGCCTTTTTCTTTTGATCCCCTGCGGCCTTTGAAACGATGAGGACGCTGCTGGCAGGTCGGTCCCACATGTCATCCTCTATGAAGAATATAAGTTTCCTTTTTGGATTTATTTTTGACCCCTAATTTCTGGCTATTTGCCTTTTTCTTCTGATCCCTGCCGACTTCGAAATGATGAGGATGCAGCTGGCAGATCGGTCCCACATGTCAGCCTCTATGAACTATAAATGTTTCCTTTGTAGGATTTATTTTTTACCCCTATTTTCGGGCTACTTGCCTTTTTCTTTGAAACGTTGAGGACGGTACTGTCTCATGGGTCCCACATGGCATCCTCTCTGAACGATAAACCTTCATTTCTTGTTAACGACAGGTTTATCAGTATTATTTTCGCAGACTAATACAAGCTCTTTGGCTCCAAGATCTTGCAAGTTGATAGATTAAATCAAGGAATTATTAGGATATGTTTTAAATTTCAAATCCACTTTATGAATTTTTAAAAATACCGTTATCCATGTGGGTATGGAGCGATCAAGGATTTTCATATTGGGCATGAGCAGTTTCAAAAATTGGAACCCTATAATTCAAAATAAATAAAAACAACTTTTATGTAGAATCTCCGTGTATTTTTTTTTTTGCCAATCATAGGATCTGTGTTTCATTAGAAAAGGGCCGAAATTGCATGAGCAGAAAGGCCCATTTGAAGTTATTGGGCTTCGACGGCCGGAGCAAGTAGACCGATAACAATTACCATGTAGATGTTCCTTGGCAACCCAAAAGTGAAATATTGGGCCCAACAGGGGAAGGTTGAACAGTACTTTTTCTATTGGGAAGGTGGTACATGGGGTTATCCTGACAAAAAAAATGGAACATGGGTTACTGAAGGTTGCCCATTTGTGCCTAATATGTTTGTCAGCAGGAGCTTTACCTTCCGCCGCCGCCGCTCCGCTTCCGCCGCCGCCGCCATGCCTCGTCGCGGGTCGAGCTACCGGTACGGCGGCGTCTCGAGCTCGGGGTACCGCAGCGTCCGCGCGCGCCCCAAATTAAGGTACTTCCTCCTCGGGACGGCACCTACGATAGGCTCGGCTGGCATGGGATTACAATCCAACAGATAATTGTCTTCAGGACTCATACATTTTCCAAATAGAAAAATCAAAACAAATCATGGTTCTTCATCTCACAGCATGATACAGAGACAAGAGTCTAATCATCATCATCATCATCATCATCATCATCATCCGTCTTCATTCTGATATTCGTGCATGGTCTCATCCTGCTCGTCCTGTCCATTCTCCTCCTGAGATTCACCAGGTAGCTTCAGTTTATCCATCTCTTTGTCGACTATGCTAACCTCAACAGTGAAATCTACTTCTCCATCATGTGCAGGGATACCTGTATCCAACGAGGTTTCATCAATGTCAGCAACTTTAGTTTGCATACAACCAGCGAAATCATCTTGCTGGGCACCAATTATTGGATCCGCATTCTCATCCAAATCATATATGTTCCTTGCCACAAACTTTTGCACATACTGCCATCCTTTTCTAGATCTGTCTTCCAAGAAAAGTACCTTGGCCGCTTGAGGTACCAAAATATAAGGATCATCCTTGTACCACTGAGCAGTAGTATCGACTGATATGAAATACCCATCATTTCTGGCACCTTTGCCCTTGTTTGGATCTTGGTTGTACCAATAACACTTAAATAGAACCACAGATCGGACAGTAACCTTATCACTATAGAACAACTGAATAACCTCTTCTATGTGACCATAATGGTCAAATGACTCTGATCTCTTTTTTCTGGTTGTCAAGTGATCTCCACTGGTTGTGATGCCACTATTTCGTGTCTTCAAATGTTGTTCACGCTCATAGGAGCTGTAATGGACACCATTGGCATTGCAAGCTGCAGCTACCAACACCCTCTTATCTGGACCACGTGATAGGACAAGGAGATCAGCACTAACAGCGCCTGGATTCTCCGCATGGAGTTTCGAGATCTACGATTACAAAATAGACAAGAGGTCATCTCATGTGAAAACACATAGACAAGTCAGAGTGCAATTGAACATCTTACATATTTCTCAAACCAGTCCTGAAACCCACTCCCACGTGCCGATAGCTTTCCATTCGTTTCCATGTACAACCTGCAAAACATAGCCAAGTCAGCTGAATATATTTCATTTTGATACAAGTTCATAGTATATGCGAGGAACTGAGTAGTTCGTGTGCATAGTACTCACTTAACATATTCATCAGCCTCTGTAGCATTATTCAGCACATACCAAGACAGCTGTTCAAATTCAGACTGCTCTAATGTTTTTTCGGTCCTCTTTCCTATTAGCTCAACACCATGTTTAAAAACAGATCCTCCAACTTCCAAAATTCTGCGACCCCGATTGAATCTGGTCTCAATATCAGGAATATATCTTGAGGCAAATGTATATGCTTCAGCAGCAATATACGCCACTGCAATGCAAGCCTCCGGTCTAGCTTTGTTCCTAACTGTATTCTTGAAAGTGCACAGTCGACGTTCTATAGGGTACATCCATCCATACTGTACCGGACCTCTTAAAAGTGCCTCATCAGGTAGATGAACAGCCAAATGCACCATCACATCAAAGAAGGCTGGAGGATATATCAGCTCCAGCTTGCACAGGATTACTGCTATGTCCACCTTAAGACGTTCTACAACAGCTCTGCTTAGAGTTTTACTACATATTTCCCTAAAGAACCTTCCCAACTCTGCAATCACGTTGTACATATTTGGCTTCACTAAATCTTTAATGCCAATAGCTAAAAGCCTTTGCAGCAGGATGTGACAATCGTGAGTTTTCAACCCTTGGAGCTTGTTTCCTTCAGCATTGAGACAATTTGCAATGTTGGAAGCAAATCCGAACGGGAACATCACACCTCGGAGGTACTCACAAAATAATCTCCTTTTAGGCATCGGCAATGTGAATTCCGCGCCTCGAAATTTATAATGTTTTTCCTTGCCTTTGTTCACTTTGTCATTACGATCCAGTTGCAAGTGCCTGTTAACATTCAATGTTGCACAATCAATCCTAGCATTTGAGCTATCTTTTGTCTTGGATGGAATGTTGAGTAATGTGCCGACAATGCTGTCACATATATTCTTCTCCATGTGCATGATATCAATATTATGCCGAAGCTTCTTACCAGCCCAATACGGCAAGTCCCAAAGAGTGGTCCTGCGCTTATAAAATATTCTCGGTCTATCATTTTCCATTTCCTTCCTCTTGGTACGTGCTGCTATTTCACCTCCCATCTTCCTTTTGGTAGCTGCTAGACTCAGTTCATCTCGTCTCTTCTTCCTTTTTCTATCTGCTACTACTGCTGCTGCATCTTCTGTATTCTTCTCTGCTGTACCTCCATTTGGCAACGGGGAGAGAAACCGCTGGTTATTACTAAACCAAAACCGTCCCCGTGAGGCAAAGTTCTTCCCGTCCCCATCCCTGATAACTGCCACGGGGACATACTGCATACCATAACCACCACCATCGGGTTAACGGCTAACCAGCGGTTACCCATCCCTGACAATAGGCTAAAAAAAATTGAGCAGCACTTCTCTAGTACCTTAGCTAAAAATATTGACAGCAAATCAATAGGAGAAAACTGGGCACATAGCCGCACAGGGACACATAGCAGTTTAAGTTTCAGCCATTACATGACACAAATGGTAGGAGTAGCAGTTTAAGTTCAGCCATTACATGACACAAATCAATTGGCAGTTTAACTTCAGCCATTACATGACAAGAGTCATGACTCATGACAATACAGAATTCGAATGAACCGAAAATGAAGATAAATTGCAGTCTTTACTCCAAGCTTTGCTTCATCATTTCAGACTTGTAGAAGCACTGAAGTGCAGGCTGCGACTCACTAAACATTACAGCTTCAGGCCCTGCATAAGGTGAAAAGATTAGACTGAAAGCTTGTTCTATACAAGTATCATCATCCTGTCCGAAACAAGTGAATAACTGATGATCCATTCATCTATCATAGTAGTATCATCATCTTGTCCGAAACAAGCAAGTGAATAACTGATGATCCATTCATCTATCATAGTAGTATAGTGAAAATGCTACAGTATTAGAGATAGATGCTAACCTCGAGGCCTTCCTCAATATCTTCAAGAACACTCCAGAAGCTAGCTTCTTGTCCATTGTCATCATCTACAAGCAAACACAAATACAACAATTTAGACATGAAAAATAAAGGAATATAACTAGAGATGTTGCTCTATGCTCTCTGCTGTACGCCTGTACCTGCTGTGGCGGCTGGTGGTTTTCCTGGTTTAACATTTCTGACCGCTTCTAGGTGCGCCTCCAACTCGTGACTCTTAAAGTGCTGCGGTTTAGTCTTTTTACAGGCCTGATCACCAATAAATTGCAATTTTTTTCTATTTTTTCGGAAACTGTGATCTAATGGAAGGAAACGGCGATGGCCCATATAGCATATCTTGTTTATTATCCTCACTGCCAGCTGATCAGTATCACAGTGAACACATGCATTATAACCTGATGTTACTCTGCCTGACATAGTGCCCAAAGCTGGATAATCATGGGTGCAATACAGTACAGCAGCACGTAATAGAAAATTTTGTTCTTTAGGTTGACACACATCCCGTGTAGGGACACCCTCCCATAATGTTTGCAAGTCTCTAATAAGAGGCTGCATGAACACATCAAAATCCTTCCCAGGAGATTTGGGACCTGGGATGAGTAAGGCCATCATACAGTTCGACTGATCGGTGCATGTCCAGGGAGCCTGGTTGTAAGGTGTAACTAGTACTGGCCACATGCTATACGAGTTGCTCATGTTGCCAAATGGGTTGAATCCATCTGTAGCAAGGCCAAGTCTCAGGTTCCTTGGATCTGCAGCAAAATCTGGATGATCCAGGTCGAATTGCTTCCATTCATCGCCATCAGCAGGATGCCTCAGTAAATCAGGGTCGGGCGTGAGAATCTCTTTGTGCCATCTTGTTTCCCGAGATGTTTGTTCTGAAGCAAACAACCTCTGCAATCTTTGTACAAGTGGAAAGTATCTCAGAACCTTCCAAGGAATCTTTTTCTTACCACCAGCTCCATCATGTTTCCATCTTGATTCCTTACATACTGGACATTCATCGAGGTCATTATACTCCATCCAAAACAGTGCACAGTTATTTTTGCAAAAATCAATCTTCTCATATCCAAGTCCCAGTACCTTGATGTACTGCTTCACCTCATAAAAGGATTTTGGCAGTCCAGCCCCAGGGAGTGCATCGCTGTATGTCTTCGCAACTGCATTGAACGCTTTATTGGTAATCCCCTGGTATGACTTGTCATGAAGTAATTTCACAATTAATTCGAATCTTGACACAACAGAACCAGGGGCCACTAAGCGCTTAGCATCTTCTATCAGGTCATGGAAAAGAGGCTTTTTGTGATAACCATGGGGCTGTTGGCTTGCATATGGATACAGATCCCGTAACAAATTAGCAGTAGCCTCATCCTGGACGAGATCTTCAGGCTGATAACCATCAGAATAAAGAGGATCAATAATGTCAGGCTGATCATAGTGTTCACCATGGTTAATCCACCTGATATATGTCTGGTCCATCCCATAAACGAATAAATGATCTGAGACTACATGTTGAGGCTTGGACCCAATATTCAAACATACGCGGCATGGACAAATCACTTCCTTTGTCTTGTCGCCGTCAGTAAAATCACTAACGTGCTTCATGAAGTCTTCAATACCACTCAAATATGTTGGTGTGGTTAATGAGTCAAATAATATCCAAGTTCTGTCCATCTGTTGAGGAGATAGATGGTCAGAGAAGCGATAAGCTATTTCAACAAACAGGTCACCTACGAATGTAAGCAAGCATACCTGAGCAAACAGGTCGAATATAAAACTATAAATGCTACATTATTTGAGCCGATTTCAGCAAACAAACTGAGTGCAAAACTACGGCTACCTAGCGAACAGATTTTTTTAGGCTGACCACTGGGTTTCCCCACTTTGTATTTTTTTATTAATAAAAAGAGGGAAATATGTACAAAAGTTGCTGGAGAGCAGCAACTAAAAGGATCATAGATCCCAAGCAGCAAAATATATATATAATGTTCTACCCATGATATGATTTCCTCTTTGCCTTATGAACAAGGAGAGCAATTTCATCCTTGAATCTCTTGTGCCATCTATAAATGCTTGGGGGGGAGGGGCGAACAGATCTATCGAAAGCAATACAATACCAACACATTCTTTCTTCTTTTTTGCCGTAATTCCGCCGATCTATTAGCAGTGCAAAGAAGCCAAAAGTAATAAGATTACATACAGGTTCATAGACCACCAGGGCCGTACCTGAGAATACGGAGGGCCTGAGCAAAACAAGAAATAGAGGCCCTCAACATGATCATTGGCAACTAAAATGATTTTATATATACTACTCACTCCATTTCAATAAACAATGCACCCTTGTTTTTCGTATTTTATCTTCGAAAAAATATTAATCTATATCTCTCTATTTAAAAATGATGTTTCAATTTTATGTAGATATACATGTATTTAGATGAGTTTAGTTTGCAGATACATGCAAGTTTTGATGAAGTTGAAACATATTTTTCAGGATGAAGTATATAAAAAAAATTGATATAAAACTGGTATCATTAGAAAGTATTTTCCAACACGATTCTAACAATGCTGCTTATGTATTATATGATCGTGATATTGTTGTCCTATTTATTTGGTCAAGGTTCACATTGAAATGTGGTAAAATAAATTAAAAGAAGTGCATCGTGTGAAAAAGCAATCTAAGAATTCAAAAGTGCTAATTGTTAGTCGAAACATGACATCATTGAGACAAAATATTAATATTCATTGGAAGACTAACTGAATTAGCTGCACTCGCGATGAAAGAGAAAGAGAAGATACGGGTAAGAGCAAGTACAATAAGGTACAGTCTTTTTGTTTGTTTGTTTGGGTTGCTCATCAAGCTTATCGCTCGATACAATAAGGTACAGTCAGCGGGAGTGGTGTTTGGAACATGGGTGCATAGTGGGTGGTATCATAGAGTACTATCATAGATATGCTATATTTATTATAGTGGAGTATTGAAAATGGCATATATAGAAGGGGATATTGAGAATTGAGAGTGGCATAAACACAACTTCAGTTTTTGTAATGGCATAAACACAACTTGTGAATTGAGGAGTGGCATAGAACCAATTAACACTTGTTTCAATAACAGCCATCAAAAGCCAATCGAACGCACGAGAATGGATCCAAAATTTACCCATTTTAAGTTTCACGAGAAAATTTTAAACTTAAAATTCGTACTGCCTAGAAGTTTTTGAAACAAAAATCCAGTAAATCTTATATGTCGGGTTATGCATTCTGGGGGAGTTTCATCAGATTCAGCCATATTGTTTATCAATAAACCTCATTTTATGTTTTACAACCAACTTTAAACTTAAAATTCAAACTGTCCAGTAAAAAGAACAACATTCCAGTAAATCTTATATATTTCTTCTGCATTCCGGGAAAGATTGGTCGGATTCAAAAAAAATAGTTTGGGAATAAACATTGTTTTTGTCTGGAAACGACTTATTGTAGAGTGATTTTTGGTTGGATACATTCATGTGTGTTCGATTGGCTTTGGATGGCTGATATTGAACCAAAGTCAACGCTGGGCTTTTGACCTAGCTGAACGTCACTGGAGCTGCGTCAAAAGTCCAGCCATGACTTTGTCTCAATAACAGCCATCAAAAGCCGATCGAACGCACAGGAATGGATCCAACCAAAAATCACTCAACCGCTGGAATTTTGACCTGAAAGTCACTGAAGCTGTGTCCATACTTGCCCAACAGGTTGCGTATGAACGTAAACCAACATATCTGAGCAAACAGGTCGAATATAAAACTATATAACTAAATGCCACGTTATTTGAGCCGATTTCAGCAAACCAACTGAGGTCTATTTTTTTTAGGCTGGACAGTGGTTTCCTCGCTGTGTATTTTTCACTGTAATAAAAAAGAGGGAAAATGTTACTGGAGAGCAGCAACTAAAAGGATCATAGATCCCAAACAGCAAAATCTAGCTAAAAAGGTTATACCCATGATGATAAGCCATGATATGATTTCCTCTTTGCCTTACAAACAAGCAGTGGCGGACCTAGGATTTTAGGAAAGGGTATGACACAACAAAATTTTGGAGTTTCTATTGAATTTCTTTTGTCCTAATAAAAATAATTAAATAAAATACTTTCTCGGATTCATACTAATTAACTCAAATTTGTCTAGATATAAATGTATCTACTCAACAAACTTGTCTAAGATACATCAGTATCTAGACAAAGTTGAGTCAATTAATTTGGATTGAAGGGAGTATGTCAAAATGATTAAATAAAACAGATTTTGCATATAATCAAAATGTAAATTGTTGAAAAATGCACCGTTGACGGGGTGCTCTAATTTTGAACTGAATTCTCACTAAATATATATAATTAATCATATACTTGACTACCAAAGATTAATTATCAGTTGATTAATCGTATATACAGTAGCAAGATATTTCCTTTGATTAATCATGATATCTAATCAGGTCATGGTGCATGGCCATAGCTGGCCTTGTAGGCTTACACGCGAGACAAAATCGCACATCTTGAAAAACATGCAAGTAGACTGTTGGCTAAAGCCAATGCATTAATCAATCGGATGTCTAATCAATCGGTTACATGCACTAGCTCAGTGTTCGCATGGCTGCACGCCACATGTATTAGCACCGCATGTATACATATACATCACTCATCTTGATTAATTGCTCAGCTCATTAAACTATCAAAGATCTTGCACGGCTTGGACGCAGGGTATGCCGTGGCATATACGGCATACCCTGTAGATCCGCCACCGCAAACAAGGAGAGCCATTTCATCCTTGAATCTCTTGCGGCTTCTGTAAAAGCTTGGGGGCGAACAGATCAATCGAAAGCAATATAATACCAACAAATTCTTTCTTCTTTTTGGCCGTAAATCCACCGATGTATTAGCAGTGCAAAGAACCCAGAAGTAATAAGATTACAAACAGGTCCATAGAGGACTGGCACCAAGCGACGACTACAGACATTGGGCAATGGTGAGCAGTACAGTGTACAGTACGAACGAATTCGAGCAAATAGGTAAAGCGGAAAACAATGTCAAACAAACACATCGAGAGGAAAACAATATCAACCGATCGATTCGAACGAACTAACGAACTTATAAGGGCTGGGCGACGGCGACTGACTTCGATTGAGCTATAATGAATCGTACTTGCCCAGGCCTGAAGATAGCATGCATACCGTGAGGATCTACCAGCTGACCGCGCCTGCCGGTGCGGCTGGAGAAGAACGGCGCCACCAGCAGTCGCCGGCTGACGCGGCTGATAGACAGCGTGGGGAAGTTTTGGTGCGCGGCCTGGTTCACCGAGGGTGTGTCTAGAGAAGAACAGGGCGCCGAAGGAGGTGTCTAGAGAAGAACAAGGTGGGCTGGGTGCTGAGTTAAAGGCGAGCGTTCGAAATATTGGGCGCGCGTTCGAAAGTTTAGGTGCGCGAGGGAGGTGTCTGCTGTGCTGAGTTAAAGGCGAGCGTTCGAAATTTCCCCGTCCTCTTCTTTTTTGGGCTAATCTATCTATACCTCTATTCTATCTACATGTTTTTTATTTTTTTTCTATTCTATACATGAGTTTTTGAAATTGAATTTTTTCACTCTGTCAGCCTTCCGGCCAATGCTCATTTGAAGTAATTGAAGCTGTTGATTTGCAGCTTAGAGGTGCTATCTACCGCTCATCATACAAGGACTCTTCAGATCTAAACGGCTGTGAATGCACGGATTCGTCACCCATCCTTCCCTTGGACTGGCGATGCTGAAAGCCTGAAACACTGGAACCCTCTAGATACTTCGGGATACCTCACTGCCCCACATTATTAGACAGGCCTTTTCCGACACGGGAAGTCAAAAGTTGGGGGCTCCATGCAGTACATATGAATACTCGCTAGCTGCATGGTCTAGAAGCAGACTAGAGTAAATCATCAATTCGTCAAATCAATTGGTGTATAATTTTTTTTAGCAGCTAAGACGCCGGCATGAACCATTTTATCAACTTGAATGCTTACTACATGACATAAGAAGACTATGTACTTTGGTTTTTCATTTTTCTGATTTTTTAAATTTTGTGCCCATTT
Source organism: Lolium multiflorum (assembly GCA_030979885.1). Classification (NCBI taxonomy): domain Eukaryota; kingdom Viridiplantae; phylum Streptophyta; class Magnoliopsida; order Poales; family Poaceae; genus Lolium; species Lolium multiflorum. The sequence continues at coordinate 265,722,473 of CM061753.1, forward strand.
GAATCTTGGTCAAATCCTAGGTTTGACCAAGATTAAACAAGTTTAAAACATGAAAATGAAAAGGTAATCATGGATCCTTCTTAGTCACTCTAAAATGAAGCTTTTGGGATGTTCTTGAAATTTCCATGTTTGAAACCCAAAACGACTTCTCTTCATGCTTGACTTCATAAGACAGAGTTTAGGGGTTAGGGGGTAGATACATGATTTGTCTAGTTTGCATATATCTAGACCTTTTTTGTCAACTTTAATGCTTACTATATGACACAAGAAGACTATGTGCTTTGGTTTTTCATTTTTCTATTTTTTTTGAATTTTTTGCCCATATATTCGAATCTTTGTCAAATCCTAGGTTTGACCAGGATTTAAACAAGTTTAAAACATGAAAATGAAAAGGTAAGCCTGGATCCTTCTTTGTCACTCTAAATGAAGCTTTTGGGAGGTTCTTGAAATTTCCATGTTTGAAACCCAAAACCACTTCTCTTCATGATTGACTTCATAAGACAGAGTTTAGGGTTAGGGGTAGATATATACATGATTTTTTGGTTTGAATATGTCTAGACCTTGTTTATCAACTTGAATGCTTACTATATGACACAAGAAGACTATATGCTTTTGTTTTTCATTTTTCTGATTTTTTTTGAATTTTATGCCCGTTTGAATCTTTTGGTCAAATCTTAGGTTTGACCCAGATTTAAACAAGTTTAAGACATGGAAATGAAAAGGGAAGCTTGCATCCTTCTTAGTCACTCTAAAATGAATTTTTAAGAGGTTTTTGAAATTTCCATGTTTGAAACCCAAAACCACTTCTCTTCATGCTTGACTTCATAATACAAAGTTTAGGGGTTAGGGGGAGATACATGATTTGTCTAGTTTGAATATGTCTAGACCTTGTTTATCAACTTTAATGCTTACTATATGACATAAGAAGACTATGTGCTTTCGTTTTTCATTTTTCTATTTTTTTGTATTTTATACCCATATATTTGAATCTTTGTGAAATCCTAGGTTTGACTAGGATTTAAACAAGTTTAGAACATGAAAGTGAAAAGGTAAGCCTGGATCCTTCTTAGTCACAATCTAAAATGAAGCTTTTGGGAGGTTCTTCAAATTTCCATGTTTGAAACCCAAAACCACTTCTCTTCATAAGACAGAGTTTAGGGTTAGGGGTAGATATATACATGATTTTTCTGGTTTGAATATGTCTAGACCTTGTTTATCAACTTGAATGCTTACTATATGACATAAGAAGACTATATGCTTTTGTTTTTTCATTTTTCTGATTTTTTTGAATTTATGCATGTTTGAATCTTTTGGTCAAATCTTAGGTTTGACCAAGATTTAAACAAGTTTAAGACAAGAAAATGAAAAGGATGTTTGAAACCCAAAACCACTTCTCTCCATGCTTGACTTCACAATATACAAAGTTTAGGGAAAATGTCAGTCTTTTTATGCAAATCTGCACATAAATGGCTCAAATTAAAACAGTATACTCGTTTCAGTGTTTTTGATTTCCTATAAAAAAATAGATTTTCCTGAGAAGTTCTAATTTTTGCCAGAATTTGAAAATTTTGGATTTCTTGTTCCTATTTAGATATTATAGATACTAGGTGACTCAACGACTGCTCCCTCAATTCGGCTCCCGGGTGCGTATGCTCCCTCTACCAACAAAATATATTTCAAAGTGTGAAAAAATTTGACAAAAAATTCTACATGTACATCTCCATAATATATGTGTGTGCGTCAAGTTTCACGAAAAAATAATATTTTTTCGTGAAACTTGACGCACACATATATTATGGAGATGTACATGTAGAATTTTTTGTCAAATTTTTTCATGTAAAAAAAAGAGAAAACTTATCCTGTGAAAAGCATTGTTTTAAGCACTGAATTTTGTCTTTTTTACACACGTCACATGATAAGTTCATTTTTTATGAAACGACTTTGTGAGCGCGTAGCACATGAAGATGTACGTGCGGATTTTTTGTTTCAATTTTTTTGAGATTTAAAATATGTGTAAGATGCAATTTAAAATATAGGTAGCATATGCTCCCATGTTCCAAAACACCACTCCCACTCAACGACTCAACATTGACTCGACTCAGACACAACTACTACATTGACACAAGTACTAATATAATAAAGTAAGAGTACTAGTTTGTTTACATTTCCACAGGCCAATTTTACGAACAAAATTTCGAAAATTAACCTTCAGAAACTCGGAAGCCAGGTGACACAACAGTCATCAAGGATTGCAGCTAGTGGTACACAGTGACCTGGTCAAGATCTACCTTGAGCCTGCTTGACGCTTCAGCTCGGAGTTGAGAGCCTTCTCCTGTGACAGCTCGGCCTCTAGTTTGTCCGTCCTAACCGTGAGGTTCAGGATCAGTCCGGCGAGTTTGTCCATGGTCTCCGCCTGGCCGAGGCTCCGCCGCTGGATCTCATTACTCGCAGTGAACGATTTCATGGCGATATCGTCGAGAATGCGAATCCGGATCTTCTCAGTGGCGAGCTCAGAATAAAGTCTCATGCACTCATCGGCGAGGGCGCTTCTGTCCGCCGTCTCGACGCAGAAATCGCCCATAACCATTTCTAAAATGGGACCGATCTCGTAGCGGGGCTTCTATCAGATGGGGATGGAGCACAAAATCAGAAGTGTACCCAGAGAAGTACCAAGAAAGAGAAAATGGGAATCCCAATTTGCACGAATGTCTATACCTCGCTGCTTTGAGAACTTGGCTCCGTGGAAGATGTTTCCGCAGGCAGGAGGGCTGCGGGAAAACTAAGGCCGCCCGACCTGAATATACGATTGAGAGAAGGTAAGAAAAGGAGGGGATGATAAGTTGTGAAAGACATAGAAAGATGCGCAAGAACGGAGGATCGCCTGAAGGTAGCAGTCGCGGGCTGCGACGCCCTTGAAGACTCTTGCGCAGAAGGCACCTCGACAGCAGCACAGGGACGCCATTGCTGGGATTCCCTCAGCTTCGCCGCAGCCGCACGAGCCCTTCTGTGGCGAGACTTGCTCCCGGTCATGGTGGCGAAGTAGTATTCCAAGAGGTAAACAAAGTGGTGAACTGAGGAAGACGGCAAGAGCAAAGGTTAGTTCTTAAATTTGGCCTCCCCGTCTCCTCGGCACCTCGCGAGTAGTAATACTGGTCAAAGAGCAAACTTCAAGGCAGAGACTTGGTGGGCCATTCATCTCCAACTATACTTCCTCCGATCCGAATGATACCAAATTTTTGAATGACAAATCACCCAAAACAGTATTCCAAGAGTATATGTAAGCTTTCATTTTGGAGTGACTAAGAGCATCCACAACGTGTAGCCAAAAGTGGTTCCATATTTGATTTTTGGCTTTTGGAACTAGTTCCATACATTGTAGAGGTAGTTCCAAAACCAGAAAAACAGGCAACCGGAGCAAGTAGGTGCTCCGATGCCAAATTTCACTTTTGGCATTTGGAACTAGTTCCCTACATTGTGAGAGTAGTTCCATATTGGCTTTATGTGTTGTTTTAGCTTGATGGCGGGACCCACGTTATAAATATTTGGAACCACTACATTGTGGAGCTATTGCTATATTTCACACCAAAGCCAAATTCACCATCGTATCAGATTTGGCAATAGCAACATTGTGGATGCGCTAAGAAGGATGCAGGCTTACCTTTTCATTTTCATGTTATAAACTTGTTTAAATATTGGTTAAACCTATGATTTGACCAAGATCAAATGGGCATAAAAATTCAGAAAAAATCAAAAAGATGAAAATCAAAGCACATAGTATTATTATGTCATATAGTAAGCATTCAAGTTGATAAACAAGGTCTAAACAACAAACTCGACATTATGAAGTCAACAACATGAAGAGAAGTGGTTTTGGGTTTCAAACATGGAAATTTCAAAAACCTCCCAAAAGCTTCATTTTAGAGTGACTAATATATATAAGAAGGATCCATGCCTGCTTACCACCTTTTCATTTTCATATTTTAAACTTGTTTAAATCCGTGTCAAATTAAACCAAGGATTTGACCAAAAGATTCAAATGGGCATAAAATTTTAAAAAAAATCAGAAAAATGAAAAACAAAAGCATATAGTCTTCTTATGTCATATAGTAAGCATTCAAGTTGATAAACAAGGTTTGGACATGCATATTCAAACCTAGGCAAATCATGTATCTACCCCCTAGCCCCTAAACTCTATCTTATGAAGTCAAGCATGAAGAGAAGTGGTTTTGGGTTTCAAACATGAAAATTTCAAGAACATCCCAAAAACTTCATTTTAGAGTGACTAAGAAGGATACAGGCTTCCCCTTTTCATTTTCATGTTTTATACTTGTTTAAATCTTGGTCAAACCTAGGATTTGACAAAGATTCAAATGTGCATCAAAATAAAAAAATCAGAAAAATTAAAAACCAAAGCACATAGTTTTCTTATGTCATATAGTTAGCATTAAAGTTGATATAAACAAGGTCTGGATATATTCAAACAAGAAAAATCATGTATCTACCCCTAACCCTAAACTCTGTCTTATGTAGTCAAGCATGAAGAGAAGTGGTTTTGGGTTTCAAACTTGGAAATTTCAAGAACCCCCAAAAGCTTCATTTTAGAGTGACTAAAGGATCCAGGTCGGGCTTACCTTTTATTTTCATGTTTTAAAATTGTTCAAATCTTGGTCAAACCGTATCTAGGATTTGATCTAGATTCAAATGGGCATAAAATTTCAAAAAAATGAAAAACCAAAGCATATAGCCTTCTTATGTCATATAGTAAGCACTCAAGTTGGTAAACAAGGTCTAGACATATTCAAACCAGAAAAATCATGTATCTACCCCTAACCCTAAACTTTGTCTTAATTATGAAGTCAAGCACGAAGAGAAGTCGTTTTGGGTTTCAAACATGGACATTTCAAAAACCCTCCCAAAAGCTTCATTGTGGTGTGACGTACTAAGAAGGATACATGCTTACATTTTCAACAACCCCCCTAAAAGCTTCATTATAGAGTGACTAAGAAAGGATCCAGTCTGGCGGGCTTACCTTTTATTTTCTTGGTTTAAACTTGTTCAAATCTCGGTCAAACCTAGGATTTGACCAAGATTCAAAATGTGCATCAAAATTTAAAAAAATAAAAACCAAATTAAAGCGCATAGTGTTCTTATGTCATATAGTAAGCATTAAAGTTGATAAACAAGGTCTAGACACATATTCAAACAAGACAAATCATGTATCTATACCCCTAACCCCTAAACTCTATCTTATGAAGTCAACAACATGAAGAGAAGTGGTTTTGGGTTTCAAACATGGAAATTTCAAAAACCTCCCAAAAGCTTCATTTTAGAGTGACTAATATATATAAGAAGGATCCATGCCTGCTTACCACCTTTTCATTTTCATATTTTAAACTTGTTTAAATCCGTGTCAAATTAAACCAAGGATTTGACCAAAAGATTCAAATGGGCATAAAATTTTAAAAAAATCAGAAAAATGAAAAACAAAAGCATATAGTCTTCTTATGTCATATAGTAAGCATTCAAGTTGATAAACAAGGTTTGGACATGCATATTCAAACCTAGGCAAATCATGTATCTATCCCCTAGCCCCTAAACTCTATCTTATGAAGTCAAGCATGAAGAGAAGTGGTTTTGGGTTTCAAACATGAAAATTTCAAGAACATCCCAAAAACTTCATTTTAGAGTGACTAAGAAAGGATACAGGCTTCCCTTTTCATTTTCATGTTTTATACTTGTTTAAATCTTGGTCAAACCTAGGATTTGACAAAGATTCAAATGTGCATCTATCAAAATAAAAAAATCAGAAAAATTAAAAACCAAAGCACATAGTTTTCTTATGTCATATATAGTTAGCATTAAAGTTGATATAAACAAGGTCTAGATATATTCAAACAAGAAAAATCATGTATCTACCCCTAACCCTAAACTCTATCTTATGTAGTCAAGCATGAAGAGAAGTGGTTTTGGGTTTCAAACTTGGAAATTTCAAGAACCCCCAAAAGCTTCATTTTAGAGTGACTAAAGGATCCAGGTCGGGCTTACCTTTTATTTTCATGTTTTAAAATTGTTCAAATCTTGGTCAAACTGTACCTAGGATTTGATCAAGATTCAAATGGGCATAAAATTTCAAAAAAAATGAAAAACCAAAGCATATAGCCTTCTTATGTCATATAGTAAGCACTCAAGTTGGTAAACAAGGTCTAGACATATTCAAACCAGAAAAATCATGTTTCTACCCCTAGCCCTAAACTTTGTCTTATGAAGTCAAGCACGAAGAGAAGTCGTTTTGGATTTCAAACATGGAAATTTCAAAAACCTTCCCAAAAGCTTCATTTTGGAGTGACTAATTAAGAAGGATACAGGCTTACCTTTTCATTTTCATGTTTTAAACTTGTTTAAATATTGGTTAAGCCTAGGATTTGACCAAGATCAAATGGGCATAAAAATTCAGAAAAAATCAAAAAAAAATGAAAACCAAAGCACATAGTATTATTATGTCATATAGTAAGCATTCAAGTTGATAAACAAGGTCTAAACAACAAACTAGACAAATCATGTATCTACCCCCTAACCCTAAACTCTGTCTTATGAAGTCAAGCATGAAGAGAAGTGGTTTTGGGTTTCAAACATGGAAATTTCAAAAAACTCCCAAAAGCTTCTCATTTTTGAGTGACTAAGAAGGATTCAGGCTTACCTTTTCATTTTCATGTTTTAAACTTGTTCAAATCTTGGTCAAACTTAGGATTTGACCAAGATTCAAATGTGCATAAAAATTGGGAGGAAGGGTATGAATTACAATTCAAAAAAACAAGGTAACTTAAATACTTGGATGCCCCAAAGATGTGTGGAAGCCCAGAACAATGGCAAAACATGTGCGCACGCTGCATCCAATTCAAGTAGAACACATAGTAGGCATCGATAGTTTGACCTAAATTTGAAATCAGAGAGAAGGTGGTTAGAAAAAATCGAAATTGGCAAAGCAAAGCATGAAATCATAAATTTGTGATGCACTATAGCTATGAAAAGTATCAAACAATGCATACCAAAATGATTTTTTAGAGGAATACTAGTTCAACTTATTTTAATTTTATATTAGTAGCCCAAAATCGAACTAGTAGTTGGATATTTCTGAACTTGATCTGTAGTAGTGGGCAAAACCCTAGTTTAACCTATTTAATCATAGATTCGTAGGTCGATTTTTCTACTTTTTTATTATTACTATGCAGCACATGTGTGTTTGCCCGTCGAGTGAAACTCGGAGGAAGAAGGGATCACTCGGAAGGAGAGAAGAAGGGAGAGAATTATGGTGTCTCCCCTTTTTCGGGTGATGATGTTGACTTTTGTGCAGGGTTTGTCAGTGAGCAGGAGCGAGCGAGCGAGCGAGCGAGTCGAGCGAGGCCGAGAATGAGAGAGATTTGTTTTTTTGTGAGAGGGACAACCGAAGGATCCAGAAGGACCCACATACTTCCAATACGCATCCTGATGCGTCTTCTCTTGACAAAGAAAATGGCTGGGAGTTTGCGTACCTATTGCACGTGACTTGTGCTCACTGAAGTGTGGGACCTCACGCATGGGCACCACACGTAAGTGACAGACCTGTTGATGTAAAAACTCGGTTGATTATTATACTACTACATTTATACAAAGTTTCCTATGGATTCAAGGGTACGAAAGCCAAGTTAAATCATTTACATGACATTATTTTTTCCATGAAGCCAAGTTAACTCATTTATCAATTGGTACATTTTGGAGTGACTAAGAAGGATCCAGGCTTACTTTTTCATTTTCATGTTTTAAACCTGTTTAAATCTTGGTCAAACCTATGACTTGACCAAGATTCAAATGGGCATAAAAATTCAAAAAAAAGAAAAACAAAAGCACACCGTCTTCCTATGTCATATATCAAGGTGATAAACAAGGTCTGCCATATTCAAACCACAAAAATCATGTATCTACCCCCTAACCCTAAACAAGGATCCAGGCTTACCCTTTTCATTTTCATGTTTTTAAACTTGTTCAAATCTTGGTCAAACTTAGGATTTGACGAAGATTCAAATGGGCGTAAAAATACTTAGAAAAATCATGTACGTATCTACCCCAAACCCTAAACTCTATCTTACGAAGCCAAGCATGAAGAGAAGTGGTTTTGGGTTTCAAACATGGAAATTTCAAAAACCTCCCAAAAGCTTCATTTTAGAGTGACTAAGAAGGATCCATGCTTACCTTTTATTTTCATGTTTTAAACATGTTCAAATCTTGGTCAAACCGTACGTACCTAGGATTTGACCAAGATTCAAATGGGCATAAAAATTCAAAAAAAATGAAAAACCAAAGCACATAGCCTAGCTTCTTATATATGCCATATAGTAAGCACTCAAGCTAGTTGATAAACAAAGTCTAGACATATTCAAACCAGAAAAATCATGTATCTATATACCCCTAACCCTAAACTTTGTCTTAATTATGAAGTCAAGCACGAAGAGAAGTCGTTTTGGGTTTCAAACATGGACATTTCAAAAACCCTCCCAAAAGCTTCATTGTGGTGTGACGTACTAAGAAGGATACATGCTTACATTTTCAACAACCCCCCTAAAAGCTTCATTATAGAGTGACTAAGAAAGGATCCAGTCTGGCGGGCTTACCTTTTATTTTCTTGTTTTAAACTTGTTCAAATCTCGGTCAAACCTAGGATTTGACCAAGATTCAAAATGTGCATCAAAATTTAAAAAAATTAAAAACCAAATTAAAGCGCATAGTGTTCTTATGTCATATAGTAAGCATTAAAGTTGATAAACAAGGTCTAGACACATATTCAAACAAGACAAGTCATGTATATATACCCCTAACCCCTAAACTCTATCTTATGAAGTCAACAACATGAAGAGAAGTGGTTTTGGGTTTCAAACATGGAAATTTCAAAAACCTCCCAAAAGCTTCATTTTAGAGTGACTAATATATATAAGAAGGATACATGCCTGCTTACCACCTTTTCATTTTCATATTTTAAACTTGTTTAAATCCGTGTCAAATTAAACCAAGGATTTGACCAAAAGATTCAAATGGGCATAAAATTTTAAAAAATCAGAAAAATGAAAAACAAATGCATATAGTCTTCTTATGTCATATAGTAAGCATTCAAGTTGATAAACAAGGTTTGGACATGCATATTCAAACCTAGGCAAATCATGTATCTATCCCCTAGCCCCTAAACTCTATCTTATGAAGTCAAGCATGAAGAGAAGTGGTTTTGTGTTTCAAACATGAAAATTTCAAGAACATCCCAAAAACTTCATAGGCTTATAGCCGCCATGTGGTTAGTGACGGGCAAAACAGTGCCTGTCACTAGTAAGTGCTCCTAGCGACAGGCAGAAATAAGCCTGTCACTAGTATTTCGTACTAGCGACGGGCGTATAAAGCTACCTGTCATTACTATTTGTTTGTAGAGGCCGGCCGATTAAAGAAAAGTACTTAATGACGGGCTCCTTGAAATGCCTGTCACTGGGGATACCCGCGGCCGGCCCACCGGGCGCCCGGGCCACTCGATGGCTCTCTCTCCGTCCAGCTCTGTCGAGGGAGGGGCGAGGTCGAGGCGGGATCCTCACGATCTGAGACTGGTTAGGTCTATTTTGTCAACCAACTCCCGATCGCAACTCCGCGCCGGTCGCCGGTCGCCCTGCACCTCGTACGGAACACCGCGCCGGCCTCCCTGCGCTCCGTCCCAAACGCAGCGCCGCCAACCCCTCCAACTCCAGCCGCCCTTCACCCCTTCCCAAACGGAGCGGGGACAGCCCACTCCAACGCCGCCGCCCTGCACCCCGTCCCGAACGCCGCGGCGGCAGTCCACTCCAACGCCGCCCCGCCGCGAGCCCTGCATCCCCAACGCCTCGCCGTAGGACGCAAATCCCCAACGCGCGCCTTTTACCTGCATCCCCATCCTCTGGTCTGCCCTGCATCCCCAACGACGCCACCCTCCTTCCCCGTGTTCCTGGCAGTCTCCTCCGGCGTGAGCAAGGCCGCCGCCGCGCAGCAGCAGGTGAGAAGTCGCATCCCATCTTCATTCAGATCGAGTCGCACTGTCGCAGGACGAAGTGACCTTGCAGTACTGCCCGTCATGTAAAAATAACGGCAATTTGATGCTGTTTGTAGAGCTAGTACTAGCTAGATTGACTTTTGCAAAATTTGGAGGCTGCTACTGCGCTGCATCTGAGTGTTCATTACTGGATTTGAAACCTGTTGCATAAGTTCTCTGTTTATTTTGACTTCCAGCAGCCTTCTTCTTGTGTATTGAATGGAACGAGAATAGATCTGTAGCATTTTTCAATAGAGCCAAGTCAGCAGCAAGTTCTGATTACAATTAGTTCCTAAAATATGTTTTCCATTGGCAGAAAAAGTATAAGAAGAAGCATGTGCTTCAGTTTAGTTTCAGTAGTCACCGTAGTGTGTTTGTGGTTGGCACAGAAAGAATAAGAAAAATCATGCGATTGTCGTGTACTAGTACAAAGCTTCTAACTGCAATCAGAACTTGCTATTGACTTGGTTCTGTTGGACTTTGGCTAGCAATGTAGTATATGGTACAGAGTTTCAGATAGTCTTACAAATCAATCAACTCGACAGGGCAAACTCTTGGCATTTTAAGAAAGACATACTCATATAATTGGAGTGGGTAGGTAGTGGCATCTAAAAATACTATGCACTTGCTCCTCATTTGAGTGGGTACTCCATGCAGAAGTACAACACAAGAAGCAAATGAATACGCATATATTTTAGACCTACTTAAAAATAGATATGTGTTTGCTTGCACTTGCATTATGCAAGTAATCTATGCTAGAGCACGGATTCGGGATCATTAGGCATAGATTTTGGGTGCGCGACAATAGTGTTGAAACACATTTATAGCTGCATAACATAACATTCGATAGGTTGCAGCTATTAAAGTAGAACTTGAGTTTATTCCCTAATCATTGTAGTACTATTAAGCCCACTTTACCTGATGTTTTAGTGCGGGCTGCTATTATCATCAGCTCTGTCTAACTGATGACTCATGATGACAACCATATTAACGAAGGCACTTTAGGTTCACTGACAGAAAACCAAGATCTTTTATGGGCACTAGCAGAAAAGTTATTTTCCGAAGTTTCATCTTGAAAATCATTACCCTTGGAAGAAAATTATAGGCAGAGTACATTCTGATATCATGCTTGGAAATATATTATCAAAGCAATTATATCATTTCCCTCACATTTCTAAGTTGTCGAAAACATAATAGCTAATACTAGCATCTTTATGTAGGAATGGAATAATCTTCGGACCGATACGACTCTTCTGCTGATTTTGCCAATTCACCTCCCGCTTCTGAAACTGAAGAAGGTACCATAGAAGAAACTAAGTCACAAGAACAGCCATCGAAGGAGAAAAGGGCCTCCAGGTGGATGCGTCCTTCCACCACATGGCTCATATTGTCAACCGCCATCTTCTGTTGAGAGGCTACCGGAGAATGGTAGCCATCACGCCGGTGCTGCTCCATGGCATAGCCAACAAGTTGAGCCATCCTGGCTGCCTGGTACGCAACCACACTCACAATTGGACAGCCGACATGTGTACGGTAAATTTCAAGATCATGTCGCCTCACGGCACGGTGGGATAAACCCCTGCACATATGGTAGGCTGGTAGGAAACCATAGACACCAACTGAACTTCTACGAGAGTACCGGAACTTTAGGCTCTCCATGCACCTTTCAGCATAACACATAAGTACATACTTTGCTTAGTTTTATGTTCTAATACGTACTTGCATAAGCTGTTGTAAGTCTGTTATAGTATGGTTTCTTTTAGCCTTCCTGAGTAAATATTTCCCTTGTTGGCAAATTTAACCGAGTGTACTTCATAATAACCTCTTTGTTAGGTGGGCCTGGAGCAGCCATTCATATCTTATGTGTTGGACCTTCGTATGTGAAGCGAGAGGTGAAGTCATCTTTCTTTTACATAAAACTTACTTTCTATAAATTACATACGTCTTCATAATGAATGCTAATTTTTCTGTAGGATGATAACTTTGGGACACTACATGACATATTGGCACAAATGGAAGAAGTGACTGAAGCGCAACTGTGCACGATGCGTGTGTACATTATGAAATTTAAGTTCCATGGAATGGCAATTGACCTTCTCTATGCCGTGTACGCTTTCATTAATGTCACCATAAGTGTGCATTTATTTAATACTTGTTTGTGTTCTTAAATGCTTCGTTGCACCTGTAATAATATACTGTTATGCTTACAAAGTATGCAATGCACTTGAGGTACAAGGTATTGCTTTGACTGCTCAAGCTTCCTTTTGTTATGCAGCATGTTAGTGAAATGAAGAAATACATTATACACCAAATGTTTTATCATATTTTTCTTATTTTCTGAAGATTTCACCTAATCTATTTTAAAATATGGCTAAGGATAAAAGTTCATTGACTCTAAGCTCTATGATTATTGTAGATTTTATAAAAGCAGAACTCAACAATCCTTTTCTCATGAGAACTTCGCGAAAATAGGCAAACGAGAATGATCCGTATTCCATTTAAATTTGTCAAAACCTACTCTTATGAGCTTAATTCCTTAGATTTTTCATTATCTATGATGCTTATTTTCCCTTTTGCCATTACAGGACTGGTCAAGATTCTCAAGAAATATGACAAGAGAAATCGGGCCCTTATCTGTCTTCCCTTCACTCAAAATGTCTCCTATACCAGCTTGTGAAGCAGTGTGAGGCCATCCTCGACCAGGTCCTATCATCAAGATGGAAAAGAAGTTATCAATAGTGAGACAAGCCTTTGAACCCAGTTCCCCCTTGGGTAGCAACGGATGCGTTCCAAAGCTTTATGAGATTGAGTTCATGGAGCGCTTGATGAGATAGATTACATCTTTTGTGCAAATATTTTGTCATATTGGGTGATGTGTTCGTATCATTGGTAAACATCTTACTGTGTAATCTGAAATATTCGTGAAAAATGCATTTTAGCATTTTATTTTTTGTAACATCCTATTGTGATATCTAGAATACTCGTGGAGGCATTTATTTTTTTTATTACCGAAAATTGAACCGGTGACATGCATCTCTTTTTGCCTGTCACTAGTATCCACACACTAGTGACGGGCGTTGTGCCTGTCACTAGTAACCTGATACCAGTGACTAGTCATCAGTGACTGGCGCTTTGCCTGTCACTAACAAACCTTTGAGCCTGTCACTAATAGCCTATTCTGCAGTAGTGATATTTTAGAGTGACTAAGAAAGGATACAGGCTTCCCCTTTTCATTTTCATGTTTTATACTTGTTTAAATCTTGGCCAAACCTAGGATTTGACAAAGATTCAAATGTGCATCTATCAAAATAAAAAAATCAGAAAAATTAAAAACCAAAGCACATAGTTTTCTTATGTCATATATAGTTAGCATTAAAGTTGATATAAACAAGGTCTAGATATATTCAAACAAGAAAAATCATGTATCTACCCCTAACCCTAAACTCTGTCTTATGTAGTCAAGCATGAAGAGAAGTGGTTTTGGGTTTCAAACTTGGAAATTTCAAGAACCCCCAAAAGCTTCATTTTAGAGTGACTAAAGGATCCAGGTCGGGCTTACCTTTTATTTTCATGTTTTAAAATTGTTCAAATCTTGGTCAAACTGTACCTAGGATTTGATCAAGATTCAAATGGGCATAAAATTTCAAAAAAATGAAAAACCAAAGCATATAGCCTTCTTATGTCATATAGTAAGCACTCAAGTTGGTAAACAAGGTCTAGACATATTCAAACCAGAAAAATCATGTTTCTACCCCTAGCCCTAAACTTTGTCTTATGAAGTCAAGCACGAAGAGAAGTCGTTTTGGATTTCAAACATGGAAATTTCAAAAACCTTCCCAAAAGCTTCATTTTGGAGTGACTAAGAAGGATACAGGCTTACCTTTTCATTTTCATGTTTTAAACTTGTTTAAATATTGGTTAAGCCTAGGATTTGACCAAGATCAAATGGGCATAAAAATTCAGAAAAAATCAAAAAAATGAAAACCAAAGCACATAGTATTATTATGTCATATAGTAAGCATTCAAGTTGATAAACAAGGTCTAAACAACAAACTAGACAAATCATGTATCTACCCCTAACCCTAAACTCTGTCTTATGAAGTCAAGCATGAAGAGAAGTGGTTTTGGGTTTCAAACATGGAAATTTCAAAAAACTCCCAAAAGCTTCTCATTTTTGAGTGACTAAGAAGGATTCAGGCTTACCTTTTCATTTTCATGTTTTAAACTTGTTCAAATCTTGGTCAAACTTAGGATTTGACCAAGATTCAAATGTGCATAAAAATTGGGAGGAAGGGTATGAATTACAATTCAAAAAAACAAGGTAACTTAAATACTTGGATGCCCCAAAGATGTGTGGAAGCCCAGAACAATGGCAAAACATGTGCGCACGCTGCATCCAATTCAAGTAGAACACATAGTAGGCATCGATAGTTTGACCTAAATTTGAAATCAGAGAGAAGGTGGTTAGAAAAAATCGAAATTGGCAAAGCAAAGCATGAAATCATAAATTTGTGATGCACTATAGCTATGAAAAGTATCAAACAATGCATACCAAAATGATTTTTTAGAGGAATACTAGTTCAACTTATTTTAATTTTATATTAGTAGCCCAAAATCGAACTAGTAGTTGGATATTTCTGAACTTGATCTGTAGTAGTGGGCAAAACCCTAGTTTAACCTATTTAATCATAGATTCGTAGGTCGATTTTTCTACTTTTTTATTATTACTATGCAGCACATGTGTGTTTGCCCGTCGAGTGAAACTCGGAGGAAGAAGGGATCACTCGGAAGGAGAGAAGAAGGGAGAGAATTATGGTGTCTCCCCTTTTTCGGGTGATGATGTTGACTTTTGTGCAGGGTTTGTCAGTGAGCAGGAGCGAGCGCGCGAGCGAGTCGAGCGAGGCCGAGAATGAGAGAGATTTGTTTTTTTTGTGAGAGGGACAACCGAAGGATCCAGAAGGACCCACATACTTCCAATACGCATCCTGATGCGTCTTCTCTTGACAAAGAAAATGGCTGGGAGTTTGCGTACCTATTGCACGTGACTTGTGCTCACTGAAGTGTGGGACCTCACGCATGGGCACCACACGTAAGTGACAGACCTGTTGATGTAAAAACTCGGTTGATTATTATACTACTACATTTATACAAAGTTTCCTATGGATTCAAGGGTACGAAAGCCAAGTTAAATCATTTACATGACATTATTTTTTCCATGAAGCCAAGTTAACTCATTTATCAATTGGTACATTTTGGAGTGACTAAGAAGGATCCAGGCTTACTTTTTCATTTTCATGTTTTAAACATGTTTAAATCTTGGTCAAACCTATGACTTGACCAAGATTCAAATGGGCATAAAAATTCAAAAAAAAGAAAAACAAAAGCACACCGTCTTCCTATGTCATATATCAAGGTGATAAACAAGGTCTGCCATATTCAAACCACAAAAATCATGTATCTACCCCCTAACCCTAAACAAGGATCCAGGCTTACCCTTTTCATTTTCATGTTTTTAAACTTGTTCAAATCTTGGTCAAACTTAGGATTTGACGAAGATTCAAATGGGCGTAAAAATACTTAGAAAAATCATGTACGTATCTACCCCAAACCCTAAACTCTATCTTACGAAGCCAAGCATGAAGAGAAGTGGTTTTGGGTTTCAAACATGGAAATTTCAAAAACCTCCCAAAAGCTTCATTTTAGAGTGACTAAGAAGGATCCATGCTTACCTTTTATTTTCATGTTTTAAACATGTTCAAATCTTGGTCAAACCGTACGTACCTAGGATTTGACCAAGATTCAAATGGGCATAAAAATTCAAAAAAAATGAAAAACCAAAGCACATAGCCTAGCTTCTTATATATGCCATATAGTAAGCACTCAAGCTAGTTGATAAACAAAGTCTAGACATATTCAAACCAGAAAAATCATGTATCTATATACCCCTAACCCTAAACTTTGTCTTAATTATGAAGTCAAGCACGAAGAGAAGTCGTTTTGGGTTTCAAACATGGACATTTCAAAAACCCTCCCAAAAGCTTCATTGTGGTGTGACGTACTAAGAAGGATACATGCTTACATTTTCAACAACCCCCCTAAAAGCTTCATTATAGAGTGACTAAGAAAGGATCCAGTCTGGCGGGCTTACCTTTTATTTTCTTGTTTTAAACTTGTTCAAATCTCGGTCAAACCTAGGATTTGACCAAGATTCAAAATGTGCATCAAAATTTAAAAAAATTAAAAACCAAATTAAAGCGCATAGTGTTCTTATGTCATATAGTAAGCATTAAAGTTGATAAACAAGGTCTAGACACATATTCAAACAAGACAAGTCATGTATATATACCCCTAACCCCTAAACTCTATCTTATGAAGTCAACAACATGAAGAGAAGTGGTTTTGGGTTTCAAACATGGAAATTTCAAAAACCTCCCAAAAGCTTCATTTTAGAGTGACTAATATATATAAGAAGGATACATGCCTGCTTACCACCTTTTCATTTTCATATTTTAAACTTGTTTAAATCCGTGTCAAATTAAACCAAGGATTTGACCAAAAGATTCAAATGGGCATAAAATTTTAAAAAAATCAGAAAAATGAAAAACAAATGCATATAGTCTTCTTATGTCATATAGTAAGCATTCAAGTTGATAAACAAGGTTTGGACATGCATATTCAAACCTAGGCAAATCATGTATCTATCCCCTAGCCCCTAAACTCTATCTTATGAAGTCAAGCATGAAGAGAAGTGGTTTTGGGTTTCAAACATGAAAATTTCAAGAACATCCCAAAAACTTCATTTTAGAGTGACTAAGAAAGGATACAGGCTTCCCCTTTTCATTTTCATGTTTTATACTTGTTTAAATCTTGGCCAAACCTAGGATTTGACAAAGATTCAAATGTGCATCTATCAAAATAAAAAAATCAGAAAAATTAAAAACCAAAGCACATAGTTTTCTTATGTCATATATAGTTAGCATTAAAGTTGATATAAACAAGGTCTAGATATATTCAAACAAGAAAAATCATGTATCTACCCCTAACCCTAAACTCTGTCTTATGTAGTCAAGCATGAAGAGAAGTGGTTTTGGGTTTCAAACTTGGAAATTTCAAGAACCCCCAAAAGCTTCATTTTAGAGTGACTAAAGGATCCAGGTCGGGCTTACCTTTTATTTTCATGTTTTAAAATTGTTCAAATCTTGGTCAAACTGTACCTAGGATTTGATCAAGATTCAAATGGGCATAAAATTTCAAAAAAAATGAAAAACCAAAGCATATAGCCTTCTTATGTCATATAGTAAGCACTCAAGTTGGTAAACAAGGTCTAGACATATTCAAACCAGAAAAATCATGTTTCTACCCCTAGCCCTAAACTTTGTCTTATGAAGTCAAGCACGAAGAGAAGTCGTTTTGGATTTCAAACATGGAAATTTCAAAAACCTTCCCAAAAGCTTCATTTTGGAGTGACTAAGAAGGATACATGCTTACCTTTTCATTTTCATGTTTTAAACTTGTTTAAATATTGGTTAAGCCTAGGATTTGACCAAGATCAAATGGGCATAAAAATTCAGAAAAAATCAAAAAAATGAAAACCAAAGCACATAGTATTATTATGTCATATAGTAAGCATTCAAGTTGATAAACAAGGTCTAAACAACAAACTAGACAAATCATGTATCTACCCCCTAACCCTAAACTCTGTCTTATGAAGTCAAGCATGAAGAGAAGTGGTTTTGGGTTTCAAACATGGAAATTTCAAAAAACTCCCAAAAGCTTCTCATTTTTGAGTGACTAAGAAGGATTCAGGCTTACCTTTTCATTTTCATGTTTTAAACTTGTTCAAATCTTGGTCAAACTTAGGATTTGACCAAGATTCAAATGTGCATAAAAATTGGGAGGAAGGGTATGAATTACAATTCAAAAAAACAAGGTAACTTAAATACTTGGATGCCCCAAAGATGTGTGGAAGCCCAGAACAATGGCAAAACATGTGCGCACGCTGCATCCAATTCAAGTAGAACACATAGTAGGCATCGATAGTTTGACCTAAATTTGAAATCAGAGAGAAGGTGGTTAGAAAAAATCGAAATTGGCAAAGCAAAGCATGAAATCATAAATTTGTGATGCACTATAGCTATGAAAAGTATCAAACAATGCATACCAAAATGATTTTTTAGAGGAATACTAGTTCAACTTATTTTAATTTTATATTAGTAGCCCAAAATCGAACTAGTAGTTGGATATTTCTGAACTTGATCTGTAGTAGTGGGCAAAACCCTAGTTTAACCTATTTAATCATAGATTCGTAGGTCGATTTTTCTACTTTTTTATTATTACTATGCAGCACATGTGTGTTTGCCCGTCGAGTGAAACTCGGAGGAAGAAGGGATCACTCGGAAGGAGAGAAGAAGGGAGAGAATTATGGTGTCTCCCCTTTTTCGGGTGATGATGTTGACTTTTGTGCAGGGTTTGTCAGTGAGCAGGAGAGAGCGAGCGAGCGAGTCGAGCGAGGAATGAGAGAGATTTGTTTTTTTTGTGAGAGGGACAACCGAAGGATCCAGAAGGACCCACATACTTCCAATACGCATCCTGATGCGTCTTCTCTTGACAAAGAAAATGGCTGGGAGTTTGCGTACCTATTGCACGTGACTTGTGCTCACTGAAGTGTGGGACCTCACGCATGGGCACCACACGTAAGTGACAGACCTGTTGATGTAAAAACTCGGTTGATTATTATACTACTACATTTATACAAAGTTTCCTATGGATTCAAGGGTACGAAAGCCAAGTTAAATCATTTACATGACATTATTTTTTCCATGAAGCCAAGTTAACTCATTTATCAATTGGTACATTTTGGAGTGACTAAGAAGGATCCAGGCTTACTTTTTCATTTTCATGTTTTAAACATGTTTAAATCTTGGTCAAACCTATGACTTGACCAAGATTCAAATGGGCATAAAAATTCAAAAAAAAGAAAAACAAAAGCACACCGTCTTCCTATGTCATATATCAAGGTGATAAACAAGGTCTGCCATATTCAAACCACAAAAATCATGTATCTACCCCCTAACCCTAAACAAGGATCCAGGCTTACCCTTTTCATTTTCATGTTTTTAAACTTGTTCAAATCTTGGTCAAACTTAGGATTTGACGAAGATTCAAATGGGCGTAAAAATACTTAGAAAAATCATGTACGTATCTACCCCAAACCCTAAACTCTATCTTACGAAGCCAAGCATGAAGAGAAGTGGTTTTGGGTTTCAAACATGAAAATTTCAAGAACATCCCAAAAACTTC
The DNA here is from genome assembly GCA_030979885.1 of Lolium multiflorum. NCBI lineage: Eukaryota > Viridiplantae > Streptophyta > Magnoliopsida > Poales > Poaceae > Lolium > Lolium multiflorum. The sequence goes on from CM061753.1 coordinate 265,741,845, forward strand.
ATTTTAGAGTGACTAAGAAAGGATACAGGCTTCCCCTTTTCATTTTCATGTTTTATACTTGTTTAAATCTTGGCCAAACCTAGGATTTGACAAAGATTCAAATGTGCATCTATCAAAATAAAAAAATCAGAAAAATTAAAAACCAAAGCACATAGTTTTCTTATGTCATATATAGTTAGCATTAAAGTTGATATAAACAAGGTCTAGATATATTCAAACAAGAAAAATCATGTATCTACCCCTAACCCTAAACTCTGTCTTATGTAGTCAAGCATGAAGAGAAGTGGTTTTGGGTTTCAAACTTGGAAATTTCAAGAACCCCCCAAAAGCTTCATTTTAGAGTGACTAAAGGATCCAGGTCGGGCTTACCTTTTATTTTCATGTTTTAAAATTGTTCAAATCTTGGTCAAACTGTACCTAGGATTTGATCAAGATTCAAATGGGCATAAAATTTCAAAAAAAATGAAAAACCAAAGCATATAGCCTTCTTATGTCATATAGTAAGCACTCAAGTTGGTAAACAAGGTCTAGACATATTCAAACCAGAAAAATCATGTTTCTACCCCTAGCCCTAAACTTTGTCTTATGAAGTCAAGCACGAAGAGAAGTCGTTTTGGATTTCAAACATGGAAATTTCAAAAACCTTCCCAAAAGCTTCATTTTGGAGTGACTAAGAAGGATACAGGCTTACCTTTTCATTTTCATGTTTTAAACTTGTTTAAATATTGGTTAAGCCTAGGATTTGACCAAGATCAAATGGGCATAAAAATTCAGAAAAAATCAAAAAAAATGAAAACCAAAGCACATAGTATTATTATGTCATATAGTAAGCATTCAAGTTGATAAACAAGGTCTAAACAACAAACTAGACAAATCATGTATCTACCCCCTAACCCTAAACTCTGTCTTATGAAGTCAAGCATGAAGAGAAGTGGTTTTGGGTTTCAAACATGGAAATTTCAAAAAACTCCCAAAAGCTTCTCATTTTTGAGTGACTAAGAAGGATTCAGGCTTACCTTTTCATTTTCATGTTTTAAACTTGTTCAAATCTTGGTCAAACTTAGGATTTGACCAAGATTCAAATGTGCATAAAAATTGGGAGGAAGGGTATGAATTACAATTCAAAAAAACAAGGTAACTTAAATACTTGGATGCCCCAAAGATGTGTGGAAGCCCAGAACAATGGCAAAACATGTGCGCACGCTGCATCCAATTCAAGTAGAACACATAGTAGGCATCGATAGTTTGACCTAAATTTGAAATCAGAGAGAAGGTGGTTAGAAAAAATCGAAATTGGCAAAGCAAAGCATGAAATCATAAATTTGTGATGCACTATAGCTATGAAAAGTATCAAACAATGCATACCAAAATGATTTTTTAGAGGAATACTAGTTCAACTTATTTTAATTTTATATTAGTAGCCCAAAATCGAACTAGTAGTTGGATATTTCTGAACTTGATCTGTAGTAGTGGGCAAAACCCTAGTTTAACCTATTTAATCATAGATTCGTAGGTCGATTTTTCTACTTTTTTATTATTACTATGCAGCACATGTGTGTTTGCCCGTCGAGTGAAACTCGGAGGAAGAAGGGATCACTCGGAAGGAGAGAAGAAGGGAGAGAATTATGGTGTCTCCCCTTTTTCGGGTGATGATGTTGACTTTTGTGCAGGGTTTGTCAGTGAGCAGGAGCGAGCGAGCGAGCGAGCGAGTCGAGCGAGGCCGAGAATGAGAGAGATTTGTTTTTTTTGTGAGAGGGACAACCGAAGGATCCAGAAGGACCCACATACTTCCAATACGCATCCTGATGCGTCTTCTCTTGACAAAGAAAATGGCTGGGAGTTTGCGTACCTATTGCACGTGACTTGTGCTCACTGAAGTGTGGGACCTCACGCATGGGCACCACACGTAAGTGACAGACCTGTTGATGTAAAAACTCGGTTGATTATTATACTACTACATTTATACAAAGTTTCCTATGGATTCAAGGGTACGAAAGCCAAGTTAAATCATTTACATGACATTATTTTTTCCATGAAGCCAAGTTAACTCATTTATCAATTGGTACATTTTGGAGTGACTAAGAAGGATCCAGGCTTACTTTTTCATTTTCATGTTTTAAACCTGTTTAAATCTTGGTCAAACCTATGACTTGACCAAGATTCAAATGGGCATAAAAATTCAAAAAAAAGAAAAACAAAAGCACACCGTCTTCCTATGTCATATATCAAGGTGATAAACAAGGTCTGCCATATTCAAACCACAAAAATCATGTATCTACCCCCTAACCCTAAACAAGGATCCAGGCTTACCCTTTTCATTTTCATGTTTTTAAACTTGTTCAAATCTTGGTCAAACTTAGGATTTGACGAAGATTCAAATGGGCGTAAAAATACTTAGAAAAATCATGTACGTATCTACCCCAAACCCTAAACTCTATCTTACGAAGCCAAGCATGAAGAGAAGTGGTTTTGGGTTTCAAACATGAAAATTTCAAGAACATCCCAAAAACTTCATTTTAGAGTGACTAAGAAAGGATACAGGCTTCCCCTTTTCATTTTCATGTTTTATACTTGTTTAAATCTTGGCCAAACCTAGGATTTGACAAAGATTCAAATGTGCATCTATCAAAATAAAAAAATCAGAAAAATTAAAAACCAAAGCACATAGTTTTCTTATGTCATATATAGTTAGCATTAAAGTTGATATAAACAAGGTCTAGATATATTCAAACAAGAAAAATCATGTATCTACCCCTAACCCTAAACTCTGTCTTATGTAGTCAAGCATGAAGAGAAGTGGTTTTGGGTTTCAAACTTGGAAATTTCAAGAACCCCCCAAAAGCTTCATTTTAGAGTGACTAAAGGATCCAGGTCGGGCTTACCTTTTATTTTCATGTTTTAAAATTGTTCAAATCTTGGTCAAACTGTACCTAGGATTTGATCAAGATTCAAATGGGCATAAAATTTCAAAAAAATGAAAAACCAAAGCATATAGCCTTCTTATGTCATATAGTAAGCACTCAAGTTGGTAAACAAGGTCTAGACATATTCAAACCAGAAAAATCATGTTTCTACCCCTAGCCCTAAACTTTGTCTTATGAAGTCAAGCACGAAGAGAAGTCGTTTTGGATTTCAAACATGGAAATTTCAAAAACCTTCCCAAAAGCTTCATTTTGGAGTGACTAAGAAGGATACAGGCTTACCTTTTCATTTTCATGTTTTAAACTTGTTTAAATATTGGTTAAGCCTAGGATTTGACCAAGATCAAATGGGCATAAAAATTCAGAAAAAATCAAAAAAATGAAAACCAAAGCACATAGTATTATTATGTCATATAGTAAGCATTCAAGTTGATAAACAAGGTCTAAACAACAAACTAGACAAATCATGTATCTACCCCCTAACCCTAAACTCTGTCTTATGAAGTCAAGCATGAAGAGAAGTGGTTTTGGGTTTCAAACATGGAAATTTCAAAAAACTCCCAAAAGCTTCTCATTTTTGAGTGACTAAGAAGGATTCAGGCTTACCTTTTCATTTTCATGTTTTAAACTTGTTCAAATCTTGGTCAAACTTAGGATTTGACCAAGATTCAAATGTGCATAAAAATTGGGAGGAAGGGTATGAATTACAATTCAAAAAAACAAGGTAACTTAAATACTTGGATGCCCCAAAGATGTGTGGAAGCCCAGAACAATGGCAAAACATGTGCGCACGCTGCATCCAATTCAAGTAGAACACATAGTAGGCATCGATAGTTTGACCTAAATTTGAAATCAGAGAGAAGGTGGTTAGAAAAAATCGAAATTGGCAAAGCAAAGCATGAAATCATAAATTTGTGATGCACTATAGCTATGAAAAGTATCAAACAATGCATACCAAAATGATTTTTTAGAGGAATACTAGTTCAACTTATTTTAATTTTATATTAGTAGCCCAAAATCGAACTAGTAGTTGGATATTTCTGAACTTGATCTGTAGTAGTGGGCAAAACCCTAGTTTAACCTATTTAATCATAGATTCGTAGGTCGATTTTTCTACTTTTTTATTATTACTATGCAGCACATGTGTGTTTGCCCGTCGAGTGAAACTCGGAGGAAGAGGGATCACTCGGAAGGAGAGAAGAAGGGAGAGAATTATGGTGTCTCCCCTTTTTCGGGTGATGATGTTGACTTTTGTGCAGGGTTTGTCAGTGAGCAGGAGCGAGCGAGCGAGCGAGCGAGTCGAGCGAGGCCGAGAATGAGAGAGATTTGTTTTTTTTTTTGTGAGAGGGACAACCGAAGGATCCAGAAGGACCCACATACTTCCAATACGCATCCTGATGCGTCTTCTCTTGACAAAGAAAATGGCTGGGAGTTTGCGTACCTATTGCACGTGACTTGTGCTCACTGAAGTGTGGGACCTCACGCATGGGCACCACACGTAAGTGACAGACCTGTTGATGTAAAAACTCGGTTGATTATTATACTACTACATTTATACAAAGTTTCCTATGGATTCAAGGGTACGAAAGCCAAGTTAAATCATTTACATGACATTATTTTTTCCATGAAGCCAAGTTAACTCATTTATCAATTGGTACATTTTGGAGTGACTAAGAAGGATCCAGGCTTACTTTTTCATTTTCATGTTTTAAACATGTTTAAATCTTGGTCAAACCTATGACTTGACCAAGATTCAAATGGGCATAAAAATTCAAAAAAAAGAAAAACAAAAGCACACCGTCTTCCTATGTCATATATCAAGGTGATAAACAAGGTCTGCCATATTCAAACCACAAAAATCATGTATCTACCCCCTAACCCTAAACAAGGATCCAGGCTTACCCTTTTCATTTTCATGTTTTTAAACTTGTTCAAATCTTGGTCAAACTTAGGATTTGACGAAGATTCAAATGGGCGTAAAAATACTTAGAAAAATCATGTACGTATCTACCCCAAACCCTAAACTCTATCTTACGAAGCCAAGCATGAAGAGAAGTGGTTTTGGGTTTCAAACATGAAAATTTCAAGAACATCCCAAAAACTTCATTTTAGAGTGACTAAGAAAGGATACAGGCTTCCCCTTTTCATTTTCATGTTTTATACTTGTTTAAATCTTGGCCAAACCTAGGATTTGACAAAGATTCAAATGTGCATCTATCAAAATAAAAAAATCAGAAAAATTAAAAACCAAAGCACATAGTTTTCTTATGTCATATATAGTTAGCATTAAAGTTGATATAAACAAGGTCTAGATATATTCAAACAAGAAAAATCATGTATCTACCCCTAACCCTAAACTCTGTCTTATGTAGTCAAGCATGAAGAGAAGTGGTTTTGGGTTTCAAACTTGGAAATTTCAAGAACCCCCCAAAAGCTTCATTTTAGAGTGACTAAAGGATCCAGGTCGGGCTTACCTTTTATTTTCATGTTTTAAAATTGTTCAAATCTTGGTCAAACTGTACCTAGGATTTGATCAAGATTCAAATGGGCATAAAATTTCAAAAAAATGAAAAACCAAAGCATATAGCCTTCTTATGTCATATAGTAAGCACTCAAGTTGGTAAACAAGGTCTAGACATATTCAAACCAAAAAAATCATGTTTCTACCCCTAGCCCTAAACTCTGTCTTATGAAGTCAAGCACGAAGAGAAGTCGTTTTGGATTTCAAACATGGAAATTTCAAAAACCTTCCCAAAAGCTTCATTTTGGAGTGACTAAGAAGGATACAGGCTTACCTTTTCATTTTCATGTTTTAAACTTGTTTAAATATTGGTTAAGCCTAGGATTTGACCAAGATCAAATGGGCATAAAAATTCAGAAAAAATCAAAAAAATGAAAACCAAAGCACATAGTATTATTATGTCATATAGTAAGCATTCAAGTTGATAAACAAGGTCTAAACAACAAACTAGACAAATCATGTATCTACCCCTAACCCTAAACTCTGTCTTATGAAGTCAAGCATGAAGAGAAGTGGTTTTGGGTTTCAAACATGGAAATTTCAAGAACATCCCAAAAACTTCATTTTAGAGTGACTAAGAAAGGATACAGGCTTCCCTTTTCATTTTCATGTTTTATACTTGTTTAAATCTTGGTCAAACCTAGGATTTGACAAAGATTCAAATGTGCATCTATCAAAATAAAAAAATCAGAAAAATTAAAAACCAAAGCACATAGTTTTCTTATGTCATATATAGTTAGCATTAAAGTTGATATAAACAAGGTCTAGATATATTCAAACAAGAAAAATCATGTATCTACCCCTAACCCTAAACTCTATCTTATGTAGTCAAGCATGAAGAGAAGTGGTTTTGGGTTTCAAACTTGGAAATTTCAAGAACCCCCAAAAGCTTCATTTTAGAGTGACTAAAGGATCCAGGTCGGGCTTACCTTTTATTTTCATGTTTTAAAATTGTTCAAATCTTGGTCAAACTGTACCTAGGATTTGATCAAGATTCAAATGGGCATAAAATTTCAAAAAAAATGAAAAACCAAAGCATATAGCCTTCTTATGTCATATAGTAAGCACTCAAGTTGGTAAACAAGGTCTAGACATATTCAAACCAGAAAATCATGTTTCTACCCCTAGCCCTAAACTTTGTCTTATGAAGTCAAGCACGAAGAGAAGTCGTTTTGGATTTCAAACATGGAAATTTCAAAAACCTTCCCAAAAGCTTCATTTTGGAGTGACTAAGAAGGATACAGGCTTACCTTTTCATTTTCATGTTTTAAACTTGTTTAAATATTGGTTAAGCCTAGGATTTGACCAAGATCAAATGGGCATAAAAATTCAGAAAAAATCAAAAAAAATGAAAACCAAAGCACATAGTATTATTATGTCATATAGTAAGCATTCAAGTTGATAAACAAGGTCTAAACAACAAACTAGACAAATCATGTATCTACCCCCTAACCCTAAACTCTGTCTTATGAAGTCAAGCATGAAGAGAAGTGGTTTTGGGTTTCAAACATGGAAATTTCAAAAAACTCCCAAAAGCTTCTCATTTTTGAGTGACTAAGAAGGATTCAGGCTTACCTTTTCATTTTCATGTTTTAAACTTGTTCAAATCTTGGTCAAACTTAGGATTTGACCAAGATTCAAATGTGCATAAAAATTGGGAGGAAGGGTATGAATTACAATTCAAAAAAACAAGGTAACTTAAATACTTGGATGCCCCAAAGATGTGTGGAAGCCCAGAACAATGGCAAAACATGTGCGCACGCTGCATCCAATTCAAGTAGAACACATAGTAGGCATCGATAGTTTGACCTAAATTTGAAATCAGAGAGAAGGTGGTTAGAAAAAATCGAAATTGGCAAAGCAAAGCATGAAATCATAAATTTGTGATGCACTATAGCTATGAAAAGTATCAAACAATGCATACCAAAATGATTTTTTAGAGGAATACTAGTTCAACTTATTTTAATTTTATATTAGTAGCCCAAAATCGAACTAGTAGTTGGATATTTCTGAACTTGATCTGTAGTAGTGGGCAAAACCCTAGTTTAACCTATTTAATCATAGATTCGTAGGTCGATTTTTCTACTTTTTTATTATTACTATGCAGCACATGTGTGTTTGCCCGTCGAGTGAAACTCGGAGGAAGAAGGGATCACTCGGAAGGAGAGAAGAAGGGAGAGAATTATGGTGTCTCCCCTTTTTCGGGTGATGATGTTGACTTTTGTGCAGGGTTTGTCAGTGAGCAGGAGCGAGCGAGCGAGTCGAGCGAGGCCGAGAATGAGAGAGATTTGTTTTTTTTGTGAGAGGGACAACCGAAGGATCCAGAAGGACCCACATACTTCCAATACGCATCCTGATGCGTCTTCTCTTGACAAAGAAAATGGCTGGGAGTTTGCGTACCTATTGCACGTGACTTGTGCTCACTGAAGTGTGGGACCTCACGCATGGGCACCACACGTAAGTGACAGACCTGTTGATGTAAAAACTCGGTTGATTATTATACTACTACATTTATACAAAGTTTCCTATGGATTCAAGGGTACGAAAGCCAAGTTAAATCATTTACATGACATTATTTTTTCCATGAAGCCAAGTTAACTCATTTATCAATTGGTACATTTTGGAGTGACTAAGAAGGATCCAGGCTTACTTTTTCATTTTCATGTTTTAAACCTGTTTAAATCTTGGTCAAACCTATGACTTGACCAAGATTCAAATGGGCATAAAAATTCAAAAAAAAGAAAAACAAAAGCACACCGTCTTCCTATGTCATATATCAAGGTGATAAACAAGGTCTGCCATATTCAAACCACAAAAATCATGTATCTCTACCCCCTAACCCTAAACAAGGATCCAGGCTTACCCTTTTCATTTTCATGTTTTTAAACTTGTTCAAATCTTGGTCAAACTTAGGATTTGACGAAGATTCAAATGGGCGTAAAAATACTTAGAAAAATCATGTACGTATCTACCCCAAACCCTAAACTCTATCTTACGAAGCCAAGCATGAAGAGAAGTGGTTTTGGGTTTCAAACATGGAAATTTCAAAAACCTCCCAAAAGCTTCATTTTAGAGTGACTAAGAAGGATCCATGCTTACCTTTTATTTTCATGTTTTAAACATGTTCAAATCTTGGTCAAACCGTACGTACCTAGGATTTGACCAAGATTCAAATGGGCATAAAAATTCAAAAAAAAATGAAAAACCAAAGCACATAGCCTAGCTTCTTATATATGCCATATAGTAAGCACTCAAGCTAGTTGATAAACAAAGTCTAGACATATTCAAACCAGAAAAATCATGTATCTATATACCCCTAACCCTAAACTTTGTCTTAATTATGAAGTCAAGCACGAAGAGAAGTCGTTTTGGGTTTCAAACATGGACATTTCAAAAACCCTCCCAAAAGCTTCATTGTGGTGTGACGTACTAAGAAGGATACATGCTTACATTTTCAACAACCCCCCTAAAAGCTTCATTATAGAGTGACTAAGAAAGGATCCAGTCTGGCGGGCTTACCTTTTATTTTCTTGTTTTAAACTTGTTCAAATCTCGGTCAAACCTAGGATTTGACCAAGATTCAAAATGTGCATCAAAATTTAAAAAAATTAAAAACCAAATTAAAGCGCATAGTGTTCTTATGTCATATAGTAAGCATTAAAGTTGATAAACAAGGTCTAGACACATATTCAAACAAGACAAGTCATGTATATATACCCCTAACCCCTAAACTCTATCTTATGAAGTCAACAACATGAAGAGAAGTGGTTTTGGGTTTCAAACATGGAAATTTCAAAAACCTCCCAAAAGCTTCATTTTAGAGTGACTAATATATATAAGAAGGATACATGCCTGCTTACCACCTTTTCATTTTCATATTTTAAACTTGTTTAAATCCGTGTCAAATTAAACCAAGGATTTGACCAAAAGATTCAAATGGGCATAAAATTTTAAAAAAATCAGAAAAATGAAAAACAAATGCATATAGTCTTCTTATGTCATATAGTAAGCATTCAAGTTGATAAACAAGGTTTGGACATGCATATTCAAACCTAGGCAAATCATGTATCTATCCCCTAGCCCCTAAACTCTATCTTATGAAGTCAAGCATGAAGAGAAGTGGTTTTGGGTTTCAAACATGAAAATTTCAAGAACATCCCAAAAACTTCATTTTAGAGTGACTAAGAAAGGATACAGGCTTCCCTTTTCATTTTCATGTTTTATACTTGTTTAAATCTTGGTCAAACCTAGGATTTGACAAAGATTCAAATGTGCATCTATCAAAATAAAAAAATCAGAAAAATTAAAAACCAAAGCACATAGTTTTCTTATGTCATATATAGTTAGCATTAAAGTTGATATAAACAAGGTCTAGATATATTCAAACAAGAAAAATCATGTATCTACCCCTAACCCTAAACTCTATCTTATGTAGTCAAGCATGAAGAGAAGTGGTTTTGGGTTTCAAACTTGGAAATTTCAAGAACCCCCAAAAGCTTCATTTTAGAGTGACTAAAGGATCCAGGTCGGGCTTACCTTTTATTTTCATGTTTTAAAATTGTTCAAATCTTGGTCAAACTGTACCTAGGATTTGATCAAGATTCAAATGGGCATAAAATTTCAAAAAAATGAAAAACCAAAGCATATAGCCTTCTTATGTCATATAGTAAGCACTCAAGTTGGTAAACAAGGTCTAGACATATTCAAACCAGAAAAATCATGTTTCTACCCCTAGCCCTAAACTGTCTTATGAAGTCAAGCACGAAGAGAAGTCGTTTTGGATTTCAAACATGGAAATTTCAAAAACCTTCCCAAAAGCTTCATTTTGGAGTGACTAATTAAGAAGGATACAGGCTTACCTTTTCATTTTCATGTTTTAAACTTGTTTAAATATTGGTTAAGCCTAGGATTTGACCAAGATCAAATGGGCATAAAAATTCAGAAAAAATCAAAAAAATGAAAACCAAAGCACATAGTATTATTATGTCATATAGTAAGCATTCAAGTTGATAAACAAGGTCTAAACAACAAACTAGACAAATCATGTATCTACCCCCTAACCCTAAACTCTGTCTTATGAAGTCAAGCATGAAGAGAAGTGGTTTTGGGTTTCAAACATGGAAATTTCAAAAAACTCCCAAAAGCTTCTCATTTTTGAGTGACTAAGAAGGATTCAGGCTTACCTTTTCATTTTCATGTTTTAAACTTGTTCAAATCTTGGTCAAACTTAGGATTTGACCAAGATTCAAATGTGCATAAAAATTGGGAGGAAGGGTATGAATTACAATTCAAAAAAACAAGGTAACTTAAATACTTGGATGCCCCAAAGATGTGTGGAAGCCCAGAACAATGGCAAAACATGTGCGCACGCTGCATCCAATTCAAGTAGAACACATAGTAGGCATCGATAGTTTGACCTAAATTTGAAATCAGAGAGAAGGTGGTTAGAAAAAATCGAAATTGGCAAAGCAAAGCATGAAATCATAAATTTGTGATGCACTATAGCTATGAAAAGTATCAAACAATGCATACCAAAATGATTTTTTAGAGGAATACTAGTTCAACTTATTTTAATTTTATATTAGTAGCCCAAAATCGAACTAGTAGTTGGATATTTCTGAACTTGATCTGTAGTAGTGGGCAAAACCCTAGTTTAACCTATTTAATCATAGATTCGTAGGTCGATTTTTCTACTTTTTTATTATTACTATGCAGCACATGTGTGTTTGCCCGTCGAGTGAAACTCGGAGGAAGAGGGATCACTCGGAAGGAGAGAAGAAGGGAGAGAATTATGGTGTCTCCCCTTTTTCGGGTGATGATGTTGACTTTTGTGCAGGGTTTGTCAGTGAGCAGGAGCGAGCGAGCGAGCGAGTCGAGCGAGGCCGAGAATGAGAGAGATTTGTTTTTTTTTGAGAGGGACAACCGAAGGATCCAGAAGGACCCACTACGCATCCTGATGCGTCTTCTCTTGACAAAGAAAATGGCTGGGAGTTTGCGTACCTATTGCACGTGACTTGTGCTCACTGAAGTGTGGGACCTCACGCATGGGCACCACACGTAAGTGACAGACCTGTTGATGTAAAAACTCGGTTGATTATTATACTACTACATTTATACAAAGTTTCCTATGGATTCAAGGGTACGAAAGCCAAGTTAAATCATTTACATGACATTATTTTTTCCATGAAGCCAAGTTAACTCATTTATCAATTGGTACATTTTGGAGTGACTAAGAAGGATCCAGGCTTACTTTTTCATTTTCATGTTTTAAACCTGTTTAAATCTTGGTCAAACCTATGACTTGACCAAGATTCAAATGGGCATAAAAATTCAAAAAAAAGAAAAACAAAAGCACACCGTCTTCCTATGTCATATATCAAGGTGATAAACAAGGTCTGCCATATTCAAACCACAAAAATCATGTATCTCTACCCCCTAACCCTAAACAAGGATCCAGGCTTACCCTTTTCATTTTCATGTTTTTAAACTTGTTCAAATCTTGGTCAAACTTAGGATTTGACGAAGATTCAAATGGGCGTAAAAATACTTAGAAAAATCATGTACGTATCTACCCCAAACCCTAAACTCTATCTTACGAAGCCAAGCATGAAGAGAAGTGGTTTTGGGTTTCAAACATGGAAATTTCAAAAACCTCCCAAAAGCTTCATTTTAGAGTGACTAAGAAGGATCCATGCTTACCTTTTATTTTCATGTTTTAAACATGTTCAAATCTTGGTCAAACCGTACGTACCTAGGATTTGACCAAGATTCAAATGGGCATAAAAATTCAAAAAAAAAATGAAAAACCAAAGCACATAGCCTAGCTTCTTATATATGCCATATAGTAAGCACTCAAGCTAGTTGATAAACAAAGTCTAGACATATTCAAACCAGAAAAATCATGTATCTATATACCCCTAACCCTAAACTTTGTCTTAATTATGAAGTCAAGCACGAAGAGAAGTCGTTTTGGGTTTCAAACATGGACATTTCAAAAACCCTCCCAAAAGCTTCATTGTGGTGTGACGTACTAAGAAGGATACATGCTTACATTTTCAACAACCCCCCTAAAAGCTTCATTATAGAGTGACTAAGAAAGGATCCAGTCTGGCGGGCTTACCTTTTATTTTCTTGTTTTAAACTTGTTCAAATCTCGGTCAAACCTAGGATTTGACCAAGATTCAAAATGTGCATCAAAATTTAAAAAAATTAAAAACCAAATTAAAGCGCATAGTGTTCTTATGTCATATAGTAAGCATTAAAGTTGATAAACAAGGTCTAGACACATATTCAAACAAGACAAGTCATGTATATATACCCCTAACCCCTAAACTCTATCTTATGAAGTCAACAACATGAAGAGAAGTGGTTTTGGGTTTCAAACATGGAAATTTCAAAAACCTCCCAAAAGCTTCATTTTAGAGTGACTAATATATATAAGAAGGATACATGCCTGCTTACCACCTTTTCATTTTCATATTTTAAACTTGTTTAAATCCGTGTCAAATTAAACCAAGGATTTGACCAAAAGATTCAAATGGGCATAAAATTTAAAAAAATCAGAAAAATGAAAAACAAATGCATATAGTCTTCTTATGTCATATAGTAAGCATTCAAGTTGATAAACAAGGTTTGGACATGCATATTCAAACCTAGGCAAATCATGTATCTATCCCCTAGCCCCTAAACTCTATCTTATGAAGTCAAGCATGAAGAGAAGTGGTTTTGGGTTTCAAACATGAAAATTTCAAGAACATCCCAAAAACTTCATTTTAGAGTGACTAAGAAAGGATACAGGCTTCCCTTTTCATTTTCATGTTTTATACTTGTTTAAATCTTGGTCAAACCTAGGATTTGACAAAGATTCAAATGTGCATCTATCAAAATAAAAAAATCAGAAAAATTAAAAACCAAAGCACATAGTTTTCTTATGTCATATATAGTTAGCATTAAAGTTGATATAAACAAGGTCTAGATATATTCAAACAAGAAAAATCATGTATCTACCCCTAACCCTAAACTCTATCTTATGTAGTCAAGCATGAAGAGAAGTGGTTTTGGGTTTCAAACTTGGAAATTTCAAGAACCCCCAAAAGCTTCATTTTAGAGTGACTAAAGGATCCAGGTCGGGCTTACCTTTTATTTTCATGTTTTAAAATTGTTCAAATCTTGGTCAAACTGTACCTAGGATTTGATCAAGATTCAAATGGGCATAAAATTTCAAAAAAATGAAAAACCAAAGCATATAGCCTTCTTATGTCATATAGTAAGCACTCAAGTTGGTAAACAAGGTCTAGACATATTCAAACCAGAAAAATCATGTTTCTACCCCTAGCCCTAAACTTTGTCTTATGAAGTCAAGCACGAAGAGAAGTCGTTTTGGATTTCAAACATGGAAATTTCAAAAACCTTCCCAAAAGCTTCATTTTGGAGTGACTAAGAAGGATACAGGCTTACCTTTTCATTTTCATGTTTTAAACTTGTTTAAATATTGGTTAAGCCTAGGATTTGACCAAGATCAAATGGGCATAAAAATTCAGAAAAAATCAAAAAAATGAAAACCAAAGCACATAGTATTATTATGTCATATAGTAAGCATTCAAGTTGATAAACAAGGTCTAAACAACAAACTAGACAAATCATGTATCTACCCCCTAACCCTAAACTCTGTCTTATGAAGTCAAGCATGAAGAGAAGTGGTTTTGGGTTTCAAACATGGAAATTTCAAAAAACTCCCAAAAGCTTCTCATTTTTGAGTGACTAAGAAGGATTCAGGCTTACCTTTTCATTTTCATGTTTTAAACTTGTTCAAATCTTGGTCAAACTTAGGATTTGACCAAGATTCAAATGTGCATAAAAATTGGGAGGAAGGGTATGAATTACAATTCAAAAAAACAAGGTAACTTAAATACTTGGATGCCCCAAAGATGTGTGGAAGCCCAGAACAATGGCAAAACATGTGCGCACGCTGCATCCAATTCAAGTAGAACACATAGTAGGCATCGATAGTTTGACCTAAATTTGAAATCAAAGAGAAGGTGGTTAGAAAAAATCGAAATTGGCAAAGCAAAGCATGAAATCATAAATTTGTGATGCACTATAGCTATGAAAAGTATCAAACAATGCATACCAAAATGATTTTTTAGAGGAATACTAGTTCAACTTATTTTAATTTTATATTAGTAGCCCAAAATCGAACTAGTAGTTGGTAAACAAGGTCTAAACAACAAACTAGACAAATCATGTATTTACCCCCTAACCCTAAACTCTGTCTTATGAAGTCAAGCATGAAGAGAAGTGGTTTTGGGTTTCAAACTTGGAAATTTCAAGAACCCCCCAAAAGCTTCATTTTAGAGTGACTAAGAAGGATCCATGCTTACCTTTTCATTTTCATGTTTTAAACTTGTTTACATCTTGGTCATAGCTAGTGTATTTGACCAAGATTCAAATGGGCATAAAATTTAAAAAAAAATGAAAAACCAAAGTACATAGTCTTCTTATGTCATATAGTAAGCATTCAAGCTGATAAACAAGGTCTAGACATATTCAAACCAAACAAATCATGTATCTACCCCCTAACCCCTAAACTTTATCTTATGAAGCCAAGCATGAAGAGAAGTGGTTCTTGGTTTCAAACATGGAAATATCAAAAACCTCCCAAAAGCTTCATTTTAGAGTGACTAAGAAGTATCCATGCTTACCTTTTCATTTTCATATTTTAAACTTGTTTAAATCATTGTCAAACCTAGGATTATACCAAGATACAAATATGGGCACAAAACCCTCTTAGCCAAAATCAACTACGAGCAAGATTTTCTGTATTGTAGATGCCCCAATTGACTCTCATCCCCAATGTAGTCTTTTTTATGTCAGTATAGACTTCTTTACTGGATGTATACTATCGTACATGGCATGCATTTGCCTAATGAGCAGCATTGTTTAGCCGTTCTAGCCAACCCGATCAATCTGTCAAGCTTCATGCACGAGATGCCATGTTTATGGCCCTTTTGTTGTGGCTTTTTTTGGCTTTTGGCTTTGGCAAAAGCCAAAAAAAGCACGTAAATAGGTGCTTTTTTGGGCTTTTGGATTTTGGAAGCCAAGAACAAAGATTCTATTCTTTTGGCTTCCAAAATCCAAAAGCCCAAAAAGCACCTATTTAGGTGCTTTTTTTGGCTTTTGCCAAAGCCAAAATAAGCCACAACAAAAGGGTAATTTACTCCCTCGCTCCGGTGATCCGATCCATATTTCTTGGTGCTAAAAAGAATGTGAATCGGAGGGAGTACTTTTCTTAGATAGTACTATATCAGTTCAAAAAAAAGTACAGTACTACTACATCACAAATGCATCAAAAGAGTACTACTGTACATCACAAGACCACGACAGTTGTATAGTATAGAGTTTAATGCTGAACTTTAAACAGGACCAGGAGCATCAGGGCCAGCAGCAGGGGCGTTGACCGGCAACAAACCAGGCAAAAGACGTAAGGAAGAGGCCATATGCTGCGTGCTTGGCCTTGATTGCAGGGTGGTGATTCTTCGCCGCTCGCCATGTATTCACGCCGTACCAGTTCCGCGTCGCCCGCGAGCGGATCGAAGCGATCCCGCGCGCCGGACACGCTCGAGGAGGCGTGGCGGCTCCAGTGCAAGCAGTCCGCCGCCGGGAGTCGGCGCGCGGCGTGCAGGTACAGAGGCTCCCTGTACATGCCGTCGTCGCTCCGCGAGTTCGCCCCGGGCGGGCTCTGGTACAAGGCGGATCCGCCGCTCAAACCGATGAGCGGCCCCGTCTTCAACAAATGGCGCGCCGACCGGGAGAGGAACCGCCGGTCGAAGGCGGCGTGGGAGGCGAGCACCAGCGGCGGATTCGCGCCGCCAGCCGGCGAGGAGGCGGAGGAGGCGGAGGAAGGGGAAGACCCCCTCTTCTTGAAGGCGCTGGCCGCGTCCCTCAAGGACGATGCCGACAAGAAGAGGGCGGAGGAAGAAGACAAGGCGGCGGCCATCGCCGCCGTGAAGGAGAAGGAGGCGCGGGATGCGGAGGAGAACGCGACCATCATCTTCCTCGACGACTAGATAGGTTAGAAGTCGCGATAAGGATCGCGCAATTCTGTATGTATGATCCGTATGTATGATCAACTATGAATTATGAACAATGAACTATCAAACCAAACCACATAGTTTTTTTATGTCATATAGTAAGAATTCAAGTTGATAAAACAAGGTCTAGACATATTCAAACTAGACAAATCACGTATATCTACCCCTAACCCTAAACTCTGTCTTATGAAGTAAAGCATGAAGAGAACTGGTTTTGGGTTTCAAACATGGAAATTTCAAAAACCTTCCCAAAAGCTTCATTTTGGAGTGACTAAGAAGGATGCAGGCTTACCTTTTCATTTTCATGTCTTAAACATGTTTAAATCTTGGTTAAACCTAGGATTTGACCAAGATCAAATGTGCAAAAAAATCAGAAAAAATCAAAAAAATGAAAACTAAAGCACATAGTATTCTTATGTCATATAGTAAGCATTCAAGTTGATAAACAAGGTCTAAACATATTCAAACCAGACAAATCATGTATCTACCCACTAACCCTAAATTCTGTCTTATGAAGTCGATCAAGCATGAAGAGAAGTGGTTTTGGGTTTCAAACATGGAAATTTCAAAAACCTCCCAAAAACTTCATTTTGGAGTGACTAAGAAGGATGCAGGCTTAGCTTTTCATTTTCATATTTTAAACATGTTTAAATCTTGGTCAAACCTATGATTTGACCAAGATTCAAATGGGCATAAAAATAATTAGAAAAATCATGTACGTATCTACCCCTAACCCTAAAATCTATCTTACGAAGTCAAGCATGAAGAGAAGTGGTTTTGGGTTTCAAACATGGAAATTTCAAAAACCTCCCAAAAGCTTCATTTCAGAGTGACTAAGAAGGATCCAGACCGGGCTTACATTTTATTTTCATATTTTAAACTTGTTCAAATCTTGGTCAAACCGTACCTAGGAATTGACCAAGATTCAAAAAAAAATGAAAAACCAAAGCACATAGCCTTCTTATGTCATATAGTAAGCACTCAAGTTGATAAACAAGGTCTAGTCATATTCAAACCAGAAAAATCATGTATCTACCCCTAAGCCTGAACTTTGTCTTATGAAGTCAATCACGAAGAGAAGTCGTTTTGGGTTTCAAACATGGAAATTTCAAATACCTTCCCAAAAGCTTAATTTTGGAGTGACTAAGAAGGATGCAGGCTTACCTTTTCATTTCCATGTTTTAAACATGTTTAAATAAGGATGCGTGATTCTGAAACCTCATACACATTGTTGCAAAAGTAATTACATCACCTAAACAATACTACCAGTTCATAATTCTAAACTTATGTACAATCTTGGAAACATATAACGCCAGCCTAGTTCACCAATTATCATCATCCCTCTTGATGCGCTTGCCGGTGCCGCTTGTACCTGCCTCCCATGGGTTGGCAGTCCAAGTTCTGCACTCGTTCGCACTTCGTGTGTCGGGAATCCTTGTTGGAGCTTCCCAACCAGATACAGGCCCTGCCCTTGCTAGCTCACCACATCCAGCCGTTGCCCTAGCTTGCTCACCATGTGAACCGCCATCCCACGGAGACCCCGAAGTAGGCTCGCACGAGTCCTTTATCCATGGTGGCATTTTCTTCGGATCAAATGGTATGTTGTGCCTAAAGCAATAAGATACAAATTCCCAGTAGGTTGTCCCGACACACTGCTTCTTCTCGTCGCGCCAGGCAGGGGGAAGAGCGGCCAACCTAGCCGCTTCCTTGCAATCCGGGCAAACCACTTCCCTTGGAATTGGTTGTGCTTGACGCTGCCCATCATTGATTTTTTTGAGTCGCCTGTACAACTCAAAACTGACATACCCATCAATCGCAGCATACCTCAAGTTTACTTCAGGCAATGGCATGCACTCCCATTGATCGTGGCTGCTAGTAGGGAACTTGGTCTTCATGTCTTTGTAAGATGGGTCAATGATGGCGGCTGCCAAATCACCCATGCCAGTCCTATTGCCAGGACCATTGAAATTGATCATATCCTGAATGTCAATCCAATTATGTTTAGGAATTTTAATGCCATCTCTAGCAAACCTGCTAGAGTCACCCCTGATGTCAACAGTTGTGAAACAAATTCCTTTATGTTGAAGGAATTCTTGCAGTGCCAGATTATCAGGACTCCTGCATGTTAACACAAATCAATCTTGTAAGATCGTATATGCTGAAATAGTACACATATTTTTCTTCCAGTAAACTGTATACTTGTTGCAGTGAAACAATGATTTTGCATCAGTGATACACATCAAAATAACATGAATTATTGTTGCGACTATATGATCTAATTATTTAAGTGTCAAGTTAAGATTCAGTTACTATATGTTAATATCTTGACATCCATGCCGATTATCGGTGAGTATGAGTACATGAAATTTGTGCAAATTTTGAGTACCAAAATCATGAAACTAGATATCGTGGTCAATCCAAAAAAATTATACAAGTATGTTGGATATTACGTTCCAGACCACATTTTTCATACAAGTTAGTTTGTTCGTGTTTTCATACAAGTTAGAACCTAGTCTATGTCGAAATAAAAAAGCAGATCCAAGATAAAGGAAGAGTTTCTATATTAAAAAACAAAAGGATAAAGGAAGGCATGTGAAGAACATACCTGCAGAAATGGTACACCAGGACGTGGTCGTCCATGGCCAACTGAACGACGGCGGTACTTACTTGGTCCGCAGTGTATTCTAGGTCGAGGCCGACGAACCTGGGCCTGTCCTCTAGTAGCTTTTGTTCGTACATCTTGAGGGTGTGCTCGAGAACGGAAGGGTCATTCGTGTAGACCACGTTCACCTTGGTCGTCCCATGGGGAACGACGCTCCTCTTTAGCGTAAACAGGCCGCCGTCGGCCATGGCAGCGCTGAAGCACGTCGAACTGATCGGAGGGATTGAGGGGGAGGGAGGGAGAGCAACTGCAAACAATGGGGTTTTTTGGAACTTGCCGAAATGCAGGGGAGAACGAACCGCCAGGGGTTGTTTAGTGGGGACAGATGGGAATAATACTGCGATGAGGTTGAGGAATTAACTCCAACCGCCATTTAAATCTAGTACTCCCTATAGTCAGTTGATAGGAAATGGACGGGCAAGATTGATTCTAGGGAGGCGAACCCCAGTATTTTCCCAATTTATTTGAGTTGTAATATAACCATCGTTAATACTTGAATTGAAAAATATTTACAAAATTAATTTATTATATACTACATGATGAGATAATCCAACAAACCATGGAAATGCATGGCCATCCAACCATGTCACCCTCTTGTGAAAATTGTATAGGTGGTAGTGTGCGCAATACACGCGGTAGCCACTTCACAAATACATCCTTTTAATTTTGCCCCCCTTAATTCGGCCAATAAAAATGAAAAGACTTTATGTGGAAAACCAAAAAAACTGTATTTGGCAAAGTATAGTCGAAAATAAGAAGTTTTTCATTGATCTCTTAAAAAAGGGGTCATGATTCGAAAGTTCGCCATGCATGGTTCTTGCGGTAACCAAGCTAGCTCACCCATGTGGCAAGAAGCGAATCAATGTCCAACATGCATGGTTCCAAAAATATATATTTACAGAATGATTCTGCTTCTCAAGAATATTTGCATGCCATCATGTTTGTTATTTTTCCTAGATAAAAGTAGTAATTGGTGACTTCGTGATTGCCTTGCTTGCTGATTTCAATAAGTTTGAACCTCATTTTGGCTTTATTTCAAATTTAGGCAAAAACTTCTTGGCAATCGACTTTGTGAGCTACTATACTTGGATGCAACCCACATTTTCGTTGGCTAATGTTTTCTGATTCCACAACAATAGGGCACATCCCTATATCATCCCAAATTTTGAATTCTTTTTAGTTTGGTTGATGACCACCATTCATATCCGAACTTAATTAATTGGAGTACACATGATGGTTTCATGGTAAGCTAGTTTGACAAATTAGCCTTCGAAATGGCGATTCGCCTACCATGCATGCATGTTTGGCCTACCCGTGAAATTTTGATTTGCGGTATTGTGCACACACGTACTGCACATGATAGCGAATAAACAAAACACATATTCGGACCCCTTTGGCCAGCAAGGGCATGTTTGGTTCCTAGCCACAATTTGTCAAGAAGCCAAAATTTGGCAGCCATGCATGCATATAGTTTATTTGGCATGTGTTTGGTTTTTGCCACAATTTGGCTTATCACACTTCATTGCATGTATATATGGTCCATTTGTCATAGACTCAACTTTTTTTTACAAAGTTTTGACAAAGTTTGGCTTTAATATTTTAAGCCACAATTTGGTGGCTAGCCATACTAGCTTTTTTTTTGGCTAACCACACTTTGGCTTTGGAAAAATGTGGCTACCAAACATGGGTCCTAATAAAAAGAAAACAACACACTAATGTGTGGTAAACCAAAAATCCCTACTTTGCAAAGTTGCATATGTGCAAAAGGGGGGCAATGCATGCATTATTCAGAAGTTGATTGTGGTTTTCGTAGTGTAACCAATTAATTAAGCTTACATATGGGAAGAGGCTAGCGAGGCGAACTCAAGCAGCTATGGTTCCAATGTTGTCAAGTTTGAAGTGGACACTGCATGAAGCTTGCTCAAATTAATGGGTAGAAAGCCAAAAGCAGTCCATATTTATTCTATATGTGTGTGAATAATAACTCTTCACCCCAAACCTCTATGTATGATAGGGTTTTATATTTTTTACTTGTTAGTAGTAAGTACATGTCATGTGATGGCTCCATGCACATGTTTCACAACTTTTTTCTGATTTGTTTCTACCTCATTTGGTTGGTTTCAAATTTGCTCAAACTTCCTATGCGCGCTATGTTGTACTATTGGGACCCATGTTTTGGCTTAGTTTGTGGTACCACACTTGCAGGGTACCTCCAAGTATTTTATTCCCAAAAATTATGAATTCTAATTAAATGGTGAACTATAAACTGATCATCTAAAGTTGGAAAATAAAATCCATATATAGCTACACATCTAGATATGTGTATAAGGTAGACAAACTGCATTGCCACACATGCCTTATATAAGTTTGTTTTTTCTAGCGGAGTGGATTCCCTAATCACCCCACGGTTGTGACATTGTCAATGTTGTCATGATAAATAACATTGCGAGACTTTCCATCTTATTCTTTTTTGTAGAAATGATTGTCCCATTATGGCAAACGTCCCCATTCGTTTTTCAAATTAAGTAAACGTTATAGGATGAAAATTCATTGAAGTGACAAATTTTCTAGATTTCTAACTATTTTAGCTCATTCAAACAAGTTTGCAATAGGCCGACCTGTTGTCCAGTGACAATTTTAGAGTACAATTTGATCAACATCACAAAAAAGTGCTTTTAAGGCTCGTAAGTAGTATCATACATGCCATGTTGGCAAAAATCTAATGTGTCACATCAATTATGAGGTGAGATATGAGAGTAGTATTATAACACATAAACCTAGAAAACTTAGAAAACTTCATGACAAATACATCATGTACACACATTTGCATTGAGATTCTACAAAACTTTAAATATGACATAAGTATGAACCATATTATGATACTATGCATTGTGGAGGTAGTATCACAAACTAGTAGTGTATGATACTACGTACTACGTACTTCCCATTGTGACTAGTCTTAATCACTCTGACCTCGCCGTCTCGCCGTCTTACTATAGTACATACTACACCCCCACTCCGTCTCTCATACATCGCCCCACTCGTTTCCCACTCCGTCTCTCATACAGCGGCTGCGCCTGTAGATATCTTCGAGGATCTGGGCGATTTTGACCCGCTTTTCGGCGCTCGCCGTTTCAAGGTGAAGACCCCAATCTTAGCATGCATGTTGGACCAATTAGGAGTACAAAATTATGTTCTAAATGTTGCTCAAACTTTCCATACAACTAATATATAACTTATACTACGTAGGTTACACCATCGAAATAGGTATGACCAGTTGAGAAATGGGAACAATAACTTGGAACCTTTCTTACTATCGAGTGGGACGTGTGATATTGGTGTGACCCTGCTTTTTTCTTCTTCTACATAATGGCTACATGATGGTTCTAGAAAGAAGTGTATGCTGTTGTGGTATCTCTTGACGCGAATCCCTCTAATCACAAGCGTTAGATTTTGGAAACCAACGGTTAGTACTGCTGTTACATCTCTAGTTCAAAACTGGTGCATTTTGTATGTTGTTGTAGTAGTCTAGTAGATAGATTCAGATGCATGGTCAGGAGTGCAAACATTTCGCAACTAGTTGATCCCTCATCTTATTGTCGGATGTCACATTTCGAGTTTGTAAAAAAATGTAAATTCAAATCATAGTCACGGGTTATGTTGTATCTTTCGCACATCTAAACATTTGTTTCAAAAGGTGACCATATGTGAGCTGTGGAAAAAAGAAAAGACCAAAGTGAATAATATTCCTTAACTATTCACATATCATTTGTCTTTTTTGTGCAAGCTAGAATTTTTTTTACATACTCATCTGTGACCTGTGGAGCAATACACAACATAATATGTGTCCCAGTTTTGTTTTTCTTCATATTTTTTAAAAGTGCAGAAGTGTGATATCCGATAATAGGATGCGAGTGCAACTAGTTGCAAATGAGATGCTAATGCATGCTGATATGATACTACCTCTGTCCATAAATAGATGTATGTCTTTTGTCGTGGCCCCATCCTACTTCTGCATTTTCTTTACGGCCATTTTTGAGTAGTTGCGACCTGGACGTGATCGGACTAGTCGATACTCGATAGTAGTCGTAGTACTGTACAACTTCTGCATGTGGCGTCAGCCTCTAGAGTAGTAGTACTAGCTAACGGATAGATTATATCTGGAGAAACTGACATGGCCATTGATATGACAAGACTATACCCGGATTCGGACGCATTGTAGTGACTCCATCAATGTTCCGCTATGATGGTCTATTTTACTGCTACACCAGATTGTCGACGCAGAGGATTCCTTGGCTTCCGCGCAAGACCCTTCCCAAAGAAGGCATCTGCTCTGGCCCGTTGATTCTATGTGGACGGTTCCAGATTGCTTTCCGACCCCGAACAAGATTCTTTTACATTGCCCATCTTTTCACTGACATTGAATCGCTGAAACTTGGGGTCCGCCTGTGGCAGGACCAGCCTGTCAATGGCCCAAAGTCTTATGTGCTCCCGCCCTTTGATTTTGGATGGACGGACAAGATTGCCCAGTCCCATCCCTGTCCTGTTCGTTCCAGTTTTCATCCTCCTCCCCGGGGAACCCTCCCCGGAGAGCTCTACACCGACCCCTTCTATCCCCACCTGCTTGTCCCTTCCTTCTTCCTCCAGCGATTCATCCATCGTTCAACAAGTTGTCTAAGAAGAACATGAAGAAGTGTAAGAAGAGGAAGGAGGCGTTGTTGTCTGAGACTAAATCCGCGGTGAAATCCATCCCGCTGAAAGTCCTGCAAACTCCGACTTTGAAAGTGTACCAGCGGCGCCGGCGGACAGGCATGTCTGCGCTTCCATCGCAAGCTCAGTCTGCGCTTCCATCGCAAGCTCAGTCTGCTTCGGGCTTGTTGGGTCAGGGCAGAGTAATCCAGCAAGAGTCCTGGTAGGTTTTTATCGCCATGTGCTTTCTTTGCCCCCATGAACGCAGATTACAGCAAGGCAAACAGATCCAACTATTTTTTTACCCGGGAGAACCAGCTATTTGACCGTCTTTCTTCCAGGGCCGCCCGTTCAAGTGTCGCCCTTCCTACCGATGCCGAGAAATCGACCGTGTTTCGCCAAGATGGTGGGTACGAAGCTCCCCGGTATGTTTCCATCGCCATGCCGAAGTTTCTCTGCCTTCTGGCTGGCTAGCGGATCAAACAATTTAACCGTCTTTCTTCCATGGCGGCTGGTTTCAGCGCCATTCCTACCCAAGTTGAGAAATCGCTCGTTTCTCGCCAACCTGGTGGGTACGAAGCTCCTGGGTATGTTTCCATCGCCATGCCGGATTTTCGTTGAGTCCTTGCTGGCAGGCGGTGCCAACTAAACCGGCTATCATCTTCCAGGGCCGACGGTTCCAGGCTCGTGCTTTCTACCGCAGGATCCACTTCGTACTTAGCTATCGAGGACCCGTTGTTTGATGAGCACTTGTTAGCTCTCAAGAGCATTAATAATGTATGCACTATATAATATATATCCATTGCTTTTTTTTCTTCCTCTTCATCTCCGTACTGCATGAGGGCTTCTTTAATTCGTAGGACTTCTATAAGAATTGTGTAGCATTTAGATCCTATGGTTTTTTTTCCTACATTAGTTGTTTGATTTATAGAAATATATCCTATGTTTGTTCCTTTTTTCGAAATGGGGGACATATCACAGCCTCTGCATCAAAATGATGTATATGGCTGCTTTATTGCTTTCTTCAGTTCATACACAAATTATGACAACTTCTCACGGATCAGCTAGAGTCGACACAAAGATCCACCAACGAAACATAGAAAACAGCGGGTGCCAAAAAGGCAAAAACACATCAGTAAGTAATTCTATGAGGAAACTGCCAGCCACCCTGGCTGTAAAAATCCCGTGCGGCTGTCTCTAGTCAGTTGCACCCAGACTCCATGATATCCTGCTGATCCTCGGGCTGGAGATAAGAAACATACGGATCTAGTGAATAATCATAGGGATAACCTGCAAGAAGGGATGAGATTTGGGTTTATTAAACTCGACTTCATTTTGTACATTCCAAATAGCCCATAAAATAGCGCATACACCCTCTGTAATGTATACAAAATCCTATGCTTTTCCTAATCTTATGATTTTCATATCCTGTGAATGAAAAAGGATCCCTGATTCGTTCCTGGTGAATTTTTCCATGCAGGAAGGGATTATGAGATTAAAGGGCCACAACACCACCCTTCAGAACAGAAACCTCAAACTCTTGCATAGGTTTGGTATCATGAATGCAGAATCAGAGACGAATGCCCAGTCTCCGGGAGAGGAGCAGCCAGTGCGCGTGTGTGCATCTTCGGCCGTGTATGTTTCCATTGCCGTGCCGCAGTTTCATCGCCTCCTTGCTGGCTGCCAGATCCAACTACTTAAATGTCTTTCTTCCAGGGATGGCGGTTCCATCGTTGAAGAGGTTCCTATGGACAAGGACTTTGCAGCTCTCAGGCATATTGAAGAGGTTGGCACTCCATTTGTTTATTTCTCCCCCCTCATCTGCACTCTGCATACTTCATTGCTGTTGAATTTGCAATGCAGGATGTGATAACACGATTCTCCGCGAAACTGGACCAGATCAAGGGCCACAACATCATCCTTCATAAGAAAATCCGCCACCTCGTGGGCAGGTGCATTTTAAATCGTGCCATATCGAAGGAGAATGCCCGTTCCATGCAATCTTCTTTTGATAAACGGTACTCAGACGTTCTCGTGGAGTGTGAGAAGTTGAAGAAGGAAGTCGAGGAACTACGCGCCCAGCCACCGATGAGTGTGGTCACTGACAAGGCTGGTCAGTGTGATTGCAACTGTGACTGTGAAAGTTTTCAACAGGAAGTGGAGTTGCATGCTGAACATGCGCAATATTTCGAGACGAAGTACTTGAAAGTTCGCACAGAGTGCGATAAGTTGAAGAAGGAAGTCGAGTGTCTCCGCTCCCAGCAGCCAACTATTGCGACATCAGGAGACCAGGGTGTGCTAATTGCAGCCAGAATTTTGGAATCGATGAAAAGTTGAATTTGGCTTTGTTGTGCAATATAGCAAGACCTGTTCCTCCTCTGCCTTCGTCTTTTGGCATAATTGCTTTGTCTTCAGTATTGACTCCTGAATGCTTCGTATATTTCTGACTGTTTCTGAATTATGTACAACTTTTGTAATATTGGTCAAACTAGTTTTGACCAGGGTTTGTGTAGGGTGGTTGAATTTTTTTGGTTGGTCCAAATTGTGTTGTGTGGTCCAAATGTGATGTATCATCACACCACCATGTGCCCCGCCACCCCCAGGTTTTGGTAATGCCATTCTGATACATGCTTCATAGAAGGAACATACATTTTTTCCGTTAGGGCATGACAATTTTGAAAAATTCAAACAAAAATGGGAAGAGAGAATGGTAACATCATTTTCCATGTGATGCCCCTGTGCCAAATTTTGGTTCATTTTAAGAATGTAAGGTGACAAATTACTCGAGGAAGCTAGTTGGAGTAGACGGGCATGACCGGATTGGCATAGGGGATTTATTTTTTGAAGGATGTTATTTTTCATGGACAATATCTGACACAAACAATAAAATGTTAAGGTCTCATATTATTCTGAATGATTGTGAATTACTTATGACGTTTGGAAGTATTGGTATACGTGAGAATCGAGTACATGCACGACTTCACGCGTCCACAACTAATCGGCCTCATCGTCTCTCGCGTCCACAACTAATGCCATTCTGATACAGAGAGTCAGAGGCTATAAAATAATCGGCCTCATCGTCTCTCGCGAGCTCGTCCTCTCCCCTCCCATCAACTCACCGCACCTCCGAGGCATCGACTTCCTCGTTTCCAACCGCAGCAGCATGAAGACAGGTCTTGCGTACGAGGCGGAGCAATCGGCGGCCGCTCGCGCAGAGGATGCCTCTGCGGTAGTGGCCGTCGCGGCGGGTGAGGCTTCACCGGGTACCCAGGCCGCTCGTCTCCTCTGCTTGTCTGATTCTTCGACCTCGGTCGAAACGGGCGTCCTGGCCGTCGAGGAGAAGGTGGATAGCAACGCCGTTGCTCCCGCCGAAGATCTGCAAGGCGTTGCAGGCCACCACGGCGAGGTCTTCCTCGACCCGGTGCTGGACGCGGACCTCGACCCCTTCGACGATTTCGGCCCAAACGTTCAGTTCCAGGAGGATGTCGAGGGTGACGACGAGGAGGTACTGCTCTTTTACCGAAACTGTCCCGATCCTTTTTGTGTCATATTACTGTTCACGTGGTTTGCACGAACCTGGTTCTTGATTGATTTGATCTCCTACCTTGTTCTTGTAGACGTACTTGATTCTACGGTTCGTACGGTCAGATTCTAGTTTAATTTCGACTAATCTGCCATGTAGTTGGCTTGATTTGTCATATAATTAATTTATGTGTTCATACTTAGTGGACTTGCAATTGTTGTGGCTTATGTTCATTGCTGTTCATAGGGTTTTCTCGTGATTTAGTATGATTTCTTCTGCCATTTACTTGTTCTACACATTTAATTTTAGGGTTTCTAAGGTTTGCTTATGATAGTGCAGTATTTATTCGATCTGTCATTAAGCACCTGATTATTATGTACTTTATAATTCACAGGAATATTCTGACGACATGGACGACAACAAGGAGCGCAGGGACCAGAAGAGCCGCTACGTTCTGAAGCGGCTGAAGGGTGGTGAAATTCGTTTCCGCAAGCGCGGGGAGCTATTTTGCCCATTCTGTGGCAAAATCCTCCAGAAGGACATCCGCAGCCTGATCCAGCATGCGACGGGTGTAGGCCTAAGTACATCGGGGAAGCACCGCCCTGCAACCAAGGCCAAGCACGCAGCATATGGCCTCTTCCTCCAGAATTACGTCTTGCCTGGCTTGTTCCCAGTCAACGCCCCTGCTGCTGGCCCTCATGCTCCTGGTCCTGTTTAAAGTTCATATGTGTAATCTTATTCCCTTTGGAAGTTCAGTATTAAACTCTACTAGTACAACCGTGGTGGTCTTGTGATGGTAGTACTCTTTTGATGCATTTGTGATGTAGTAGTACTAGTATTTTTTTTTGAAATGGTATAGTACTACTAGTATCTAAGAAAAGTACTCCCTTCGATTCACATTCATTTTACACCAAGAAATATGGATCGGAGTGAGGGAGTAAATTAAACATGGCATCTCGTGCATGAAGCTTGACATATCGATCAGGTTGGCTAGAATGGCAATACAATGCTGCTCATTAGGCAAATGCATGCCATGTAAAGAAGTCTATACTGACATAAAAAAAGACTACATTGGGGATTAGAGTCAATTGGGGCATCTACAATACAGAAAATCTTGCTTGTAGCTGATTTTGGCTAAGAGGGTTTTACTCACATTACACGTGCCACTTTCCTTGTGTGCAAAACAAGTTCCAATAAAGGAAGAGGAAAGAAAAGGACATTGTGGGCGAGATTGAACACCTTTTTTATGTGTTAAGCTGAGGCCTCGTTAAGCTGAGGATTTCGACTTAGGCCTAACAGCTCAGCACACCCACAAATAAATCTCCTTGCACGCACCACTGCCAGCAAAAATAACAGAATTAGCACGCAAGATTAAGAACGAAGTGAATTTAATTAACTTGGTTAGCTTTTCAAGCAATATATTCAGAGAAAGAGCACACATGTTCGGCTCGAAATAATCGTAAGAGAAGAACAATAAATCTAAGGCACCCCACTTCATCGGAAGAAGGGGCGCGACAACGCATGGATTCATATATACCTTGAGTCGACGCTGGCTCATAGAAGGGCGGCCGCGCCTCGAGGATGCCGGCGACGTCTCCACCTCGGTATCACATGTGACTGCTTCTCGACGGGCGGTGCGCCGCGCCATGTAGAAGATCTATCAAAAAAGGAGAGCCCGATGACGCTACTGACGCCTCAACCTTGATAGCACCGGCCTGTTGCTCCGCACTGAGATGCGCCACATGCAAGATTTAGCGGATGCGCCAATTTAAGAGATATGTCATGATCGTTGTAATAAATTTCACCGTGATGATGATTTGATCCTGCACTCGGCCTTGAACACAAGTACTAGTACAGTCTCACAATTTTTTTTATCATTATACTTTGCGAGATTTAGCGGATGCACCAATTTTAGAGATATGTCATGATCGTTGTAACGAATTTCAACGTGATGATGATTTGATCCTGCACTCGGCCTTGAACATAAGTACTAGTACATTCTCACAATTTTTTATCATTATACTTTGCGAGATTTAGCGGATGCGCCAAATTAGAAGATAGATCATGATCATGGTAACACACTTTTCAATGTAATGATGATTTGATGTTGCACTCGACCTTGAACATAAGTCCTAGTACGGTCTCACAATTTTGTATCATTATACTTTGCAAGTTTTAGAGGATGCGCCCATTTTCAGAGGTAGATCATGATCATGGTAACAAATTTTAAACGTGATGATGATTTGATGTTGCACTCGACCATGAACAGAAGTACTACTACTGTCTCACAATTTCTTTATCATTATAGTTTGCCAGATTTAGCGGATGCGCCAAATTTAGAGATAGATCATGATCATGGTAACAAATTTTCAACGTGATGATGATTTGATGTTGCACTCGGGCTTGAACAGAAGTACTAGTACGGTCACTAATTTTTTTAGCATTATACTTTGCAACGAATGCACCAATTTCAGGTGCATGTCACCAGATCTGTGTCCGATGATGATCATGGTAGTAACCGATGTTCAACTTGATGATGATTTGATTTTACAGTCGGCCTTGAACAGAGGTACTAGTACGGTCTCACAATTTTTTATCATTATACTTGTACCTTAGCGAAATTCAAAATCTCATAGCGGCAAAACTTCCCGCCCACAAAATACAAAAATTTCACACGCTTCCAAATTCCGATTCTACCCCTGTGGAGATGACAGCAAAGTCGGTTGGTGGGGGGGTCTGGCCGTCATTTTTTGGATCACCACCTCCCTAGCCCCGGATACCCTCCCAAAAAAATTCATTTCCCTCAGTCTCTCATCTGAGACCACCCACCGGAACTTCTCAAGTCCCTCTCTCTACCACCTCCACGACCACCGCACCGGAACATCCCCGCCGGACTTCCCTGGCCTACCCGAGCCCTCGCGATCCTCGTCATCCGGCTGCCTGCCGGAGCCGCTTCATCGACGCCGTCATCAACCGGACCGGATCATCCCCGCCGAACCTCGAAACCATATGCTCATCCAGCAGTCTACCGCAGTCGCTTCAGCTGCGGTATCGTCCACCCCGCCGGAGCCGCTTCGCCGGATCCGTCGTCCACCGCATCGGATCTTGCTCACCGACACCGCTGTGCATGAACCGGATCTGCTTCACCGGCGCAGTGCATGATCTAAACTCTTCTACTGTCGCTTTTCTATTGCTTGCCTGCAAGTTCTTGTTTAATCTTGGGGGAACCTGTTTGTGCTAACGACGCGCCGTTACGTTTTTGCAGATGAGATGAGTAACCATGAAGTGTAATGGCCGTCTCTCCAACCCCAAGTAGCACATGTAGCGTACTTCATCACCGGATCTATCAACCCCAGGAAGATCTGCTGTGACTCCCACAGAGTGCTTCTCCTAATGTAAGTCCCTTGTTTTAGCGCCATGTTCTGGGTTCAGATGCTTGTTTGTCTGAAGCTCTTTTAGTTCATTCCTAGCTATGACCGTAACACGTTGCTATTTTCTACTTCATTGCTAACTTTAAGCGATTGAACATTTTGGTTTGCATTCCCTGCTCTGTAGATGTAGCCATCATAACTTCTATCTTGCTCAGTCGTTGTTACAAAAATTATACTGTAGGTATTATAGTAACATCCTGCTATTATTTAGTTCATGGCCAATTTTAAGTAATTGCACATGTTGGTTCGCATTCCCTGCTCTATAGCTTTTGGCATCGTAACTTCTATATTTGGTTTACATTCCCTGCTCTGTAGATCTAGCCATCATAACTTTATCTTGCTCAGTCGTTGTTACAAAAATTATGGCCTGCTACTATGTTGTTTGTGCCAATTTTTTACTCCATGAACATGTTGGCTTGCATTCCCTGTACTACAGGTGATGCCATTGTTTTGTATCTAGTTCATTGTACGCTAGCTATCTAGCCTGTAGTACAAATAAACTTGTCATACTACTAGATAATAATTTTGCGTGCCATCTTGTTCTTCAAAAGCTGCATTATTGACTTGTTTCTCTGACTTGGCATGACGCTCACATATGGAAAGCTGAACATATTGGTTTGCATTCCCTCTTATACAAGTTCACAGGTGATCCCACTATATTCTGTATCTGGTCCATCCTAAGCTCCAGCATTAACTATCCTCCATGTGTTGCTCATTACAAGTTTATATCCCGAAACATCTTGATTTGCATCCCCTTCACTATAAGTTCAGGAGTATTATTTAGTTCACGGCCAAAATGAAGTAATTGCACTTGGCACATGTTGGTTCACATTCCCTCCTCTTTAGCTTTTGCCATCGTAACTTCTATTTTTGGTTTACATTCCCTGCTCTGTAGATGTAGCCATCATAACTTCATCTTGCTCAGTCGTTGTTACAAAATTTATAGCCTGCTACTATGTTGTTCATGCCAATTTTGTACTCCCTGAACATGTTGGTTTGCATGGGACTCGACAGTAGTAAGTCTGCTGTTTCATTCTAACATGCTCTGTTATATTGGCTGTTGGTATGCGGCATGCACTCTTTGTTTGCTTATTGTGCGCATTACAATGATCTTGTTATAACGACGAAATGATGAGTTCCAAATTCTTTGGCAAACAATATTGTAGTGTCTTTGCCTTTCCATTGTTGCTGTCTTAACTTGTAATGTCTTTGTTTCAGATATAGGTGCTGCATGGACAACTTAAAAGATTGCCGGATCGCTTCATTGTATTGCTAGGTTTAATTACCATTCAATTTCTCTGGGTTCTGTAATATTTTTTCAATGCCTTGCAGCTGATGTAATATTTAGTTAGTTTTTATAGTTCTTTCGCGCATTTTTTCTTTGGTGCTTGTGGTAAGTGAGGCTATCCGACAGAAATCAATGCTGCGTAAATATTCTCAGTATCTAAATCACGAATTCCCATCCCTTAAACGGCCCAATTAATCGAAATCACATATGTGCCTGCCCGCAAAATCCTAAAGCGCATATTATGCCGGCATATAAACAGCAACTAAACGGGCTGGCCCACTTACTTCTTGGGCCAGCCCATGTGAGTTACGGTGGACCCCACACTCTAATTGGGCTGGCCCACTTGCTTTAAGGTGGACCCCCTCTTGGGCCGGCCCACTAATTAGTTGGGCCAGCCCATTTGCTTTTGTGGTGGACCCCACATACTAAATGGGCGGCCCTTCAGAGGAAAGTGGGACCCACTGTGTTTGGCCCGCCACTATCTTGTTGGGCCGGCCCACTTGCTATAGGTGGACCCCACGTACTAAATGGGCCGGCCCTTTAAGAGGAAAGTGGGACCCACATGTGTTTTGGCCCGGCCCACTATCTTGGGCCGGCCCACTTGCTATATGGTGGTCCCACATGGTAAATGGGCCGGCCCTTTAATGGGAAGGTGGGACCCACTGTGTTTTTGTCCCGACCCTATCTTGTTGGGCGGCCCACTGCTATATGGTGGACCCCACATAACAAATGGGGCCCATTAACGGAAGGTGGGACCCACTGTGTTTTTGGCCGGCCCCTATCTTGTTGGGCCCCCTTGCTATATGGTGGGCCCCACATACTAAATGGGCCGCCTTTAACGGAAAGTGGGACCCACGTGTTTTTGGCCCGGCCCACTATTTTGTTGGGCCGGCCCACTTGCTATATGGTGGACCCCACAAACTAAATGGGCCGACCCTTTAACTGGAAAGTGGGACCCACTGTTTTTGGCCCGGCCCACTAGCTTGTTGGGCCGGCCCACTTGCTACGGTGGACCCCACACACTAAATGGGCCGGCCCTTTAACGGGAAAGGGGACCCTGTGTTTTTGGCCCGGCCCACTTGCTTCTTGGGCCGGCCCAGTTGTAAGGTGGACCCCACATGTTAAATGGGCCGGCCCATTTAAGTTTTGACCAGTCAACCTTAGAGGTTAGGCCCGGCCCACGTAACTAATGGACCAGCCCAGCTATATAGTTGACCGGTCAAACTATGTCATCTGGCCCGGCCCGCTTAAGACGTGGCAGGCCTCGTGTGGGCCTACCATCTACCACGGGGTTTCAGCCGGTTAACGCCGTTAACTGCCAGTTAACGGCGTCTGCCACGTGTCAGTTTGCATGACGTCAGCAGTCAACGGGCTCCCGAAAACACTTCCGCAACGGTCCGATTTTCCGTGGCGGAAGGGCGCCCAAGCGCGACGGACCGAAAAAATCGTCGTTGGACTTTGCCTGACGCAGTTTCCACAACGGAACCCATATCGTCGGGTTAGGCCCATAGGCGACGAAAAATACCCCTTAGCGGACGATTTTGAGACGTTGTCTATCAGAACTTTTCTTGGATGCCCCAAAGATGTGTGGAAGCCCAGAACAATGGCAAAACATGTGCGCACGCTGCATCCAATTCAAGTAGAACACATAGTAGGCATCGATAGTTTGACCTAAATTTGAAATCAGAGAGAAGGTGGTTAGAAAAAATCGAAATTGGCAAAGCAAAGCATGAAATCATAAATTTGTGATGCACTATAGCTATGAAAAGTATCAAACAATGCATACCAAAATGATTTTTTAGAGGAATACTAGTTCAACTTATTTTAATTTTATATTAGTAGCCCAAAATCGAACTAGTAGTTGGATATTTTTGAACTTGATCTGTAGTAGTGGGCAAAACCCTAGTTTAACCTATTTAATCATAGATTCGTAGGTCGATTTTTCTACTTTTTTATTATTACTATGCAGCACATGTGTGTTTGCCCGTCGAGTGAAACTCGGAGGAAGAGGGATCACTCGGAAGGAGAGAAGAAGGGAGAGAATTATGGTGTCTCCCCTTTTTCGGGTGATGATGTTGACTTTTGTGCAGGGTTTGTCAGTGAGCAGGAGGTGCGAGCGGCGAGCGAGCGAGTCGAGCGAGGCCGAGAATGAGAGAGATTTGTTTTTTTTGTGAGAGGGACGACCGAAGGATCCAGAAGGACCCACAGACTTCCAATACGCATCCTGATGCGTCTTCTCTTGACAAAGAAAATGGCTGGGAGTTTGCGTACCTATTGCACGTGACTTGTGCTCACTGAAGTGTGGGACCTCACGCATGGGCACCACACGTAAGTGACAGACCTGTTGATGTAAAAACTCGGTTGATTATTATACTACTACATTTATACAAAGTTTCCTATGGATTCAAGGGTACGAAAGCCAAGTTAAATCATTTACATGACATTATTTTTTCCATGAAGCCAAGTTAACTCATTTATCAATTGGTACATTTTGGAGTGACTAAGAAGGATCCAGGCTTACTTTTTCATTTTCATGTTTTAAACATGTTTAAATCTTGGTCAAACCTATGACTTGACCAAGATTCAAATGGGCATAAAAATTCAAAAAAAAGAAAAACAAAAGCACACCGTCTTCCTATGTCATATATCAAGGTGATAAACAAGGTCTGCCATATTCAAACCACAAAAATCATGTATCTACCCCCTAACCCTAAACAAGGATCCAGGCTTACCCTTTTCATTTTCATGTTTTTAAACTTGTTCAAATCTTGGTCAAACTTAGGATTTGAAGATTCAAATGGGCGTAAAAATACTTAGAAAAATCATGTACGTATCTACCCCAAACCCTAAACTCTATCTTACGAAGCCAAGCATGAAGAGAAGTGGTTTTGGGTTTCAAACATGAAAATTTCAAGAACATCCCAAAAACTTCATTTTAGAGTGACTAAGAAAGGATACAGGCTTCCCCTTTTCATTTTCATGTTTTATACTTGTTTAAATCTTGGCCAAACCTAGGATTTGACAAAGATTCAAATGTGCATCTATCAAAATAAAAAAATCAGAAAAATTAAAAACCAAAGCACATAGTTTTCTTATGTCATATATAGTTAGCATTAAAGTTGATATAAACAAGGTCTAGATATATTCAAACAAGAAAAATCATGTATCTACCCCTAACCCTAAACTCTGTCTTATGTAGTCAAGCATGAAGAGAAGTGGTTTTGGGTTTCAAACTTGGAAATTTCAAGAACCCCCCAAAAGCTTCATTTTAGAGTGACTAAAGGATCCAGGTCGGGCTTACCTTTTATTTTCATGTTTTAAAATTGTTCAAATCTTGGTCAAACTGTACCTAGGATTTGATCAAGATTCAAATGGGCATAAAATTTCAAAAAAATGAAAAACCAAAGCATATAGCCTTCTTATGTCATATAGTAAGCACTCAAGTTGGTAAAAACAAGGTCTAGACATATTCAAACCAAAAAATCATGTTTCTACCCCTAGCCCTAAACTTTGTCTTATGAA
This sequence comes from Lolium multiflorum, assembly GCA_030979885.1. Taxonomy (NCBI): domain Eukaryota; kingdom Viridiplantae; phylum Streptophyta; class Magnoliopsida; order Poales; family Poaceae; genus Lolium; species Lolium multiflorum. Next base: position 265,777,492 of record CM061753.1, read on the forward strand.
GTCAAGCACGAAGAGAAGTCGTTTTGGATTTCAAACATGGAAATTTCAAAAACCTTCCCAAAAGCTTCATTTTGGAGTGACTAAGAAGGATACAGGCTTACCTTTTCATTTTCATGTTTTAAACTTGTTTAAATATTGGTTAAGCCTAGGATTTGACCAAGATCAAATGGGCATAAAAATTCAGAAAAAATCAAAAAAAATGAAAACCAAAGCACATAGTATTATTATGTCATATAGTAAGCATTCAAGTTGATAAACAAGGTCTAAACAACAAACTAGACAAATCATGTATCTACCCCCTAACCCTAAACTCTGTCTTATGAAGTCAAGCATGAAGAGAAGTGGTTTTGGGTTTCAAACATGAAAATTTCAAGAACATCCCAAAAACTTCATTTTAGAGTGACTAAGAAAGGATACAGGCTTCCCTTTTCATTTTCATGTTTTATACTTGTTTAAATCTTGGTCAAACCTAGGATTTGACAAAGATTCAAATGTGCATCTATCAAAATAAAAAAATCAGAAAAATTAAAAACCAAAGCACATAGTTTTCTTATGTCATATATAGTTAGCATTAAAGTTGATATAAACAAGGTCTAGATATATTCAAACAAGAAAAATCATGTATCTACCCCTAACCCTAAACTCTATCTTATGTAGTCAAGCATGAAGAGAAGTGGTTTTGGGTTTCAAACTTGGAAATTTCAAGAACCCCCAAAAGCTTCATTTTAGAGTGACTAAAGGATCCAGGTCGGGCTTACCTTTTATTTTCATGTTTTAAAATTGTTCAAATCTTGGTCAAACTGTACCTAGGATTTGATCAAGATTCAAATGGGCATAAAATTTCAAAAAAAATGAAAAACCAAAGCATATAGCCTTCTTATGTCATATAGTAAGCACTCAAGTTGGTAAACAAGGTCTAGACATATTCAAACCAGAAAATCATGTTTCTACCCCTAGCCCTAAACTCTGTCTTATGAAGTCAAGCACGAAGAGAAGTCGTTTTGGATTTCAAACATGGAAATTTCAAAAACCTTCCCAAAAGCTTCATTTTGGAGTGACTAAGAAGGATACAGGCTTACCTTTTCATTTTCATGTTTTAAACTTGTTTAAATATTGGTTAAGCCTAGGATTTGACCAAGATCAAATGGGCATAAAAATTCAGAAAAAATCAAAAAAAAATGAAAACCAAAGCACATAGTATTATTATGTCATATAGTAAGCATTCAAGTTGATAAACAAGGTCTAAACAACAAACTAGACAAATCATGTATCTACCCCCTAACCCTAAACTCTGTCTTATGAAGTCAAGCATGAAGAGAAGTGGTTTTGGGTTTCAAACATGGAAATTTCAAAAAACTCCCAAAAGCTTCTCATTTTTGAGTGACTAAGAAGGATTCAGGCTTACCTTTTCATTTTCATGTTTTAAACTTGTTCAAATCTTGGTCAAACTTAGGATTTGACCAAGATTCAAATGTGCATAAAAATTGGGAGGAAGGGTATGAATTACAATTCAAAAAAACAAGGTAACTTAAATACTTGGATGCCCCAAAGATGTGTGGAAGCCCAGAACAATGGCAAAACATGTGCGCACGCTGCATCCAATTCAAGTAGAACACATAGTAGGCATCGATAGTTTGACCTAAATTTGAAATCAGAGAGAAGGTGGTTAGAAAAAATCGAAATTGGCAAAGCAAAGCATGAAATCATAAATTTGTGATGCACTATAGCTATGAAAAGTATCAAACAATGCATACCAAAATGATTTTTTAGAGGAATACTAGTTCAACTTATTTTAATTTTATATTAGTAGCCCAAAATCGAACTAGTAGTTGGATATTTCTGAACTTGATCTGTAGTAGTGGGCAAAACCCTAGTTTAACCTATTTAATCATAGATTCGTAGGTCGATTTTTCTACTTTTTTATTATTACTATGCAGCACATGTGTGTTTGCCCGTCGAGTGAAACTCGGAGGAAGAAGGGATCACTCGGAAGGAGAGAAGAAGGGAGAGAATTATGGTGTCTCCCCTTTTTCGGGTGATGATGTTGACTTTTGTGCAGGGTTTGTCAGTGAGCAGGAGCGAGCGAGCGAGCGAGCGAGTCGAGCGAGGCCGAGAATAGAGATTTGTTTTTTTTGTGAGAGGGACAACCGAAGGATCCAGAAGGACCCACATACTTCCAATACGCATCCTGATGCGTCTTCTCTTGACAAAGAAAATGGCTGGGAGTTTGCGTACCTATTGCACGTGACTTGTGCTCACTGAAGTGTGGGACCTCACGCATGGGCACCACACGTAAGTGACAGACCTGTTGATGTAAAAACTCGGTTGATTATTATACTACTACATTTATACAAAGTTTCCTATGGATTCAAGGGTACGAAAGCCAAGTTAAATCATTTACATGACATTATTTTTTCCATGAAGCCAAGTTAACTCATTTATCAATTGGTACATTTTGGAGTGACTAAGAAGGATCCAGGCTTACTTTTTCATTTTCATGTTTTAAACATGTTTAAATCTTGGTCAAACCTATGACTTGACCAAGATTCAAATGGGCATAAAAATTCAAAAAAAAGAAAAACAAAAGCACACCGTCTTCCTATGTCATATATCAAGGTGATAAACAAGGTCTGCCATATTCAAACCACAAAAATCATGTATCTCTACCCCCTAACCCTAAACAAGGATCCAGGCTTACCCTTTTCATTTTCATGTTTTTAAACTTGTTCAAATCTTGGTCAAACTTAGGATTTGACGAAGATTCAAATGGGCGTAAAAATACTTAGAAAAATCATGTACGTATCTACCCCAAACCCTAAACTCTATCTTACGAAGCCAAGCATGAAGAGAAGTGGTTTTGGGTTTCAAACATGGAAATTTCAAAAACCTCCCAAAAGCTTCATTTTAGAGTGACTAAGAAGGATCCATGCTTACCTTTTATTTTCATGTTTTAAACATGTTCAAATCTTGGTCAAACCGTACGTACCTAGGATTTGACCAAGATTCAAATGGGCATAAAAATTCAAAAAAAAAGAAAAACCAAAGCACATAGCCTAGCTTCTTATATATGCCATATAGTAAGCACTCAAGCTAGTTGATAAACAAAGTCTAGACATATTCAAACCAGAAAAATCATGTATCTATATACCCCTAACCCTAAACTTTGTCTTAATTATGAAGTCAAGCACGAAGAGAAGTCGTTTTGGGTTTCAAACATGGACATTTCAAAAACCCTCCCAAAAGCTTCATTGTGGTGTGACGTACTAAGAAGGATACATGCTTACATTTTCAACAACCCCCCTAAAAGCTTCATTATAGAGTGACTAAGAAAGGATCCAGTCTGGCGGGCTTACCTTTTATTTTCTTGTTTTAAACTTGTTCAAATCTCGGTCAAACCTAGGATTTGACCAAGATTCAAAATGTGCATCAAAATTTAAAAAAATTAAAAACCAAATTAAAGCGCATAGTGTTCTTATGTCATATAGTAAGCATTAAAGTTGATAAACAAGGTCTAGACACATATTCAAACAAGACAAGTCATGTATATATACCCCTAACCCCTAAACTCTATCTTATGAAGTCAACAACATGAAGAGAAGTGGTTTTGGGTTTCAAACATGGAAATTTCAAAAACCTCCCAAAAGCTTCATTTTAGAGTGACTAATATATATAAGAAGGATACATGCCTGCTTACCACCTTTTCATTTTCATATTTTAAACTTGTTTAAATCCGTGTCAAATTAAACCAAGGATTTGACCAAAAGATTCAAATGGGCATAAAATTTTAAAAAAATCAGAAAAATGAAAAACAAATGCATATAGTCTTCTTATGTCATATAGTAAGCATTCAAGTTGATAAACAAGGTTTGGACATGCATATTCAAACCTAGGCAAATCATGTATCTATCCCCTAGCCCCTAAACTCTATCTTATGAAGTCAAGCATGAAGAGAAGTGGTTTTGGGTTTCAAACATGAAAATTTCAAGAACATCCCAAAAACTTCATTTTAGAGTGACTAAGAAAGGATACAGGCTTCCCCTTTTCATTTTCATGTTTTATACTTGTTTAAATCTTGGTCAAACCTAGGATTTGACAAAGATTCAAATGTGCATCTATCAAAATAAAAAAATCAGAAAAATTAAAAACCAAAGCACATAGTTTTCTTATGTCATATATAGTTAGCATTAAAGTTGATATAAACAAGGTCTAGATATATTCAAACAAGAAAAATCATGTATCTACCCCTAACCCTAAACTCTATCTTATGTAGTCAAGCATGAAGAGAAGTGGTTTTGGGTTTCAAACTTGGAAATTTCAAGAACCCCCAAAAGCTTCATTTTAGAGTGACTAAAGGATCCAGGTCGGGCTTACCTTTTATTTTCATGTTTTAAAATTGTTCAAATCTTGGTCAAACTGTACCTAGGATTTGATCAAGATTCAAATGGGCATAAAATTTCAAAAAAAAATGAAAAACCAAAGCATATAGCCTTCTTATGTCATATAGTAAGCACTCAAGTTGGTAAACAAGGTCTAGACATATTCAAACCAGAAAATCATGTTTCTACCCCTAGCCCTAAACTTTGTCTTATGAAGTCAAGCACGAAGAGAAGTCGTTTTGGATTTCAAACATGGAAATTTCAAAAACCTTCCCAAAAGCTTCATTTTGGAGTGACTAATTAAGAAGGATACAGGCTTACCTTTTCATTTTCATGTTTTAAACTTGTTTAAATATTGGTTAAGCCTAGGATTTGACCAAGATCAAATGGGCATAAAAATTCAGAAAAAATCAAAAAAATGAAAACCAAAGCACATAGTATTATTATGTCATATAGTAAGCATTCAAGTTGATAAACAAGGTCTAAACAACAAACTAGACAAATCATGTATCTACCCCCTAACCCTAAACTCTGTCTTATGAAGTCAAGCATGAAGAGAAGTGGTTTTGGGTTTCAAACATGGAAATTTCAAAAAACTCCCAAAAGCTTCTCATTTTTGAGTGACTAAGAAGGATTCAGGCTTACCTTTTCATTTTCATGTTTTAAACTTGTTCAAATCTTGGTCAAACTTAGGATTTGACCAAGATTCAAATGTGCATAAAAATTGGGAGGAAGGGTATGAATTACAATTCAAAAAAACAAGGTAACTTAAATACTTGGATGCCCCAAAGATGTGTGGAAGCCCAGAACAATGGCAAAACATGTGCGCACGCTGCATCCAATTCAAGTAGAACACATAGTAGGCATCGATAGTTTGACCTAAATTTGAAATCAGAGAGAAGGTGGTTAGAAAAAATCGAAATTGGCAAAGCAAAGCATGAAATCATAAATTTGTGATGCACTATAGCTATGAAAAGTATCAAACAATGCATACCAAAATGATTTTTTAGAGGAATACTAGTTCAACTTATTTTAATTTTATATTAGTAGCCCAAAATCGAACTAGTAGTTGGATATTTCTGAACTTGATCTGTAGTAGTGGGCAAAACCCTAGTTTAACCTATTTAATCATAGATTCGTAGGTCGATTTTTCTACTTTTTTATTATTACTATGCAGCACATGTGTGTTTGCCCGTCGAGTGAAACTCGGAGGAAGAGGGATCACTCGGAAGGAGAGAAGAAGGGAGAGAATTATGGTGTCTCCCCTTTTTCGGGTGATGATGTTGACTTTTGTGCAGGGTTTGTCAGTGAGCAGGAGCGAGCGAGCGAGCGAGCGAGTCGAGCGAGGCCGAGAATGAGAGAGATTTGTTTTTTTGTGAGAGGGACAACCGAAGGATCCAGAAGGACCCACATACTTCCAATACGCATCCTGATGCGTCTTCTCTTGACAAAGAAAATGGCTGGGAGTTTGCGTACCTATTGCACGTGACTTGTGCTCACTGAAGTGTGGGACCTCACGCATGGGCACCACACGTAAGTGACAGACCTGTTGATGTAAAAACTCGGTTGATTATTATACTACTACATTTATACAAAGTTTCCTATGGATTCAAGGGTACGAAAGCCAAGTTAAATCATTTACATGACATTATTTTTTCCATGAAGCCAAGTTAACTCATTTATCAATTGGTACATTTTGGAGTGACTAAGAAGGATCCAGGCTTACTTTTTCATTTTCATGTTTTAAACCTGTTTAAATCTTGGTCAAACCTATGACTTGACCAAGATTCAAATGGGCATAAAAATTCAAAAAAAAGAAAAACAAAAGCACACCGTCTTCCTATGTCATATATCAAGGTGATAAACAAGGTCTGCCATATTCAAACCACAAAAATCATGTATCTCTACCCCCTAACCCTAAACAAGGATCCAGGCTTACCCTTTTCATTTTCATGTTTTTAAACTTGTTCAAATCTTGGTCAAACTTAGGATTTGATGAAGATTCAAATGGGCGTAAAAATACTTAGAAAAATCATGTACGTATCTACCCCAAACCCTAAACTCTATCTTACGAAGCCAAGCATGAAGAGAAGTGGTTTTGGGTTTCAAACATGGAAATTTCAAAAACCTCCCAAAAGCTTCATTTTAGAGTGACTAAGAAGGATCCATGCTTACCTTTTATTTTCATGTTTTAAACATGTTCAAATCTTGGTCAAACCGTACGTACCTAGGATTTGACCAAGATTCAAATGGGCATAAAAATTCAAAAAAAAAGAAAAACCAAAGCACATAGCCTAGCTTCTTATATATGCCATATAGTAAGCACTCAAGCTAGTTGATAAACAAAGTCTAGACATATTCAAACCAGAAAAATCATGTATCTATATACCCCTAACCCTAAACTTTGTCTTAATTATGAAGTCAAGCACGAAGAGAAGTCGTTTTGGGTTTCAAACATGGACATTTCAAAAACCCTCCCAAAAGCTTCATTGTGGTGTGACGTACTAAGAAGGATACATGCTTACATTTTCAACAACCCCCCTAAAAGCTTCATTATAGAGTGACTAAGAAAGGATCCAGTCTGGCGGGCTTACCTTTTATTTTCTTGTTTTAAACTTGTTCAAATCTCGGTCAAACCTAGGATTTGACCAAGATTCAAAATGTGCATCAAAATTTAAAAAAATTAAAAACCAAATTAAAGCGCATAGTGTTCTTATGTCATATAGTAAGCATTAAAGTTGATAAACAAGGTCTAGACACATATTCAAACAAGACAAGTCATGTATATATACCCCTAACCCCTAAACTCTATCTTATGAAGTCAACAACATGAAGAGAAGTGGTTTTGGGTTTCAAACATGGAAATTTCAAAAACCTCCCAAAAGCTTCATTTTAGAGTGACTAATATATATAAGAAGGATACATGCCTGCTTACCACCTTTTCATTTTCATATTTTAAACTTGTTTAAATCCGTGTCAAATTAAACCAAGGATTTGACCAAAAGATTCAAATGGGCATAAAATTTTAAAAAAATCAGAAAAATGAAAAACAAATGCATATAGTCTTCTTATGTCATATAGTAAGCATTCAAGTTGATAAACAAGGTTTGGACATGCATATTCAAACCTAGGCAAATCATGTATCTATCCCCTAGCCCCTAAACTCTATCTTATGAAGTCAAGCATGAAGAGAAGTGGTTTTGGGTTTCAAACATGAAAATTTCAAGAACATCCCAAAAACTTCATTTTAGAGTGACTAAGAAAGGATACAGGCTTCCCTTTTCATTTTCATGTTTTATACTTGTTTAAATCTTGGTCAAACCTAGGATTTGACAAAGATTCAAATGTGCATCTATCAAAATAAAAAAATCAGAAAAATTAAAAACCAAAGCACATAGTTTTCTTATGTCATATATAGTTAGCATTAAAGTTGATATAAACAAGGTCTAGATATATTCAAACAAGAAAAATCATGTATCTACCCCTAACCCTAAACTCTATCTTATGTAGTCAAGCATGAAGAGAAGTGGTTTTGGGTTTCAAACTTGGAAATTTCAAGAACCCCCCAAAAGCTTCATTTTAGAGTGACTAAAGGATCCAGGTCGGGCTTACCTTTTATTTTCATGTTTTAAAATTGTTCAAATCTTGGTCAAACTGTACCTAGGATTTGATCAAGATTCAAATGGGCATAAAATTTCAAAAAAAATGAAAAACCAAAGCATATAGCCTTCTTATGTCATATAGTAAGCACTCAAGTTGGTAAACAAGGTCTAGACATATTCAAACCAGAAAAATCATGTTTCTACCCCTAGCCCTAAACTTTGTCTTATGAAGTCAAGCACGAAGAGAAGTCGTTTTGGATTTCAAACATGGAAATTTCAAAAACCTTCCCAAAAGCTTCATTTTGGAGTGACTAAGAAGGATACAGGCTTACCTTTTCATTTTCATGTTTTAAACTTGTTTAAATATTGGTTAAGCCTAGGATTTGACCAAGATCAAATGGGCATAAAAATTCAGAAAAAATCAAAAAAATGAAAACCAAAGCACATAGTATTATTATGTCATATAGTAAGCATTCAAGTTGATAAACAAGGTCTAAACAACAAACTAGACAAATCATGTATCTACCCCTAACCCTAAACTCTGTCTTATGAAGTCAAGCATGAAGAGAAGTGGTTTTGGGTTTCAAACATGGAAATTTCAAAAAACTCCCAAAAGCTTCTCATTTTTGAGTGACTAAGAAGGATTCAGGCTTACCTTTTCATTTTCATGTTTTAAACTTGTTCAAATCTTGGTCAAACTTAGGATTTGACCAAGATTCAAATGTGCATAAAAATTGGGAGGAAGGGTATGAATTACAATTCAAAAAAACAAGGTAACTTAAATACTTGGATGCCCCAAAGATGTGTGGAAGCCCAGAACAATGGCAAAACATGTGCGCACGCTGCATCCAATTCAAGTAGAACACATAGTAGGCATCGATAGTTTGACCTAAATTTGAAATCAAAGAGAAGGTGGTTAGAAAAAATCGAAATTGGCAAAGCAAAGCATGAAATCATAAATTTGTGATGCACTATAGCTATGAAAAGTATCAAACAATGCATACCAAAATGATTTTTTAGAGGAATACTAGTTCAACTTATTTTAATTTTATATTAGTAGCCCAAAATCGAACTAGTAGTTGGTAAACAAGGTCTAAACAACAAACTAGACAAATCATGTATTTACCCCCTAACCCTAAACTCTGTCTTATGAAGTCAAGCATGAAGAGAAGTGGTTTTGGGTTTCAAACTTGGAAATTTCAAGAACCCCCCAAAAGCTTCATTTTAGAGTGACTAAGAAGGATCCATGCTTACCTTTTCATTTTCATGTTTTAAACTTGTTTACATCTTGGTCATAGCTAGTGTATTTGACCAAGATTCAAATGGGCATAAAATTTAAAAAAAAATGAAAAACCAAAGTACATAGTCTTCTTATGTCATATAGTAAGCATTCAAGCTGATAAACAAGGTCTAGACATATTCAAACCAAACAAATCATGTATCTACCCCCTAACCCCTAAACTTTATCTTATGAAGCCAAGCATGAAGAGAAGTGGTTCTTGGTTTCAAACATGGAAATATCAAAAACCTCCCAAAAGCTTCATTTTAGAGTGACTAAGAAGTATCCATGCTTACCTTTTCATTTTCATATTTTAAACTTGTTTAAATCATTGTCAAACCTAGGATTATACCAAGATACAAATATGGGCACAAAACCCTCTTAGCCAAAATCAACTACGAGCAAGATTTTCTGTATTGTAGATGCCCCAATTGACTCTCATCCCCAATGTAGTCTTTTTTATGTCAGTATAGACTTCTTTACTGGATGTATACTATCGTACATGGCATGCATTTGCCTAATGAGCAGCATTGTTTAGCCGTTCTAGCCAACCCGATCAATCTGTCAAGCTTCATGCACGAGATGCCATGTTTATGGCCCTTTTGTTGTGGCTTTTTTTGGCTTTTGGCTTTGGCAAAAGCCAAAAAAAGCACGTAAATAGGTGCTTTTTTGGGCTTTTGGATTTTGGAAGCCAAGAACAAAGATTCTATTCTTTTGGCTTCCAAAATCCAAAAGCCCAAAAAGCACCTATTTAGGTGCTTTTGGCTTTTGCCAAACCAAAATAAGCCACAACAAAAGGGTAATTTACTCCCTCGCTCCGGTGATCCGATCCATATTTCTTGGTGCTAAAAAGAATGTGAATCGGAGGGAGTACTTTTCTTAGATAGTACTATATCAGTTCAAAAAAAAGTACAGTACTACTACATCACAAATGCATCAAAAGAGTACTACTGTACATCACAAGACCACGACAGTTGTATAGTATAGAGTTTAATGCTGAACTTTAAACAGGACCAGGAGCATCAGGGCCAGCAGCAGGGGCGTTGACCGGCAACAAACCAGGCAAAAGACGTAAGGAAGAGGCCATATGCTGCGTGCTTGGCCTTGATTGCAGGGTGGTGATTCTTCGCCGCTCGCCATGTATTCACGCCGTACCAGTTCCGCGTCGCCCGCGAGCGGATCGAAGCGATCCCGCGCGCCGGACACGCTCGAGGAGGCGTGGCGGCTCCAGTGCAAGCAGTCCGCCGCCGGGAGTCGGCGCGCGGCGTGCAGGTACAGAGGCTCCCTGTACATGCCGTCGTCGCTCCGCGAGTTCGCCCCGGGCGGGCTCTGGTACAAGGCGGATCCGCCGCTCAAACCGATGAGCGGCCCCGTCTTCAACAAATGGCGCGCCGACCGGGAGAGGAACCGCCGGTCGAAGGCGGCGTGGGAGGCGAGCACCAGCGGCGGATTCGCGCCGCCAGCCGGCGAGGAGGCGGAGGAGGCGGAGGAAGGGGAAGACCCCCTCTTCTTGAAGGCGCTGGCCGCGTCCCTCAAGGACGATGCCGACAAGAAGAGGGCGGAGGAAGAAGACAAGGCGGCGGCCATCGCCGCCGTGAAGGAGAAGGAGGCGCGGGATGCGGAGGAGAACGCGACCATCATCTTCCTCGACGACTAGATAGGTTAGAAGTCGCGATAAGGATCGCGCAATTCTGTATGTATGATCCGTATGTATGATCAACTATGAATTATGAACAATGAACTATCAAACCAAACCACATAGTTTTTTTATGTCATATAGTAAGAATTCAAGTTGATAAAACAAGGTCTAGACATATTCAAACTAGACAAATCACGTATATCTACCCCTAACCCTAAACTCTGTCTTATGAAGTAAAGCATGAAGAGAACTGGTTTTGGGTTTCAAACATGGAAATTTCAAAAACCTTCCCAAAAGCTTCATTTTGGAGTGACTAAGAAGGATGCAGGCTTACCTTTTCATTTTCATGTCTTAAACATGTTTAAATCTTGGTTAAACCTAGGATTTGACCAAGATCAAATGTGCAAAAAAATCAGAAAAAATCAAAAAAATGAAAACTAAAGCACATAGTATTCTTATGTCATATAGTAAGCATTCAAGTTGATAAACAAGGTCTAAACATATTCAAACCAGACAAATCATGTATCTACCCACTAACCCTAAATTCTGTCTTATGAAGTCGATCAAGCATGAAGAGAAGTGGTTTTGGGTTTCAAACATGGAAATTTCAAAAACCTCCCAAAAGCTTCATTTTGGAGTGACTAAGAAGGATGCAGGCTTAGCTTTTCATTTTCATATTTTAAACATGTTTAAATCTTGGTCAAACCTATGATTTGACCAAGATTCAAATGGGCATAAAAATAATTAGAAAAATCATGTACGTATCTACCCCTAACCCTAAAATCTATCTTACGAAGTCAAGCATGAAGAGAAGTGGTTTTAGGTTTCAAACACATGGAAATTTCAAAAACCTCCCAAAAGCTTCATTTCAGAGTGACTAAGAAGGATCCAGACCGGGCTTACATTTTATTTTCATATTTTAAACTTGTTCAAATCTTGGTCAAACCGTACCTAGGAATTGACCAAGATTCAAAAAAAAATGAAAAACCAAAGCACATAGCCTTCTTATGTCATATAGTAAGCACTCAAGTTGATAAACAAGGTCTAGTCATATTCAAACCAGAAAAATCATGTATCTACCCCTAAGCCTGAACTTTGTCTTATGAAGTCAATCACGAAGAGAAGTCGTTTTGGGTTTCAAACATGGAAATTTCAAATACCTTCCCAAAAGCTTAATTTTGGAGTGACTAAGAAGGATGCAGGCTTACCTTTTCATTTCCATGTTTTAAACATGTTTAAATAAGGATGCGTGATTCTGAAACCTCATACACATTGTTGCAAAAGTAATTACATCACCTAAACAATACTACCAGTTCATAATTCTAAACTTATGTACAATCTTGGAAACATATAACGCCAGCCTAGTTCACCAATTATCATCATCCCTCTTGATGCGCTTGCCGGTGCCGCTTGTACCTGCCTCCCATGGGTTGGCAGTCCAAGTTCTGCACTCGTTCGCACTTCGTGTGTCGGGAATCCTTGTTGGAGCTTCCCAACCAGATACAGGCCCTGCCCTTGCTAGCTCACCACATCCAGCCGTTGCCCTAGCTTGCTCACCATGTGAACCGCCATCCCACGGAGACCCCGAAGTAGGCTCGCACGAGTCCTTTATCCATGGTGGCATTTTCTTCGGATCAAATGGTATGTTGTGCCTAAAGCAATAAGATACAAATTCCCAGTAGGTTGTCCCGACACACTGCTTCTTCTCGTCGCGCCAGGCAGGGGGAAGAGCGGCCAACCTAGCCGCTTCCTTGCAATCCGGGCAAACCACTTCCCTTGGAATTGGTTGTGCTTGACGCTGCCCATCATTGATTTTTTTGAGTCGCCTGTACAACTCAAAACTGACATACCCATCAATCGCAGCATACCTCAAGTTTACTTCAGGCAATGGCATGCACTCCCATTGATCGTGGCTGCTAGTAGGGAACTTGGTCTTCATGTCTTTGTAAGATGGGTCAATGATGGCGGCTGCCAAATCACCCATGCCAGTCCTATTGCCAGGACCATTGAAATTGATCATATCCTGAATGTCAATCCAATTATGTTTAGGAATTTTAATGCCATCTCTAGCAAACCTGCTAGAGTCACCCCTGATGTCAACAGTTGTGAAACAAATTCCTTTATGTTGAAGGAATTCTTGCAGTGCCAGATTATCAGGACTCCTGCATGTTAACACAAATCAATCTTGTAAGATCGTATATGCTGAAATAGTACACATATTTTTCTTCCAGTAAACTGTATACTTGTTGCAGTGAAACAATGATTTTGCATCAGTGATACACATCAAAATAACATGAATTATTGTTGCGACTATATGATCTAATTATTTAAGTGTCAAGTTAAGATTCAGTTACTATATGTTAATATCTTGACATCCATGCCGATTATCGGTGAGTATGAGTACATGAAATTTGTGCAAATTTTGAGTACCAAAATCATGAAACTAGATATCGTGGTCAATCCAAAAAAATTATACAAGTATGTTGGATATTACGTTCCAGACCACATTTTTCATACAAGTTAGTTTGTTCGTGTTTTCATACAAGTTAGAACCTAGTCTATGTCGAAATAAAAAAGCAGATCCAAGATAAAGGAAGAGTTTCTATATTAAAAAACAAAAGGATAAAGGAAGGCATGTGAAGAACATACCTGCAGAAATGGTACACCAGGACGTGGTCGTCCATGGCCAACTGAACGACGGCGGTACTTACTTGGTCCGCAGTGTATTCTAGGTCGAGGCCGACGAACCTGGGCCTGTCCTCTAGTAGCTTTTGTTCGTACATCTTGAGGGTGTGCTCGAGAACGGAAGGGTCATTCGTGTAGACCACGTTCACCTTGGTCGTCCCATGGGGAACGACGCTCCTCTTTAGCGTAAACAGGCCGCCGTCGGCCATGGCAGCGCTGAAGCACGTCGAACTGATCGGAGGGATTGAGGGGGAGGGAGGGAGAGCAACTGCAAACAATGGGGTTTTTTGGAACTTGCCGAAATGCAGGGGAGAACGAACCGCCAGGGGTTGTTTAGTGGGGACAGATGGGAATAATACTGCGATGAGGTTGAGGAATTAACTCCAACCGCCATTTAAATCTAGTACTCCCTATAGTCAGTTGATAGGAAATGGACGGGCAAGATTGATTCTAGGGAGGCGAACCCCAGTATTTTCCCAATTTATTTGAGTTGTAATATAACCATCGTTAATACTTGAATTGAAAAATATTTACAAAATTAATTTATTATATACTACATGATGAGATAATCCAACAAACCATGGAAATGCATGGCCATCCAACCATGTCACCCTCTTGTGAAAATTGTATAGGTGGTAGTGTGCGCAATACACGCGGTAGCCACTTCACAAATACATCCTTTTAATTTTGCCCCCCTTAATTCGGCCAATAAAAATGAAAAGACTTTATGTGGAAAACCAAAAAAACTGTATTTGGCAAAGTATAGTCGAAAATAAGAAGTTTTTCATTGATCTCTTAAAAAAGGGGTCATGATTCGAAAGTTCGCCATGCATGGTTCTTGCGGTAACCAAGCTAGCTCACCCATGTGGCAAGAAGCGAATCAATGTCCAACATGCATGGTTCCAAAAATATATATTTACAGAATGATTCTGCTTCTCAAGAATATTTGCATGCCATCATGTTTGTTATTTTTCCTAGATAAAAGTAGTAATTGGTGACTTCGTGATTGCCTTGCTTGCTGATTTCAATAAGTTTGAACCTCATTTTGGCTTTATTTCAAATTTAGGCAAAAACTTCTTGGCAATCGACTTTGTGAGCTACTATACTTGGATGCAACCCACATTTTCGTTGGCTAATGTTTTCTGATTCCACAACAATAGGGCACATCCCTATATCATCCCAAATTTTGAATTCTTTTTAGTTTGGTTGATGACCACCATTCATATCCGAACTTAATTAATTGGAGTACACATGATGGTTTCATGGTAAGCTAGTTTGACAAATTAGCCTTCGAAATGGCGATTCGCCTACCATGCATGCATGTTTGGCCTACCCGTGAAATTTTGATTTGCGGTATTGTGCACACACGTACTGCACATGATAGCGAATAAACAAAACACATATTCGGACCCCTTTGGCCAGCAAGGGCATGTTTGGTTCCTAGCCACAATTTGTCAAGAAGCCAAAATTTGGCAGCCATGCATGCATATAGTTTATTTGGCATGTGTTTGGTTTTTGCCACAATTTGGCTTATCACACTTCATTGCATGTATATATGGTCCATTTGTCATAGACTCAACTTTTTTTTACAAAGTTTTGACAAAGTTTGGCTTTAATATTTTAAGCCACAATTTGGTGGCTAGCCATACTAGCTTTTTTTTTGGCTAACCACACTTTGGCTTTGGAAAAATGTGGCTACCAAACATGGGTCCTAATAAAAAGAAAACAACACACTAATGTGTGGTAAACCAAAAATCCCTACTTTGCAAAGTTGCATATGTGCAAAAGGGGGGCAATGCATGCATTATTCAGAAGTTGATTGTGGTTTTCGTAGTGTAACCAATTAATTAAGCTTACATATGGGAAGAGGCTAGCGAGGCGAACTCAAGCAGCTATGGTTCCAATGTTGTCAAGTTTGAAGTGGACACTGCATGAAGCTTGCTCAAATTAATGGGTAGAAAGCCAAAAGCAGTCCATATTTATTCTATATGTGTGTGAATAATAACTCTTCACCCCAAACCTCTATGTATGATAGGGTTTTATATTTTTTACTTGTTAGTAGTAAGTACATGTCATGTGATGGCTCCATGCACATGTTTCACAACTTTTTTCTGATTTGTTTCTACCTCATTTGGTTGGTTTCAAATTTGCTCAAACTTCCTATGCGCGCTATGTTGTACTATTGGGACCCATGTTTTGGCTTAGTTTGTGGTACCACACTTGCAGGGTACCTCCAAGTATTTTATTCCCAAAAATTATGAATTCTAATTAAATGGTGAACTATAAACTGATCATCTAAAGTTGGAAAATAAAATCCATATATAGCTACACATCTAGATATGTGTATAAGGTAGACAAACTGCATTGCCACACATGCCTTATATAAGTTTGTTTTTTCTAGCGGAGTGGATTCCCTAATCACCCCACGGTTGTGACATTGTCAATGTTGTCATGATAAATAACATTGCGAGACTTTCCATCTTATTCTTTTTTGTAGAAATGATTGTCCCATTATGGCAAACGTCCCCATTCGTTTTTCAAATTAAGTAAACGTTATAGGATGAAAATTCATTGAAGTGACAAATTTTCTAGATTTCTAACTATTTTAGCTCATTCAAACAAGTTTGCAATAGGCCGACCTGTTGTCCAGTGACAATTTTAGAGTACAATTTGATCAACATCACAAAAAAGTGCTTTTAAGGCTCGTAAGTAGTATCATACATGCCATGTTGGCAAAAATCTAATGTGTCACATCAATTATGAGGTGAGATATGAGAGTAGTATTATAACACATAAACCTAGAAAACTTAGAAAACTTCATGACAAATACATCATGTACACACATTTGCATTGAGATTCTACAAAACTTTAAATATGACATAAGTATGAACCATATTATGATACTATGCATTGTGGAGGTAGTATCACAAACTAGTAGTGTATGATACTACGTACTACGTACTTCCCATTGTGACTAGTCTTAATCACTCTGACCTCGCCGTCTCGCCGTCTTACTATAGTACATACTACACCCCCACTCCGTCTCTCATACATCGCCCCACTCGTTTCCCACTCCGTCTCTCATACAGCGGCTGCGCCTGTAGATATCTTCGAGGATCTGGGCGATTTTGACCCGCTTTTCGGCGCTCGCCGTTTCAAGGTGAAGACCCCAATCTTAGCATGCATGTTGGACCAATTAGGAGTACAAAATTATGTTCTAAATGTTGCTCAAACTTTCCATACAACTAATATATAACTTATACTACGTAGGTTACACCATCGAAATAGGTATGACCAGTTGAGAAATGGGAACAATAACTTGGAACCTTTCTTACTATCGAGTGGGACGTGTGATATTGGTGTGACCCTGCTTTTTTCTTCTTCTACATAATGGCTACATGATGGTTCTAGAAAGAAGTGTATGCTGTTGTGGTATCTCTTGACGCGAATCCCTCTAATCACAAGCGTTAGATTTTGGAAACCAACGGTTAGTACTGCTGTTACATCTCTAGTTCAAAACTGGTGCATTTTGTATGTTGTTGTAGTAGTCTAGTAGATAGATTCAGATGCATGGTCAGGAGTGCAAACATTTCGCAACTAGTTGATCCCTCATCTTATTGTCGGATGTCACATTTCGAGTTTGTAAAAAAATGTAAATTCAAATCATAGTCACGGGTTATGTTGTATCTTTCGCACATCTAAACATTTGTTTCAAAAGGTGACCATATGTGAGCTGTGGAAAAAAGAAAAGACCAAAGTGAATAATATTCCTTAACTATTCACATATCATTTGTCTTTTTTGTGCAAGCTAGAATTTTTTTTACATACTCATCTGTGACCTGTGGAGCAATACACAACATAATATGTGTCCCAGTTTTGTTTTTCTTCATATTTTTTAAAAGTGCAGAAGTGTGATATCCGATAATAGGATGCGAGTGCAACTAGTTGCAAATGAGATGCTAATGCATGCTGATATGATACTACCTCTGTCCATAAATAGATGTAAGTCTTTTGTCGTGGAGCCAAGGTACGTTGAAGGTTGATTAAGGCCAAATGTGATGTGCGAAATGGACGGATTCCGGCGCCAGGAACCTGCACAACACAACCAAAGTACTTTGCCCCAACGAAACAGTGAGGTTGTCAATCTCACCGGCTTGCTGTAACAAAGGATTAAACGTATCGAGTGGAAGATGTTTGCAAAGAAAACAGTAAAACAAGTAGATTGTATGCTATGTAAAGAATAGGACCGGGGTCCACAGTTCACTAGAGGTGTCTCTCCCATAAGATAAAAGCATGTTGGGTGAACAAATTACAGTCGGGCAATTGACAAATAGAGAAAGGCATAACAATGCATATACATGACATGGTAAATATAGTGAGATTTAATTGGGCATTACGACAAAGTACATAGACCGCCATCCAACTGCATCTATGCCTAAAAAGTCCACCTTCAGGTTATCGTCCGAACCCCCTCCAGTATTAAGTTGCAAAGCAACAGACAATTGCATTAAGTATTGTGCGTAATGTAATCAATAACTACATCCTTAGACATAGCATCAATGTTTTATCCCTAGTGGCAACAGCACATCACAACCTTAGAACTTTCTGTCACTGTCCCAGGTATCAATGAAGGCATGAACCCACTATCGAGCATAATTACTCCCTCTTGGAGTTAAGAGTAAAAACTTGGCCAGAGCCTCTACTAATAACGGAGAGCATGCAAGATCATAAACAACACATGAACAATAGATTGATAATCACCATAATCATAGTACTCTCTATCCATCGGATCCCGACAAACACAACATATAGAATTACATATAGATGATCTTGATCATGTTAGGCAGCTCACAAGATCTAACAATGAAGCACAACAAGGAGAAGACGACCATCTAGCTACTGCTATGGACCCATGGTCCAGGGGTGAACTACTCACTCATCACTCCGGAGGCGATCATGGCGATGAAGAGTCCTCGGGAGATGAATCCCCTCTCCGGCGAGGTGCCGGAGGCGATCTCCATCCCCCGAGATGGGATTAGCGGCGGCGTCTCTGTAAGGTTTTCCGTATCGTGGCTCTCGGTACTGGGGGTTTCGCGACGGGAGCTTTAAGTAGGCGGAAGGTCAACGCGAGGGGCCACACGAGGGGCCCAGGGGGCAGGGCCGCGCGGCCAAGGGCTGGGCCGCGCCGCCACCCCCCTGGCTGCCTCGTGGCCCCACTTCGTTAGGTCTTCGGTCTTCTGGAAGCTTCGTGCAAAAATAGGACCCTGGGCGAAAGTTTCGTCCAATTCCGAGAATATTTCTTTACTAGGATTTCTGAAACCAAAAACAGCAGAAAACAGCAACTGGCTCTTCGGCATCTTGTTAATAGGTTAGTTCCAGAAAATGCATAAATATGACATATAATGTGCATAAAACATGTAGGTATCATCAATAAAGTAGCATGGAACATAAGAAATTATCGATACGTTGGAGACGTATCAGCATCCCCAAGCTTAGTTCTGCTCGTCCCGAGCAGGTAAAACGATAACAAAGATAATTTCTGAAGTGACATGCCATCATAATCTTGATCATACTATTTGTAAACATATGTAATGAATGCAGCGATCAAAGCAAAAGTAATGACATGAGTAAACAACTGAATCATATAGCAAAGACTTTTCATGAATAGTACTTCAAGACAAGCATCAATAAGTCTTGCATAAGAGTTAACTCATAAAGCAATAAATCAAAGTAAAGGTGTTGAAACAACACATAAGAAGATTAAGTTTCAGCGGTTGCTTTCAACTTATAACATGTATATCTCATGGATATTGTCAACATAAAGTAATATAACAAGTGCAATATGCAAGTATGTAGGAATCAATGCACAGTTCACACAAGTGTTTGCTTCTTAAGGTGGAAGGAGATAGGTAAACTGACTCAACAATAAAAGTAAAAGAATGGTCCTTCGCAGAGGAAAGCATCGATTGCTGTATTTGTGCTAGAGCTTTTATTTTGAAAACATGAAACAATTTTGTCAACGGTAGTAATAAAGCATATGAGTTATGTAAATTATATCTTACAAGTTGCAAGCCTCACGCATAGTATACTAATAGTGCCCGCACCTCGTCCTACTTAACTTGGACTACCGGGTCTTCGCATGCCATGTTTCAACCAAGTGTCACAAAGGGGTACCTCCATGCCGCCTGTACAAAGGTCCAAGGAGAATGCTCGCATTTCGGATTTCTCGCTTTTGATTATTCTCAACTTAGACATCCATACCGGGACAACATGGACAACAGATAATGGACTCCTCTTAAATGCATAAGCATGTAGCAAAGTTATTATTCTCATATGAGATTGAGGATATATGTCCAAAACTGAAACTTCCACCATGATTCATGGCTTTAGTTAGCGGCCCAATGTTCTTCTCTAACAATTTTGCATGCTCCAACCACTAAAATGATAGACCTTCAGACAAGACGGACATGCATAGCAACTCACATGATATTCAACAATAGTTGATGGCGTTCCCCAGAAACATGGTTATCGCACAACAGGCAACTTAATAAAATATAAAGTGCATAAGTACATATTCAATACTACGATAGTTTTTAAGGCTATTTTGTCCCATGAGCTATATATTGCAAAGGTGAATGATGGAATTTTAAAGGTAGCACTCAAGCAATTTACTTTGGAATGGCGGGTAAATACCATGTAGTAGGTAGGTATGGTGGACACAAATGGCATAGTAGTTGGCTCAAGGATTTTGGATGCATGAGAAGTATTCCCTCTCGATACAAGGTTTAGGCTAGCAAGGTTATTTGAAGCAAACTCAAGGATGAACAAGTGCAGCAAAACTCACATAAAAGACATATTGTAAACATTATAAGACTCTACACTGTCTTCCTTGTTGTTCAAAACTCAATACTAGATATTATCTAGACCTTAGAGAAACCAAATATGCAAATCAAATTTTAGCAAGCTCTATGTATTTCTTCATTAATGGGTGCAAAGCATATGATGCAAGAGCTTAAACATGAGCACAACAATTGCCAAGTATCACATTATCCAAGACATTTTTAGAATTACTACATGTAGCATTTTCCAATTCCAACCATATAACAAATTAACGAAGAAGAAACTTCGCCTTGAACATTATGAGTAAAGCCTAAGGACACATGTGTCCATATGCAACAGCGGAGCGTGTCTCTCTCCCACAAAGTGAATGCTAGGATCCATCTTATTCAAACAAAAACAAAAACGAAAACAAACCGACGCTCCAAGTAAAGAACACCAGATGTGACTGAATAAAAATATAGTTTCAGGGGAGGAACTGATGATGTTGTCGATGAAGAAGGGGATGCCTTGGGCATCCCCAAGCTTAGACGCTTGAGTCTTCTTAAAATATGCAGGGATGAACCACGGGGGCATCCCCAAGCTTAGAGCTTTCACTCCTCTTGATCTTAGTATATCATTCTCCTCTCTTGACCCTTGAAAACTTCCTTCACACCAAACTTCAAGCAAACTCATTAGAGGGTTAGTGCATCATTAATAATTCACTCATTCAGAGGTGACACAATCATTATTTTCACTTCTGGACATTGCATAATGCTACTGGACATTAATGGATCAAAGAAATAAATCCAACATAGCAAAAGAGGCAATGCGAAATAAAAGGCAGAATCTGTCAAAAACAGAACAGTCCGTAAAGACGAATTTATAAATGGCACCAGACTTGCTCAAATGGAAAAACTCAAAACTAATGAAAGTTGCGTATATATCTGAGGATCACGCTCGTAAATTGGCAGATTTTTTCGAATTTTCTACAGGGAATTATGCCCAGATTCGTGACAGACAGCAATGCTGTTTCTGTGCAGCGATCCCAAATATAACATCAACTTTAACATAGAAACTTTACTTGGCACAAAAACATGATAAGGAGAGGTTGCTACAGTAGTAAACAACTTCCAAGACTCAATAAAACAAAAAATTGCTGTAGGTAAAAACATGGGTTGTCTCCCATAAGCGCTTTTCTTTAACGCCTTTCAGCTAGGCGCAGAAAGTGCAAATCAAGTAACATCGAGAGTAGAAGCATCAACATCATAGCTTGTTCTAATAATAGAATCAAAAGGCAACTTCATTCTCTTTCTAGGGAAGTGTTCCATACCTTTCTTGAGAGGAAATTGATATTTAATATTACCTTCCCTCATATCAATAACAGCACCAACAGTTCGAAGAAAAGGTCTTCCCAACACAATTGGACAAGATGCATTGCATTCGATATCCAAGACAACAAAATCAACGGGGACAAGGTTATTGTTAACCGTAATATGCACATTATCAATCCTCCCCAAAGGTTTCTTTTTAACATTATCGGCAAGATTAACATCCAAATAACAATTCTTTAATGGTGGCAAGTCAAGCATATCATAAATCTTTTTAGGCATAACAGAAATACTTGCACCAAGATCACATAAGGCATTACATTCAAAGTCATTGAATTTCATTTTAATGATGGGCTCCCAACCATCTTCTAACTTTCTAGGAATAGAAGTTTCAAGTTTTAGTTTCTCTTCTCTAGCTTTTATGAGAGCATTTGTAATATGTTTTGTAAAGGCTAAATTTATAGCACTAGCATTAGGACTTTTAGCAAGTTTTTGTAAGAACTTTATAACTTCAGAGATGTGGCAATCATCAAAATCTAAATCATTATGAGCTACAGCAATGGGATCATTGTTCCCAAGGTTGGAAAAAATTTCAGCAGTTTTATCACAAGCAGTTTCAGCAGTTTTAGCAATTTCAGGCAGCTTTGTACGCTTTGCACTAGGAGTAGAAACATTGCCAACACCAATTATTTTACCATTGATAGTAGGAGGTGCAGCAACATGTGAAGAATTAGCATTACTAGTGGTGGTAATAGTCCAAACTTTAGCTACATTATTCTCTTTAGCTAGTTTTTCATTTTCTTCTCTATCCCACCTAGCACGCAACTCAGCCATTAATCTTATATTCTCATTAATTCTAACTTGGATGGCATTTGCTGTAGTAGTAATCTTATTATCAAGATCATTATTAGGCATAACTTTCAACTTTAAAAGATTAACATCAGAGGCAAGCCTATCAACTCTAGAAGCGATAGTATCAATTTTATCAAGCTTTTCCTCAACAGATTTGTTAAAAGCAGTTTGTGTACTAATAAATTCTTTAAGCATGGCTTCAAGACCAGAGGGTACACTTCTATTATTGTTGTAAGAATTCCCATAAGAATTACCATAACCATTACCATTAGCAGAAGGGTATGGCCTATAGTTATTACCAGAGTTGTTCCTATAAGCATTGTTGTTGAAATTATTATTTTTAATGAAATTCACATCAACATTTTCTTCTTGAGCAACTAATGAAGCTAAAGGAACATTATTTGGATCAACATTAGATCTACCATTCACAAGCATAGACATAATCACATCAATCTTATCACTCAAGGAAGAGGTTTCTTCAACAGAATTTACCTTCTTACCTTGTGGAGCTCTTTCCGTGTGCCATTCAGAGTAATTTATCATCATATCATCAAGAAGTTTTGTAGCCGCCCCCAATGTGATGGACATAAAGGTACCTCCAGCAGCTGAATCCAATAAATTCCGCGAAGAAAAATTTAGTCCTGCATAGAAGGTTTGGATGATCATCCAAGTAGTCAGTCCATGGGTTGGGCAATTCTTTACCAAAGTTTTCATTCTCTCCCAAGCTTGAGCAACATGTTCAGTATCTAATTGTTTAAAATTCATTATGCTACTTCTCAAAGAAATAATTTTAGCGGGAGGATAATATCTACTAATAAAAGCATCCTTGCATTTAGTCCATGAATCAATACTATTCTTAGGCAAAGATAGCAACCAATCTTTAGCTCTTCCTCTTAATGAGAAAGGAAACACTTTCAGTTTAATAATATCACCATCTACATCTTTATACTTTTGCATTTCACAAAGTTCAACAAAATTATTGAGATGGGCAGCAGCATCATCAGAACTAGCACCAGAAAATTGTTCTCTCATGACTAGATTTAGTAAAGCAGGTTTAATTTCAAAGAATTCTGCTGTAGTAGCAGGTGGAGCAATAGGTGTGCATAGGAAATCATTATTATTTGCATTTGTGAAGTCACACAACTTAGTATTTTCAGGAGTATTCATTTTAGCAACGGTAAATAAAACAAACTAGATAAAGTAAATGCAAGTAACTAATTTTTGTGTGTTTTCGATATAGAGAGCAAAACAGTAAATAAAGTAAAACTAGCAACTAATTTTTTTGTGTTTTGTTTAGGTGCAGCAAACAAAGTAGTAAATAAAATAAAGCAAGACAAAAACAAAGTAAAGAGATTGAGAAGTGGAGACTCCCCTTGCAGCGTGTCTTGATCTCCCGGCAACGGCGCCAGAAAAAGTGCTTGATGCGCGTAGATGTACACGTCCGTTGGGAACCCCAAGAGGAAGGTATGATGCGCACAGTGGCAAGTTTTCCCTCAGTATGAAACCAAGGTTTAATCGAACCAGTAGGAGCCAAGAAGCACGTTGAAGGTTGATGGTCGCGAAATGTGATGCGGCGCAACACCAGGGATTCCGGCGCCAACTAGAACCTGCACAACACAACCAAAGTACTTTGCCCCAACGAAACAGTGAGGTTGTCAATCTCACCGGCTTGCTGTAACAAAGGATTAAACGTATCGAGTGGAAGATGTTTGCAAAGAAAACAGTAAAACAAGTAGATTGTATGCTATGTAAAGAATAGGACCGGGGTCCACAGTTCACTAGAGGTGTCTCTCCCATAAGATAAAAGCATGTTGGGTGAACAAATTACAGTCGGGCAATTGACAAATAGAGAAAGGCATAACAATGCATATACATGACATGGTAAATATAGTGAGATTTAATTGGGCATTACGACAAAGTACATAGACCGCCATCCAACTGCATCTATGCCTAAAAAGTCCACCTTCAGGTTATCATCCGAACCCCCTCCAGTATTAAGTTGCAAAGCAACAGACAATTGCATTAAGTATTGTGCGTAATGTAATCAATAACTACATCCTTAGACATAGCATCAATGTTTTATCCCTAGTGGCAACAGCACATCACAACCTTAGAACTTTCTGTCACTGTCCCAGGTATCAATGAAGGCATGAACCCACTATCGAGCATAATTACTCCCTCTTGGAGTTAAGAGTAAAAACTTGGCCAGAGCCTCTACTAATAACGGAGAGCATGCAAGATCATAAACAACACATGAACAATAGATTGATAATCACCATAATCATAGTACTCTCTATCCATCGGATCCCGACAAACACAACATATAGAATTACATATAGATGATCTTGATCATGTTAGGCAGCTCACAAGATCTAACAATGAAGCACAACAAGGAGAAGACGACCATCTAGCTACTGCTATGGACCCATGGTCCAGGGGTGAACTACTCACTCATCACTCCGGAGGCGATCATGGCGATGAAGAGTCCTCCGGAGATGAATCCCCTCTCCGGCAGGGTGCCGGGGCGATCTCGAATCCCGAGATGGGATTCGCGGCGGCGTCTCTGTGGTTTTCCGTATCGTGGCTCTCGGTACTGGGGGTTTCGACGGGAGCTTTAAGTAGGCGGAAGGTCAACGCGAGGGGCCACACGAGGGGCCCAGGGGCGGGCCGCGCGGCCAAGGGCTGGGCCGCGCCGGCCACCCCTGGCTGCCTCGTGGCCCCGTTAGGTCTTCGGTCTTCTGGAAGCTTCGTGCAAAAATAGGACCCCGAAAGTTTCGTCCAATTCCGAGAATATTTCTTTACTAGGATTTCTGAAACCAAAAACAGCAGAAAACAGCAACTGGCTCTTCGGCATCTTGTTAATAGGTTAGTTCCAGAAAATGCATAAATATGACATATAATGTGCATAAAACATGTAGGTATCATCAATAAAGTAGCATGGAACATAAGAAATTATCGATACGTTGGAGACGTATCAGTTGCAAATGAGATGCTAATGCATGCTGATATGATACTACCTCTGTCCATAAATAGATGTATGTCTTTTGTCGTGGCCCCATCCTACTTCTGCATTTTCTTTACGGCCATTTTTGAGTAGTTGCGACCTGGACGTGATCGGACTAGTCGATACTCGATAGTAGTCGTAGTACTGTACAACTTCTGCATGTGGCGTCAGCCTCTAGAGTAGTAGTACTAGCTAACGGATAGATTATATCTGGAGAAACTGACATGGCCATTGATATGACAAGACTATACCCGGATTCGGACGCATTGTAGTGACTCCATCAATGTTCCGCTATGATGGTCTATTTTACTGCTACACCAGATTGTCGACGCAGAGGATTCCTTGGCTTCCGCGCAAGACCCTTCCCAAAGAAGGCATCTGCTCTGGCCCGTTGATTCTATGTGGACGGTTCCAGATTGCTTCTGCGGCCGACCCCGAACAAGATTCTTTTACATTGCCCATCTTTTCACTGACATTGAATCGCTGAAACTTGGGGTCCGCCTGTGGCAGGACCAGCCTGTCAATGGCCCAAAGTCTTATGTGCTCCCGCCCTTTGATTTTGGATGGACGGACAAGATTGCCCAGTCCCATCCCTGTCCTGTTCGTTCCAGTTTTCATCCTCCTCCCCGGGGAACCCTCCCCGGAGAGCTCTACACCGACCCCTTCTATCCCCACCTGCTTGTCCCTTCCTTCTTCCTCCAGCGATTCATCCATCGTTCAACAAGTTGTCTAAGAAGAACATGAAGAAGTGTAAGAAGAGGAAGGAGGCGTTGTTGTCTGAGACTAAATCCGCGGTGAAATCCATCCCGCTGAAAGTCCTGCAAACTCCGACTTTGAAAGTGTACCAGCGGCGCCGGCGGACAGGCATGTCTGCGCTTCCATCGCAAGCTCAGTCTGCGCTTCCATCGCAAGCTCAGTCTGCTTCGGGCTTGTTGGGTCAGGGCAGAGTAATCCAGCAAGAGTCCTGGTAGGTTTTTATCGCCATGTGCTTTCTTTGCCCCCATGAACGCAGATTACAGCAAGGCAAACAGATCCAACTATTTTTTTACCCGGGAGAACCAGCTATTTGACCGTCTTTCTTCCAGGGCCGCCCGTTCAAGTGTCGCCCTTCCTACCGATGCCGAGAAATCGACCGTGTTTCGCCAAGATGGTGGGTACGAAGCTCCCCGGTATGTTTCCATCGCCATGCCGAAGTTTCTCTGCCTTCTGGCTGGCTAGCGGATCAAACAATTTAACCGTCTTTCTTCCATGGCGGCTGGTTTCAGCGCCATTCCTACCCAAGTTGAGAAATCGCTCGTTTCTCGCCAACCTGGTGGGTACGAAGCTCCTGGGTATGTTTCCATCGCCATGCCGGATTTTCGTTGAGTCCTTGCTGGCAGGCGGTGCCAACTAAACCGGCTATCATCTTCCAGGGCCGACGGTTCCAGGCTCGTGCTTTCTACCGCAGGATCCACTTCGTACTTAGCTATCGAGGACCCGTTGTTTGATGAGCACTTGTTAGCTCTCAAGAGCATTAATAATGTATGCACTATATAATATATATCCATTGCTTTTTTTTTCTTCCTCTTCATCTCCGTACTGCATGAGGGCTTCTTTAATTCGTAGGACTTCTATAAGAATTGTGTAGCATTTAGATCCTATGGTTTTTTTTCCTACATTAGTTGTTTGATTTATAGAAATATATCCTATGTTTGTTCCTTTTTTCGAAATGGGGGACATATCACAGCCTCTGCATCAAAATGATGTATATGGCTGCTTTATTGCTTTCTTCAGTTCATACACAAATTATGACAACTTCTCACGGATCAGCTAGAGTCGACACAAAGATCCACCAACGAAACATAGAAAACAGCGGGTGCCAAAAAGGCAAAAACACATCAGTAAGTAATTCTATGAGGAAACTGCCAGCCACCCTGGCTGTAAAAATCCCGTGCGGCTGTCTCTAGTCAGTTGCACCCAGACTCCATGATATCCTGCTGATCCTCGGGCTGGAGATAAGAAACATACGGATCTAGTGAATAATCATAGGGATAACCTGCAAGAAGGGATGAGATTTGGGTTTATTAAACTCGACTTCATTTTGTACATTCCAAATAGCCCATAAAATAGCGCATACACCCTCTGTAATGTATACAAAATCCTATGCTTTTCCTAATCTTATGATTTTCATATCCTGTGAATGAAAAAGGATCCCTGATTCGTTCCTGGTGAATTTTTCCATGCAGGAAGGGATTATGAGATTAAAGGGCCACAACACCACCCTTCAGAACAGAAACCTCAAACTCTTGCATAGGTTTGGTATCATGAATGCAGAATCAGAGACGAATGCCCAGTCTCCGGGAGAGGAGCAGCCAGTGCGCGTGTGTGCATCTTCGGCCGTGTATGTTTCCATTGCCGTGCCGCAGTTTCATCGCCTCCTTGCTGGCTGCCAGATCCAACTACTTAAATGTCTTTCTTCCAGGGATGGCGGTTCCATCGTTGAAGAGGTTCCTATGGACAAGGACTTTGCAGCTCTCAGGCATATTGAAGAGGTTGGCACTCCATTTGTTTATTTCTCCCCCCTCATCTGCACTCTGCATACTTCATTGCTGTTGAATTTGCAATGCAGGATGTGATAACACGATTCTCCGCGAAACTGGACCAGATCAAGGGCCACAACATCATCCTTCATAAGAAAATCCGCCACCTCGTGGGCAGGTGCATTTTAAATCGTGCCATATCGAAGGAGAATGCCCGTTCCATGCAATCTTCTTTTGATAAACGGTACTCAGACGTTCTCGTGGAGTGTGAGAAGTTGAAGAAGGAAGTCGAGGAACTACGCGCCCAGCCACCGATGAGTGTGGTCACTGACAAGGCTGGTCAGTGTGATTGCAACTGTGACTGTGAAAGTTTTCAACAGGAAGTGGAGTTGCATGCTGAACATGCGCAATATTTCGAGACGAAGTACTTGAAAGTTCGCACAGAGTGCGATAAGTTGAAGAAGGAAGTCGAGTGTCTCCGCTCCCAGCAGCCAACTATTGCGACATCAGGAGACCAGGGTGTGCTAATTGCAGCCAGAATTTTGGAATCGATGAAAAGTTGAATTTGGCTTTGTTGTGCAATATAGCAAGACCTGTTCCTCCTCTGCCTTCGTCTTTTGGCATAATTGCTTTGTCTTCAGTATTGACTCCTGAATGCTTCGTATATTTCTGACTGTTTCTGAATTATGTACAACTTTTGTAATATTGGTCAAACTAGTTTTGACCAGGGTTTGTGTAGGGTGGTTGAATTTTTTTGGTTGGTCCAAATTGTGTTGTGTGGTCCAAATGTGATGTATCATCACACCACCATGTGCCCCGCCACCCCCAGGTTTTGGTAATGCCATTCTGATACATGCTTCATAGAAGGAACATACATTTTTTTCCGTTAGGGCATGACAATTTTGAAAAATTCAAACAAAAATGGGAAGAGAGAATGGTAACATCATTTTCCATGTGATGCCCCTGTGCCAAATTTTGGTTCATTTTAAGAATGTAAGGTGACAAATTACTCGAGGAAGCTAGTTGGAGTAGACGGGCATGACCGGATTGGCATAGGGGATTTATTTTTTGAAGGATGTTATTTTTCATGGACAATATCTGACACAAACAATAAAATGTTAAGGTCTCATATTATTCTGAATGATTGTGAATTACTTATGACGTTTGGAAGTATTGGTATACGTGAGAATCGAGTACATGCACGACTTCACGCGTCCACAACTAATCGGCCTCATCGTCTCTCGCGTCCACAACTAATGCCATTCTGATACAGAGAGTCAGAGGCTATAAAATAATCGGCCTCATCGTCTCTCGCGAGCTCGTCCTCTCCCCTCCCATCAACTCACCGCACCTCCGAGGCATCGACTTCCTCGTTTCCAACCGCAGCAGCATGAAGACAGGTCTTGCGTACGAGGCGGAGCAATCGGCGGCCGCTCGCGCAGAGGATGCCTCTGCGGTAGTGGCCGTCGCGGCGGGTGAGGCTTCACCGGGTACCCAGGCCGCTCGTCTCCTCTGCTTGTCTGATTCTTCGACCTCGGTCGAAACGGGCGTCCTGGCCGTCGAGGAGAAGGTGGATAGCAACGCCGTTGCTCCCGCCGAAGATCTGCAAGGCGTTGCAGGCCACCACGGCGAGGTCTTCCTCGACCCGGTGCTGGACGCGGACCTCGACCCCTTCGACGATTTCGGCCCAAACGTTCAGTTCCAGGAGGATGTCGAGGGTGACGACGAGGAGGTACTGCTCTTTTACCGAAACTGTCCCGATCCTTTTTGTGTCATATTACTGTTCACGTGGTTTGCACGAACCTGGTTCTTGATTGATTTGATCTCCTACCTTGTTCTTGTAGACGTACTTGATTCTACGGTTCGTACGGTCAGATTCTAGTTTAATTTCGACTAATCTGCCATGTAGTTGGCTTGATTTGTCATATAATTAATTTATGTGTTCATACTTAGTGGACTTGCAATTGTTGTGGCTTATGTTCATTGCTGTTCATAGGGTTTTCTCGTGATTTAGTATGATTTCTTCTGCCATTTACTTGTTCTACACATTTAATTTTAGGGTTTCTAAGGTTTGCTTATGATAGTGCAGTATTTATTCGATCTGTCATTAAGCACCTGATTATTATGTACTTTATAATTCACAGGAATATTCTGACGACATGGACGACAACAAGGAGCGCAGGGACCAGAAGAGCCGCTACGTTCTGAAGCGGCTGAAGGGTGGTGAAATTCGTTTCCGCAAGCGCGGGGAGCTATTTTGCCCATTCTGTGGCAAAATCCTCCAGAAGGACATCCGCAGCCTGATCCAGCATGCGACGGGTGTAGGCCTAAGTACATCGGGGAAGCACCGCCCTGCAACCAAGGCCAAGCACGCAGCATATGGCCTCTTCCTCCAGAATTACGTCTTGCCTGGCTTGTTCCCAGTCAACGCCCCTGCTGCTGGCCCTCATGCTCCTGGTCCTGTTTAAAGTTCATATGTGTAATCTTATTCCCTTTGGAAGTTCAGTATTAAACTCTACTAGTACAACCGTGGTGGTCTTGTGATGGTAGTACTCTTTTGATGCATTTGTGATGTAGTAGTACTAGTATTTTTTTTTGAAATGGTATAGTACTACTAGTATCTAAGAAAAGTACTCCCTTCGATTCACATTCATTTTACACCAAGAAATATGGATCGGAGTGAGGGAGTAAATTAAACATGGCATCTCGTGCATGAAGCTTGACATATCGATCAGGTTGGCTAGAATGGCAATACAATGCTGCTCATTAGGCAAATGCATGCCATGTAAAGAAGTCTATACTGACATAAAAAAAGACTACATTGGGGATTAGAGTCAATTGGGGCATCTACAATACAGAAAATCTTGCTTGTAGCTGATTTTGGCTAAGAGGGTTTTACTCACATTACACGTGCCACTTTCCTTGTGTGCAAAACAAGTTCCAATAAAGGAAGAGGAAAGAAAAGGACATTGTGGGCGAGATTGAACACCTTTTTTATGTGTTAAGCTGAGGCCTCGTTAAGCTGAGGATTTCGACTTAGGCCTAACAGCTCAGCACACCCACAAATAAATCTCCTTGCACGCACCACTGCCAGCAAAAATAACAGAATTAGCACGCAAGATTAAGAACGAAGTGAATTTAATTAACTTGGTTAGCTTTTCAAGCAATATATTCAGAGAAAGAGCACACATGTTCGGCTCGAAATAATCGTAAGAGAAGAACAATAAATCTAAGGCACCCCACTTCATCGGAAGAAGGGGCGCGACAACGCATGGATTCATATATACCTTGAGTCGACGCTGGCTCATAGAAGGGCGGCCGCGCCTCGAGGATGCCGGCGACGTCTCCACCTCGGTATCACATGTGACTGCTTCTCGACGGGCGGTGCGCCGCGCCATGTAGAAGATCTATCAAAAAAGGAGAGCCCGATGACGCTACTGACGCCTCAACCTTGATAGCACCGGCCTGTTGCTCCGCACTGAGATGCGCCACATGCAAGATTTAGCGGATGCGCCAATTTAAGAGATATGTCATGATCGTTGTAATAAATTTCACCGTGATGATGATTTGATCCTGCACTCGGCCTTGAACACAAGTACTAGTACAGTCTCACAATTTTTTTTATCATTATACTTTGCGAGATTTAGCGGATGCACCAATTTTAGAGATATGTCATGATCGTTGTAACGAATTTCAACGTGATGATGATTTGATCCTGCACTCGGCCTTGAACATAAGTACTAGTACATTCTCACAATTTTTTATCATTATACTTTGCGAGATTTAGCGGATGCGCCAAATTAGAAGATAGATCATGATCATGGTAACACACTTTTCAATGTAATGATGATTTGATGTTGCACTCGACCTTGAACATAAGTCCTAGTACGGTCTCACAATTTTGTATCATTATACTTTGCAAGTTTTAGAGGATGCGCCCATTTTCAGAGGTAGATCATGATCATGGTAACAAATTTTAAACGTGATGATGATTTGATGTTGCACTCGACCATGAACAGAAGTACTACTACTGTCTCACAATTTCTTTATCATTATAGTTTGCCAGATTTAGCGGATGCGCCAAATTTAGAGATAGATCATGATCATGGTAACAAATTTTCAACGTGATGATGATTTGATGTTGCACTCGGGCTTGAACAGAAGTACTAGTACGGTCACTAATTTTTTTAGCATTATACTTTGCAACGAATGCACCAATTTCAGGTGCATGTCACCAGATCTGTGTCCGATGATGATCATGGTAGTAACCGATGTTCAACTTGATGATGATTTGATTTTACAGTCGGCCTTGAACAGAGGTACTAGTACGGTCTCACAATTTTTTATCATTATACTTGTACCTTAGCGAAATTCAAAATCTCATAGCGGCAAAACTTCCCGCCCACAAAATACAAAAATTTCACACGCTTCCAAATTCCGATTCTACCCCTGTGGAGATGACAGCAAAGTCGGTTGGTGGGGGGGTCTGGCCGTCATTTTTTGGATCACCACCTCCCTAGCCCCGGATACCCTCCCAAAAAAATTCATTTCCCTCAGTCTCTCATCTGAGACCACCCACCGGAACTTCTCAAGTCCCTCTCTCTACCACCTCCACGACCACCGCACCGGAACATCCCCGCCGGACTTCCCTGGCCTACCCGAGCCCTCGCGATCCTCGTCATCCGGCTGCCTGCCGGAGCCGCTTCATCGACGCCGTCATCAACCGGACCGGATCATCCCCGCCGAACCTCGAAACCATATGCTCATCCAGCAGTCTACCGCAGTCGCTTCAGCTGCGGTATCGTCCACCCCGCCGGAGCCGCTTCGCCGGATCCGTCGTCCACCGCATCGGATCTTGCTCACCGACACCGCTGTGCATGAACCGGATCTGCTTCACCGGCGCAGTGCATGATCTAAACTCTTCTACTGTCGCTTTTCTATTGCTTGCCTGCAAGTTCTTGTTTAATCTTGGGGGAACCTGTTTGTGCTAACGACGCGCCGTTACGTTTTTGCAGATGAGATGAGTAACCATGAAGTGTAATGGCCGTCTCTCCAACCCCAAGTAGCACATGTAGCGTACTTCATCACCGGATCTATCAACCCCAGGAAGATCTGCTGTGACTCCCACAGAGTGCTTCTCCTAATGTAAGTCCCTTGTTTTAGCGCCATGTTCTGGGTTCAGATGCTTGTTTGTCTGAAGCTCTTTTAGTTCATTCCTAGCTATGACCGTAACACGTTGCTATTTTCTACTTCATTGCTAACTTTAAGCGATTGAACATTTTGGTTTGCATTCCCTGCTCTGTAGATGTAGCCATCATAACTTCTATCTTGCTCAGTCGTTGTTACAAAAATTATACTGTAGGTATTATAGTAACATCCTGCTATTATTTAGTTCATGGCCAATTTTAAGTAATTGCACATGTTGGTTCGCATTCCCTGCTCTATAGCTTTTGGCATCGTAACTTCTATATTTGGTTTACATTCCCTGCTCTGTAGATCTAGCCATCATAACTTTATCTTGCTCAGTCGTTGTTACAAAAATTATGGCCTGCTACTATGTTGTTTGTGCCAATTTTTTACTCCATGAACATGTTGGCTTGCATTCCCTGTACTACAGGTGATGCCATTGTTTTGTATCTAGTTCATTGTAAGCTAGCTATCTAGCCTGTAGTACAAATAAACTTGTCATACTACTAGATAATAATTTTGCGTGCCATCTTGTTCTTCAAAAGCTGCATTATTGACTTGTTTCTCTGACTTGGCATGACGCTCACATATGGAAAGCTGAACATATTGGTTTGCATTCCCTCTTATACAAGTTCACAGGTGATCCCACTATATTCTGTATCTGGTCCATCCTAAGCTCCAGCATTAACTATCCTCCATGTGTTGCTCATTACAAGTTTATATCCCGAAACATCTTGATTTGCATCCCCTTCACTATAAGTTCAGGAGTATTATTTAGTTCACGGCCAAAATGAAGTAATTGCACTTGGCACATGTTGGTTCACATTCCCTCCTCTTTAGCTTTTGCCATCGTAACTTCTATTTTTGGTTTACATTCCCTGCTCTGTAGATGTAGCCATCATAACTTCATCTTGCTCAGTCGTTGTTACAAAATTTATAGCCTGCTACTATGTTGTTCATGCCAATTTTGTACTCCCTGAACATGTTGGTTTGCATGGGACTCGACAGTAGTAAGTCTGCTGTTTCATTCTAACATGCTCTGTTATATTGGCTGTTGGTATGCGGCATGCACTCTTTGTTTGCTTATTGTGCGCATTACAATGATCTTGTTATAACGACGAAATGATGAGTTCCAAATTCTTTGGCAAACAATATTGTAGTGTCTTTGCCTTTCCATTGTTGCTGTCTTAACTTGTAATGTCTTTGTTTCAGATATAGGTGCTGCATGGACAACTTAAAAGATTGCCGGATCGCTTCATTGTATTGCTAGGTTTAATTACCATTCAATTTCTCTGGGTTCTGTAATATTTTTTTCAATGCCTTGCAGCTGATGTAATATTTAGTTAGTTTTTATAGTTCTTTCGCGCATTTTTTCTTTGGTGCTTGTGGTAAGTGAGGCTATCCGACAGAAATCAATGCTGCGTAAATATTCTCAGTATCTAAATCACGAATTCCCATCCCTTAAACGGCCCAATTAATCGAAATCACATATGTGCCTGCCCGCAAAATCCTAAAGCGCATATTATGCCGGCATATAAACAGCAACTAAACGGGCTGGCCCACTTACTTCTTGGGCCAGCCCATGTGAGTTACGGTGGACCCCACACTCTAATTGGGCTGGCCCACTTGCTTTAAGGTGGACCCCACCCACTGGGCCGGCCCACTAATTAGTTGGGCCAGCCCATTTGCTTTTGTGGTGGACCCCACATACTAAATGGGCCCCCTTCAAGAGGAAAGTGGGACCCACTGTGTTTTTGGCCCACCCACTATCTTGTTGGGCCGCCCACTTGCAAGGTGGACCCCACGTACTAAATGGGCCGGCCTTTAAGAGGAAAGTGGGACCCACATGTGTTTTTGGCCCGGCCCACTATCTTGTTGGGCCAGCCCACTTGCTATATGGTGGTCCCACATGGTAAATGGGCGGCCCTTTAATGGGAAGGTGGGACCCACTGTGTTTTTGTCCCGCCACTATCTTGTTGGGCACCACGCTATATGGTGGACCCCACATAACAAATGGGCCGCCCATTAACGGAAGGTGGGACCCACTGTGTTTTTGGCCCGCCCACTATCTTGGGCCGCCCACTTGCTATATGGTGGGCCCCACATACTAAATGGGCCGGCCTTTAACAGAAAGTGGGACCCACTGTGTTTTTGGCCCGGCCCACTATTTTGTTGGGCCGGCCCACTTGCTATATGGTGGACCCCACAAACTAAATGGGCCGACCCTTTAACTGGAAAGTGGGACCCACCTGTGTTTTTGGCCCGGCCCACTAGCTTGTTGGGCCGGCCCACTTGCTATACGGTGGACCCCACACACTAAATGGGCCGGCCCTTTAACAGGGGGACCCACCTGTGTTTTTGGCCCGGCCCACTTGCTTCTTGGGCCGGCCCAGTTGCTGTAAGGTGGACCCCACATGTTAAATGGGCCGGCCCATTTAAGTTTTGACCAGTCAACCTTAGAGGTTAGGCCCGGCCCACGTAACTAATGGACCAGCCCAGCTATATAGTTGACCGGTCAAACTATGTCATCTGGCCCGGCCCGCTTAAGACGTGGCAGGCCTCGTGTGGGCCTACCATCTACCACGGGGTTTCAGCCGGTTAACGCCGTTAACTGGCAGTTAACGGCGTCTGCCACGTGTCAGTTTGCATGACGTCAGCAGTCAACGGGCTCCCGAAAACACTTCCGCAACGGTCCGATTTTCCGTGGCGGAAGGGCGCCCAAGCGCGACGGACCGAAAAAATCGTCGTTGGACTTTGCCTGACGCAGTTTCCACAACGGAACCCATATCGTCGGGTTAGGCCCATAGGCGACGAAAAATACCCCTTAGCGGACGATTTTGAGACGTTGTCTATCAGAACTTTTCTTGGATGCCCCAAAGATGTGTGGAAGCCCAGAACAATGGCAAAACATGTGCGCACGCTGCATCCAATTCAAGTAGAACACATAGTAGGCATCGATAGTTTGACCTAAATTTGAAATCAAAGAGAAGGTGGTTAGAAAAAATCGAAATTGGCAAAGCAAAGCATGAAATCATAAATTTGTGATGCACTATAGCTATGAAAAGTATCAAACAATGCATACCAAAATGATTTTTTAGAGGAATACTAGTTCAACTTATTTTAATTTTATATTAGTAGCCCAAAATCGAACTAGTAGTTGGATATTTTTGAACTTGATCTGTAGTAGTGGGCAAAACCCTAGTTTAACCTATTTAATCATAGATTCGTAGGTCGATTTTTCTACTTTTTTATTATTACTATGCAGCACATGTGTGTTTGCCCGTCGAGTGAAACTCGGAGGAAGAGGGATCACTCGGAAGGAGAGAAGAAGGGAGAGAATTATGGTGTCTCCCCTTTTTCGGGTGATGATGTTGACTTTTGTGCAGGGTTTGTCAGTGAGCAGGAGGTGCGAGCGAGCGAGCGAGCGAGTCGAGCGAGGCCGAGAATGAGAGAGATTTGTTTTTTTTTGTGAGAGGGACGACCGAAGGAACCAGAAGGACCCACAGACTTCCAATACGCATCCTGATGCGTCTTCTCTTGACAAAGAAAATGGCTGGGAGTTTGCGTACCTATTGCACGTGACTTGTGCTCACTGAAGTGTGGGACCTCACGCATGGGCACCACACGTAAGTGACAGACCTGTTGATGTAAAAACTCGGTTGATTATTATACTACTACATTTATACAAAGTTTCCTATGGATTCAAGGGTACGAAAGCCAAGTTAAATCATTTACATGACATTATTTTTTCCATGAAGCCAAGTTAACTCATTTATCAATTGGTACATTTTGGAGTGACTAAGAAGGATCCAGGCTTACCTTTTCATTTTCATGTTTTAAACATGTTTAAATCTTGGTCAAACCTATGACTTGACCAAGATTCAAATGGGCATAAAAATTCAAAAAAAAGAAAAACAAAAGCACACCGTCTTCCTATGTCATATATCAAGGTGATAAACAAGGTCTGACATATTCAAACCACAAAAATCATGTATCTACCCCCTAACCCTAAACAAGGATCCAGGCTTACCCTTTTCATTTTCATGTTTTTAAACTTGTTCAAATCTTGGTCAAACTTAGGATTTGACGAAGATTCAAATGGGCGTAAAAATACTTAGAAAAATCATGTACGTATCTACCCCAAACCCTAAACTCTATCTTACGAAGCCAAGCATGAAGAGAAGTGGTTTTGGGTTTCAAACATGGAAATTTCAAAAACCTCCCAAAAGCTTCATTTTAGAGTGACTAAGAAGGATCCATGCTTACCTTTTATTTTCATGTTTTAAACATGTTCAAATCTTGGTCAAACCGTACGTACCTAGGATTTGACCAAGATTCAAATGGGCATAAAAATTCAAAAAAATGAAAAACCAAAGCACATAGCCTAGCTTATTATATATGCCATATAGTAAGCACTCAAGCTAGTTGATAAACAAAGTCTAGACATATTCAAACCAGAAAAATCATGTATCTACCCCTAACCCTAAACTTTGTCTTAATTATGAAGTCAAGCACGAAGAGAAGTCGTTTTGGGTTTCAAACATGGACATTTCAAAAACCCTCCCAAAAGCATTGTGGTGTGACGTACTAAGAAGGATACATGCTTACATTTTCAACAACCCCCCTAAAAGCTTCATTATAGAGTGACTAAGAAGGATCCAGTCTGGCGGGCTTACCTTTTATTTTCTTGTTTTAAACTTGTTCAAATCTCGGTCAAACCTAGGATTTGACCAAGATTCAAAATGTGCATCAAAATTTAAAAAAATTAAAAACCAAATTAAAGCACATAGTGTTCTTATGTCATATAGTAAGCATTAAAGTTGATAAACAAGGTCTAGACACATATTCAAACAAGACAAATCATGTATCTATACCCCTAACCCCTAAACTCTATCTTATGAAGTCAACAACATGAAGAGAAGTGGTTTTGGGTTTCAAACATGGAAATTTCAAAAACCTCCCAAAAGCTTCATTTTAGAGTGACTAATATATATAAGAAGGATCCATGCCTGCTTACCACCTTTTCATTTTCATATTTTAAACTTGTTTAAATCCGTGTCAAATTAAACCAAGGATTTGACCAAAAGATTCAAATGGGCATAAAATTTTAAAAAAATCAGAAAAATGAAAAACAAAAGCATATAGTCTTCTTATGTCATATAGTAAGCATTCAAGTTGATAAACAAGGTTTGGACATGCATATTCAAACCTAGGCAAATCATGTATCTATCCCCTAGCCCCTAAACTCTATCTTATGAAGTCAAGCATGAAGAGAAGTGGTTTTGGGTTTCAAACATGAAAATTTCAAGAACATCCCAAAAACTTCATTTTAGAGTGACTAAGAAAGGATACAGGCTTCCCCTTTTCATTTTCATGTTTTATACTTGTTTAAATCTTGGTCAAACCTAGGATTTGACAAAGATTCAAATGTGCATCAAAATAAAAAAATCAGAAAAATTAAAAACCAAAGCACATAGTTTTCTTATGTCATATAGTTAGCATTAAAGTTGATATAAACAAGGTCTAGATATATTCAAACAAGAAAAATCATGTATCTACCCCTAACCCTAAACTCTGTCTTATGTAGTCAAGCATGAAGAGAAGTGGTTTTGGGTTTCAAACTTGGAAATTTCAAGAACCCCCCAAAAGCTTCATTTTAGAGTGACTAAAGGATCCAGGTTGGGCTTACCTTTTATTTTCATGTTTTAAAATTGTTCAAATCTTGGTCAAACCGTACCTAGGATTTGATCAAGATTCAAATGGGCATAAAATTTCAAAAAAAATGAAAAACCAAAGCATATAGCCTTCTTATGTCATATAGTAAGCACTCAAGTTGGTAAACAAGGTCTAGACATATTCAAACCAGAAAAATCATGTTTCTACCCCTAGCCCTAAACTTTGTCTTATGAAGTCAAGCACGAAGAGAAGTCGTTTTGGATTTCAAACATGGAAATTTCAAAAACCTTCCCAAAAGCTTCATTTTGGAGTGACTAAGAAGGATACAGGCTTACCTTTTCATTTTCATGTTTTAAACTTGTTTAAATATTGGTTAAGCCTAGGATTTGACCAAATGGTCAAATCCTAGAGATTGACTTCACAAGACAGAGTTTAGGGTTAGGGGTAGATATACACATGATTTTTCTGGTTTGAATATGTCTAGACCTTGTTTATCAACTTGAGTGTTTACTATATGACATAATTAAGAAGGCTATGTGCTTTGGTTTTTCATTCTTTAGATTTTTTGTCTGAATT
Organism: Lolium multiflorum; assembly: GCA_030979885.1. Lineage (NCBI taxonomy): Eukaryota > Viridiplantae > Streptophyta > Magnoliopsida > Poales > Poaceae > Lolium > Lolium multiflorum. Next base: position 265,817,034 of record CM061753.1, read on the forward strand.
TTTATGCCCATTTGAATCTTGGTCAAATCCTAGCTTTGACCAAGATTTAAATAAGTTTAAAACATGGAAATGAAAAGGTAAGCATCGATCCTTCTTAGTCGCTCTAAAATGAAGCTGAATTTTGGGAGGTTTTTGAAATTTCCATGTTTGAAACCCAAAACCACTTCTCTTCATGCTTCATAAGACGAAGTTTAGGGTCGATAGGGGGTAGATACATGATTTGTCTGGTTAATTTGGATATATCTAGACCTTGTTTATCAACTTGAATGCTTACGATATGACATAAGAACACTATGTGCTTTTTTTATTTTTTTGTGCCCATTTGAATCTTGGTCAAATCATAGGTTTGACCAAGATTTAAACAAGTATAGAACATGAAAATGAAAAGGGAAGCCTGTATCCTTCTTAGTCACCCTAAAATGAAGTTTTGGGAGGTTTTTGAAATTTCCATGTTTGAAACCCAAAACCACTTCTCTTCATTCTTGACTTCTTAAGACATAGTTTAGGGGTTAGCGGGTAGATACATGATTTGTATGGTTTGAATATGTCTAGACCTTGTTTATCAACTTTAATGCTTACTACATGACATAAGAAGACTATGTGCTTTGGTTTTTCAATTTTCTGTTTTTTTGAATTTTCTGCCAATTTTGTTTGACCAAGATTTAGACAAGTTGTACACGTGAAAACGAATAAGTAAGCCTGGATCCTTCTTAGTCACTCCAAAATGTACCAATTGATAGGTGCGTTAACTTTGCTTCATGGAAAAAATAATGTCATGTAAATGAGTTAACTTGGATTTCCTACCCTTGAATCCATAGGAAACTTTGTTCTAATGCACTATAATAATCAACCGAGTTTTTACACCAACAGGTCTGTCACTTACGTGTGGTGCCCATGCGTGAGGTCCCACACTTCAGTGAGCACAAGTCACGTGCAATAGGTACGCAAACTCCCAGCCATTTTCTTTGTCAAGAGAAGACGCATCAGGATGCGTATTGGAAGTCTGTGGGTCCTTCTGGATCCTTCGGTCGTCCCTCTCACAAAAAAACAAATCTCTCTCATTCTCGGCCTCGCTCGACTCGCTCGCTCGCTCCTCCTGCTCACTGACAAACCCTGCACAAAAGTCAACATCATCACCCGAAAAAGGGGAGACACCATAATGCTCTCCCTCCTTCTTCTCTCCTTCCGAGTGATCCCTCTTCCTCCGAGTTTCACTCGACGGGCAAACACATATGTGCTGCATAGTAATAATAAAAAGGTACTACAGAAAATTCGACCTACGAATCTATAATTAAATATACTAGGTTAAACTAGGGTTTTGCCCAGTACTACAGATCAAGGTTCAAAAAAATCCAACTACGGGGTTCGAACAACCCCATTTCTAATCCAAGATTTTTTTCGACCTCATCCAATGGCCTCAAACTATAGGCCGGGTTAGCATCTAGTGCAGTATGTGTGAGAATGTATGCACTATGTGTGCTATAACTTGTGTGTCTTTCAAATTTGAACCAAATTTGAATAAGTTTGAAATATTTGAAATGGGGCTTTTGGCTTAAACGTTTGAAACCCAAAACGACTTCTCCTCATGCTAGACTTCATAAGACCGAGTTTAGGGTTAGGGGGTAGATACATGATTTGTCTGGTTTGAATATGTCTAAACCTTGTTTATCAACTTGAATGCTTACTATATGACATAAGAAGACCATGTGCTTTTGTTTTTCATTTTTCTATTTTTTTTTAAGAATTTTATGCACATTTGATTCTGGTCAAATCCTAGGTTCAACCAAGATTTAAACAAGTTTCAAGCATGAAAATGAAAACGTAAGCCAAGATCCTTCTTAATTAGTCACTCTAAAATATATGAAGCTTTTGGGACGTACTTGAAATTTCCATGTTTGAAACCCAAAACCAATTCTCTTCATGATTGACTTCATAAGACAGAGTTTAGGGTTAGGGGTAGATATACACATGATTTTTCTGGTTTGAATATGTCTAGACCTAGCTTGTTTATCAACTTGAGTGTTTACTATATGACATAATTAAGAAGGCTATGTGCTTTGGTTTTTCATTCTTTAGATTTTTTGTCTGAATTTTTATGCCCATTTGAATCTTGGTCAAATCCTAGGGTTTGACCAAGATTTAAATAAGTTTAAAACATGGAAATGAAAAGGTAAGCATCGATCCTTCTTAGTCGCTCTAAAATGAAGCTGAATTTTGGGAGGTTTTTGAAATTTCCATGTTTGAAACCCAAAACCACTTCTCTTCATGCTTGACTTCATAAGACGAAGTTTAGGGTCGATAGGGGGTAGATACATGATTTGTCTTGTTTGAATATGTCTAGACCTTGTTTATCAACTTGAATGCTTACTTTATGACTTAAGAGGACTATGTGCATTGGTATTTCATTTTTTGATTTTTATGCCCATTTGAGAATCTTGGTAAAATCCTAGGTTTGTTGAGCAAGATTTAAACAAGTTTAACATGTGAAAATGATAAGGTAATTAAGTCTGGATCTTTCTCTTAGTAACTCTAAAATGAAGCTTTTGGGAGGTTCTTGAATTTACCATGTTTGAAACCCAAAACCACCGTACTTCTGTTCATGCTTGACTTCATAAGACAGAGTTTAGGGTTAGGGGTAGATACATGATTTTTCTAGTTTGAATATGTCTAGACCATGTTTATCAATTTGAATGCTTACTATATGACATAAGAAGGCTATGTGCTTTTGTTTTTCATTCTTTCGATTTTTTTCTGAATTGTTATGCCCATTTGAATCTTGGTCAAATCCTAGGTTCGACCAAGATTTAAACAAGTTTAAAACATGACAATGAAAAGGTAATTAATCATGGATCCTTCTTAATTAACCAGCCGGTCTAATTAAAATGAAGCTTTTTGGGAGGTTTTTGAAATTTCCATGTTTGAAACCCAAAACCACACTTCTCTGCTTCATGCTTGACTTCATATATAATTAAGACAAAGTTTAGGGTTAGGGGGTACATGATTTGTCTGGTTTGAATATGTCTAGACCTTGTTTATGAACTTTTGAATGCTTACTATATGACATAAGAAGAATATGTGCTTTGGTTTTTTATTTTATCTATTTTTTTATTTTATGCCCATTTGAATATTGGTCAAATCCTAGGTTTGACCAAGATTTAAACAAGTTTAAAACATGAAAATGAAAAGGTAAGCCTGGATCCTTCTTAACTAGTCACTCTAAAACGAAGCTTTAATTTTGGGAGGTTTTTGAAATTTCCATGTTTGAAACCAAAAACCACTTCTCTTCATGCTTGACTTCATAAGACAGAGTTATTTATGGTTTTAGAGGGGTAGATACATGATTTGTCTTATTTGAATATGTCTAGCTAGACCTTGTTTATCAACTTTTGAATGCTTACTATATATATGTATGTGACATAAGAAAACTATGTGCTTTGGTTTTTCATTTTTCTGATTTTTTTGGAATTTTGATGCACATTTGAATCTTGGTCAAATCCTAGGTTTGACCAAGATTTAAACAAGTATAGATCATGAAAATGAATATGGAAGCCTGTATCCTTCTTAGTCACCCTAAAATGAAGTTTTTGGGAGGTTTTTGAAATTTCCATGTTTGAAACCCAAAACCACTTATCTTCATGCTTGACTTCGTCATAAGACAGAGTTTAGGGGTTAGGGGGTAGATACATGATTTGTCTAGCTAGTTTGAATATGTCCAGACCTTGTTTATCAACTTTAATGCTTACTATATGACATATAAGAAGACTATGTGCGCTTTGGTTTTTCATTTTTCTGTTTTTTTATTTTATGCCCATTTGAATCTTGGTCAAATCCTAGAGATTGACTTCACAAGACAGAGTTTAGGGTTAGGGGTAGATATACACATGATTTTTCTGGTTTGAATATGTCTAGACCTTGTTTATCAACTTGAGTGTTTACTATATGACATAATTAAGAAGGCTATGTGCTTTGGTTTTTCATTCTTTAGATTTTTTGTCTGAATTTTTATGCCCATTTGAATCTTGGTCAAATCCTAGCTAGGTTTGACCAAGATTTAAATAAGTTTAAAACATGGAAATGAAAAGGTAAGCATCGATCCTTCTTAGTCGCTCTAAAATGAAGCTGAATTTTGGGAGGTTTTTGAAATTTCCATGTTTGAAACCCAAAACCACTTCTCTTCATGCTTGACTTCATAAGACGAAGTTTAGGGTCGATAGGGGGTAGATACATGATTTGTCTGGTTAATTTGGATATATCTAGACCTTGTTTATCAACTTGAATGCTTACGATATGACATAAGAACACTATGTGCTTTTTTTATTTTTTTGTGCCCATTTGAATCTTGGTCAAATCATAGGTTTGACCAAGATTTAAACAAGTATAGAACATGAAAATGAAAAGGGAAGCCTGTATCCTTCTTAGTCACCCTAAAATGAAGTTTTGGGAGGTTTTTGAAATTTCCATGTTTGAAACCCAAAACCACTTCTCTTCATTCTTGACTTCTTAAGACATAGTTTAGGGGTTAGCGGGTAGATACATGATTTGTATGGTTTGAATATGTCTAGACCTTGTTTATCAACTTTAATGCTTACTACATGACATAAGAAGACTATGTGCTTTGGTTTTTCATTTTTCTGTTTTTTTTTGAATTTTCTGCCAATTTTGTTTGACCAAGATTTAGACAAGTTGTACACGTGAAAACGAATAAGTAAGCCTGGATCCTTCTTAGTCACTCCAAAATGTACCAATTGATAGGTGCGTTAACTTTGCTTCATGGAAAAAATAATGTCATGTAAATGAGTTAACTTGGATTTCCTACCCTTGAATCCATAGGAAACTTTGTTCTAATGCACTATAATAATCAACCGAGTTTTTACACCAACAGGTCTGTCACTTACGTGTGGTGCCCATGCGTGAGGTCCCACACTTCAGTGAGCACAAGTCACGTGCAATAGGTACGCAAACTCCCAGCCATTTTCTTTGTCAAGAGAAGACGCATCAGGATGCGTATTGGAAGTCTGTGGGTCCTTCTGGATCCTTCGGTCGTCCCTCTCACAAAAAAACAAATCTCTCTCATTCTCGGCCTCGCTCGACTCGCTCGCTCTCGCTCGCACCTCCTGCTCACTGACAAACCCTGCACAAAAGTCAACATCATCACCCGAAAAAGGGGAGACACCATAATTCTCTCCCTTCTTCTCTCCTTCCGAGTGATCCCTCTTCCTCCGAGTTTCACTCGACGGGCAAACACACATGTGCTGCATAGTAATAATAAAAAGGTAGAAAAATCGACCTACGAATCTATAATTAAATAGGTTAAACTAGGGTTTTGCCCAGTACTACAGATCAAGGTTCAAAAAATCCAACTACGGGGTTCGAACAACCCCATTTCTAATCCAAGATTTTTTTCGACCTCATCCAATGGCCTCAAACTATAGGCCGGGTTAGCATCTAGTGCAGTATGTGTGAGAATGTATGCACTATGTGTGCTATAACTTGTGTGTCTTTCAAATTTGAACCAAATTTGAATAAGTTTGAAATATTTGAAATGGGGCTTTTGGCTTAAACGTTTGAAACCCAAAACGACTTCTCCTCATGCTAGACTTCATAAGACCGAGTTTAGGGTTAGGGGTAGATACATGATTTGTCTGGTTTGAATATGTCTAAACCTTGTTTATCAACTTGAATGCTTACTATATGACATAAGAAGACCATGTGCTTTTGTTTTTCATTTTTCTATTTTTTAAGAATTTTATGCACATTTGATTCTGGTCAAATCCTAGGTTCAACCAAGATTTAAACAAGTTTCAAGCATGAAAATGAAAACGTAAGCCAAGATCCTTCTTAATTAGTCACTCTAAAATATATGAAGCTTTTGGGACGTACTTGAAATTTCCATGTTTGAAACCCAAAACCAATTCTCTTCATGATTGACTTCATAAGACAGAGTTTAGGGTTAGGGGTAGATATACACATGATTTTTCTGGTTTGAATATGTCTAGACCTAGCTTGTTTATCAACTTGAGTGTTTACTATATGACATAATTAAGAAGGCTATGTGCTTTGGTTTTTCATTCTTTAGATTTTTTGTCTGAATTTTTATGCCCATTTGAATCTTGGTCAAATCCTAGCTAGGTTTGACCAAGATTTAAATAAGTTTAAAACATGGAAATGAAAAGGTAAGCATCGATCCTTCTTAGTCGCTCTAAAATGAAGCTGAATTTTGGGAGGTTTTTGAAATTTCCATGTTTGAAACCCAAAACCACTTCTCTTCATGCTTGACTTCATAAGACGAAGTTTAGGGTCGATAGGGGGTAGATACATGATTTGTCTTGTTTGAATATGTCTAGACCTTGTTTATCAACTTGAATGCTTACTTTATGACTTAAGAGGACTATGTGCATTGGTATTTCATTTTTTGATTTTTATGCCCATTTGAGAATCTTGGTAAAATCCTAGGTTTGTTGAGCAAGATTTAAACAAGTTTAACATGTGAAAATGATAAGGTAATTAAGTCTGGATCTTTCTCTTAGTAACTCTAAAATGAAGCTTTTGGGAGGTTCTTGAATTTACCATGTTTGAAACCCAAAACCACCGTACTTCTGTTCATGCTTGACTTCATAAGACAGAGTTTAGGGTTAGGGGTAGATACATGATTTTTCTAGTTTGAATATGTCTAGACCATGTTTATCAATTTGAATGCTTACTATATGACATAAGAAGGCTATGTGCTTTTGTTTTTCATTCTTTCGATTTTTTTCTGAATTGTTATGCCCATTTGAATCTTGGTCAAATCCTAGGTTCGACCAAGATTTAAACAAGTTTAAAACATGACAATGAAAAGGTAATTAATCATGGATCCTTCTTAATTAACCAGCCGGTCTAATTAAAATGAAGCTTTTTGGGAGGTTTTTGAAATTTCCATGTTTGAAACCCAAAACCACACTTCTCTGCTTCATGCTTGACTTCATATATAATTAAGACAAAGTTTAGGGTTAGGGGGTACATGATTTGTCTGGTTTGAATATGTCTAGACCTTGTTTATGAACTTTTGAATGCTTACTATATGACATAAGAAGAATATGTGCTTTGGTTTTTTATTTTATCTATTTTTTTATTTTATGCCCATTTGAATATTGGTCAAATCCTAGGTTTGACCAAGATTTAAACAAGTTTAAAACATGAAAATGAAAAGGTAAGCCTGGATCCTTCTTAACTAGTCACTCTAAAACGAAGCTTTAATTTTGGGAGGTTTTTGAAATTTCCATGTTTGAAACCAAAAACCACTTCTCTTCATGCTTGACTTCATAAGACAGAGTTATTTATGGTTTTAGAGGGGTAGATACATGATTTGTCTTATTTGAATATGTCTAGCTAGACCTTGTTTATCAACTTTTGAATGCTTACTATATATATGTATGTGACATAAGAAAACTATGTGCTTTGGTTTTTCATTTTTCTGATTTTTTTGGAATTTTGATGCACATTTGAATCTTGGTCAAATCCTAGGTTTGACCAAGATTTAAACAAGTATAGATCATGAAAATGAATATGGAAGCCTGTATCCTTCTTAGTCACCCTAAAATGAAGTTTTTGGGAGGTTTTTGAAATTTCCATGTTTGAAACCCAAAACCACTTATCTTCATGCTTGACTTCGTCATAAGACAGAGTTTAGGGGTTAGGGGGTAGATACATGATTTGTCTAGCTAGTTTGAATATGTCCAGACCTTGTTTATCAACTTTAATGCTTACTATATGACATATAAGAAGACTATGTGCGCTTTGGTTTTTCATTTTTCTGTTTTTTTATTTTATGCCCATTTGAATCTTGGTCAAATCCTAGAGATTGACTTCACAAGACAGAGTTTAGGGTTAGGGGTAGATATACACATGATTTTTCTGGTTTGAATATGTCTAGACCTTGTTTATCAACTTGAGTGTTTACTATATGACATAATTAAGAAGGCTATGTGCTTTGGTTTTTCATTCTTTAGATTTTTTGTCTGAATTTTTATGCCCATTTGAATCTTGGTCAAATCCTAGCTAGGTTTGACCAAGATTTAAATAAGTTTAAAACATGGAAATGAAAAGGTAAGCATCGATCCTTCTTAGTCGCTCTAAAATGAAGCTGAATTTTGGGAGGTTTTTGAAATTTCCATGTTTGAAACCCAAAACCACTTCTCTTCATGCTTGACTTCATAAGACGAAGTTTAGGGTCGATAGGGGGTAGATACATGATTTGTCTGGTTAATTTGGATATATCTAGACCTTGTTTATCAACTTGAATGCTTACGATATGACATAAGAACACTATGTGCTTTTTTTATTTTTTTGTGCCCATTTGAATCTTGGTCAAATCATAGGTTTGACCAAGATTTAAACAAGTATAGAACATGAAAATGAAAAGGGAAGCCTGTATCCTTCTTAGTCACCCTAAAATGAAGTTTTGGGAGGTTTTTGAAATTTCCATGTTTGAAACCCAAAACCACTTCTCTTCATTCTTGACTTCTTAAGACATAGTTTAGGGGTTAGCGGGTAGATACATGATTTGTATGGTTTGAATATGTCTAGACCTTGTTTATCAACTTTAATGCTTACTACATGACATAAGAAGACTATGTGCTTTGGTTTTTCAATTTTCTGTTTTTTTGAATTTTCTGCCAATTTTGTTTGACCAAGATTTAGACAAGTTGTACACGTGAAAACGAATAAGTAAGCCTGGATCCTTCTTAGTCACTCCAAAATGTACCAATTGATAGGTGCGTTAACTTTGCTTCATGGAAAAAATAATGTCATGTAAATGAGTTAACTTGGATTTCCTACCCTTGAATCCATAGGAAACTTTGTTCTAATGCACTATAATAATCAACCGAGTTTTTACACCAACAGGTCTGTCACTTACGTGTGGTGCCCATGCGTGAGGTCCCACACTTCAGTGAGCACAAGTCACGTGCAATAGGTACGCAAACTCCCAGCCATTTTCTTTGTCAAGAGAAGACGCATCAGGATGCGTATTGGAAGTCTGTGGGTCCTTCTGGATCCTTCGGTCGTCCCTCTCACAAAAAAAAAATCTCTCTCATTCTCGGCCTCGCTCGACTCGCTCGCTCGCACCTCCTGCTCACTGACAAACCCTGCACAAAAGTCAACATCATCACCCGAAAAAGGGGAGACACCATAATGCTCTCCCTTCTTCTCTCCTTCCGAGTGATCCCTCTTCCTCCGAGTTTCACTCGACGGGCAAACACATATGTGCTGCATAGTAATAATAAAAAGGTACTACAGAAAATTCGACCTACGAATCTATAATTAAATATACTAGGTTAAACTAGGGTTTTGCCCAGTACTACAGATCAAGGTTCAAAAAAATCCAACTACGGGGTTCGAACAACCCCATTTCTAATCCAAGATTTTTTTCGACCTCATCCAATGGCCTCAAACTATAGGCCGGGTTAGCATCTAGTGCAGTATGTGTGAGAATGTATGCACTATGTGTGCTATAACTTGTGTGTCTTTCAAATTTGAACCAAATTTGAATAAGTTTGAAATATTTGAAATGGGGCTTTTGGCTTAAACGTTTCAAACCCAAAACGACTTCTCCTCATGCTAGACTTCATAAGACCGAGTTTAGGGTTAGGGGGTAGATACATGATTTGTCTGGTTTGAATATGTCTAAACCTTGTTTATCAACTTGAATGCTTACTATATGACATAAGAAGACCATGTGCTTTTGTTTTTCATTTTTCTATTTTTTTTAAAGAATTTTATGCACATTTGATTCTGGTCAAATCCTAGGTTCAACCAAGATTTAAACAAGTTTCAAGCATGAAAATGAAAACGTAAGCCAAGATCCTTCTTAATTAGTCACTCTAAAATATATGAAGCTTTTGGGACGTACTTGAAATTTCCATGTTTGAAACCCAAAACCAATTCTCTTCATGATTGACTTCATAAGACAGAGTTTAGGGTTAGGGGTAGATATACACATGATTTTTCTGGTTTGAATATGTCTAGACATAGCTTGTTTATCAACTTGAGTGTTTACTATATGACATAATTAAGAAGGCTATGTGCTTTGGTTTTTCATTCTTTAGATTTTTTGTCTGAATTTTTATGCCCATTTGAATCTTGGTCAAATCCTAGCTAGGTTTGACCAAGATTTAAATAAGTTTAAAACATGGAAATGAAAAGGTAAGCATCGATCCTTCTTAGTCGCTCTAAAATGAAGCTGAATTTTGGGAGGTTTTTGAAATTTCCATGTTTGAAACCCAAAACCACTTCTCTTCATGCTTGACTTCATAAGACGAAGTTTAGGGTCGATAGGGGGTAGATACATGATTTGTCTTGTTTGAATATGTCTAGACCTTGTTTATCAACTTGAATGCTTACTTTATGACTTAAGAGGACTATGTGCATTGGTATTTCATTTTTTGATTTTTATGCCCATTTGAGAATCTTGGTAAAATCCTAGGTTTGTTGAGCAAGATTTAAACAAGTTTAACATGTGAAAATGATAAGGTAATTAAGTCTGGATCTTTCTCTTAGTAACTCTAAAATGAAGCTTTTGGGAGGTTCTTGAATTTACCATGTTTGAAACCCAAAACCACCGTACTTCTTTCATGCTTGACTTCATAAGACAGAGTTTAGGGTTAGGGGTAGATACATGATTTTTCTAGTTTGAATATGTCTAGACCATGTTTATCAATTTGAATGCTTACTATATGACATAAGAAGGCTATGTGCTTTTGTTTTTCATTCTTTCGATTTTTTTCTGAATTGTTATGCCCATTTGAATCTTGGTCAAATCCTAGGTTCGACCAAGATTTAAACAAGTTTAAAACATGACAATGAAAAGGTAATTAATCATGGATCCTTCTTAATTAACCAGCCGGTCTAATTAAAATGAAGCTTTTTGGGAGGTTTTTGAAATTTCCATGTTTGAAACCCAAAACCACACTTCTCTGCTTCATGCTTGACTTCATATATAATTAAGACAAAGTTTAGGGTTAGGGGGTACATGATTTGTCTGGTTTGAATATGTCTAGACCTTGTTTATGAACTTTTGAATGCTTACTATATGACATAAGAAGAATATGTGCTTTGGTTTTTTATTTTATCTATTTTTTTATTTTATGCCCATTTGAATATTGGTCAAATCCTAGGTTTGACCAAGATTTAAACAAGTTTAAAACATGAAAATGAAAAGGTAAGCCTGGATCCTTCTTAACTAGTCACTCTAAAACGAAGCTTTAATTTTGGGAGGTTTTTGAAATTTCCATGTTTGAAACCAAAAACCACTTCTCTTCATGCTTGACTTCATAAGACAGAGTTATTTATGGTTTTAGAGGGGTAGATACATGATTTGTCTTATTTGAATATGTCTAGCTAGACCTTGTTTATCAACTTTTGAATGCTTACTATATATATGTATGTGACATAAGAAAACTATGTGCTTTGGTTTTTCATTTTTCTGATTTTTTTGGAATTTTGATGCACATTTGAATCTTGGTCAAATCCTAGGTTTGACCAAGATTTAAACAAGTATAGATCATGAAAATGAATATGGAAGCCTGTATCCTTCTTAGTCACCCTAAAATGAAGTTTTTGGGAGGTTTTTGAAATTTCCATGTTTGAAACCCAAAACCACTTATCTTCATGCTTGACTTCGTCATAAGACAGAGTTTAGGGGTTAGGGGGTAGATACATGATTTGTCTAGCTAGTTTGAATATGTCCAGACCTTGTTTATCAACTTTAATGCTTACTATATGACATATAAGAAGACTATGTGCGCTTTGGTTTTTCATTTTTCTGTTTTTTTATTTTATGCCCATTTGAATCTTGGTCAAATCCTAGAGATTGACTTCACAAGACAGAGTTTAGGGTTAGGGGTAGATATACACATGATTTTTCTGGTTTGAATATGTCTAGACCTTGTTTATCAACTTGAGTGTTTACTATATGACATAATTAAGAAGGCTATGTGCTTTGGTTTTTCATTCTTTAGATTTTTTGTCTGAATTTTTATGCCCATTTGAATCTTGGTCAAATCCTAGCTAGGTTTGACCAAGATTTAAATAAGTTTAAAACATGGAAATGAAAAGGTAAGCATCGATCCTTCTTAGTCGCTCTAAAATGAAGCTGAATTTTGGGAGGTTTTTGAAATTTCCATGTTTGAAACCCAAAACCACTTCTCTTCATGCTTGACTTCATAAGACGAAGTTTAGGGTCGATAGGGGGTAGATACATGATTTGTCTGGTTAATTTGGATATATCTAGACCTTGTTTATCAACTTGAATGCTTACGATATGACATAAGAACACTATGTGCTTTTTTTTATTTTTTTGTGCCCATTTGAATCTTGGTCAAATCATAGGTTTGACCAAGATTTAAACAAGTATAGAACATGAAAATGAAAAGGGAAGCCTGTATCCTTCTTAGTCACCCTAAAATGAAGTTTTGGGAGGTTTTTGAAATTTCCATGTTTGAAACCCAAAACCACTTCTCTTCATTCTTGACTTCTTAAGACATAGTTTAGGGGTTAGCGGGTAGATACATGATTTGTATGGTTTGAATATGTCTAGACCTTGTTTATCAACTTTAATGCTTACTACATGACATAAGAAGACTATGTGCTTTGGTTTTTCAATTTTCTGTTTTTTTTTTTGAATTTTCTGCCAATTTTGTTTGACCAAGATTTAGACAAGTTGTACACGTGAAAACGAATAAGTAAGCCTGGATCCTTCTTAGTCACTCCAAAATGTACCAATTGATAGGTGCGTTAACTTTGCTTCATGGAAAAAATAATGTCATGTAAATGAGTTAACTTGGATTTCCTACCCTTGAATCCATAGGAAACTTTGTTCTAATGCACTATAATAATCAACCGAGTTTTTACACCAACAGGTCTGTCACTTACGTGTGGTGCCCATGCGTGAGGTCCCACACTTCAGTGAGCACAAGTCACGTGCAATAGGTACGCAAACTCCCAGCCATTTTCTTTGTCAAGAGAAGACGCATCAGGATGCGTATTGGAAGTCTGTGGGTCCTTCTGGATCCTTCGGTCGTCCCTCTCACAAAAAAAACAAATCTCTCTCATTCTCGGCCCTCGACTCGCTCGCTCGCTCGCTCGCTCGCACCTCCTGCTCACTGACAAACCCTGCACAAAAGTCAACATCATCACCCGAAAAAGGGGAGACACCATAATTCTCTCCCTTCTTCTCTCCTTCCGAGTGATCCCTCTTCCTCCGAGTTTCACTCGACGGGCAAACACACATGTGCTGCATAGTAATAATAAAAAGGTAGAAAAATCGACCTACGAATCTATAATTAAATAGGTTAAACTAGGGTTTTGCCCAGTACTACAGATCAAGGTTCAAAAAATCCAACTACGGGGTTCGAACAACCCCATTTCTAATCCAAGATTTTTTTCGACCTCATCCAATGGCCTCAAACTATAGGCCGGGTTAGCATCTAGTGCAGTATGTGTGAGAATGTATGCACTATGTGTGCTATAACTTGTGTGTCTTTCAAATTTGAACCAAATTTGAATAAGTTTGAAATATTTGAAATGGGGCTTTTGGCTTAAACGTTTGAAACCCAAAACGACTTCTCCTCATGCTAGACTTCATAAGACCGAGTTTAGGGTTAGGGGGTAGATACATGATTTGTCTGGTTTGAATATGTCTAAACCTTGTTTATCAACTTGAATGCTTACTATATGACATAAGAAGACCATGTGCTTTTGTTTTTCATTTTTCTATTTTTTTAAGAATTTTATGCACATTTGATTCTGGTCAAATCCTAGGTTCAACCAAGATTTAAACAAGTTTCAGGCATGAAAATGAAAACGTAAGCCAAGATCCTTCTTAATTAGTCACTCTAAAATATATGAAGCTTTTGGGACGTACTTGAAATTTCCATGTTTGAAACCCAAAACCAATTCTCTTCATGATTGACTTCATAAGACAGAGTTTAGGGTTAGGGGTAGATATACACATGATTTTTCTGGTTTGAATATGTCTAGACCTAGCTTGTTTATCAACTTGAGTGTTTACTATATGACATAATTAAGAAGGCTATGTGCTTTGGTTTTTCATTCTTTAGATTTTTTGTCTGAATTTTTATGCCCATTTGAATCTTGGTCAAATCCTAGCTAGGTTTGACCAAGATTTAAATAAGTTTAAAACATGGAAATGAAAAGGTAAGCATCGATCCTTCTTAGTCGCTCTAAAATGAAGCTGAATTTTGGGAGGTTTTTGAAATTTCCATGTTTGAAACCCAAAACCACTTCTCTTCATGCTTGACTTCATAAGACGAAGTTTAGGGTCGATAGGGGGTAGATACATGATTTGTCTTGTTTGAATATGTCTAGACCTTGTTTATCAACTTGAATGCTTACTTTATGACTTAAGAGGACTATGTGCATTGGTATTTCATTTTTTGATTTTTATGCCCATTTGAGAATCTTGGTAAAATCCTAGGTTTGTTGAGCAAGATTTAAACAAGTTTAACATGTGAAAATGATAAGGTAATTAAGTCTGGATCTTTCTCTTAGTAACTCTAAAATGAAGCTTTTGGGAGGTTCTTGAATTTACCATGTTTGAAACCCAAAACCACCGTACTTCTGTTCATGCTTGACTTCATAAGACAGAGTTTAGGGTTAGGGGTAGATACATGATTTTTCTGGTTTGAATATGTCTAGACCATGTTTATCAATTTGAATGCTTACTATATGACATAAGAAGGCTATGTGCTTTTGTTTTTCATTCTTTCGATTTTTTTCTGAATTGTTATGCCCATTTGAATCTTGGTCAAATCCTAGGTTCGACCAAGATTTAAACAAGTTTAAAACATGACAATGAAAAGGTAATTAATCATGGATCCTTCTTAATTAACCAGCCGGTCTAATTAAAATGAAGCTTTTTGGGAGGTTTTTGAAATTTCCATGTTTGAAACCCAAAACCACACTTCTCTGCTTCATGCTTGACTTCATATATAATTAAGACAAAGTTTAGGGTTAGGGGTACATGATTTGTCTGGTTTGAATATGTCTAGACCTTGTTTATGAACTTGAATGCTTACTATATGACATAAGAAGACTATGTGCTTTGGTTTTTTATTTTATTTATTTTTTATTTTATGCCCATTTGAATATTGGTCAAATCCTAGGTTTGACCAAGATTTAAACAAGTTTAAAACATGAAAATGAAAAGGTAAGCCTGGATCCTTCTTAATTAGTCACTCTAAAATGAAGCTTTAATTTTGGGAGGTTTTTGAAATTTCCATGTTTGAAACCCAAAACCACTTCTCTTCATGCTTGACTTCATAAGACGAAGTTTAGGGTCGATAGGGGGTAGATACATGATTTGTCTGGTTTGAATATGTCTAGACCATGTTTATCAAATCCTAGGTTTGACCAAGATTTAAACAAGTTTAAAACATGAAAATGAAAAGGGAAGCATGTATCCTTCTTAGTCACTCTAAAATGAAGTTTTTGGGAGGTTTTTGAAATTTCCATGTTTGAAACCCAAAACCACTTCTCTTCATGCTTGACTTCATAAGACATAGTTTAGGGGTTAGGGGTAGATACATGATTTGTATGGTTTGAATATGTCTAGACCATGTTTATCAACTTTAATGCTTACTATATGACATAAGAAGACTATGTGCTTTGGTTTTTCATTTTTCTGATTTTTTTAGAATTTTGATGCACATTTGAATCTTGGTCAAATCCTAGGTTTGACCAAGATTTAAACAAGTATATATAGAACATGAAAATGAAAAGGGAAGCCTGTATCCTTCTTAGTCACCCTAAAATGAAGTTTTTGGGAGGTTTATTTGAAATTTCCATGTTTGAAACCCAAAACCACTTATCTTCATGCTTGAGCAAGATTTGACCAAGATTTAAACAAGTTTAAATCATGAAAATGGAAAGGTAAGCCTGGATCCTTCTTAGTCGCTCTAAAATGAAGCTTTTGGGATGTTCTTGAAATTTCCATGTTTGAAACCCGGCCAAAACGACTTTTCTTCATGCTAGACTTCATAAGATCGACACGGGGTACATACATGATTTGTCTGGTTTGGATATATCTAGACCTTGTTTATCAACTTCAATGCTTACGATATGACATAAGAACACTATGTGCTTTTTGTTTTTCATTTTTTTGTGCCCATTTGTATCTTGGTCAAATCCAAGGTTTGACCAAGATTTAAACAAGTTTAAAACATGAAAATGAAAAGGGAAACATGTATCCTTCTTAGTCACTCTAAAATGAAGTTTTTGGGAGGTTTTTGAAATTTCCATGTTTGAAACCTAAAACCACTTCTCTTCATGCTTGACTTCATAAGACAGAGTTTAGGGTTAGAGGGGTAGATACATGATTTGTCTTATTTGAATATGTCTAGCAAGACCTTGTTTATCAACTTTTGAATGCTTACTATATATATATATGTGACATAAGAAGACTATGTGCTTTTGTTTTTCATTTTTCCGATTTTTTAATTTTATGCCCATTTAAATCTTGGTCAAATCCTAGGTTTGACAATGATTTAAACAAGTTTCAAATATGAAAATGAAAAGGTAAGCATGGATCCTTCTTAGTCACTCTAAAATGAAGCTTTTGATAGGTTTTTGAAATTTCCATATTTGAAACCCAAAACCACTTCTCTTCATGCTTGACTACATAAGACAAAGTTTAGGGTTAGGGGGTAGATACATGATTTTTCTTGTTTGAATATGTCTAGACCCTTGTTTATCAACTTTAATGCTTACTATATGACATAAGAAAACTATGTGCTTTGGTTTTTCATTTTTCTGATTTTTTTGGAATTTTGATGCACATTTGAATCTTGGTCAAATCCTAGGTTTGACCAAGATTTAAACAAGTATAGAACATGAAAATGAAAAGGGAAGCCTGTATCCTTCTTAGTCACCCTAAAATGAAGTTTTTGGGAGGTTTTTGAAATTTCCATGTTTGAAACCCAAAACCACTTAATCTTCATGCTTGACTTCGTAAGACAGAGTTTAGGGGTTAGGGGGTAGATACATGATTTGTCTAGTTTGAATATGTCTAGACCTTGTTTACCAACTTTAATGCTTACTATATGACATATAAGAAGACTATGTGCGCTTTGGTTTTTCATTTTTTCATTTTTTTATTTTATGCCCATTTGAATCTTGGTCAAATCCTAGATTTGACCAAGATTTAAACAAGTTTAAAACATGAAAATGGAAAGGTAAGCCTGGATCCTTCTTAGTCGCTCTAAAATGAAGCTTTTGGGATGATTTTGAAATTTCCATGTTTGAAACCCAAAACCAATTCTCTTCATGCATGCTTGACTTCATAAGACAGAGTTTAGGGTTAGGGGGTTAGATACATTATTTGTCTAGTTTGAATATGTCTAGACTTTGTATATCAACTTGAATATATTATTGTACCATGTCTCCACACAGCCCAAAATGCACATATTTTCAAAAGTTTTCATGCATTTTTTCTTGTAACTAGTAAAAATAGAAAGTAAAAATAGGAACCCCATGTATGAAGGATACTAAAAAGAACTCTTTCACATTTTTTTGGTATAGATTATGAGTTTGCTTGGCTTCATACACAAGTGAGTACATGTCATGCAAAAATTAACACGAAATTTAGTTATCATGACCCATTTTTGGCAGGCATTGTGCATATCGCCTTGAGAAACATCTTTGCGAGCTAGTGTATTAAACGTTTATTCACATATAATGGATTTTTTACTTTATTAGTGCACACAATGACAGAATCGGCCAAATGTGTATGATTTTTGTGAAGGTGCTAGAAAAACAAGATGCACTACGATGAAGCATGAAAGGAGGCAAGGGGAGGGATAGTGAAGAGGTGGGAGAGACCGAGAGATGAACCGCAAGGTAATTAAAAAATTGGGGCCAAAACGATTCCAACTTCCTAGGCATTGACCAACTTTGCCCCTCTTAACCCAACGTGGCAGTGAACCCGTATAAGCAACAACTTCCTCTTACTCCGCTTCTCCGAAATGGTAAGAGAACCTCTCCAGCTTAAGTGACCAATCGACATATCTATGGCCTTCCGACTTGGCTCTGGTCGCCGCGCGCGTAGTCCTACCACCGACGAGGAAGCGGAGCATCAGCGCCGCCTTCGCTTCGTCCATCGCGCACCAAGGCATAACCCGCCCGCTCTGCACTGGCCGGTTGTTCAGCCCGCGGCGGCGGCGCTGGCCGTGGAGCCCCTCGCCAGCCGCTTCCCGTGCGGGCCGATGGATGCAGAGGCAGGGATCTCCCACGCAACCCCGCATGCGACGCCCGCTCGGCCCTGGCCGGCTTTTCCGCCCGCGCATGCCGCATGGTTTTCTTTGCCAGCAGGTGAGATCCCCTTCCCGGCCGGCGCGAACGATGCGGAGGCAGGGAGCTCCCGTGGCCAGCCGCCTAATCCGACCGCACTTCAGGCGGTGCCGGCCGTGGAGCCAGGCCGTTCTTTCGAAGCGCATCACGGCGACGCCCTTTGCAGGAGCAACACCGCCAAGGAGCTCGTATATAACGTGATGTTCCCGGCACTCTATAGATGCCGGGATGCTCTGCAAGCTTTCGTGCAGGCTAAGAATGCGGCGGCTGCAAATCCCAGGGACGCAGCATTGCAGCGGCGCGCCGATGAGGCTAAGGTGGCGCACGCTTTCCACCAGGCGTGCCTCGACAGGCTTAACATCCAGCACGGCTTCGTGCAACCGCCAAACGCCGCTCCAGCTAAGATCCAAAAATACTCCGGTGAGCATATCACTCCGGAGTAGAACAATCCAATTTCTAGTACTGTAGGAGTACTTTATTAGTGCACAAACCTGGCGAAATTAAAGGTGTGTTCTTTGTGTGTGATGTAAATCTAAAAATTTGAAGGTTCTAGCAAAAACATTTCTTCACAAATATTCGATGTGTTTGCTTGGCCTTATCTATATATCCGGTGAGCATATATGGATGCCAAATCCTTTACAAACTTTATATTTTTTAAGTGATCGATGTGCATGCATCTATCTCGCCATGGTAAATTAATGAAACAAGTTGCATATTTGCCAGAATTCCAAACTTCGTGAGCAGTATAGAGATCGAGACCTTAATTAATTATTATGAGTAGGATGCATGCATGCATGGCCATTTTCTAGGGTTTTAAAGGATACTAGAGCTTTTCTAGGTTAATTTGCAACTATATGTATATTTGTTTTCTAGTTCTGGGCTGATCATTAAACTCAACATTGAGTTGTAGATTATGTGAAATTAGTACATGCCATAAAATATAGTAATTTTTTATGTACCCTACGAGGCAGTACGTGTGGTGTACCCTTAATTATTAATTGGTAGACATGTACCGTTGGCATGTTTGAAGAAAATTTGAATTTGGAAGAAGTTTTTAAAGTAAAATTAACGCAAGCACAAAATCATGTGTGATGGTGAAATTTCTAGAACACATTAATACAAACCTAGTAATATGAGTTTGTTTGGCTTTCTGCCCACAAGTGAGTATTGTGCGCATGTACTTTGATGCAAAATCCCGCCATACAAAACTTTTTAGTTATCATATGACCTCAAGTTTGGAAGAGATCGTATTTTAAGCAACTTCACAAACAAGAGATTCTAACAATTATATGCATGCATGAAAGAATGATTTCCCTTTTTTATTACTGTACAAAAATGGCTAGATGTGTGTTAATTGTGAAGGAGGGCTACCAAATTTTAACAGTTGCACATTATTGTCATAATTCCACCATTTGGAAGCAGTAGGGTAGACATGCTTTCCGCTTGGTAGGATGTGTTAGTGCCATCAATTTTGTAGATATAGGTTCAAGGATTTGTTCATCTTAATCTGCAACTATATATGGATTTTTAAGCTTTTGCCTAGTAATTAAACTCATAATTAAAATAATGTAGGTTATTTAACTACATACATGCCATAAATTCTGACAGGAAATACTTGGACGTGCCTTGCGAGGGTGGTAACAAACAAGAACACAATGACCAAACTTCAAATGCCAATCCACCCACCAAGCTATACGATTGGCATGTACAATCGATCGACTCCTTCTAATCAAATTTGAATACAATAGAAGAAGTTTAAAAAAATTTCAAAATGAGATCAACTTGTGCATTGAGTCATCCTTTGTTATTTATTTGCTTGTAAAAATAGAAACATAGGCATATGAATGTATTCGAAACACTTCACTTTTCAACGGGGAAGGGACCCGAAGGTCCCAGAAAAACAAAAAAAAGATTACAATAGTAGTACTCCTTTGAGAAGGCAGTAGAAGAAGGATCCTCGAAGAGCCAAATGCTTTTATTATCCACAGCTGTTCGGCTCTTTTCCTTCTCGTGTAAGCTATCGCGCAATGATTATACTAGGCTGCTCGATTATACTAATGGTCGGATGGTAGTACAACCATTTTCGCAAACTTCTGCGCCCTTCGTCATGTCAGCATCGTATCCCAGTGTGCAAGCAGTCTGCTCGAATGAAATACTCCTAAGTACGTACGGTATTCCCTCCAAAGACACACCACACGGTATTCCCTCCAAAGACGCACCGTCGCCCCGATCTGCTCGAATGAAATACTCCAAAATACTTCTGCGCCCTTCGTCATGTCAGCATCGTATCCCAGTGTGCAAGCAGTCTCCTATGAAATGGAGACGACATTTTGTTGAAAAGTGTCGGTGCATGCTATATACCACACTAGTATGAGAGTTTTTACAGCATTATTCCGATTTCCACAGAATGCATTAAATTTGGACGCGATGCCACACTGACAAGAGTGGTTTAAACAAGGCCATTATTTTTATTATGTTATATTACTACAATACTCCAAGGTAGCACTAGTAGCCTTCGGTTGTACTCTGCCGGTCGCGCTGCCTCATTCGACCAGACTTTATTCTTCTTCTCATATATATATACAAAATACTGTCTGCCGAGGTTCGATGACCGCACCGTCGCCCCTCTCCGCGCCGCCGTCTTGGGCCGCGCCACCATTCTCCCCGCCGAGTTCTCCCCCGTCCCCGACGCACCACCGTCAAGCACCACCGGACCGATCTTCGCAGGTATGTACATCTCCAACCTCCGGCGAGTACAGAGGTTCATCGGTCATTGTGTTCGATATAACCTTAATTTGGGGATTGCAATGTGAGTAACTTACTGGGTTTTCTAGGAAATGAAAACGGCGTCGCTCGATGCCTACACTGCGTCGGCGGATACATGGAAAGCGGAGACGGATGCTCTGCATGCATCGGCGGAGACATGTAAAGCGGATGCGGAGGCAAAGGCGAAGGCGGTGGCTAGGACGGGCCCGGGCGCTGTGGCGCTGGCAAATGCTCGTATCGAAGCTGCATTTTGTTGGAAAGTCTTGGCGCGTGCTTCGAGAGTTTTGGCGGCGCAGCCGGGAGAACCGTCGGAGGCTTCGAAGCTGGCTGCTTTGAACGCGTCGAGAGCTTGGATGGTGACTTCATCTAAGGCGGCGCTTGTTGCATTTGATCGTGACTCGTCAACCCCTTTGTAAGTTCTACCTTCCCCAACTGCAATGAGGTTAGATCTGGTGGATTGGGTTTTTTGCCCAAACCAGACGTGATGATGCATTGAGATGTTTTTGTATTTTTGATGATGCATTCTGCTTCTTTTGTAATTTGGGTGATTCATTATGCTTTTTAGGTAGTAATTTTTCTGATGCACTCACCTCTTCAGGAATTTTTCATGGTTTTTTTTGTTTTTGTTTTTCTGTCAACCTAGCTAATGCTCTCTGCTGTTTAGCCAAAAGTTGGATGATGCATTGTACTGTTTACATATATTTTACTCTGATGATGCATTTTGCTCTTTTAGCCTTTTAGGTAATTTTTCTGATTCCTTGAACAGTGTGGGAAATTTCGATGAAGAATTTTGCTGTCAACTTAGATGATGTATTGTGCTGTTTACATTTTATTACCTATATCAAAGCTAACCCCATCTGATGTTACCACAGCGTTTTGGGTCCTGTAGAGGTCTCTTTTTCCTCCAATCGTGTTGACACGTTAGCAATTATTACTGTATATGCGAGATTGCCTTCCGTTGGTGCGTCCTATTTTTGTGGTGTTTTTTTTTTGCAAATTAAGGGCTTCATTGATTATGCAACAGGATTACAATTGCATTGTCCTGTTTACAATATTTTGATTTTGCTGATGCATTGTGCTGTTCACATTATTTTGATTTTGCTGATGCATTGTCCTGTTTACATTATTTTGATTTTGCTGATGCATTGTGCTGTTTACACTATTTTGATTTTGCTGATGCACCGTGCAGTTTAGGAAACTTTGATGATGAATTAGATGATGCATTTTGCTGCTTAGTCAAATTAGATGTTGCATTTTGTTTTAAAAAATAGATGATGCAGTGTGCTGTTTACATAATTTTGACGATGCATCGTGCGATTTGCATAATCCTACCAGCTTCAGTCGAAGGACACCCACAACAATCAACGATCTGCCTGGAGATGTAGTCTCTCAGATTCTTGTCAGGCTTCCTCCCCATCCAACCTGCTTACTAGCTGCATCAGGCACCAAGAAAGCATGGAGGCAATGTATGGGAAGCAATTATTTCAGAAAGCTAACTGTGTCACACAACGGAGGAAACCCGTTGCTAGGGTTTTTCACCAACAACTCCGAGGACAATCGATTCATCACAGAGCATGATCTTCACCCGGCCATCTTGAAGATGCTGGCAATCCCGTCTCAAGTGAACGGTCCCAAAATCTATGTCCTGGGATGCCGCGATGGTATGGTGCTACTCCATTCTAATGTATCCAGAGGGTATATATCAGTCTGGGATCCAATTAGGCAAGTTCTCACAGCGATACCAGAACCACCATTGTGGCGCAATCACACAATTGAAAGCAGCGGCTCAATTCTCTGTTCGAGAAACAACTCTGAACCGTTTACACATTGTGGCAAGTTCTCGGTTGTTTGGATAACAACTAAACGTTACGATGCACAGGCTCATATCTACTCACCAGATTCAAAAGAATGGGAGTTTCTAGCTCGATCAACTCCGATGCTGTCAGAGATTGACCGTAGACCGGCAACTCTCATAGGGGGTATTTTGTACTGGCCAACGAAGTCTAGATATATCATTGAGCTTGACCATGCAAAGAAGGCTCTGAAATATATTCAGTGCCCTCATGAGACGCATGATATATTCATGCTTAACATTCACATCTTCAAGGGACATAATGGAGATGTTGCCCTTGCTGTTATAAGAGACTTCACCCTACAAACATGGACCAGTACAAGATCATCAACAGGCGATCACGAGTCATGGACATGTCATATAAATTTTGAATTGGATACTTTTTTTGGCCTTGACACATCATTTCCATACAATTGGAAACATGCAGTAAGGTTACTCTGCGTATTTGAGGACAAAAATGAGCTGGTTGTACGGGCAAAGGAGGGAGTATTCCAATTAGATATGAGCAACTGGCAGTGGAGAAAGTACAATTCTGCTAGACGTTGGTGCACTTTACATCCCTACTCAGTTAGACCGGGTTAGTCATTCATATGTAACCTTTGCATTCATTTACATATGACTTTTGCTGATCAATTTGTTCATTTCCTGACAGTAACCGACCTGATCCAGAGTGCAACATCAAGGACACGAAAAAGAACGCGCTGTCAGGAACCCATCTAATTCAAAGTTCAACATCCATAAGAGAAAAGGAAGTCGCATATGAAGGAGCAAGGCTTGTTTGGGCAAGAAGTGATAGCCCAGCTTTTGTTTGGTCTGATGTCTTTTAGTTTTCGTTCTGGTGGAAATGTCGCTGCACCATTTGTTTGTACTGCAGCTCCATAGTGCTAGCTGCTAGTACGTTGGCGCTGTCCTACGTCTGCTTGTTTTGGGGGCATAAATATGCCACGAAACCTTTGTTTTATGTGATCAAACGGTCATCTCTGCATGTATATGTTCGGGTTCTGATGAAACCTTTTTTGTGATCTGTACATATATTTGAGTCAGTCTGTGTTTTGTTTTATGATGGGCAGGAGTATTTGTTTTACTACACCATTGTTTATCCGAATTGTATTACTCACTCTATTCAAAAAGTTAGCGGCTCACCTTTTTCCTTCAAGATACGGATGTATCTACACACTAAAAACATATATAGATGAAACATCTTCAGACAAAGTTTAGTCACTTATGTATGGACGGGGGTAGTATTATTTATGTTGTGCTCCCAAACAAGCAGACATCGGACAGCGCCTGTTTAAAGTTCATATGTGTAATCTTATTCCCTTTGGAAGTTAAGCATTAAACTCTACTAGTACAACCGTGGTGGTCTTGTGATGTAGTACTCTTTTGATGCATTTGTGATGTAGTAGTACAGTACTTTTTTTTGAACTGGTATAGTACTATCTAAGAAGAGTACTCCCTCCGATTCACATTCATTTTACACCAATAAATATGGATCGGAGCGAGGGAGTAAATTAAACATGGCATCTCGTGCATGAAGCTTGACAGATCGATCAGGTTGGCTAGAATGGCAATACAATGCTCCTCATTAGGCAAATGCATGCCATGTACGATAGTATACATCCAGTAAAGAAGTCTATACTGACATAAAAAAGACTACATTGGGGATGAGAGTCAATTGGGGAATCTACAATACATAAAATCTTGCTCGTAGCTGATTTTGGCTAAGAGGGTTTTACTCACATTACACGTGCCACTTTCCTTGTCTGCAAAACAAGTTCCAATAAAGGAAGAGGAAAGAAGAGGACATTGTGGGCGAGATTGAACACCTTTTTATGTGTTAAGCTGAGGCCTTGTTTAGCTGAGGATTTCGACTTAGGCCTAACAGCTCAGCACACCCAGAAATAAATTTCCTTGCGCGCACCACTGTCAGCAAAAATAACAAAATTAGCACGCAAGATTAAGAACGAAGTGAATTTAAGTAACTTGGTTAGCTTTTCAAGCAATATATTCAGAGAAAGAGCACACATGTCCGGCAAATAATCGTAAGAGAAGAACAATAAATCTAAGGCATTCCACTTCATATGCAGAAGGGACGCGACAGCGCATGGATTCATACCTTGAGTCGACTCTGGCTCGTAGAAGGGCGGTCGCGCCTCGAGGATGCCGGCGACGTCTCCACCTCGATCTCACATGTGACTGCTTCTCGGTGGGCGGTGCGCCACGCCATGTAGAAGATCTATCAAAAGAGGAGAGCCCGATGACGCTACCGACGCCTCAACCTTGATAGCACCGGCTTGTTGCTCCGCACCGAGATGCGCCACGTGCAAGATTTAGCGGATGCGCCAATTTTAGAGATATGTCATGATCGTTGTAACAAATTTCAACATGATGATGATTTGATCCTGCACTCGGCCTTGAACATAAGTACTAGTACAGTCTCACAATTTTTTTTATCATTATACTTTGCGAGATTTAGCGGATGCGCCAAATTCAGAGATAGATCATGATCATGGTAACACAATTTTCAATGTAATGATGATTTGATGTTGCACTAGACCTTGAACATAAGTACTAGTACGGTCTCACAATTTTGTATCATTATACTTTGCAAGTTTTAGCGGATGCGCCTATTTTCAGAGGATCATGGTAACAAATTTTCAACGTGATGATGATTTGATGTTGCACTCGACCTTGAACAGAAGTACTACTACTGTCTTACAATTTCTTTATCATTATACTTTGCAAGATTTAGCAGATGCGCCAAATTCAGAGATAGATCATGATCATGGTAACAAATTTTCAACGTGATGATGATTTGATGTTGCACTCGAACTTGAACAGAAGTACTAGTACAATCTCACAATTTTTTTATCATTATACTTTGCGAGATTTAGCGGATGCGCCAAATTCAGAGATAGATCGTGATCATGGTAACACACTTTTCAATGTAATGATGATTTGATGTTGCACTCGACCTTGAACATAAGTACTAGTACGGTCTCACAATTTTGTATCATTATACTTTGCAAGTTTTAGCGGATGCGCCCATTTTCAGAGGTAGATCATGATCATGGTAACAAATTTTCAACGTGATGATGATTTGATGTTGCACTCGAACTTGAACAGAAGTACTAGTATGGTCTCACAATTTTTATTATAATTATACTTTGAAAGATATAGCGGATGCGCCAATTTCAGAGATAGATCATGATCATGGTAACAAATTTTCAACGTGATGATGATTTGATGTTGCACTCGGCCTAGAATAGAAGTACTAGTACGGTCTCACAATTTTTTTTATCATTATACTTTGATATAGCGGATACGCTAATTTCAGAGATAGATCATGACCATGGTAGTGACCAATATTCAAGGTGATGATGATTTGATTTTGCACTCGGCCTTGAACAGAGGTACTAGTACGGTCTCACAATTTTTTATCATTATACTTGGACGGTGGCCAAATTCAAAATCTCATAGCGGCAAAACTTCCCGCCCACAAAATACAAAAATTTCACACGCTTCCAAATTCCCATTCTACCCCTGTGGAGATGGCAGCAAAGTCGGTTGGTGGGGGGGTCTGCCCGTCATTTTTTGGATCACCACCTCCCTAGCCCGGAAACCCTCCCAAAAAAATTCATTTCCCTCAGACCACCCACCGGAACTTCCCAAGTCCCTCTCTCCCACCTCCACGACCACCGCACCGGAACATCCCCGCCGGACTTCCCTGGCCTACCCGAGGCCTCGCGATCCTCGTCATCCGGCTGCCTGCCGGAGCCGCTTCATCGACGCCGTCATCAACCGGACCGGATCATCCCCGCCGAACCTCGAAACCATATGCTCATCCAGCAGTCTACCGCAGTCGCTTCAGCTGCGGTATCGTCCACCCCGCCGGAGCCGCTTCGCCGGATCCGTCGTCCACCGCATCGGATCTTGCTCACCGACACCGCTGTGCATGAACCGGATCTGCTTCACCGGCGCAGTGCATGATCTAAACTCTTCTACTGTCGCTTTTCTATTGCTTGCCTGCAAGTTCTTGTTTAATCTTGGGGGAACCTGTTTGTGCTAACGACGCGCCGTTACGTTTTTGCAGATGAGATGAGTAACCATGAAGTGTAATGGCCGTCTCTCCAACCCCAAGTAGCACATGTAGCGTACTTCATCACCGGATCTATCAACCCCAGGAAGATCTGCTGTGACTCCCACAGAGTGCTTCTCCTAATGTAAGTCCCTTGTTTTAGCGCCATGTTCTGGGTTCAGATGCTTGTTTGTCTGAAGCTCTTTTAGTTCATTCCTAGCTATGACCGTAACACGTTGCTATTTTCTACTTCATTGCTAACTTTAAGCGATTGAACATTTTGGTTTGCATTCCCTGCTCTGTAGATGTAGCCATCATAACTTCTATCTTGCTCAGTCGTTGTTACAAAAATTATACTGTAGGTATTATAGTAACATCCTGCTATTATTTAGTTCATGGCCAATTTTAAGTAATTGCACATGTTGGTTCGCATTCCCTGCTCTATAGCTTTTGGCATCGTAACTTCTATATTTGGTTTACATTCCCTGCTCTGTAGATCTAGCCATCATAACTTTATCTTGCTCAGTCGTTGTTACAAAAATTATGGCCTGCTACTATGTTGTTTGTGCCAATTTTTTACTCCATGAACATGTTGGCTTGCATTCCCTGTACTACAGGTGATGCCATTGTTTTGTATCTAGTTCATTGTAAGCTAACAAAGTAAGGACTTAGTTTGGCATGCTATCACTCTGCTATCTAGCCTGTAGTACAAATAAACTTGTCATACTACTAGATAATAATTTTGCGTGCCATCTTGTTCTTCAAAAGCTGCATTATTGACTTGTTTCTCTGACTTGGCATGACGCTCACATATGGAAAGCTGAACATATTGGTTTGCATTCCCTCTTATACAAGTTCACAGGTGATCCCACTATATTCTGTATCTGGTCCATCCTAAGCTCCAGCGTTAACTATCCTCCATGTGTTGCTCATTACAAGTTTATATCCCGAAACATCTTGATTTGCATCCCCTTCACTATAAGTTCAGGAGTATTATTTAGTTCACGGCCAAAATGAAGTAATTGCACTTGGCACATGTTGGTTCACATTCCCTCCTCTTTAGCTTTTGCCATCGTAACTTCTATTTTTGGTTTACATTCCCTGCTCTGTAGATGTAGCCATCATAACTTCATCTTGCTCAGTCGTTGTTACAAAATTTATAGCCTGCTACTATGTTGTTCATGCCAATTTTGTACTCCCTGAACATGTTGGTTTGCATGGGACTCGACAGTAGTAAGTCTGCTGTTTCATTCTAACATGCTCTGTTATATTGGCTGTTGGTATGCGGCATGCACTCTTTGTTTGCTTATTGTGCGCATTACAATGATCTTGTTATAACGACGAAATGATGAGTTCCAAATTCTTTGGCAAACAATATTGTAGTGTCTTTGCCTTTCCATTGTTGCTGTCTTAACTTGTAATGTCTTTGTTTCAGATATAGGTGCTGCATGGACAACTTAAAAGATTGCCGGATCGCTTCATTGTATTGCTAGGTTTAATTACCATTCAATTTCTCTGGGTTCTGTAATATTTTTTTCAATGCCTTGCAGCTGATGTAATATTTAGTTAGTTTTTATAGTTCTTTCGCGCATTTTTTCTTTGGTGCTTGTGGTAAGTGAGGCTATCCGACAGAAATCAACTAAATCACGAATTCCCATCCCTTAAACGGCCCAATTAAGCGAAATCACATATGTGCCTGCCCGCAAAATCCTAAAGCGCATATTATGCCGGCATATAAACAGCAACTAAACGGGCTGGCCCACTTACTTCTTGGGCCAGCCCATTTGATTTACGGTGGACCCCACACACTAATTGGGCTGGCCCACTTGCTTTAAGGTGGACCCCACCAACTACTGGGCCGGCCCACTAATTAGTTGGGCCAGCCCATTTGCTTTTTTGGAGGACCCCACATAATAAATGGGCCGGCCCTTTAAGAGGAAAGTGGGACCCACCTGTGTTTTTGGCCCGGCCCACTATCTTGTTGGGCCGGCCCACTTGCTATATTGTGGACCCCACATACTAGTTGGGCCGGCCCTTTAACAGAAAGTGGGGCCCACCTGTGCTTATTGGGCCGCCCACTATCTTGTTGGGCCGGCCCACTTGCTCTATGGTGGTCCCACATGGTAAATGGGCCGGCCCTTTAAGTGGAAAGTGGGACCCACCTGTGTTTTTGGCCCGGCCCACTATCTTGTTGGGCCGGCCCACTTTCTATATGGTGGACCCCACATACCAAATGGGCCGGCCCATTAACAGGAATGTGGGACCCACTGTGTTGGCCCGGCCCACTATCTTGGTGGGCCACCCCACGGGCTATATGGTGGGCCCCACATACTAAATGGGCCGGCCCTTTAACAGGAAAGTGGGACCCACCTGTGTTTTTGCCCGGCCCACTATTTTGTTGGGCCGGCCCACTTGCTATATGGTGGACCCCACAAACTAAATGGGCCGATCCTTTAACTGGAAAGTGGGACCCACCTGTGTTTTTGGCCCGGCCCACTAGCTTGTTGGGCCGGCCCACTTGCTATACTATGGACCCCACACACTAAATGGGCCGGCTTTTTAACAGGAAAGTGGGACCCACTGTGTTTTTGGCCCGGCCCACTTGCTTCTTGGGCCGGCCCAGTTGCTGTAAGGTGGACCCCACATGTTAAATGGGCCGGCCCATTTAAGTTTTGACCAGTCAACATTAGAGGTTAGGCCCGGCCCACTTAACTAATGGACCAGCCCAGCTATATAGTTGACCGGTCAAACTATGTCATCTGGCCCGGCCCGCTTAAGACGTGGCAGGCCTCGTGTGGGCCTACCATCTACCACGGGGTTTCAGCCGGTTAACGCCGTTAACTGGCAGTTAACGGCGTCTGCCACGTGTCAGTTTGCATGACGTCAGCAGTCAACGGGCTCCCGAAAACACTTCCGCAACGGTCCGATTTTCCGTGGCGGAAGGGCGCCCAAGCGCGACGGACCAAAAAAATCGTCGTTGGACTTTGCCTGACGCAGTTTCGACAACAGAACCCATATCGTCGGGTTAGGCCCATAGGCGACGAAAAATGCCCCTTAGTTGACGATTTTGGGACGTTGTCTATCAGAACTTTTCTTGTAGTGTAGTGAACTGTGGACCCCGGTCCTATTCTTTACATAGCATACAATCTACTGCAATTGTGTTTACTGTTTTCTTTGCAAACATCTTCCACTCGATACGTTTAATCCTTTGTTACAGCAAGCCGGTGAGATTGACAACCTCACTGTTTCGTTGGGGCAAAGTACTTTGGTTTTGTTGTGCAGATTCCACGTTGGCGCCGGAATCCCTGTTGTTGTGCCGCATCATATTTCGCCACCATCAACCTTCAACGTGCTTCTTGGCTCCTACTGGTTCGATTAAACCTTGGTTTCTTTCTGAGGGAAAACTTGCTACTATGCGCATCATACCTTCCTCTTGGGGTTCCCAACGAACGTGTGAGTTACACGCCATCACGCCTAATCAGCCATTTCATCTTATGGGCCGACTGGTGGGTTCCACAAGCACCCTCGTGCACCTCGTGCAAGAGCCGATTGGACTCGGCTGGTCCCAGACATTTGAGAAGTAATCCTTCCAAAGTTCTATAAAACATGTCATCGCCAATCAGTACGTACTTCATGGCTCTGTATCTTGTACGCTTAGGTGCCCCCCGAGCCGGATCCTTCAAGTAATTGAAGATATCGGCTCTCCAATCATCTGGTTCCAGGAATTGCACCTGAAAATCGGCTTCTCCTGCTACCCTGACGCTGTTTGTGCGAGGTCGTTTGCCTCAGTATTTTGCAACCTTGGGATCCAATTTAAGCTTATATACCTGAACTGTGCCATTAGCTCACGGCATTGTATCCAAAATGGGAAGAGTGACTCGCTTTCGCACTTGTATTCTTCTGTGAGCTGAGAAATCACCAATTTGGAATCTCCAAAGATCTCAACTGCTTCAGCCAGCTTCCAGGAGTAACTTCATTCCCTTGCAGATCGCTTCATACTCAGCCACGTTGTTGGTGCAGGGGGTCGACAACTTGATAGAGAAGGAGTATGTTGCCCCCCGAGGCGACACGAGTAGCACGCCGATGCCGCAACCATCTTCACAAACCGATCCATCGAAGAACATGGCCCATGCACGCACAGATAGTGCTGCTACGTCCGTGTTTATTCGTTCAGCAATCAGATCTGCTAGCGCCTGTCCCTTGACTGCCTTTGCCGGTTGATACCGGATTTCAAACTCCGATAATGCAAACATCCATTTGCCGAGTCGGCCTTTTAATACAGGAGCCGACAACATGTGTTTGATGACGTCTGATTTGCATATAACGATGATATCGGCTGACACCAGGATGTGCTGGATCTTGGTGCAGGTGAAGAACAGACAGAGGCACAACTTCTCAATTTCAGGGTACCTTGTTTCTGCATCCAACATCCTTCTGCTGAGGTAAAAAACCACTTTTTCCAGGCCATCATAAACCTGCACCACCACTGACGCGATGGAGGTGTCAGCCACTGATAAGTAAATGTAGAACGGCCTGTCCCCGCGGCGGAACTAACACGGGTGGCTTGGTCAAGTATTCCTTAATATCGTCAAAGGCCTGTTGCTCTGCCCCCCAGCGGAACTCTTCATCGGGCTTGATTTTGACCAAGCCCATAAACGGCTCAATTCGCCCAGACAGGTTGGAGATAAACCTTCTGACGAAATTAATTTTGCCGATGAGACATTGGAGCTCCTTCTTTGTGGTGGGCGGCTTCATCGTTCGCACTGCCTCTTGACTTTTTAGGCCGATCTCAATCCCACGCTCGTGGACCAAGAATCCTAGGAACTGACCGGCCGTCACACCAAAGGCGCACTTCTTTGGATTCATTCTCAGTCCGAACTTCCGAGTTCGGTCCAGGACTTGTCGCAAATCCTCTAAGTGTCTGTCTGTGGCAACGGACTTTACCACCACGTCGTCGATGTAAATTTCCACCAACTTGCCAATTAGATCATGGAAGATGTAGTTCATGGCTCTTTGGTATGTTGCGCCGGCGTTCTTTAGTCCAAACGTCATGACCACATATTCAAACAAGCCCACCGAGCCTGGCACTCTGAATGCAGTCTTGTGTATATCTTCTGGAGCCATGAAAATTTGGTTGTAGCCGGTTGCCATCCATGAAACTCAAAATCTTATGACCAGCAGCTGCATTGATCAGGGTCTCTGCTACTCGGCATTGGATACTCGTCCTTCGGAGTGGCGCTGTTAAGGTTCCGAAAATCTATGGCTACGCGCCATCGGCCATCCTTTTTCTCCACAGGTACCACATTAGAAATCCATTCCGCGTACCTGCATGGCCTGATGAACCCGGCGTCCAACATCTTCTTGATCTCCTTCTTGACTTCCTCCAAGACTTCGGCCTTCATCTGTCGTGCTCGCTGCTGGAACGGCCGAAATCCTTTCTTCAGAGGGAGCCTGTGCTCAATGATGCTCCTGTCTAACCCAGGCATCTCTGTATAATCCCAGGCAAAACAATCTGGGTACTCTTTTAACAGGGCTATCATCAGGCCCCTCAGATGTGGGTCTAATTTTTGCTGATAAATGTTGGTCGTGGCTTGTCCCCAGGACCAATATCAATCTCTTCTAGCTCGTCCGCTGATGTAAACCCATAACCCAGCTTTCCATCGCTTGCCAGGTCAATGTTGAACACAGGCAAAGCGTATGTTGAGGATAATGCTGGCCGATCGCTGAGATCGGCCTCCTTTTCCATTGTAATGCTTAATGAGGGCTTACAACTTCTTGGTCTCTTATTATGGTGACGTGACTCGCTGGAGGCACGTTCACCACGTCTTGGGTCATAAATCTCTGACGAGATCCTGAACACCGTGTTTGTACCAGCCGACGTTTATGTCGGCATCAGCCGATGCTCGTGCATCGGCTTTCGCTGTTTTGGGCGCCATACTTTCTTTGGCGCGCCTTCGCTCCAATGTTTGCTGAACTTTCACGGCCAGATCGGGCCGTGCCTTCCTTAACGTGTACAGGTACCGTGCCTCGGCTTCTTCCAAGTTTTGCAGCCGCCGCACTCTACGCTTCGAGAATGGCTGAGTCCATCAGGGCACCACCTTGGTCGGTGATACCTATCTTCTTCTCCATCCGACTCCTCGAAGTCTTCTTCTTGAGATGACTCAGCTCGCTTGTGAGGTGGGAGAGGTCCTAGACGCTCGAACACTGAAACTTCGTTTGTCCTTCTCCTTTGCTGTTTGCATTCTGGGCAGTTCTCGATTGTTGGCAATCGGCTCATTCCTGAGTCCCAGCAATGTTTGAAGAAGGGACAGTCCCAGTGCTTATCCACGTTGTCCTGCTCCCTTGACCTCCCTCTAGCGTGACGTTCGTACCCGTCGCTGCTTTCATCATAGTGACGATACCTCCTACCCTCTGCATCAGACCGACGATATTTTTCATCGTCTTCGTCGTAGCGCCGACGTCGGTCGTACTGCTGCTCATATTTGTTGAGGAGATGCACGGAGAGTGGGCGCTGATACCGTATGCTTCTCACCTCCTCCTCGGTTAGGTACCGTCTATCATCATCTTGGGGCCGGTCGCGTGGAACGGCCTCCTCTTTATCTTTGCCACGAGAGTGGCTGCTCTCTGCTTTGTCCGCGCCATGGCGGTTCACAAGCCCTGCCATGTTGACACTAAAGGAGAACCCTGGCTCCCTTATGGAGTGGCTGAGATCTACCGTGTTGACGCCATGCGACGGACGCGTGTTTCCTTTGAGCTTGATGCCGTGAGAACGGTTCTTCTCAAAGGAGCCGATGAGTTTGGCTTCAACGATGGCCTTCAGGTCATCGTACTTCTTCTTGTGTTCTGCAGGAAGATCCTTGTATGTGATCTGTTCCTCTGCCATCTCGGATGTCGGTGTTGACGTGGATGTTGCAGATGTCCCACCGGGCGTGCCAGAATGTGTTACCCTCCAAAACCCACCGACGGGCAATGGCTAAGCAACACGAAGAGCCGGGAGGCTCCCAAGGCCGCTTAGTGGACCCTGGCACCTCGCGTCGTCCCGCAAATCTTCCAGCCACGTCCTGGCGGTTGCTAGGGCGTGCCACCTGACCTAGACCCGATCAGGAAGGTGTTAGAGTGCTTCGATTGTTCCTGCATGGTAGACACGTAAACATTAAATACGAGCCCTATCGGCTCTCAGGTTGCCCTGTGGATCGGCTCAAAGAGCCGATCGCCCCATGGTTCACGTTGGATTTACAATGACATGGGGATCCTGCTTGATCAAAACAAAGCTAAACCGATCTACGACAGTTTAGGGTTTTCACCGCATAACCGGAACGTCCTACGTGTGATCGGGCCTAGCAGCTACGGAAGATGATGCAAACTACCCCTACGAGAGGCCTAAAAACCAACATAACGTTGATTCCCGGAACATCCCTTGCAGGGACGGTGAACAACACCTAACGCACTACCGGATCGTCCGACCCCAGCATAAGGCCTAACTATGCAGATATTAAACTAATCCTTGCGGGGCAAGGAGCAACTATAACGGATCGGATCTACTAAGTAACGAACAAGCAAGATGCTGCCCTTACACCCAGATAGGTGTAAGGGCAGCTAGGTGTCGAGGGACGGCATTGCCACGCAGATATGCACGAGAAAGCATCAATGCAAGCCCCTAAACACCTAATGATAAGTAGTACTGCTCGCCATCAACAACGCTTCAGCACGAGCAGTACAAGGTAGACGAATAAACGTATACTGCCTAGATCGCGAGATGCGATCTAGGCAGCATGGTGCTTACCCGGGAGAAACCCTCGAAGAAAGGGGTGGCGATGCGCCTGATTTGTGTTTGTTGAACGATGATTGTCCTCCTTTTCCGATAACCCTAGATACATATTTATAGTCCAAGGGACTTTCTAATTGAGGCGTGCACCTAACCGTGCACGGGCCAGACTCTATCTTTTAATCTAAACACGATACGATCTACTATATTACAGATACATGGGCAACTTAGCCCAAACTCTTAGCGCAAGGCCGCTTCAACGATGCTCCACGTGTAATCTTCAAAGCCCATCTTCACTTACGGCCTATCTCCTGATTTGGCCAAAATCGGGTGGTAACAGACGCCTTGCCAACGAACTGGCGTACTTTCCAGTGGTAGAGAAAGAGGAGGGCTGGCGCACGGCAGTGGTAGAGGAGCTAGGAAACATGTAGGAGAACCGAATCTGGCGGATCACGTCTGTGTCGCTAGGACATAGCGCAATCGGACTCAAATTGGTCTACAAGCTCAATATTCATGTTGATGGCGAGGTCGTGGAAAAAGGGATAAGTGCAGCAACAAGGGGTGGACTCCGAGAAAGTTTCGTCTCTGTTACTTGGAGGGAGACACTGTGAGTGCTCATAAGGCTAGTCGCTCATCACTAGTGGCTCGTTCATCATGTGGATGTGAAAACAACCTTCCTTAATAGTGGCCTGGTAGAGGAAGTCTATGTCAAGCAACCTCCAGACTTCATCGTCGACCAGATGAAGCACAAGGCTCTCCGGGTGCAGAAGGCTCTCTATGTGCTTCGTCAAGTATCACACGGGCATGTAATTCCAAAATCGACACCAGCCTCGGCTTCGAGCGCAGTAAGGCAGAACACATAGTGTACCAGCATGGCGACGGTGACAACCTCCTTATCATCGAGGTTTATGTCGATGATCTAATCATCACATGTGCATCAAGCGAGAAAGTGCAAGGTTCAAGCTGGAATGACTCACCTGTTCAAGATGAGTGATCCTGGCGATCAGTTTTTATCTGGGCACTGAAGTGCCACAAAAAGCTAGCCAGAGCACACTTTGCCAGGCCACATACGTGAAGAAACTACTGTAGAGAGCAGGAATTGAGGATTGCAACCCCTGCTCTTGCCAATGGAGGCACGACTGAAGGTGAGCAAGGCCGAATATGGGAAACTGATCGACGCGGCTACCTACCGTAGCATGTTGGACATCATCCGGTACCTTGTCCTTATGAGGTCCTACATCACCTTTGTTCTTGGCTACATCAACCATTTCATGGAGTTGCCCATGACGGAGCATCCGGCTGTGGTGAAGCATCTGATGCGCTATGTAGAAGGGACGTTGAACATCGGTGTGACTTATCGGAAGGGGCACGGTGCACTGGAGCTACTGGGTGATACGTCCAAAACGTATCTACTTTCCCGAACACTTTTGCTATTGTTTTGCCTCTAATTTGTGTATTTTGGATACAACTAACACGGACTAACGCTGTTTTCAGCAGAATTGCTCTGTGTCTCGTTTTTGTGCAGAAACTCAACTTTCAGGAAAATCCCCGGGATTAATTCCAATGGGCCTATTTTCACGAAGAATAACGGAGCCAAGACCGAAAGAGGGGGGCCACGAGGCAGCCACCCCACCGGCGCGGCATGCCCTGGGCCGCGCCGGCCTATGGTGGCGGCGCCTCGGCAGCCCCAGGTGCCCCCTCGGACTACTTAAGGGCTTCGACCTAAAAACGCACGGGGGTTCGACCATATTTCCAAGACGTCCGAACTCCACCGCCATCGCGAAACTCCGTCTCGGGACCAAACTCCGTTCGGCACTCCACCGGACGGGGAATTGGAGGAGATCATCGCCATCATCACCACCGACGCCTCTCCATCAACCATCCATGATTCCCCCATCCATGTGTGAGTAATTCCCCCGCTGTAGGCTGAAGGGGATGGTAGGGATTGGATGAGATTGTTCATGTAATAGTCATAAGATTGTTAGGGCATAGTGCCTAGTATCCGTAGTTGGTACTTTTATGATATTGTTGCAACTTGTTATGCTTAATGCTTGTCACTAGGGCCCGAGTGCCATGATCTCAGATCTGAACATGTTATTGATTCATGAAGATATTCATTGTTTATTGATCTTACCTGCAAGTTGTATACACATGTTGCTGTCCGGAACCCGAGGCCCCAAAGTGACAGAAATTGGGACAACCGGAGGGGAAGGCGGTGATGTGAGGATCACATGTGTTCACGGAGTGTTAATGCTTTGCTCCGGTACTCTATTAAAAGGAGTACCTTAATTGCCAGTAGTTTCCCTAGAGGCCCGGCTGCCACCGGCTGGTAGGACAAAAGATGTTGTGCAAGTTTCTCATTGCGAGCACGTACGACTATATACGGAACACATGCCTATGGATTGTTTAGTACTTGGATACCGTTTTATTATTATCTGCAAATGCCCTGCCTTGATTGTTACATGAGTTCTCTTATCCATGCAACGTCCGTTCATCCATCCCTGTGCCTACAGTATTTTAATCCGTTGTTTACTAAAATCACTACTGCTGTCTTTGTTACACCGCGCTTATATTTCACTATCCGCTATAAAACTGTTACTACTGATAAACTCTTGCGAGCAAGTCTGTTTCCAGGTGCAGCTGAATTGACAACTCCGCTGTTAAGGCTTACAAATATTCTTTGGCTCCCCTTGTGTCGAATCAATAAATTGGGTTTTACTTCCCTCGAAGACTGTTGCGATCCTCTATACTTGTGGGTCATCAAGACTATTTTCTGGCGCCGTTGCCGGGGAGCCAATATGTGTATACTTGTGGGTCATCAAGACTATACTTGTGGGTCATCAAGACTGTTGCGATCCCCTATACTTGTGGGTCATCAAGATGTGTACTTATTTTGTTGCTAAAATTTTCCCTTTCTCATTAACGGATGATGCTAAGATTTGGTATAATAGTTTGCCTCCTGATTCTATTGATAGTCCAAGTTGTTTGCTTGATGTTTTCTTTCGAAAATACTTTCCTGCTAGTGCTCAACATATTGCTCTGCAGAGAATTTATAGTTTTGATCAAGAAGATGGAGAGAAATTGCCTGAAGCTTGGGCAAGGTTTTGCTCTCTTATTAGAGCTCGGCCTGGACATGAATTGGAAAAGCATGATTTACTTGATATATTTTATAGTGGACTAACCATTGAGTCTAGGGCATACCTGGATAGTTGTGCTAGTTGTGTTTTCAGGAAAAGAACTCCAGACGAAGCTGAAGAATTATTGGCTAAAATAAGCCAAAATCATGATGATTGGTCTACACCTGAACCAACCCCGACACCAATATTGAAGAAGAGGGGTATGATTGAATTAAATGATGAAGATATGAGGGAAGCCAAGAAATCTCTTATGGAGAAAGGTATTAAATCTGAAGATGTGAAGAATTTACCTCCTATAGAAGATCTATGTAAGATAATTCCCCCTTCATCCACGATTGAGGTACATTCTCTTCAACGCTTTGATAGAGGAGATATTCCTTATTCAAAACCTCCTGATCAATGTTTAGATGAATTTGATAATTATGTTGTTAAGCAAAATAACTTTAATATGAGAGTAGAGAATCATCTAATGGAAAACTCTCAAGCTATTAGTAAATTGCATGATATTGTGGAGAGAACCTCCAATGATGTTAAGATGCTTGTTAAACATTTTCATATGATTCAAACTCAAATTGATCAACTTACTAAAGTGCAAAATGACTTGTTAAAAAATACTCATAAAGAAAAACATGCTTATGAAGTAACAACTAGAGGTGGTGTTTCTACCCAGGATCCTCTATATCCTGAAGGGCATCCCAAAAGAGTTGAACAAGATTCTCAACGAACTAAAGAAACTAGTGCTCCTTCTAAGAAAAAGAAGAAGAAACATAAAACTGTTGTAGAATCCTCTGAACCTGTTAATGATCCTAATAGTATTTCTATTTCTGATGCTGAAACTGAAAGTGGTAATGAACATGATAAAGATAATGATAAGAATGATGTTTCTGATAAAGAAGAGATTGAAAATGAACCTGAAAAGCATGCTAAAAATAAAAAGTACACTAAAGAAGATTTTATTGCTAAGAAACATGGTAATGAAAGAGAACCTTGGGTTCAAAAGCAAATGCCTTTTCCTGCTAAGAAACTAAAATCAAAGGAGGAGGAACACTATAATAAATTTTGTGATTGGATGAAACCTTTGTTTTTACAAATTCCTTTGACTGATGCTATTAAATTGCCTCCTTATTCAAAATATATGAAAGATATTGTCTCTAACAAAAGGAAAATTCCTAATGAGGAGATTTCCACTATGCTCGCTAATTACTCTTTCAATGGCAAGGTTCCAAAGAAGCTGGGAGACCCAGGTATACCAACTATCCCTTGTTCCATCAAGAATAATTATGTTAGAACTGCTCTATGTGATTTGGGAGCAGGAGTTAGTGTGATGCCTTTTTCTCTTTACAAGAGACTTGATTTAGATAAGTTGATACCAACTGATATATCTTTGCAAATGGCTGATAAATCTACTGCTGTTCCTGTTGGTGTATGTGAAGATGTTCCTGTTCAAGTTACTCAAAATTGCTTAATATTAACTGATTTTGTTGTGTTGGAAATGCCTGAAGATGATAATATGTCTATTATTCTTGGAAGACCCTTTCTTAATACTGCAGGGGCTGTTATTGATTGCAATAAAGGAAAAGTCACTTTCAATGTTGATGACAAGGAACATACTGTCTATTTTCCCAAGAGGATTGATAAAGTATATGGAGTTAATACAATTTTTAATTTGAGAACTATCAAAGTGGGAGATATTGATTGTCCAATATATGAGCCTAAAGAAGAATATCAAACTCTTGTGATTGGATCCATATCAATTCAATATAAGGTAACATGATTGATTTGAGGTTTATTTCTTCTTATGTCATGTAAAATTTATTTGGTAGCAAGACTTGATCAACCTTGTTAACAAGTATATTTTAAATGCATGAGAGAGCTAAACAACATTTCTTTCCTTCTCCACTTGTTTTACTTGCTGTAGTACTATTTGGTTTGCAAGATACTTTAGTTGTTTAAAATTTTGGAAATCATTTTCCTGCGCTGTAATAATTACTTTAATACCCAGAAATGTGCATTTTTCGAAGTTCTCAAAAATTTACAAAAATTATACCGTTGGTCCTATTTTTCGAAAAGCACCTGGGAGCACCTGGGGCTGACCAGTGGGGCACCCAGGGCTGGCCCCACAGGCCGGCGCGGCCAAGGAGGGGGGCGCGCCACCCTGTGGTGTGGGCCCCTCCTTGCCCCACTAAGTCATCCCTTCCTCCCATTCTACTCTCTCTCCCGAAAAAACTCGTACCAACTTTCTCTCACTCGCGTTTTTGCTCAAGAGCTCAGGATTCTTCGATCTCTTTGCTCAGCCCAGATTTCTGTCTGAAATTTGGCACATTTGCTCTCCGGTATGTGACTCCTCCGATTATCCAATTATAATTTTGAATGGTTGAGTATATCTTGAGAAATTTGCTGCTGTAGGTGACATGTTAAGTGAGCTTGCATGCTTGATTCAAGTTGTAGAAATGAGTTTTGATGCATGTTTAGTACTCTAGCAAGCTCCTATAGTAGTTTCCCTCAATTATATGTCTTGAAATCAAATTTTATAATGATTGTTGAAAAATTTCAGAAAAGGAAAATGGACAACCACAACTTTGGAGAAGTGTTCGAAAGAGAGACGACAAGCACGGGGAGGCCCTCAAGGGCAGCCACTCGAATTAGACGATCCTATAATGAGGATGTCATCGCACCGAGCTTCGAAGTTGAAGAGGATAATGGAGTTCCTAATGCTTCATCATTTCCATGCTATGACTTTTTGCGTAATGCAGGGCTGCTTGATGACTTCTTATTCCTCATCAATAATGTGGGCTTATCTACCTATATGGAAGATGAGAGGAGTCAATACTACATGCTAACTAAAATCTTTGTTGAAAGCTTTAAGTTCAACAACACGCACTTCACACCATCAGTTACATTCAGGATTTATGATAGGCCTATTACTATGAAGTTGAAGGATTTTTGTGTTGCATTGGATATTGCTCCTGTAGGTACAGCGAAGAAGATCGAGAAAAGCCCCAAGGCTTTGACGGAGCTCTATCGAGAAGTTACCAATGATGATAGCCGCACCATTCAGCGCGGCAAGATAAGAAACATTCAACTTCCC
Organism: Lolium multiflorum; assembly: GCA_030979885.1. Classification (NCBI taxonomy): domain Eukaryota; kingdom Viridiplantae; phylum Streptophyta; class Magnoliopsida; order Poales; family Poaceae; genus Lolium; species Lolium multiflorum. Next base: position 265,858,062 of record CM061753.1, read on the forward strand.
GCCATTAGATATTTCGCTTACTATCTTGCTACTAGCATTCTTGGTAGGGAGAACACTAGCAACATTTCTAGTTATCATCTTGCTTTTCTTGTTGCTGCATTGACTGGTAGCACACCTTATCATCTTGGTGCTCTTATTGCTCGTCGCCTATCTAGTAGGGGACCTATCTATGGAGGAATTATTGCCTCACGTATTATGGCATATCTAGATCTTCCTCTTGATCCTACTGATGAGAAATTAACTCCTATAAGGCTTGATATTGCTGCTATGAAGAGTCACCAATTTGTCACAACTGACTCTAGTTTAGAAAATATTGTCTATAAAATGTTGTTTATTGACGGGGATGAGAGGGAAATCCCTTTGCCGCAGGCCGATTTGTTCAGTGTTCACAGGAAACCGTGGTCGCGCTCTAAGGAGGAGGTGGATGAGCAGCTGAGGATACATGGTTTCCACCAGCAGCATGACTCCGAGGACGCCGAGCCCTCCTACGGGTACACCGTCACGTATCCTGGTGCGTCTTCCAGCACATACCCGAACATGATCCTTCTTCGTCATACTACGGAGGTGTACTTCATGGGCACCATGGGATTGATCTCCACTTAGGCCAAAAGCCTAAGCTTGGGGGGAGGTATACCGGCATCACTCATTCATTGCATATTACAATTGCTGGATACTTGTACATACTTGTTTAGCTTCTTAAGGTGGTTTCTAATAAGAGGGAGATGATATTTGGGGAAGTGCTGTTTGAAAACAGATTCTGGGCTGATACTAAAAACATTCATGTGCGTAGCCAGAATGTTATTTTGAGCTGCCAATTTTTGTGCATGTTCCCCAGGTTGTTATCTAACTTTCATTAGTTGAACACTTTTCGAGCTGAGCAGCGGAAGATTTTCGTAAAAATCGATTACTGTACTGCTGTCAAGTTTTGGCAGATTTCTGCCATCTTGCTTTTCTGTGTTTCTTTTAGTTTTCATTCTTCTTGTTTTTGCTTTGTTTCTTTCCTAAAACACAAAAAGACCAAAAATATTTCTGTTGTTTCTCTTCACCATTTGTTTATTTGGTTCTTTGTTCCTATTTTACCTTATTTGCTATCGTTGGTTTGCTATGAGAAAATCCAAAAAGATTTTGCTTTGTTTGCTTGTTTCCTTTTGTTCTTGTTTCTAACCCGAAAACACCAAAAATATTTGTTGTTCTTCTTTGGTTTTGTAAATTTTATTAGGGAGTTCAGCGGTCTCCGGTGGCTGGAGCTTGGTTTTCATTCCATATTATTATTCAAGCTACACAAGTGAAAGGCAATAATGACGATCTACGACAACTCGACTGTGGTGAGAGGCTGGTATGAACTCTATTTGTTTTCATTTTTGTACATATACTCATCCATGTGAGCATACTTAGTTGGTTCATGTGAGGTATATGTCATTTAATGAAAGTCTAGTAGTTCATGATCTCTCATGATTAGTATAGGGGATCGCAACAGTCTTCGAGGGAAGTATTACCCAATTTATTGATTCGACACAAGGGGAGACAAAGAATACTTGTAAGCCTTAACAACGGAGTTGTCAATTCAGCTGCACCTGGAAACAGACTTGCTCGCAAGAGTTTATCAGTAGTAACAGTTTTATAGCAGTAGGAATAGTAAAATAACAGCAGCGGTGAAATAAAGACAGCAGTAGTGATTATAGTAAACAGCAGGATTAAAATACTGTAGGCACAGGGACGGATTTAACGGGCGTTGCATGGATGAGAGAAACTCATATAACAATCAAAGCAGGGGCATTTGCAGATAATAATAAAACGGTATCCAAGTACTAATCAATCAATAGGCATGTGTTCCATATATAGTCGTACGTGCTCGCAATGAGAAACTTGCACAACATCTTTTGTCCTACCAGCCGGTGGCAGCCGGGCCTCTAGGGAAACTACTGGAAATTAAGGTACTCCTTTTAATAGAGTACCGGAGCAAAGCATTAACACTCCGTGAACACATGTGATCCTCACATCACTACCATCCCCTCCGGTTGTCCCGATTTCTGTCACTTCGGGGCCATTGGTTCCGGACAGCGACATGTGTATACAACTTGCAGGTAAGATCATAAACAACGAATATCTTCATGAATCAATAACATGTTCAGATCTGAGATCATGGCACTCGGGCCCTAGTGACAAGCATTAAGCATAACAAGTTGCAACAATATCATAAAAGTGACATCTACGGATACTAGGCACTATGCCCTAACAATCTTATGACTATTACATGACCAATCTCATCCAATCCCTACCATCCCCTTCAGCCTACAACGGGGGAATTACTCACACATGGATGGGGGAAACATGGCTGGTCGATGGAGAGGCGTTGGCGGTGATGGCGGTGAAGATCTCCTCCAATTCCCCGTCCCGGCGGAGTGCCAGAACGGAGACTTCTGGCTCCCGAGACGGAGTTTCGCGATGTGGCGGCTCTCTGGAGGGTTTCTGGCGATTTCGACTTCCCCCGTGCGTTTTTAGGTCGAGGCCGATAAGTAGTCCGAAGGAGGGCGTCGGAGGCCGACCGAGGGGGCCACACCATAGGGCCGCGCGGGCCCCCCCTAGGCCGCGCCGCCTTATGGTGTGGGGCCCTCGGGCCTCCACCTTACTTGTCCTTCTGGCTCCGTCAGTATTCTGGGAAAATAGGGCCTTCTGCATAAATTCCGAGGATTTTCCCGAAAGTTGGATTTCTGCACAAAAACGAGACACCAGAACAGTTCTGGAAACAGCGTTAGTCCGTGTTAGTTGCATCCAAAATACACAATTTAGAGGCAAAACAATAAAAGTGTTCGGGAAAGTAGATACGTTTTGGACGTATCAACTCCCCCAAGCTTAGCTTATTGCTTGTCCTCAAGCAATTCAGTTAACAACTGAGCGATAAAAGAACTTTCACGAACATATTTGCTCATATGATGTATATATTCTCATGCTATGGCTAATACTTAAGCAGTTCATAATGAGATACATGCAAATAAGATCATCCAACAGCTATGTCAATCATGGAGAGGTACCAACAATTAATAATAAGCATCATGAATCATGTATATAAGCCAGATTCTGGCCAAATCAAGATGGGCCGTAAGTGAAGATGGGCTTGAAGGACGTACACATGAAGCATCTTCGAAGCGGCCTTGCGCTGAGAGTTCGGGCTTAATTGCCCATGTATCTGTAACATATTAGATCGTATTGTAATTTAGATTAAAGAGATAGAGTCCGGCCCGTGCACGGTTAGGTGCACGCCTCAATTAGAAAGTCCCTTGGACTATAAATATGTATCTAGGGTTATCGGAAAAAGAGGACAATCACCGTTCAACCAAAACAAACCAATCTCGGCGCATCGCCACCCCTTTCCTACGAGGGTTCTTACCGGTAAGCATCATGCTGCCTAGATCGCATCTCGCGATCTAGGCAGCGTAAAGCTTAGTATTGTTCATGCGTTGCTCGTACTGAAGCCTTTTTGATGGCGAGCAACGTAGTTATCATTAGATGTGTTAGGGTTAGCATTGTTCTTCACGTAATATGCTATCGTAGTGCAACCCTTGCATATCTAGCTGCCCTTACGTCTATCCAGACGTAAGGGCAGCATCTTGCTTGATCATGCTTAGTAGATCCGATCCGTTACGGTTGCTCCCTGCATCTGCAGGGATTAGTTTAATATCTGCATAGTTAGGCCTTATGCTGGGGTCGGAGGATCCGGTGGTGCGTTAGATGCTGTTTACCGTCCCTGCGAGGGATGTTCCGGGGATCAACGTTATGTTGGTTTTTAGGCCTCTCGTAGGGGTAGTTTGCACCGTCTCTCGTAGCTGCTAGGCCCGATCGCACGTAGGACGTTCCGATTATGCGGTGAAAACCCTAAACTGTCGTGGATCGTTTTAGCTTTGTCCTGATCAAGCAGGATCCCCATGCCATTGCTAATCCATCAAGGACCATGGGGCGATCGGCTCTTTGAGCCGATCCACAGGGAAACCTGAGAGCCGATAAGGCTCGTATTTAATGTGCACGTGTCTACCATGCAGGAACAATCGAAGCACTAACACCTTCCTGACCAGGTCTAGGTCAGGTGGCACGCCCAGGCAACCGCCAGGACGCGCGCCAGAAGATTTGCGGGACGACGCGAGGTGCCAGGGATCCACTAAGCGGCCCTAGGAGCCTCCCGGCTCTTCGTGTTACTTAGCCAAAGCCCGTCGGGGGGTTTTGGAGGGTAACACATTCTGGCACGCCCGGTGGGACATCTTCTTCAACATCCATGTCAGCGTCGACATCCGAGGTGGCGGAGAAACCGATCACGTATGAGGATCTCCCCACGGAACATAAGAAGAAGTACGATGACCTGAAGGTCATCCTCGAGGCCGAACTCATCGGCTCCTTTGAGAAGACCCGGTCGCACGGCGTCAGGTTCAAAGGATTCGCACCACAAGGCATCCTCGATGGGTTGGATCTATCTCTCCCTTCAGAGGAACGTACCAGAGCCCTGCGTCAGGAGATCAACTACATGGTGGCCCATTCACTGCATCGGCACTCTGAGAGCCTGGTGAACACTTTGGAGCGCGTTGCGCTCCGGGTGGTGCAAGAGATCATGGAGCGTCGTTACTCCCCTTCAGGACCTGTTCTAGGGACTCACCAGGGAGAGATGCAACTCCACACCAGGCCGCCTCTGCCGTACGCAACGGCGGCTCCACCACAACAAGGCTCACCGGCATACGTCGTCTACAAGGATGGGGGTGACCCGGGCGACTACCAGTTCTTACCTGACCCGCCCAAGGAAATCCCACACGGATACGTGTGTGCGTATGTGCCGGACTGCAACAACTGGACGCAGGCGATCCAGGCTCCACCAGGAGGGATTGCCGGAGCAGGAGCAATTGTTCCGGCAGGAAGGATAACTGCAGCAGCGGGGAGTCTAGGAGCAGAAGCTGAGAAACAAGCGTGGCTAGCCAAGTACACCACTGCACCAATCCGAGAAAGCTCAGCTGCTACTACCTCCACCGCAGATCAGATCAGCGCAGTCCTGAGAGATCAATTCGGCATCTTGCCGAAGAAGAAGATAATCGGCTATTCCAAGCCGTACCCCAATGAGTTCGACCTGATCCCACTACCGCCTAAGTACCGGCTTCCGGACTTCAACAAATTCAGTGGGTCAGAAGGGTCGAGCTCCATCGAGCACGTGAGCCGATACCTGGCCCAGCTGGGCATGGCTTCGGCATCGGATCAGTTACGGGTGAGGTGCTTCTCGCAATCCCTCACCGGTCCAGCTTTTGGATGGTACACCTCGTTGCAGCCAAATTCAGTGCAATCATGGAAGCAGCTGGAGGAACTGTTCCACACCCAATACCATTCAGAGACTACTGAAGCTGGTATTGCCGAACTAGCACAGGTTCGGCAAAAGCGAGGAGAGACAGTGGCTGAGTACATTCAGCGTTTCAGAACTGTCAAGAACCGATGCTATTCGGTTCATATAACTGAGAAAGAGGCAGTCGAGCTGGCCGTGGCAGGCCTGGCAGCGTCGTTCAAGGATCTGACGTTCCAAGTTGAGTACAACTCGCTGACGCACCTGGTCAATAGACTGACCTTATATGAGCAGCGCCATCCAGAACTGTACCAAGACAAGTTCAAGCGCGCGATCAGCCTGGTCAATGCCGATGAAGATGAAGATTCCGCGGAAGATCAGGAAGTTGCGGTAGCCGAGTGGACTCGGACGCCAGTACCTGTGTCCTGCCAATGGGTGAATCCACCAGGGCCTCCAAGAGGGTTGGACTTTGACGTGACCAAAACCGAACAGATCTTCGATCTGTTACTGAAAGAGAAACAGTTGAAGCTACCCGAAGGCCACAAGATCCCTACGGCACAAGAGATGAACAAGAGGCCATACTGCAAGTGGCATCATACGTTCACGCACACCACCAGCGACTGCAAAGTACTGCGCGCACAAATTCAGATGGCGATAGAAGCAGGCCGATTAACTTTCGGACAGTTTGCCATGAAGGTAGACAGGCGTCCGTTTCCGGACGTCAACATGGTGGACCTAAGCCACTCCATAAGAGAACCAGGGTTCTCTTTCGATGTCAATATGGCAGGGTTCGTGATTCGCCATGGCGCGGACAAAGCAGAGAGCAGCCATTCTCGTGGCAAGGATAAAGAGGAGGCCGTTCCACGCGACCGGCCCCAAGACGACGATAGACGGTACCTGACCGAGGAGGAGGTGAGAAGCATACGGTATCAGCGCCCATTATCCGTGCATCTCCTCAACAAATATGAGCAGCAGTACGACCGACGTCAACGCTACGACGAAGACGATGAAAGATATCGTCGGTCTGATGCGGAAAACAGGAGGTATCGTCAGAACGGCGGCAGCAACGACGGGTACGAACGTCGCGCCGGAGGGAGGTCTAAGGGACAAGACAACGTGGATAAGCACTGGAGCTGTCCCTTCTTCAAACATTGCTGGGACTCAGGAATGAGCCGATTGCCAACAATCGAGAACTGCCCAGAATGCAAACAGCAAGGAAGAAGGGGGGCAAGCGAAGTTTCAGTGTTCAAACGTCTAGGACCTCTCCCACATCAGAGTAAACGAGCTGAGTCATCTCAAGAAGAAGACTTCGAGGAGTCAGATGGAGAAGAAGATAGGTATCACCGACCAAGGTGGTGCCCTGATGGACTCAGCCATTCTCAGAAGCGTCGGTGCAGCGAAACCCGGAAGAAGCCGAGGCACGCACCTGTACACGTTGAGAAGAGCGCGGCCCGATCTGGCCGCGAAAATCCAGCAAAGAAGACGAAGGCGCGCCCGCCAAAGAAAGTATGGCGCCCCAAACAGGCGAAAGCCGATGCACAGGCATCGGCTGATGCCGATGCAGACGCATCGGCAGACACAAACATGGTATCCGTGGGCTGGACAGAGTAGCACGTCCAATACATTGGACATACGTGGCAAGGCCGATCCCTGCGATCGGCCCTCAAAAAATGAAAAGTAAAGGATCTTATCTCCAACATGCCACGTAGCTACAGTGGAAAGCCAAGAAGTAGCAAATCATCGTCAAAACATTGCAACAAAGAAGGAGGCCGATTCCTGCAATCGGCCAAAATCATCCTCAACGTACCTTCATCTGTGTTCAGCGTCAATCCAACAGATGCCTGAAGAGCCGATACCATCAAGTACTTGACAGAATCGGCTCGGGGGGCACATAGATGGATGATATACGAGGATACGGAGCTGGGAACGGATGTCAAATCCTCAGCAGAACAGCTCAAGTATGGGGGCCGATACATAAACAAATCGGCCACAAGAAATCGAGAAGACGAAATTTTTTGAGCACAGCCGATGCGTAGACATCGACTTAAGAATTCAAAGCCGATGCACGGCCATCGACTCAAGAGGTACAAACTGTTACAGGAAGATGCTCTGCGAGGATCTCCAGATGTTTGGTGGCTCAGGCCTTCTCTGCAAGGACCTCTACGACCATGAGGATGGCTGATGATGGAGCAATCGGCCGTGGCATTGCTGCCTACGGGCTGAGCCAAGGTAACAACTTCGCCAAACATCCTCACCAGAAACTGCATCAGTATGCCCGAGGTGATGAGCCTATCTGAGCAGTAAGGTGCGAGAATAAGGCCGGGAGGAGTTCAAGGGCCGCTATGTTTGAGGCTTCGTAGTTTAAGGGAGCCACTGATCTCCAATCCCGTCCTAGTGCATCGTCTCCTTGGGTGTAAACTTTTCTGCCCTGTTCTGATGAAGAGCTGGAGCGGCTCGGGGCAGTCACCTTGGAGGTTCTCTGCTATTGAAGCTGATGTAGTTAGAATCGGCTAACGCTGCACTACCCTTGGGAAGCCGATGATGGACCATTCGGTTGATACACCTTATTCCTCGTCTTAACTGAGACTCGGGGGCAGCTGACCCTGACGATTCGTCGCTCTGAAGAACCGATGGTATTGAAATCGGCTGTCTCTGCGTCGTAGCCATGCTGAAAGGCGGCGAGCTCTTGCAGGGAAAACCACCAGGGTTGATGGGAGGAGTTTGAAGAAGAAGCCATCATCAGTGATTAGGCTTTGGGTCAGTTTGTTGCTGCACAGAGACAAAGCATCGCGAGGAAAGTAAGTCGAAATTTTCAGCAATGGCCCGAAAAAGTTCTCCTGAAGGCATCAATTCTGGAGTTTGGCCGTTTAGAGACCAACATTAAGCGCGGGGGACTTGAATTTCCAAGGTTTCAGGTTGGTGTGACTGCGATTTGGTCCTGTTCGATTGGAATTTAAGAATCTGAGTTGATCTATCTCGAAAGTTATCATGAGAAACCGAGGCATGGAAATCGGCTCATTGAGCATCGACCGAATCGACAATCGGCAGATTCAGTGCAAAGAGCAATCGGCTAAATCATCGCAAAGGAAATCGGCGAAGTCAAATTGGGGAAATTCTTCATTGATGAACGAGATTTCTTACATAAGAGCTGATTGCTCTCAAAAGGAAGGCCTAGGGGATACATTGCCCCGTCTACTACTCCTAGCCCTATCCTATCTAGGGGCTGCTGCTGCCCTCATCGTCGCCATCGCCGCTGTCGGCGCTGCTCCCGGCCGGCTCGTCGTCGCTGCTGTAGCCGCCGGCAGACCCTCGTTGTCCTCATCTTCCGCGTCAGCATCGTCGTCCCCCGCCGTCGGTCGCCGAGGTTCCCGGGCCAGGGGCAACGGCGCTAGCCGGCGGCTCGTCGGAGGAGTTGTCGTCCTCCTCCTCCTTCTCCTTCACCTCCTCGGAGGAGGTGACCCCGTCCCAGGAAAGCGGTCGTCGTCGCTTTCCTCCACCGCTTCCTCATTGGCGAGGAAGCGGAGGTCACTCTCCCCGTCGGTCGAGGATTTGTCATCCTCGGACCAGATGGAGAAGTCGTGGTCCTCCTCCCACGCTTGGGGCAAGGATGTCGTACGCCGCCCCACTCTGGTGTCGATTCCCTAATGGGGGAGACACGTAGGAAAGACCCGACGAGGTGGAAGAGGAAGAAGAAGAAGACATTGTGGCCGAGGAGGGTTTTTGGAAGTGCTAGTGCGAAGAGGGGATGAAGAGGAGAACTGTTCGATGTGGCCGAATAAAAGGGGAAATATATGGTTTAATGTTTAAGCAGTTCCCGAGGGCGTGGTGCCAGAACCGTCAAGTCGTGCAGAGAAGGCGAGGAGGCAAGACGTCATCATAAAGGAAACTGCGACGGTTCTGCTCTGCCACGACATGACCCTTCGAAGAAAAACAGATGGTTTTGATATTATCATTACCAAAACCAGGGGGGCATGTGTTACCACCCGATTCTGGCCAAATCAAGAGGTGGGCCGTAAGTGAAGATGGGCTTGAAGGACGTACACATGAAGCATCTTCGAAGCGGCCTTGCGCTGAGAGTTCGGGCTTAATTGCCCATGTATCTGTAACATATTAGATCGTATTGTAATTTAGATTAAAGAGATAGAGTCCGGCCCGTGCACGGTTAGGTGCACGCCTCAATTAGAAAGTCCCTTGGACTATAAATATGTATCTAGGGTTATCGGAAAAAGAGGACAATCACCGTTCAACCAAAACAAACCAATCTCGGCGCATCGCCACCCCTTTCCCACGAGGGTTCTTACCGGTAAGCATCATGCTGCCTAGATCGCATCTCGCGATCTAGGCAGCGTAAAGCTTAGTATTGTTCATGCGTTGCTCGTACTGAAGCCTTCTTGATGGCGAGCAACGTAGTTATCATTAGATGTGTTAGGGTTAGCATTGTTCTTCACGTAATATGCTATCGTAGTGCAACCCTTGCATATCTAGCTGCCCTTACGTCTATCCAGACGTAAGGGCAGCATCTTGCTTGATCATGCTTAGTAGATCCGATCCGTTATAGTTGCTCCCTGCATCTGCAGGGATTAGTTTAATATCTGCATAGTTAGGCCTTATGCTGGGGTCGGAGGATCCGGTGGTGCGTTAGATGCTGTTTACCGTCCCTGCGAGGGATGTTCCGGGGATCAACGTTATGTTGGTTTTTAGGCCTCTCGTAGGGGTAGTTTGCACCGTCTCTCGTAGCTGCTAGGCCCGATCGCACGTAGGACGTTCCGATTATGCGGTGAAAACCCTAAACTGTCGTGGATCGTTTTAGCTTTGTCCTGATCAAGCAGGATCCCCATGCCATTGCTAATCCATCAAGGACCATGGGGCGATCGGCTCTTTGAGCCGATCCACAGGGAAACCTGAGAGCCGATAAGGCTCGTATTTAATGTGCACGTGTCTACCATGCAGGAACAATCGAAGCACTAACACCTTCCTGACCAGGTCTAGGTCAGGTGGCACGCCCTAGCAACCGCCAGGACGCGCGCCAGAAGATTTGCGGGACGACGCGAGGTGCCAGGGATCCACTAAGCGGCCCTAGGAGCCTCCCGGCTCTTCGTGTTACTTAGCCAAAGCCCGTCGGGGGGTTTTGGAGGGTAACACATTGGCAATGTTCATAAGAGAATATGATAAAGTGGTATCTCGCTTGCCCGTATTTGATCGGCAAAACATAAATGCCGAGGCACCTCTTGAGTTCATAGAAAGACTAGAAGTAGTGATTGTCAAAGATAAAAGCATCAAAGTTATACCACAATCAATCATATTTTGAGACAAGCATATTATACTAAGAATGACAGTTGTGCTCTCAAGATAGTGCTCAAAGAAAGAATGGAGACACAACATAAAAGTAAAAGATTGACCCTTCGCAGAGGGAAGCAGGGATTAACATGCGCTAGAGCTTTTCATTTTTAAGACAGGAGTAAAATTATTTTGAGAAGTGTTTGTTGTTGTCAACGAATGGTAATGGGTACACTAACTACCTCATCAACCGGACTCCCAAGAGCGGCTCCCATGAATTATTTGCATGTTTATGTGGCACTCCTTCCAACCTTTCTTACACAAACCATGGCTAACCGAATCCTCGGGTGCCTGCCAACAATCACATACCATGAAGGAGTGCCTTTTTATTTAAGTTTTATTATGATGATGACACTCCCCCCAACCTTTGCTTACACAAGCCATGGCTAACCGAATCCTTCGGTGCCGTCCAACAATCACAAACCATGGAGGAGTGTCTATTTAAGTTAATTAATTTGGGACGGGAATCCCATTGCCAGCTCTTTTTGCAAAATTATTGGATAAGCGGATGTGCCACTAGTCCATATGAGAGTCCATCAAAAGTAAATGACAAGGTTGAAAGCTAAACACCACATACTTCCTCATGAGCTATGAAACATTAACACAAATTGAGAAGCATTTTGAAAGTTTTAAAGGTAGCGCATGAGAATTTACTTGGGATGGTTTGAAATGCCATGCATAGGTATTTATAGTGGACACTTTGGAATAACTTGGTTTTCATGTGTTTGGAAGCACGAGCAGCATTCCCGCTCAGTACAAGTGAAGGCTAGCAAAAGACTAGGGAGCGACAAATCAAGAGAGCAGTAACTGTCATAATCATGCTTGCGGCAAAATAAATTAACGGAGGCATAAAAGTGATACAAGAACTCTGAAGCAATATAAATCATTGAGGCTTAATTGACTTTTTGTTCAGTCATATGCATGCGTGAGCATGTGCCAAGTCGATATAAATGAATTATTCAGAGGAGGATACCACAATGCCATACTTACTTATGAATAAAACAATGCAAGCGAACATCCATGACATGCTACTCATATTAATAAATTGGAGCTAAACATGAGAGATCATGAACTACTAGACTTTCTCAAATAACATATACCTCACATGAACCAACTAAGCATGCTCACATGGATGAGTATATGTACAAAAATGAAAACAAATAGAGTTCATACCAGCCTCTCACCACAATCCAATTGTTGTAGATCGTCATTATTGCCTTTCACTTGTGTAGCTTGGATAATATGAAATGAAAACCACGCTCCAGCCACCGAAGACCATTGAACTCATGATGAACTTTACAAACCAAAGAAGAACAACAAATATTTTTGGTGTTTTCGAATTAGAAACAAGAACAAAAGGAACAAGCAAACAAAGCAAAATCTTTTTGGGTTTTCTTATGGCAAACTACCGATAGCAAACGAAGTAAAATAAGGGCAAAGAACCAAATAAACAAATGGTGAAGAGAAACAACAGAAATATTTTTGGTCTTTTTGTGTTTTAGGAGAGAAACAAAGCGAAAACAAAAGAATGTAAACTAAAAGAAACACAGAAAAGCAGGATGACAGAAATCTGCCAAATCCTGACAGCAGTACAGAAATCGAAATTAACAAAAATCTTCCATTGCTCAGACCAAAAAGTGTTCAACTAATGAAAGTTAGATAACAACCTGGGGCACATGCTCAAAAATTGGCAACTCAAAATAATGTTCTGGCTGTGCGTACGAATTTTTTTGGTAACAGCCCAGAATCTGTTTTTGGACAGCACTTCCCCAAATATCATCTCCTTCTCATTAGAAAACCATTCTAAGAAACTAAACAAGTATGTACAAGTATCCAGCAACCATAATATGCAAAGAATGAGTGATGCCGGTATACCTCCCCCCAAGCTTAGGCTTTTGGCCTAAGTGGAGTTCATTCCCACGGTCCCCATGAAGTGGTGTCTCCGTAGTACGACGAAGAACGACCCGGTTCCAGGTATGTGCTGGAGGAAACATCGGGGTATGTGACGGTGCAGTCGTAGGAGGGCTCGGCGTTCTCGGAGTCATGTTGCTGGTGGAATTCTTGTATCTTCATATGTTCCTCCACCTCCTCCTTAGTGAGCGACCATGATTGCCTGTCAATATTGAACAAACCTGGCTGGGGAAGAGGGATTTCCTTCTCATTCCCATCAGCAAACAACATTCTATAGACCATATTATCTATAGTGGAGTCAGTAGTAACAAAATGATGGCTCTTCATAGCAGCAATATCTAGTCTCCTAGGGGTTAATGGCACATCATTAGAATCAAGAGGGAGTCTTAAATGTGTTAAAATGCGTAGTGCAATAGTTCCTCCAAAAATAGGCCCCCTGCTAGACAGGCGGCGAGCAATAAGAGAACCAAGATGATAAAGTGTCTGTCCAGTAAGTGCAGCATTCAAGAAAGCAAGATGGTAGCTAGAGATATTGCTAGTATTTTCTCTACCCAGAATGCTAGTAGCAATGTAATATGCAAAATATTTAATGGCGGGGAGTTGAATGTTTCTTATCTTCCCGCGCTGAATGGTGCGGCAATCATCTTCGGTGATCCCTCGATAGAGCTCCAACAGGTCCCGGGGGTTGTCATCAATCCTCCTTGCTGTACCTACAGGGGCAATGTCCAATGCACGACAAAATTCTTCCAATTCCATAGTAACAGGATTATCATAGATCTTGAATGCAACTGTCGGCTCATATTGCGTGTTGTGGAACTTGAAGCTCTCAACGAAAATTTTGGTGAGCATGTAGTATTGCTCCCTTTCATCCCCCACGTAGGTGGCTAAGCCTGCCCTGTTGACAAGGGTGAAGAAGTCATCCAATATCCCTGCATTTGTCAGAAAATCATAACATGGGAAGGATGAAGCATTAGGAGCCCCATTGTCCTCCTCGGGCGCGAAGCTAGGCGCGATGATATCCTCATTGTAGGATCGCCTAATCTGAGTGGACGCCCTCGAGGGCCTACCGGTGCTGGTTGTTCCTTTCTTGAACAATTCTCCAAATTTGAATTTCTTCATCTTCCTCTTCTGAAATTTTCAACAACCATTATAAAATTTGATTTCAAGGTATATAATTGAGGGGAACTACTATAGGAACTTGCTAGAGTACTAAACATGCATCAAAACTAGTTTCTACCACTTAGAACAAGCATGCAAGCTCACTAAACATGTTATCTACAGCAGCAAAATATTCAAGATATACTCAACCAAACAAAATTCTAATTGGACAATCAAAGGAGTCACATACCAAGGAGTAAATGTGCCAAATTTCAGACAGAAATCTGGGCTGAGCAAGGAGATCGAGAAATCGCGAGTTCTTGAGCAGAAACGCGAGTGAGAGGAACTTGGTGCGAGTTTTTTCGGGAGAGAGAAGATGCTGGGAGGAAGAGATGAAGTAGTGGGGCAAGGAGGGGCCCACACCACAAGGTGGCGCGCCCACCTCCTTGGCCGCGCCGGCCTGTGGTGTGGCACCCTGTGGTGCCCCACAGGTCATCCTCTGGTACTCCCAGGTGCCTCGTCGAAAAATAGGACCAACGGTGTAATTTTCGTGAATTTTTGAAAACTTTGAAAAATGCACATTTCTGGGTATTAAATTAATTATTACTGCGCAGGAAAATGATTTCCAAAATCTTAACAACTAAGGCATATTGCAAAACAAAAAGGTGCTACAGCAAGTAAAACAAATAGAGGGAGAAAGAAAGAAAGAAATGTTGTTTAGCTCTCTTATGCATTAAAATATACTTGTTAACAAGGTTGATCAAGTCTTGCTACCAAATAAATTTTATATGACATAAGAAGAAATAAACCTCAAATCAATCATGTTACCTTATATTGAATTGATATGGATCCAATCACAAGAGTTTGATATTCTTCTTTAGGCTCATATATAGGACAATCAATGGTTCCCACTTTGATAGTTTTCACATTAAAAATTGTATTAACTCCACATACTTTATCAATCCTCTTGGGAAAATAGACAGTATGTTCCTTATCATCAACATTGAAAGTAACCATGCCTTTATTGCAATCAATAACAGCCCCTGCAGTATTAAGAAAGGGTCTTCCAAGAATAATGGACATATTATCATCTTCAGGCATTTCCAACACAACAAAATCAGTTAATATCAAGCAATGCTGAGTAACTTGAACATGAACATTTTCACATACACCAACAGGAATAGCGGTAGATTTATCAGCCATTTGCAAAGATATATCAGTTGGTATCAACTTATCTAAATCAAGTCTCTTATAAAGAGAAAAAGGCATTACACTAACTCCCGCTCCCAAATCACATAGAGCAGTTCTAACATAATTATTCTTAATAGAACAAGGAATAGTAGGTATACCTGGGTCGCCCAACTTCTTTGGAACTTTGCCATTGAAAGAGTAATTAGCAAGCATAGTGGAAATTTCCTCATTGGGGATTTTCCTTTTGTTAGTAACAATATCTTTCATATACTTTGAATAAGGAGGCAATTTAATAGCATCAGTCAAAGGGATTTGCAAAAATAAAGGTTTCATCCAATCACAAAATTTATTATAATGTTCCTCCTCCTTTGATTTTAGTTTCTTAGCAGGAAAAGGCATTTGCTTTTGAACCCAAGGTTCTCTTTCATTACCATGTTTCTCAGCAATAAAATCTTCTTTAGTGTACTTTTTATTTTTAGCAGGCTTTTCAGGTTCTTTTTCAATTTCTTCTTTATCAGGAGTATCATCCTTATCATTATCTTTATCATGTTCATTACCACTTTCAGTTTCAGCATCAGAAATAGAAATACTATTAGGATCATTAACAGGTTCAGAGGATTCTACAACATTCTTATGTTTCTTTTTCTTTTTCTTAGATGGAACACTAGTTTTAGTTAGTTGAGAATCTTGTTCAACTCTTTTGGGATGCCCTTCAGGATATAGAGGATCCTGGGTAGAAACACCACCTCTAGTTGTTACTTCATAAGCATGTTTTTCTTTAGAATTATTTCCCAACAAGTCATTTTGCACTTTAGTAAGTTGATCAATTTGAGTTTGAACCATTTGAAAATGTTTAACAAGTATCTTAACATCATTGGAGGTTCTCTCCACAATACCATGCAATTCACTAATAGCTCGAGAATTTTCCATTAAATGATTCTCTACTCTCATATTAAAGTTTTCTTGCTTAACAATATAATTATCAAACTCATCTAAGCATTGAGCAGGAGGTTTTGAATACGGAATATCTTCCCTAGTAAAGCGTTGAAGAGAGTGTACCTCAATCATGGATGAAGGGGGAGTTATCTCACATAAATCTTCTATAGGAGGTAAATTCTTCACATCTTCAGGTTTAATACCCTTCTCTTTAAGAGACTTCTTGGCTTCCCTCATATCTTCATCATTTAATTTAATCATACCCCTCTTCTTCACTATCGGTGTCGGGGTTGGTTCAGGTGTAGACCAATCATCATGATTCCGGCCTATTTTAGCCAATAATTCTTCAGCGTCGTCTGGAGTTCTTTTCCTGAAAACACAACCAGCACAACTATCCAGGTATGCCCTAGACTCAATGGTTAGTCCACTATAAAATATATCAAGTAAATCATGCTTTTCCAAATCATGGTCAGGCTGAGCTCTAATAAGAGAGCAAAATCTCGCCCAAGCCTCAGGCAATTTCTCTCCATCTTCCTGGTCAAAATTATAAATTCTCTGCAAAGCAGCATGTTGAGCACTAGCAGGAAAGTATTTCCGGAAGAAAACATCAAGCAATTCTTTTGGGCTTTTAATAGAACCAGGAGGCAAATTATTATACCAAGTTTTAGCATCATCATTTAATGAGAAAGGAAAAATTTTAGCGACAAAATAAGTACGCATCTTAATATCATCAGAAAACAAGCCACTAAGAGTAGATAACTCAGTCATGTGTTCAACAGCACTTTCTTTTTCAGTACCACAAAAGGGTGTTTTCTCAACAATAGCTATATGAGATAGATCAAGAGAAAAATCATAATCTTTATCCTTAATGTTTATAGGAGATGTGGCAAATTTAGGATCAGGAGACAGTTTATATCTAACAGCATGTTCTGCAAGCAACTTTTTAATTTTTCTTGCATCAGTAGTAGCATTGCATTTTTCAATAAAATCATCATCAAGCTCTACATAATCTTCATCAAGATCATCACTAGAATATTCAACAGACTCAGGTGAATTAACAGGTGTAGCAGCATTTTCATTAGGAGTTTCAGTATTTTCAATTTGTCTAGACTTAGCAATTGTAGCATCTAGAAAAGATCCTAACGAACCATCATTATCAAGCACAGCAGAAGCATCATCACAATTATGAGAGGAATTTTCAGATTCAGCAGAAGTACCAGCATTTGAAGCTTGTGGTGGTGAAACAAGTTTACTTATCACAGATGGTGAATCAAGAGCAGCAGAGGTACTAAGAGTTGTACCTTTTCTTGTAGTGGATGGTAATATGGCAATCTTAGTATCGCGAGGTTTACCCATAATGGAGACTTTGCAGCGAACAATATCAATCCAAGTGAACTTCCAAATAAAGCTATGCTCCCCGGCAACGGCGCCAGAAAATAGTCTTGATGACCCACAAGTATAGGGGATCGCAACAGTCTTCGAGGGAAGTATTACCCAATTTATTGATTCGACACAAGGGGAGACAAAGAATACTTGTAAGCCTTAACAGCGGAGTTTTCAATTCAGCTGCACCTGGAAACAGACTTGCTCGCAAGAGTTTATCAGTAGTAACAGTTTTATAGCAGCAGGAATAGTAAAATAACAGCAGCGGTGAAATAAAGACAACAGTTGTGATTATAGTAAACAGCAGGATTAAAATACTGTAGGCACAGGGACGGATTTAACGGGCGTTGCATGGATGAGAGAAACTCATATAACAATCAAAGCAGGGGCATTTGCAGATAATAATAAAACGGTATCCAAGTACTAATCAATCAATAGGCATGTGTTCCATATATAGTCGTACGTGCTCGCAATGAGAAACTTGCACAACATCTTTTGTCCTACCAGCCGGTGGCAGCCGGGCCTCTAGGGAAACTACTGGAAATTAAGGTACTCCTTTTAATAGAGTACCGGAGCAAAGCATTAACACTCCGTGAACACATGTGATCCTCACATCACTACCATCCCCTCCGGTTGTCCCGATTTCTGTCACTTCGGGGCCATTGGTTCCGGACAGCGACATGTGTATACAACTTGCGGTAAGATCATAAACAACGAATATCTTCATGAATCAATAACATGTTCAGATCTGAGATCATGGCACTCGGGCCCTAGTGACAAGCATTAAGCATAACAAGTTGCAACAATATCATAAAAGTGACATCTACGGATACTAGGCACTATGCCCTAACAATCTTATGACTATTACATGACCAATCTCATCCAATCCCTACCATCCCCTTCAGCCTACAGCGGGGGAATTACTCACACATGGATGGGGGAAACATGGCTGGTCGATGGAGAGGCGTTGGCGGTGATGGCGGTGAAGATCTCCTCCAATTCCCCGTCCCGGCTGAGTGCCAGAACGGAGACTTCTGGCTCCCGAGACGGAGTTTCGCGATGTGGCGGCTCTCTGGATGGTTTCGGCGATTTCGACTTCCCGTGCGTTTTTAGGTCGAGGCCGATAAGTAGTCCGAAGGAGGGCGTCGGAGGCCGACCGAGGGGGCCACACCATAGGGCCGCGCGGGCCCCCCCTAGGCCGCGCCGCCTTATGGTGTGGGGCCCTCGGGCCTCCACCTTACTTGTCCTTCTGGCTCCGTCGTATTCGGGAAAATAGTGCCTTCTGCATAAATTCCGAGGATTTTCCCGAAAGTTGGATTTCTGCACAAAAACGAGACACCAGAACAGTTCTGCTGAAAACAGCGTTAGTCCGTGTTAGTTGCATCCAAAATACACAATTTAGAGGCAAAACAATAGCAAAAGTGTTCGGGAAAGTAGATACGTTTTGGACGTATCAATCTCTCATGTTTAGTTCCAATTTATTAATAATGAGTAGCATGTCATTAATATCTGCTTGCATTGTTTTATTCAAGGATAGGTATGACATTGTGGTATCCTCCTCTGAATAATTCATTTGAATCGACTTGGCACATGCTCACGCATGCATATGACTAAACAAAAGTCAATTAAGCCTTGATGATTTACTTTACCTCAGAGTTCTTGTATCACTTTTATGCCTCCGTTAATTTATTTTGTCGCAAGCATGATTATGACAGTTACTGCTCTCTTGATTGTCGCTTCCCAGTCTATTGCTAGCCTTCACTTGTACTGAGCGGGAACGCTGCTCGTGCTTCCAAACCCCTGAAAACCAAGTCATTCCAAAGTGTCCACCATAAATACCTATGCATGGCATTTCAAACCATTCCAAGTAAATTCTCATGTGCTACCTTTAAACCTTCAAAATACTTCTCAATTTGTGTCGATGTTTTATAGCTCAAGAGGAAGTATGTGGTGTTTATCTTTCAACCTTGTCATTTACTTCTGACAGACTTTCACCAATGGATTAGTGGCACATCCGCTTATCCAATAATTTTGCAAAAAGAGCTGGCAACGGGGTTCCCAGCCCCAATTAATTAACTTTCATCAATAATTCTCTTCACATGTTTTGCCCTGATTTATCAGTAAGCAACTTAATTTGCAAATAGACACTCCTCCATGGTATGTGAATGTTGGAAGGCACCCGAGGATTCGGTTAGCCATGGCTTGTGTAAGCAAAGGTTGGGGGAGTGTCATCCATAACGAAACTAAAATACATGTGTAAACAAAAGGGAAGAGGGATGATCTACCTTGCTGGTAGAGATAACGTCCTTCATGGGAGCCGCTCTTGAAAGTCTGGTTGACGAGGTAGTTAGAGTGCCCACTATCATTCGTTGACAACAACAAACACCTCTCAAAATAATTTTACTCCTGTTTTAAAAATGAAAAGCTCTAGCATATGTTAATCCCTGCTTCCCTCTGCGAAGGGTCAATCTTTTACTTTTATGTTGAGTCACCATCCTTTCTTTGAGCACTTTCTTGAGAGCACAACTGTCATTCTTAGTATAATATGCTTGTCCCAAAATGTGATTAATTGTGGTATAACTTTGATGCTTTTATCTTTGACAATCTCTACTTCCAGTCTTTCCATGAACTTCAAAGGTGCCCGAGCATTTATGTTTTGCTGTACAAATACGGGCAAGCGAGATACCACTTTATCATATCCTTTTATGAACATTGCAATCTTGTTGATAGACATGATTCATGATGCTTATTATTAATTTGTTGGTACCTTTTCCATGATTGACATAGCTATTAGATGACTTTATTTGCATGTATCTTATTATGAATTGCTTAAGTACTTGCCCATATCATGAGAATATTTACATCATATGAACAAATGTGTTCGTGAAAGTTCTTTTATCGCACTCAGTTGTTAACTGAATTGCTTGAGGACAAGCAATAAGCTAAGCTTGGGGGAGTTGATACGTCCAAAACGTATCTACTTTCCCGAACACTTTTGCTATTGTTTTGCCTCTAATTTGTGTATTTTGGATACAACTAACACGGACTAACGCTGTTTTCAGCAGAATTGCTCTGGTGTCTCGTTTTTGTGCAGAAACTCAACTTTCAGGAAAATCCCGGGATTAATTTCAATGGACCTATTTTCACAGAAGAATAACGGAGCCGAAGACCAGAGGAGGGGGCCACGAGGCGCCCACCCCACCAGCGGCGCGGCAGCCCTGGCCGCGCGGCCTATGGTGGCGGCGCCTCGGGCAGCCCAGGTGCCCCCCTCTGGACTACTTAAGGGCTTCGACCTAAAAACGCACGGGGGGTTCGACCATATTTCCAGAGGACGTCCAGAACTCCGCCGCCATCGCGAAACTCCGTCTCCAGAAACTCCATTCTGGCACTCCAACGGGACGGGGAATTGGAGGAGATCATCTCCATCATCACCACCGACACCTCTCCATCGACCATCCATGATTCCCCCATCTATGTGTGAGTAATTCCCCCGCTGTAGGCCGAAGGGGATGGTAGGGAGATTGGATGAGATTGTTCATGTAATATTCATAAGATTGTTAGGGCATAGTGCCTAGTATCCGTAGTTGGTACTTTTATGATATTGTTGCAACTTGTTATGCTTAATGCTTGTCACTAGGGCCCGAGTGCCATGATCTCAGATCTGAACATGTTATTGATTCATGAAGATATTCATTGTTTATTGATCTTACCTGCAAGTTGTATACACATGTTGCTGTCCGGAACCCGAGGCCCCAAAGTGACAGAAATTGGGACAACCGGAGGGGAAGGCGGTGATGTGAGGATCACATGTGTTCACGGAGTGTTAATGCTTTGCTCCGCATTAAAAGGAGTACCTTAATTGCCAGTAGTTTCCCTAGAGGCCCGGCTGCCACCGGCTGGTAGGACAAAAGATGTTGTGCAAGTTTCTCATTGCGAGCACGTACGACTATATACGAAACACATGCCTATGGATTGTTTAGTACTTGGATACCGTTTTATTATTATCTGCAAATGCCCTGCCTTGATTGTTACATGAGTTCTCTTATCCATGCAACGCACGTTCATCCATCCCTGCCTACAGTATTTAATCCCTGTTTACTAAAATCACTACCGCTGTCTTTGTTACACCAGCTTATATTTCACTATCGCACGCTATAAAATTATTGCTATCGATAAACTCTTGCGAGCAAGTCTGTTCAGTGTGCAGCTGAATTGACAACTCCGCTGTTAAGGCTTACAAATATTCTTTGGCTCCCCTCGTGTCGAATCAATAAATTGGGTTTTACTTCCCTCGAAGACTGTTGCGATCCCCTATACTTGTGGGTCATCACTGGGTACAACGATGCTGATATGGCTAGCAAAGTTAAGGACATGATTTCATTCCTCGGATAGAACCCTGTCAGTTGGCAGTCACCGAAGCAACGAGTGGTGTCCTTCTCTTCGTGCAAGTCTGAGTACATCGCCGCCATCACCACCACCCGTCAGGGCATCTGGCTCAGTCGGCTCCTCAATGAACTATAGAACAAGAAGGCGCGAGCATCGAAACTGTTTTTTTTAATGGAAGGTCTTAGCCTAGCTTTATATATAAAGCCACGAACATCATAGAGTCATACAAACAAGTCACAAAACTCAAGTTACACACCAAAATAACACAAGCTCAAACATAGAGAGAGTACAATTATCACGCCTAGTCCACTAATCATCACGTAGTCTCGCATACAAGCTTCGCAAGGATCCCATCACTTCATCGATAGCTTGTTTGTCACTGGCCTTACTAAGCAACCTCCAATCCTGCAGGTAGATAATCATTTTGAAGATACAGCTAGCCGGGTGCGAGAGGAATTTTTTTCAATACTCATCTTATTCCTAATGTTCCAGAGCGCCCAACACATTGCGGATAAACAAGTCCAGACTATTCTAC
Organism: Lolium multiflorum; assembly: GCA_030979885.1. Taxonomy (NCBI): domain Eukaryota; kingdom Viridiplantae; phylum Streptophyta; class Magnoliopsida; order Poales; family Poaceae; genus Lolium; species Lolium multiflorum. The sequence continues at coordinate 265,880,147 of CM061753.1, forward strand.
ACGTCCTGCCCGACAAGCTTTACGCAATCGCCATAAGGTCCCCTACCCCAACAGGGTTGCAGGCACAGCCAAGCAGGTCCCTCACACATGCCCACATGAATTTGGCAAGTGAGCACTGGAAGAATATGTGATTGGAATCCTCCCATTATCCACATAGCACAAAAGCGTCATTCGACGGCCCATGTCTCTTCCAGATCTGGTCGCTGGACGGTAATCTACCCCTAATCAACTGCCAAAGAAAGATTTTGATCTTGGTAGGAATTTTAGCTCCTTAAAATGGACCGAGGTCCCACTGTTACAAACCGCATGGTACATGGAGCTAGTTGAGAAGCACCCCGATGCCTCCAACTTCCAAGAAATGACATCACGTTCCCCGTTAAGCCTAACAAACACAATCTCTCAGGACAGGTTCTCCCAATCTATAACCTCATCCACCCCAAAGGTCCCTCGGAAACTCAGCTCCCATCTAGAATCCCCTCTTGCCTGGTGGACTAGGATGTTCGGGTTTGAAGCAATGGCAAATTAGTTGGGGTACCTCTCACCCAAGGGGCCACGACCAATCCAAGCATCCAACCAAAAGCTCATCGCCTGCCCATTGTTGACACGGTGTCTGGCCCCAAGCTTAAACAGGTGTTTGATCTTCTGGATACTATTCCAAACTTGAGAGCCTCTCGTATGACTAGCGGTGAAAATATCGCCGTCCATGAGGCATTTAGCCTGAATAAGCTCTGCCCAGAGCTCCTACTCGTTCTGGTATGATTTCCAAACCCACTTCATCAGAAGGACAATGTTCATGAGCTTAGTGTTAAGAATCCCAAGACCACCCTGATCTTTGGGCTTACACACCATCGCTCAATTGACCATGCGAAACTTCCTATGGTCTCCCACTCCTTCCAAGAAAAATCTGCATCTGGATTTATCCACATTTGCGTGTGTCCCGTCGTACAGGAGATACAAGCACGTGGCAAAGGTCGGAAGGCTGGAGAGGCAGGCATTAGTCAACTCTAGCCTTGCCACAGAAGACAAAAATTTGCCTTGCCATGAGTCAACCCTATGCCCCACAACACCCGTTAAGGGCTCCCAGTCCTTGAGTTTCAGGCGTCTATCACTAACTGGCAGGCTAAGGTACGTAATCGGGAACACACCCAACTTGCAGTTGAACAAGTGAACAATCCTCTATTGTTCAGCATGGTCGACCCCCAAGACAACCACCTCGCTCTTCGTGAAATTGATCTTAAGAGCACACATATTCTCGAAGCACAACAGAAGAAACTTAAGATTCGCAATCCTGACATCATCCGGTTGTATCATAATCAAGGTGTCGTCGGCATATTACAGATGAGAACCCCCTCCTAGCGATCAAGTGGGGCACCAACCCCTAGATATGGCCGGCCTCCCTAGCCGATTCTACAATCCTGGCAAGAGCATCTGCCATCATATCGAAAAGCAGGGGAGAAATCGGATCTCCCCGCCTGACACCCCTAGCATTCCTAAAATAAGGGCCAATCTCGCCATTCATGTTGATATCAGTTTTTCCTCCCGAGACCAGCTGCATCAACCGATGGACCACCCTAGGCTCGAAGCCTTTACATGATAGAACCGTACAGAGGAACTCCCAGTTCACTCTGTCGTACGCCTTCACGAAGTCCAACTTCAGAAAGATGCCCCCAAGCTTCTTTGTTCTCACTTCGTGGATAATCTCGTGCAACGCCAAAACCCCCTCATGAAGGCTTCGTCCCTTGATGAAGGCCATCTGGCATCTATCAATGGTACGGTGGGCTATCGGGGAAAGCCTAATCGTGTACGCCTTAGCAACAGACTTAAAAATAACGTTAATAAGCGCAATGGGCCTGAACTGTTTGATCGTGTCAGCCTCAGGAACCTTCGGGATGAGAGTCAGCAGCCCAAAGTTAAGTCTAAAAATGTCCACCCTCCCCAACGCAAAGTTGTTCAGGAGGTTAAGAATGGGCTCTCTTAGAACTCCCCAGAAGTTCTTGAAGAAAGCCACCAGAAGCCCATCCGGACCAGGCATCGAGTCTGGCCTCATACCTGCCAATACTTCTCGAACTCAACAGCGGTAAAGGTGATGGACAGGCTTGTATTGTCCTCACTAGAGATCTGTCTCCCCAAAGGCCAGATCCCCTCGTGTAACGAGACAACACATGCCTCTCCCTTACCACCCATGAGATCCCGATAAAACTGGTAGATGTGGGTTTGAAGCCCCAGCTGATCCGACACCTCCCATGTGGTCGCAATCAGGCTAGAGATCATGCGCTTACGACGCCTCCCATTTGCAACTGCATGGAAAAAACGCCGTATTCACATCCCCTTTAAGGATTTAGTTGATCATCCCCCTCTGACGCCAGTATTCCTCGTCTTCTCTGGCAAACTGCATAAGTTGGTCCTCGAGGAAGTATCAGAAAGCCCACCCTTCCTCGTCCAGACCCACTGAGTTAGCAATCCCATCCAGCTCAGTGATGCGACGAAGGATCCCTTCCTTAACAGCCTTTTTCTCCTTCCCTAAATTCGCCCCCAGCCTTTTAGGACTTGTCTAGTCCCCCTCGACCACGCCTGCCAAAAATCTACTAAATTCCGGCAAGGACCAGTCAAGGCCGCCAACTCAGTCAGCTTATCGGACAACATATCTTTAAAACCTAGTCACTCCAGCCACCAAGTTTGAAAGAAGAATCGGTTGGACCTCACCGGACTCCTCTCCCCGGAGGAGAGAAGGATCGAGGTGTGGTTCGACCCGATCCTAGTCACCGCGGACAGCGAGCACAAGGGGTAGCACGCCTCCCACGATAGCGTCACAACAAATCGGCAATCCCCCTTAGGAAGAACCTTGTGTTCCATAACCGTCGTAAGCATACCGACACCCGGTATCATGTGATTCTAGACTATGTTGCGGAGGGTCGTCTTGAAATCGACTACGTCAACACAAAGCCCAGCTTGCTGATCTTCTGACCAAAGTTCTCGAACGTGTTTGCTTCCATGAGCTAGGGAGAAGAATTGGCATCATTAAAATAATGTACAAGACAAGGTTAAGAGGGAGACGTGTGATAAGAACTTCGTAACCATATCGTCAGTTAGCCTAGTTTGTGAATTTAGTCTTTTGAGTCGATAGACATGGACACGTTTTGAGTGTAACCGTGCAGCCTAAGATGTGCATGATCACATCGGGTTCATTTTCTGATTTTGTACCATCATGACTTAGCACGATTGGTCTTGTGGGTGTTAAGGTTCATGCACTAGCCACTTGAACCAAAAGTCCAACGGATACCATGTTAAGGTTCATGCACTAGCCACTTGAACCAAAAGTCCAAACTGATGGAAATGGATAGGCAATCTACTTATACACGTCAACAGTGGAATGGCGCTAGTCAACCGGATCGAGCACTTTGGTAGGACACATTTTCCCTTTTGTCTCAAGTAAAAGGAAGAGAAAGAGACAAAAGCCGGATGTTTTACACGACACTAAATCCTTGTGTTCATCGTTTTCATTTATTTGTTTAGCATCGAGTTGGAGGCGAGATTGAGAGAGTGGGGGCTGACAAAACTAGTGTCAGTTATAAATCCTTTTTCGGATCAAGTGTCTATTTTAGCTTTATCGTATAATGTCAACTTTATCGTTGTTAGGCACGAAGAGTATAGCACTTTTAAAATGGGTGTAGTATACTACATTGTGAATGCACGATCTTGTGTACATTTCTTTTGCTGAGGGAACGATCTTATGTACATTTAGTAGTTGGCTACATATAAATTTGACCAATATTTCGAAGCATTTCCATGTCATGTCAATGCATTTTCTGACATGAAAAAGTTTTCTAACAGGAAATGGCTAAATCCTACTCCTCCATCTCCGAGATCGTGCGGTGGGAAATCCTTATCACATCCAGTCATCAACAACAACTGCCACCCAAAGACCAGTCGTAGCAGCAACCACACTGCAATTTCACAAGACCTTGTATACAGTATAAAAAAGCAACAACGGTCGCAGCTTTCCTCTTCCCCAGGTGAGCCAGCCAGCGAGTGCGCCACCACAACAACCAGATCTCCGCCTCGCCGGCTGGCCACCCACATCCCCACCCACCACCATGAGGAGCGGCGGAGCGGGCGCGGCGGCCGCCGTGACGCGCGTGGCGCAGCGGGTGGTGGCCCCGTCGGCGCCCACGCCCGGCGGCGAGCTCCCGCTGTCCTGGCTCGACCGCTACCCCACGCAGCGCGCCCTCATCGAGTCCCTCCACGTCTTCAAGGGCCGCGCCGCGGGCGACGACGCCGGGGAGTCCCCGGTCGAGGCCATCGAGCGCGCCCTGGCTGCCGCGCTCGTGAGCTACTACCCCATCGCCGGCCGCCTCGCGGCGAACGACGCCGGCGAGCTCGTCGTTGACTGTACCGGCGAGGGCGTGTGGTTCGTGGAGGCCACGGCCTGCTGCACCCTGGAGGAGGTGGACTACCTCGAGTACCCGCTCATGGTTCCCAAGGACGAGCTCCTGCCGCACCCCACCTACCCCGCCGACGACCCCCTCGCCGAGGACTCCCTAATCCTTCTCGTCCAGGTAATTTAGCTTTAGCGAGATGTCAAAAATTCGATCTTTTCCCCCATTAGAATGAGTCCATCCATGTCCGTGTTCTGGGAGCAATTCTTGAGAGAGTCAACAGCGTAGCTAGCAGCAATGGCGTTTAACTGATTGCTCAATTCCCCAATTGACGCAATGCAGGTGACGAAGTTCGAGTGCGGCGGCTTCGTGGTCGGGTTCCGGTTCAGCCACGCCGTGGCGGATGGCCCGGGCGCGGCGCAGTTCATGTCGGCGATGGGCGAGATCGCGCGCGGCCGGTCGGCGCCGTCGCTGGAGCCGGCGTGGGGGCGCGAGGTGATCCCGAGCCCGCCCGCGGCCTCCGTGGGCCCGCTCCCGATCCCGACGGAGCTCCGGCTGCAGTACCTGGCCATGGACATCTCGACGGAGTACATCGACCACTTCAAGGCCCGGTTCCTGTCGCAGACGGGCCACCGCTGCAGCGCGTTCGAGGTGCTGATCGCCAAGGCGTGGCAGGCGCGCACCCGCGCCTTCGCCTTCGCCAGGGGCTCCCCCGTGCACGTCTGCTTCGCCATGAACGCGCGCCCGGCGCTCCGTGCCCCCCGCGCGCTCCCGCACGGCTTCTACGGCAACTGCTACTACATCATGCGCGTGTCGGCGCCCGCGGAAGCCGTCTCCGACGCGCCGCTCAGCGACGTGGTGCGGCTGATCCAGGAGGGCAAGAAGCGGCTCCCCGCCGAGTTCGCGCGCTGGAGCCGCGGCGAGCTGGACGCCGACCCGTACCGGATCACCTCCGACTACCGGACGCTGCTCGTCTCCGACTGGTCGCGCCTCGGGTTCGCCGAGGTGGACTACGGGTGGGGCGCGCCCGTGCACGTGGTGCCGCTCACCAACCTCGACTACATCGCCACCTGCATCCTCGTCCGCCCCTCCGCGCACAAGCCCGGCGCGCGCCTCATCACCCAGTGCGTCGCCGCCGACGGCGTCGACGCTTTCCACCGAGACATGATGCGACTCGACGACTGAGCTGATGCTCATCCATCGAGGCCGCCCCGCATTGCCGGCCGTCGGTAGCTGCTGCCGCCTGTCGGAGCAGAGGAAACTATACCGCTTCTGCTACACCGCGATACATACATAATACGCGGCCTGTGACGCAGAGCATCGTTGTAATGTTTGATTGATTCGTTGTATTCGATTGAATTCCTTCGTTTTGCCAGTTTAGCGATTGTTCTTCGAGAGTTCGAGATGGTTTACCAGTCTGGTTAGCTGTTGCTGCTTGCCAAGAAGTTCTGCAACGATCGATGTTGACATCGAGTTGGTGGGGAGCCGCTGTCTCCCCTAGCAAAGCAGGACTTGAGTAGCAAGCAGGAGGAGCAAGCTGCGACCTGACATGGGCTTCGTCTACCTTGCGTCCCAGTCAATCGCCATCCTGGTTTGTTGAGCTCCGGTGGCGTGCGTGGCGTGGGTGTTAAAAATCGATGCTTTGCTTCTTCTGTTCATCTCGGTGGCTTTTGGTGCGATGCCGATGTTTTCCACTAGCACGCGTGTGCTGGTGTGTTTGGCTGGTGATTCGGTGCTTCAATAAAGAAGAAGCCGTTGCTCGTGTTCCAGAAGCTTGGCTGCTGGCCGCGCCATTAAAGAAGAAGAAGAAGTCTTCTTCTTCCCGTGTTTATTGCCGAGCTTAGCTGGTGCCGTATCATTTTGTTGGCTTCTGCCAGCTTAAACCCTCTCGCTTCTGAATTGTGAACATGGTTCGGCCGGTAGAAGAAGTTTGGGTGAGGGAATTGACGGGTGCCCAACTACCACCGGAGTCCTCACATCTCTCTGTCGGTGCGGTGGCCGGTCGGTGCTGGCTGCCGTATAGCGGCGTGTGCCGACAAAAACGATAAAATTGACACAAAAAGTCGACACAAAATAACCTGGTTCTGAAATCAATTCCACAAGTAACCTTGTAGAACATCCCCATCTGTGTCCCTACATGGTGTCTGGCAACAGCGCCGGATCATGCCTATGGGGGCACCGACACGGCCTACCGCGTTTGGGGCGTCTCTCTTCAGCCACGCCCCCGATACGGCGTCCCTATTAGATTTTTGACTTACTTTTTTGCGACTAGAAAATTATGGAAATGAAAACACACTGTGGAAATCAAATAGAAGATGGATCCCCCGCCGTTGGCGGCCGCTATTCCACGAAAGATCACGAAGTCCTCCTTCCTTTTGTTCCCAGCAACTCGTTCCTTCTAGAGCTTGATCTTCTTCTTGCTTCTTCATCAACATCGCCCACCTTGCATCACTATAGGATGCGTCAGTTTAGATGTGCTCGTGGAAGAGCTGAATTGATAATCATCCGAGTAAGAACATATCACAGGTTTGTGATACGGCAAAATTGGAACAGGGTGGATCATACTCATTTAGCACCCATGAAAAACATCATGCCCAGATGAAAATCCATCACAACCATCATCTTGGCATGATTTCCACACCAACACCATGGAGTTCCAGCCCCGGGGGCAACCCTTGCATCCTTCATCTTTGTCGGCTTATCAACATGATCCGAGCAAGGCAAACTCATAGCCCCTACCAAGCTAGACAACTAACGCAATAATAAATCACAAAGAATCGACGAGGGTTTTTATAGGACCGACTGAGGAGAAATAGCGGGAAAGAAGTGACGGGAAGGAGAGGGGCTTACGGCGCTGGCCCAAAGCGGCAAGAGCTTATGTCTCTAGCCTCGACAGGTAAGTGCTTTACTCGGCCTTCCGTTGTGCAGGGTCCGCCCATGCGCTAACCGAAGCATCATCGAGCTGTTCCGCACCTACCGCGCTAGCATTGAGAGGTTACCCCTTAACACGCTTGGCATGAGCGGCCGTGTATTATTCGTGTAAAATCCTAAAATTGTGTATTATTTGCAAAATTTGATCTTTTCTTGTCTATTTCATGGCTTGGAAAATTAGGGCCCGATCCACCCTACCTTCATATGGGTTTAAAACTATTTTTTTCGAGATTGTTTATAAAACTTAATTTACTCGTTTAAAAATCACCATTTAGTCTTACCTTAACTTAACTGGCTTATACTCTACTCTAGAATCCTCTAAGTGACTAATTGTTTTATTTATGAAGCTGTGTACATACTTAAGAAGGTATGGACAAATAAACATATAAATGATAGTAGTCATGAATTTATTTGCTTAAGAATGTTTTATTTATTGTTTTCTTATAGTTAGAGTTAATTTTGTTGTAACGGCATATTTCCTTAATCCTCTAAGTCACAAGTCACGCGAAGCCGACACGCGGCATGTCGCCCATGGGCATGTACTTATAGAGGGACGGCCAAGAGATTTTGGGGAAGATTTGAATTTCCACGAAAACAAAGCTAGGGGAGAGCGGGAAGAAGACGAGTGGTAGGTGCTAATTCCTTCATCTCCTTGTTGATCATGCAGAGCAATGGACTGCTAGGATTTGCCTTGCCACGGATTGCTGACATGGACAACGCATGCACCATGCAACTGATTAAATAGCCAGTAATCAAGGGCTTAATTGGATGCAGTTATTTGTGGACTGTACAGGAGGAAGGGCACCTCAATTCTCGGGGGTAGTTATTGCCTTATTGGTAGTTATTATTGATTGTAAAGTTCCCGAGGGAGGGTTTTTCCGGAATTCGAAGAAGAAGCCCAATCTGTGACACAAGGAACGAGCTCTAGAATTAACATTTGCTTCCGTTTCCTTTGCTCCAAGCTATGCCTCCAAACATTTTTCTCTTGTGCCTTTTCTTCATATGCTTATCGTTACTAAATATTTACACCGTTATATTTAGTCAAATGCTCCAAAGCAAATGCATACTGATGCAACAACGACACAAGGAAATCCTAGAAAATCCACTAAGCAAAGTATATCAAATCCTAGAAAATCCACTAAGCAAAGTATCTCAAATCCTAGAAAATCCTCTAAGCAAAGTACATCACTACATCAGTCGTGGCTCATCGTCTCCACCAACAGCGTTGTTAGGCAGTGAAGGCCATGTACAAGTGACCCTAGCGACTTATGTCCTTCTCCTGGCTAGGCTAGTGCCTTTTTCCGAACGACGTAATGAAACGATGCAAATCTACTTCTCCTGATCTTCTTTATATGGCCATGGCAAAAAACTGAGCAAGTAGCTACCGAGCAAGGAATTTTATTTAAGAAAAACAATTGATAAGCTAATCAACTAATTACATGTGCGCTAGAGATTAAACACAATAAAGCAAAACGACTGGTAGGCGCTAATTTATTCATCTTCCTAATGATTATGGGGAGCAATGGACCTTCTGGATTTATCGTTGGTAGCTATTATGGACTGTACGGGGAGGAGAGCACCTCAATTCTCTAGAGGTAGTCATTTTGGACTGTAGGGCCCTGGGGGAGGGCTTCGTGCTGCAAGGAATGAGCTCCAGAATTATAACGTTTGCTTTCTTTTCCTTTGGCCTGATCAAATTATCATCTCTGCATGGATAAGAAGCTAGCCCTGGGATTTTCTTTTTCTTCTGCTGGCTGTTCAGGTGCATGTGGTTGCTAACACCATTATATTTAGTCAAATACTCCAAAGTAAACTTAGTTTGATACGACAACAACAACATAAGAAAATTAAAATTCTCGAAGCAAACACGATCGTCGACCCTGGGATCAGCGTCACAGTCAACAGCTGTTACAATGGCGGGAGAGTGTCAAGCAGTGAAGGCCACATACAACTGATGGCGATTTTTGTCCCCCTCCTTCTCTTGGCTACGGCTTGGCTCTTGAGCAGCCAGTGCCTTTTCCAAACGTCCTAATGCAACGATGCAAAGTTACTTCTTGTCTTCTTTATATGAGCAATCAGCATGTGTGCTCGAGATTAAATTTGTTGAAAAAACCTTTGCTGCTTTCTTGTACAATTAGATCATTAAATGTTAATCTGAAAAAAACAGAATTTTGGCATACCCTACGCTCTTTTTTGGACATCTTTGTCACACAGCAAATATTTGACAATAAAGGTGCAGAGAGCACAACACTTGTGGCATCTAAAGACGGATACAAATTAAGGGCAGATGTTACAAAACGTGCAAAGGAGATAAATATTACAAGTCCTGACTGTTGTACAACACAGGCCACAGCCAGCCAAGATGCAGAAACACCAGAGCATGCCCGGTCACGACGGGACAAAGAAGCAGCTAGTCAGCGATGGAGTCCGCGGTGACCAGGCCGTGACGTCCTGCTCAACACCGGGCAGCATCAGGACCCCTCCCCTGATGCACTAGACCAAGTGACGGAACCTGCAAATCACATAAAAAGAAATTATTATCAACATGTTTGGTTATTACTGATACTATCATTCCGTAGATAGAAACCATTTCGCTATAGAGCAAGTTCACAAAAGAACACATCAATATAGTCAGGCATGAATATCTGCCGCTCAGATACAAGGCGACATGTGTGCATGCGGAGATGGGATGTAAACTTTGACAGTAATCTCTGGAATGATTTTCTTTTCCCAAATGAAAGGTTTTTTTTTACATTGTCAAAGCAACAAGTGTGCATGCAAACATGTCACTGCCTATTTGGTACATGCAACAGCAGCCACAGCTAGAATAGACAGGTAGCTAGTTCTCAGGTTTTAGTACATAGCTACTGAAGACAAAACAAAAGAGAGATCAAAGCAGCTCCCAGGTCTAGGAGCTCATTATATACAAATAAGTTTACACTATGACATTGAGTAACTACCTGCAAACCAGTGTGTCGTGGCTGCAACTATCACAACCCTGGAGCTTTGTGAATCCTTCAGTATACATACACAGTACAGGTCCTGGAGAAACTTCCAAGTCAAGACACGAGATAGCAAATAACAGAACCCTTCATATTAAATAAGAATTCAAGCTATAGGTTTAGCCCACATCAAATAAAATTTGATTCAAGGTTGATATTGATTAACTCCACTAAACCAAAGACAACTAGAAAGACACATCTTTCTATACAAAACACTCATCCCATTCAAGCAAACATTCAGCAAATAGACCAACCGAGACAATAGCCACTTGGCATTTCAAAAATAAAGCCACGTTGCTGGTGCAGCGTTCTCATGGACTAAGGATACCCATCAGCTAAACTTGATAACTATCAGAAAGAGTATGATAGCCCAGCCTGTAGCAGCATCAACAGTTCAAAACCCACTAAATAAGAAGATCAGAAGGGTACAACAGTACCAACAGTAAAGCGCCAGTAGCATAGGCTCACAAAGGAGGTAGAGGTGAAACAATCAAAACTCAATGTCATCTTCTTTTCTTTAGTTAACAACAACATATCATGGCAAAAGCATGCTATTCAAAAGAATTAACATTGACATATTGAAAGTATACCGTGATTATGCTTAAGCAACAAACAGCCACATAGAAAAAAAACTCACATAAAAAGATTCGGAAATGCAGGACAGGTTGCCCCAAATCTATGCTTAAGCACTAACCTGATCATTGGGGTTTGCGTTTCTCAGTATGATGGGCTGCGCGACAACTCCTGGGCAAGGGACATCCATGGCGCTGTTGGGGTCCAGGAGATTGGCGAATATCTGCAGCTATGGCTAAGGGTCACATGAACCATTCTCAGTGACGAACCCGATCGCCTGCTCTAGAAGTGGACCGCGAGCGGCGAGTACACCGCGCGCTCTGCCTACATGGCCACGTTCCATGGCTTGACGCCATCGCCCTCCTAGAGGCACACCTGGAAATTCTGGGCACCACCCAAGGTGAAATTTTTCACCTGGCTCACCCTACAGGACCGGTGTTGGACCGAAGCACGGCTGGCAAGACGAGGGCTGCAGCACCACCCAAGGTGTTTGCTTTGTGACCAAGACCTGGAGAACATGCGACACCTGCTGATCGAGTGTCCCTACTCCAAGCAAATTTGGCACTAGGCGCTGTCGTGTCTAGGGATGATCTGCAGAATCCCTAGCAACAACGACGCCATGCTAACCAATTGGCTTGACAAAGCTTTGCAAGCAACCCCGAAACCGCTACGCAAGGGACTGGGAACCGCTGCCCTGCTGATACCCTGGATGATATGGAAGCATAAAAACGACTGCGTCTTCGATAGGGCACAGCCATGTATCCAGCAGCTGATGGCCAAGGTGAAGGAGGAGGCTACCTTATGGGCTCAAGCTGGCGCCCTTGGGCTTAGAGTTGTGCTCCATCCAGATTGGGATGTACACTAGAATATCTTTAGTTCATGCAATTTGTCTCCTAGGAGACCTGTAAACAAACTTCTACCTTTTCAATGAAATGAAACACAAAGGTCCTTTGCGTTTTCTCGAAAAACTAGCCATTCATCTACCAGCCTACAAAGTTGAAGTGTTTTTTTTTTCAGAAAAGGCAGGAACATTCATCTACGACTTTTAGCCGTTCTTTGTCCATGCATCGTGAGTGGTGGAAGTATCTCCCCTGAAAAACCCACTGCCCATCATCACAGCTGCCTTGGGCTCTACCACAATCCTAGGATATCTAAGGTTTTCCCCATACACACACAAAAACATAAAGCAACAGTGTTCCATCAGAAAGAAAGAAACAGACGCGAGGTCCAGGAAGGATGCACCATCGACCTCACCGGCGGTGGAGGCACATGGGTCAATAAGCAGCACCAGCAGCCTGCCGCCCCCAGCATCGGAGAAGACCAGCCGCAGTCGGTCGACCTGCTTGTTGCCAAGGAGGCACACCTGGAGGAACAAGTTTCTGGATGCAGCCACACCGCCCAGGCTTCTAGGGCCTGACATGCATACAAATCAAGTAAATTGAGGGCATCAAGGAATTTGAAACTGGCAACATGTACAAAAGGTATAATCAATAAAAGAAATACACACAAAACCATGTCAAGCATATATTTAAGTATGATCAAACACCGAGACCAGAAAATTTGATCATGTATTTCAAACCTAAAGCACACATGGAATGTGTCAGGTGTAAGACTTTACCTTATTGTAGGCCAATGCAAAGGACACATCACCTCTCGTGCGATAAATTTCATTGGGCTGCATAGTATAGAAATGTGTTAAACTCAAAACTACCTCTGGACGGATCTCCAAATACGTTATCGCAATCAGATAGAAAACATACTTATATGTTTCACTAACAATATTCCACATTTCTACATTAAACGGATTCATGCCAATGTAGTAAAAATAAAGAGCATCTGAAACAAGAAGACGAGCTAAACATCTTTTCATGAAGCGACAACCTCTAACAACGGCACATATGATGAATGCAAAACAAGCAGGTTTGTTGAATTTAATGAAGAAGCAAAAAAAAAAACATAGGACAAGTAAATACACACAAACTGATGTTAGCTAGAGTAATATATACACAGTAAATAAAAAAGCAAAGAATAAGGAACAATGGATTATACATGCTGACAGCTGAATGAGCCTATAGCAGACATGCTAATAAGATCCAGAAACAACAAAGCAAGGACAAACACTGAGTGTGGTCATTAGAGAGAGCTGCAACAATGATACAGGCTAAGATTTGATCTTCTTTGGTGTTATATGTGTCTGCACCTTGCAGCTACCTATAGCTTTACTTCAGTACATAGATCAGCAAATGCAAAATAAACAAAGTAACCATGAGTAGGGACTGGTCTTTTCACACCACCATTACCCAGAATCAGCAATGCACATTACATTTATATCTGGTACCACAACTTAACCAAAATATGCCAAGCATCAAATAACTGTGTATATGTAAGCAACATCTAATCAACCATATGTAGCCTTTCAACCAAAGGCTAATCAAATAGAAAACTTGCGATTTATATACTAGGACTACAAACTCTACCTGGTCTGTAAGAAACTTGCGAGCTATATACTCATGAAGTCGCCTTGAGCAGAACTCCCGAGACATAAATCTGCATACACGATCAAGAGATAAGAATGATTCTTTGTTGGCCATCATTTGTAACATCCAGATATACACAAATGATACCGGAGAAATAAAAACCCAAAAGATGCTCTCGTACGGGCAAGCTACTACAAATAGTCAACTAGGAAAATACCTTTAGTTTTGGAGTGAATATTATTCTCAGATGTTGTTCAGAATAACTTTAGTATGCTCCAGGAGAATTTATTGGGAATGTCAAGGAATAGATATTAATCCTTAACACATTGGTCAAATCTAATTTGGCAGTGTCTAGGAAGTATTTCACATGTCTGCCTCCTGTAAGATGGATAAGAGAATGAAGGAGGGGAAACTGGGTGAGCTAAAAAATATGCATTGATGTTAAATTACAGATAAAAACTTGCATCCTATTTATGAAAATACTGAAGAAGCAAAACAGAAAGAATCCATAAAACAAATGATCAAGGTTTGCATCCAAAATACAGCAAAATGTATGAACAAAGCTTTATTGTAGAAGAAATACCATGCCAAAACTGAAAGAGTAATCATCATTCATGACAATAACCTACTATTTCTTATGGTGTTCTATACTGCTCTAGAGATTTAACAACTTCATAGGCTATTTTTATTTGCACACTTGATGCTTAATTGCTTCCTCAAAAAATTATACCTTGACTGTCTTCAGTAAAGCAAAAGGCATGGACAAGAATACTCAGCTTGGCAAATATATGAATAGCAGAATAAGCATAAATGAATCAGCATGGATCTTCCATGAGCAATCCTGAAGGGGAAATGAGCAAACTACCAAGGACATGACATCTCACCGTATCATTTCCCTGCATGTGTCTTACAAATTCCACAACGCCATCTATCCTATAACATGGAGAAAATAAGACTGCGTTACTACGGTCTCATATATCTAAACATCAATATGCAGAGACAAAGAGTCAGCTTTATCAGTTGTTTTATTCGCAAAAAATATATATATACAGTGGAGTCCTAGCAGATACTGTATTAACTTTCGAGAACAAAGCCCGCTCTCGACGGGAGTCCTAGCATTTCCAGCTAGTTGCATTCCAAGCTGTGCTAGCGGTGGTCTCTAAGGTTGTCATTACTAGATGTCTAAATGTAGACCTACCTGAATACATAAATAAGAGAAAACATACAGTGAGTGTAAATATTGCCATTATATTAACAGTAAGATTTTTTTGTTCAATAAATACTGGAAACATAAATAAGAGAAAACATGATATGAGCGTAAATAAGGAGTATAATTATGGACTATATATTAACAGTAAGTTTTCTTTGTTCAATCAATATTGAATACATAAACAAGAGAAACAAGCTATGCATAAATCAAAAATGAGAAAACAATCCCTAAACCAAAAGTTTGTTTTAAAGATCCATCCTTCCTGGCACAAAGAAATCATCTCCCTCCCTATACATGCTATGAGCAACTTGGATCCGAGCAATAATTTTCTGCATGCATCAGTCATGTATTTTGCTAGAGACGTTCACGAGTAAAGAAGTTTCTGGGGACTGGTTTAGTGAACAAAAAGAAAAGATGCCTAAACTATGATTTCCATTGTTTTGGACAGAAGACGGAATATCTCCAGTACATGATAAACCTAGAACCGCATATGGATAATTCCATGTTTCAATAGATAGTATATGGCAAACGAAGTACATACAAGTATGGTAAGAAAATGTATGCACTCACGAGAATTAACCGTAAACTTAATTTCGTAAAGCATATTATATGAAAATATGGATTACAAACTGATTAAAAATATCAAATTTAAGATGAGTAAGCAAAAGCTGAGTATATAAAATGGCACAAATTCTAAGTTTCAAAAGACGGCGTTAGTAATTTTCTGTCGTGATTATTAATTCACTAACACCATGTGTGATGAAAAAATATAGCTTTCTAGCTAATTATACAATGCTGGCACAAACAGTTGCATATCCAAACAAAAGTTAGAAGTAGTACTGATTAAGTTCCTAATTCTAGTTAAACTATATAAAGAAGCAGAAAACTTGTCAGTTGCACACTCACTGTAGCTTTCTTGCCAAATTACAACACTGCCATAAACAAATAAATAGTGGCATCGAATATAACAAAACAGAAAAGTACTCACATCCAGGTCCTACTTCTATCTAGAAATCAAATTCCTTATAAAGAAGAAACCCACGCAAACAATATTCATATGCCTTTCACCTAAGGAACATCGATACTTTAAACTCTGGCGTGTCCGCACATGATACTACACCGATACTCCGATAGCCTGACACGCTGGCAATACACATATCCCAGGAGTATCATCTTTTCCGTTTTAACAAGAAATAAAAGAAATGCTGACAGGCTGCCAGTGACGTCGTCGAAAAACCTGGCAACCAGGGACTCCATCGATGTATTTTGCAAGTATCACTGAATGGGGCACAGTATAATGATAGAGGAATTTGATGAGATGACCATTTGGCCATTGAGGACTTTAAAAATATTCTTTATCTTTATTACAAGCCAGTTTATTAATTTTTATCAGCAAGGCAGTGAATACGGCAGTATTTTGATAAGCATTCTATGTTCTTCATCTTTATCACAAGCAATTATATTAATTTTTATATGCATACTTGCCGTATCGCGGTATTGCTGTTTCTAGAAATCTCCCATGTCCCCATACTAGTATCGGTGCTTTATAGCCTTTCACCACCAGAAAATGTGTATTTGTACAAGCCTTTCACATAATTAAAAAAATGACATCTCATAGTGTTAACCTAAAAAATTTAAACCACCCTTCAATGGAAATGAGCAAAATGTGCTCCATTTTGAAAACCCGTTTCATAAGATAATTGTATTCCTGCCAACAAGCAAGCTACAGTAACAGAACAAATATCCATAAGCTCAATCCGCATCAAGGAAAAATCTCAAGCCGCAGAGTTACTAACCATCAATAACCTCACTTTCATTAACAGAACACGAGTTGAAACAGACCTAGGAGATAAGGATTTATACCTTCCAATGGCAGAACCACGTCGATGAAGCCAGGCAGAAGCAAACTAGGGTTGTCTGCAGCTAGGCAGGGGCAGGGGTGGCTCTTGGTTGCCGGTCCATGCTGCGGGGAGACCTGAGAAAGAAGGGCATGTGGCAGCATCGCTAGTCGTCGGCACTGGCAATAGCTGCGCTGGACATTGTCGCCACACCAATACCACTTGCGTTGTAGCACGACAACCGGGCCAAGCACTCCTCCTTCCTCGAAATACAGGTGCATCTCCACGTGTGTCACTGCATGCATAAAGCGAGATATTTTGAATTAGGAAGATAGATATAAGAATTAAGGTTCTCAGGCTTTCAAAAACAAACATATCTGGTTCATATCAAGTAAAAAATCTCCAAGCATTATCACATGATTTATGAGGCTACAAATATGACAAATCTTTTCAAGAATGATATAACTTTTCAAGCACAAATCAAATTATAGAAGGCCGCTACATATCAAATCAAACATTTTCGAGCATGACTAAACCCTAACCTACAAGTTACATATCCGAATAACTTGCATCAAACCAGAACCTTGGCAAGTAATCAACTTACACTTCTGACCATGTAAGCTATAACACCGAGCGGTTACATACATTAAAATAAGCAAGGAGTGCTTCCCTTATATCTAGGAGAACAAACTACTTATGGGTGCTGGCTTACACAGGTACCAACGCCTAATGGGGCTCCCAGTTCTGAAATTTCAAATACGAGTGGAAGCTAGCCTCGAATCCGGCTAACAAAGTAGCTACAGCAATCCTAGAGCAAACCTAGAACACCCTGTAAACCAAAGACTGGTGAATGCAATCGCGTAAGAGTGAAAGATCGTTTTTTCCCCTACATACACCGAGGGCCGGTGCTGCGTCCTTCGATGCAAGGTCTCACCAGCGTGTGTGTCAGAGGGGACGACGAAGCTGCTGCTCGTGCCGGGGGTGGAACTTGGTGTCAGTGACGGCATAACAATAGTAATTCTCCATCATTATTCTTAATTCACTTAACACCATGTGTGAAGAACAAATATAGCTTTCTAGCTAATTATGGAATGCTAGCACAAACAACTGCTTATCCAAACTGAAGTGATAAGTAGTACTGATTAAGTTCCTAACTCTTAAATCTATATAAATAAGCAGAAAACTTGTCAGTGCGCAGCTGACTGTAGCTTTTTTGCAAAATTATACAACACTGGCATAAACAAAAACATAGTGGCATATAACGGACAGGAGAAGTAATCAGATTCAGGTACTACTTCTATCTCGGAACCAAATCTATTATCTATTATATACTAAAAGCAAAATACGGAACTAAAATAGAGACACCACGTTAATCCACATCACTTAAATTATTTTAACAGTTAGATCTAATTGTGGCTATGATTTAAATAAATATTAATTGTTACGTAACTGAAAAGCAGTCCAGTTGACACGATCAATTATGAAACTATCAACTTTTTTTTTCCACATGATAGAATAGATCGGGCGCATAAGGCATTGATGATAAGGCAAGTCTGGTCGTGACATTGATGGTCTCCTTATACTAGGGTGTTATTCTTTTGCACAATAACGTGTCAGCCTAGCTACAACTTTAAAGTATCCTATTTTTGTTCTTACAAAAAAAAATCAAGTTAGCTAGCTGGAACGTACGTGGGTGCAGTTCCAATTTCACAAGTTAGTATAAGTTTTGATGGGCTCCCGTATTTCTTTTTTTTTATTTGGACTCACTTAACATTTTTGTACCTGGAAAGTGAGAGATCACCCGGGGGCTCCGTAACTTTTTCCTTTTTATTTTGGTCTCGCGTTATTGCTTATACATGGAAAGCAACTTTTGAGGGAAAGAGATCCGTACTAATAGGCAAGTCCGTTCCCTTAAAAAAAAAGGCAAGTCCATTTAGGCAAATAACCGTGAAGAATCTGATAACAGGTTACATATTTAATACATAGTATCAAATATGGAAGGGCACGTAATAGATCACCGCGAAAAAAGAAAAAGTAATCCGTAGCGTTCATGTCAATTTTTATTAGAATCAAATCGTGCCACTGTGGGACTCTAATTGCTTCTGATAGAAAAATTCCTAGACTAAGAAACTTGGAGTTGTATAATAATCAAGTAAAGTAGGAGTCTATATAGATAGAATACGTTGTGAGACATGAAGCTGCTAAGCATAGAAAAATATGCTATTCCGTTCACGTACGATGTAAAGGAAAATTGCTCTTAATTATGGCACATATATATCTTGATGTAAAATGACACCGTACAGAAAAAACAATTTATCCTACTGTACACATTTATGTGGTCAGTTCACCGACATTTTTTTTATTCAGTCTAGCCAGCTAAAACTTGCATATGTTCAGTTTACATGCAATTTTTTTCCTCCATTGGGCCAGCAAAGTACATTGACATCACACGAAAAGACATGTATTATAGCCTATAATAAATCGTATATATGTTAGATTTATTTTAGCTATTAGGTCTGTAATTTTAATAAATGTGTAACATGTACTTTAAAATTTTAATGATACAGTCAAGATTTAAAAATGGCTCACAGTGATTGAAGAGTGTATGCTATGAAGGACTTTAACCGGACAAATAAAGTCCTTGATATGTACACAAGCAACACACGAGCACCGAGGAAAAGAAGCCAACCCATGTAGGTGCCAATTTAAATTTGTGTGAACATCAAACTAAATTTTAAGTTTAAATTCAATATATCAATAATCTTCATAACTAAATCGGTCATTTCTGGAAGCCCCTCTGAATTTCTTCTAAAAGAAGCCCTCCTCCATAAGGTGGCTTAAGGAATGGTGCATCAACTAATCTAATTTCTTTAATTTTTATTGATTTGTATACTTGAATTGTCAAATGAAGTATTCCTTCTAACTAATAAATATACATACAAGAATGCAAGCTAATACTCTAATCACCCAAACTATCCATGATCGTGATGGGTCCTAATTAGAATGGTGCAAGTTTAATCTTTTACACATACGTCCACGCAATGGATGTATATATGGCAAGGGTAGTCCATGTTTGATGCAAAAAAAAAAAAATCGTAGAGTTTTTCCCAACCACACATATTCGATATGACGATATGAATAATGATCAATAAAGTTCAGATGTTTCACAGTAAAATAATAAAATGTTGCCGTAAAAATTATAATAATGATTTGTCATTTCTTAGAAATACAATCATATACAATTTCATTTAGGAATATATCCATATTTAAGAAGCTGTGAATTTATTGATGAAGACTTAGGTAAATGGGACGGAAAGAGTTTTTAAAAAGTAATACAGGTGATGCCCTCGCATTTGCGAGGGCCCATGTGCTAGTTACTTAAAGAAGAAACCACACCAACAAAATTAATATGCCTTTCAGGCTTCACCACCACAAAATGGATATTTGTACAAGCCTTTCACACAAGTAAAAAAATGACATCTCACAGTACTAACCTAACTGAGAGAGGATTTTCAGAGTAGGTGCTCAGTGCGCACTCGTATCAAGATCCATGCTAGCTCTTTTATTCCCATCTCAAACAACTTCTCATTTTTGTATCACTCACACCACAATATTTGAACTTGAAATTTGGCAGATCACTTAACCATAACAACTAGAATGTGAGAAAAATATTTCGATTTTTTTTCTCTTTAATATTTATAAAGAAATATTTTGAATTTTTAAATAATTTGAGATTTAAATTTGCAAAAAAATCAAAACTATTTTCCCCCATTCTATTTGTTATTTTTGAGTGTCTTGCAAAAAAATGAAATCGAAATATTATATAATTTGAGAGATACAAAAAATAAAAAGTCAAAAAATGAGAAGGTCCACTCTGCGCACCTGCTCCATTCAAGTTTTCCCAACCTAAAAAATTAAAACCACCATTCAATGGAAGCACAAACTTCTCATCTCCATTAGGAAATGAGCAAAATCTGCTCCATTTTGAAAACCCATTTCATAAGGTATATATTCGTTCTACCTAACACAACATATAACTATAAGATCAATACGCATCAAGAAAAAATATCAAGCTGCAGAGTTACAAACCATCAATAACATCGCTTGATCAACAACAGAACAGGAGTTGAAACAAACCTAGGAGAAAAGGATGTATACCTTCTAATGGCAGAACCGCGTCGATGAAGCCAGGCAGCAGCAAACTAGGGTTGTCCTGCAGCTAGGCAGGGGCAGGGGTGGCTCTCGGCTGCCAGTACATGCTGCGGGATGGCCAGAGAAGCAGGGCACGTGGCGCCATCGCTGGTCATCGGCAATGGAAATAGCTGCGCTGGACATTGTCGCCACACCAATACCACTTGCGATGTAGCACAACAACCAGGCCAAGCACTACTCCTTCCTCGAAGTACAGGTGCAGCAGCAGTAGCCGCAGCTCCTCGTGCCAGTATCTTCTCACAGCTAACGGCAGATTACAAGGTTCAAGTTAGCTATAAACATGGAAAGGAACTAGTAAATTACATTCGGAGAAGGCAGCGGAAGGTACCTTACTATGAGCCGTAGTCGTTCTTGTCCCCAGCGTTGTCCAAGTGGAGCTAGTCGGTGTTCCTAAACCCACCGCCGCCTTGGTCTGCATGTTCTCGTACAGCTCCAGTGCATCTCCGCGTGTGTCACTGCGGGAATAAAGCGAGATAGTTGGAATTAACAAGATAGATATAAGAATTGAGGTTCTCGAGTTTTCATAAACAAACATATCTGGTTCATATCCTAAAGCAAAAAATATATATCTCCAAGCATTATCACATGATTTATCATTTATGAGGCTACAAATATGATAAATCTTTTCAAGCATTATATAACTTTGCAAGCACGATCAAATTATAGAAGACCGCTACATATCTGATCAAATATTTTCGAGCATGATTGAACCCTAACCTACAAGTTATAAATACGAATAACTTGCATCAAAACAGAACCTCGTCAAGTAATCAACTTACACTAGTGACCATGTGAGCTATAACACCAAACGGTTACATACATCAAAATAAGCAAGAAACGTGTCCCTTATACTGCTATTTAGGAGAACAAACTACTAATGGGTGCTGTCTTACATACAGGTACCAACGCCTCATGGGCGCTCCAAGTTCTGAAATTCCAAATACAAGTGCAAGGTAGCCTCGAATCCGGCTAACAAAGTAGGTGAGACAATCCTGGGCAAACCTAGAACACCTTGTGAACCAAAGACTAGAAAACCTTGTGAACCAAAGACCGGTGTATGCAATCGCGTAATAGTGAAAGATCGCTTCCCCCCCTACATACACCCAACCCAGGGCCGGTGTAGCGTCCTGCGTCACAGGGATGCAATGTCTCACCAGCGTGCGTGTATGAGGGGACGATGGAGCTGCTGCTCGTGCCAGGGGCCGGGTGGAACTTGGTGTCAGTGATGGCGTAACAATAGTAATTTTCTGTCATGATTCTTAAATCACTTAAAACCACGTGTGAAGAACAAATATAGCTTTCTAGCTAATTATACAATAATGGCACAAACAGCTGCTTATCCAAACTGAAGTGATAAGGTGTACTGATTAAGTTTCTAACTCTTCAATCTATATACAGAAGCAGAAAACTTGTCAGTTACACGTTGACTGTAGCTGACTGTAGCTTTCTTGCAAAATTATACAACACTGGCATAAGCAAAAACATAGTGGCCTATAACAGAAAGGAGAAATACTCAGATTCAGGTCCTTTCAGGCTTATAAAGAAGAAATACTCGGAATCAAATTACTTATAAAGAAGAAACCCACACGAACAAAATTCATATGCCTTTCAGGCTTTCACCACCAGAAAATGGTATTTGTACAAGCCTTTCACACAATTAAAAAAATGGCATCTCATAGTACTAACCTAAAAAATTAAAACCACCCATCAATGGATGCACAAACTTGTCACATCTCCGTTAGTAAATGAGCAAAATCTGCTCCATTTTGAAAACCCATTTCATAAGGTATATATTGCTGCTACCAAGCAAGCTACTAACAGAGTAACATAACACATAGGACATATCTATGAGCTCAATCCGCATCAAGAAAAAATATCAAGCCGCAGAGTTACAAACCACCAATAACATCACTTGATCAACAACAGAACAGGAGTTGAAACACAACTAGGAGAAAAGCATTTATACCTTCCAATGGCAGAACCACGTCGATGAAGCCAGGCAGCAGCAAACTAGGGCTGTCCTGCAGCTAGGCAGGGGCAGGGGTGGCTCTCGGCTGCCAGTACATGGTGCGGGATGGCCGGTGAAGCAGGGCACGTGGCGCCATCGCTGGTCATCAGCAATGGAAATAGCTGCGCTGGACATTGTCGTCACAGCAATACCACTTGCGATGTAGCACAACAACCTGGCCAAGCACTACTCCTTCCTCGAAGTACAGGTGCAAAAGCAGTAGCCGCAGCTCCTCCTGCCAGTATCTTCTCACCGCTAACGCCAGAATTACAAGGTTCAAGTTAGCTAGAAACATGGAAAGGAACTAGTAAATTACATTCGGAGAAGGCAGCGGAAGGTACCTTATTATGAGCCGTAGTCGTTCTTGTCCCTAGCGTTATCCAAGTGGAGCTAATCGGAGTTCCTAAACCAACCGCCGCCTCGGTCTGCATGTTCTCATACAGCTCAAGTGCATCTCCACGTGTGTCATTGTGTGAATAAAGCGAGATAGTTGGAATTAACAAGATAGATATAAGAATTGAGGTTCTCGAGTGTCCATAAACAAACATATCTGGTTCATATCCTAAAGTAAAAAAAAAATCCAAGCATTATCACATGATTTACCATCTATGAGGCTACAAATATGATAAATCTTTTCAAGCATTATATAACATTTCAAGCACGATCAAACTACATAAGGCCGCTACATATTTGATCAAGCATTTTCGAGCATGATTGAACCCTAACCTACAGGTTATAAATCCGAATAACTTGCACCAAACCAGAACCTCAACAAGTAATCAACTTACACTTCTGACAATGTAAGCTGTAACACCAAGCGGTTACATACATCAAAATAAGCAAGAAGCGCTTCGCTTCTATTATACCTAGGAGAACAAACTACTTCTGGGTGCTGTCTTACAGGTACCAACGCCTCATGGGCGCTCCAAGTTCTGAAATTTCAATTACAAGTGCAAGGTAGCCCCGAATCCGGCTCACAAATTAGATGCGGCAATCCTGAGCAAACCTAGAACAACAAAGACTAGAACACCTTGTGGAGCAAATACAGGTGTATGCAATCCTGTAATAGCGGAAGATCGCTTTTCCCCACTACATACACCTAGGGCCGGTGTAGCGTCCCGCATCACAGGAATGCAATGTCTCACCAGCTTGCGCGTTGGAGGGGACGACGGAGCTGCTGCTCGTGCCGGGGGTTGAACTTGGTAGCGTTTAATTAAGGCCATCTGCCGTCTGTGGCTCGCGTCCTGGTATCCTCTCCGGCATGACTGGGCTCCGTCGGGCTACACCAGCGTGTTTCCCGAGCTGCAGAGAAAAAGAAAATGCAGCAGCGTCAGAGGGAGAGGAAGCGAGGACGTGAGGTGAAGTGGGGAGGAATTGCTTACCAGAGGCGAGCGGCCGTCGGAGGAGAGCGGCGCATCTGGAGGGACCGGTCGGCATCCTCCCCCTGGACGAGCGCCGGAGCCGGACCGCGCAGGCGAAGGGTGGGGGCAGCCGTGAAGGGAGGTCGGGGAGCAGGAGGGCTGATCGAGGCCAGGTTGGTTCGTCCTCGACGGCGGCCGGCAGGGGACGCTAGGGTTCCGCGCGCAGAAGCTATGGAGGCGCGGGGTCGGCGAGGGAGATAGACCAGGGAGAGGCGGCGGGGCTGGTGGTGCCCGGCGAGCTGCCGGGTTGGGTGGCCGGCGAGTTGGTCCGGGAGGTAGATGCGCGAGAGATGGAATGGTGGCATGATCCCTGGTTGGTTAGGGACGAACACATTTCGCTTGATTATCTCCAAATCGCATTAAGTGCAGCCTAAATAAAAGGGACGCCTCGATGGCAATGCATAGCGTAATTACAAACGCACGCTGGCATGCATGTCTCCCCAAATCGTCTCCTAATTTTCTCCCCCGCAGTTAAAAGCTCCCACAATGATAATTACAATTACAAAGTGTTGTGTTTTCGGTATCCAAGGCTCATTTCGGCCGTCGGATCAGTGGCTTTTGGAAGGTTTGGATCGGCTGTTATGTGTTAATCCATGGGAGGCGGGTAATGGTGACCTGATTGGCTGGGATGGCTTCGCCGTGGTATCGCTAAAATTGCCACCAAAACCCAAACTCAACCGACAACACGTGAACATGTGTCCAATACCTTGATGTTCCTTCCATCTACTAGTTGAGATGCACACTTACTATTCAATTTATTATTGTACTTGCATGTAGCATGCTCATAGCGCCCTAGGAGACGACCGGCAACACCTTCGACATCGATACCGTGCAACTGTCCTTCCCCGATATGCTACGCTACTCACAAGGTCTTCGTTAACCAAAACCAAAGCCGGACTTGCAACTTCATGCTCGGCTCGAGTCGGGGCACGTACTACCGAGAAGCTTAGTCACAGGAGTGGAATTTACAGAGTCGACACCCACGACAACGCACACCTCAGGCGAGCTAGACGGGCGAGGCAAAGCAAAGCTAAGTCGATCAAGACTTAGTAGCTATCCAACATGGGGATGTGGCAAGCTAATTAACCAACACATATGGTTCCAACTAGAAAACTAACTCGCCAAATTAAGCTAGTCCACTCGGGCACCAACTCGACCTGGCACAACAACATCAAAGGATCCTCCTAAACAAAGTGATAGAATATGAGTCTTGCTCCTACACCATATTCCTATCACTAACAATGTGAAAAATCAAGTGAAAATTACACTTCATGTGAAAAGTTTGCATATTTCCCTCCCAAGGGCCACTATACACACAACGGTGGAACTGGGACACGTTTTTTTGGGGTGGGGGGTGGGGGGTTGGCGAATACGATTTAGGTTTTCAAATGTGTGGGTGTATATTATTCATGGAGAAAGTGAGAATAGAATTGAGTTGACAGGTGAGAAATTATTCCATGGCTCGATGTTGTATTATTATATGGACCGGATGCCATGTAGAAAGGGCCATCGACAGGTCACATGAGTGAATTTACGGAGTCCACGCCCACGTCAACGCACATCTCAAGCGAGCTAGACGGGCGAGGCAAAGCAAAGCAAAGTCAAGACTTAGTAGCTAGCCAACATGGGGATGTGTCAAGCTAACTAACCAACACATATGATTCCAACTAGAAAACTAACTCTCCAAATTAAGCCAGTCCACTTGGGCACCAACTCGCTCTAGCACAACAACATCAAAGGCTCCTCCCAAACAAAGTGATAGAATATGGATGTTGCTACTACGCCATATTCTATCACTAACAAAGTGAAATTCGGGGTGAAATCACCATGTTCGCCATGTTGATGCTCCACCAGTGGCTACACGGGAACAAAATTCACGCCACAAACCGTCAGAAATCTTATATCTCTGACACGGCGTCATAATATGTCTATATAATGGATAAAGAGGACCATTCAATACACAACTTTGATGTGGAACCTCCTTCACTACCTTTCAAGAAGCATCTCGACTTAGAGTGGGAAATTCCAAATTCTAAACAACACAATTTTTTAAACAACTTGGGATGATCTTTTCCGTTGTTGTGGGGTTTCTTTGCATTGCTCGCCACATGTAGCGAAGTCGAAGTCTTCGGAACTTCTGCGGTGATGATGATCGATAATGTTGAAGTGGAATCGGTTGTGCATGGCTTCATGTATCATGCATGTGTCCAAGCTATGGGTTTTACCCACAGTGTTTATGTTAGGGTGTGTTCGGTTTGAGAATCCTGATGCATGGAACGGAATGGTTCCATTCCAATGTCATGGAATGGTTCCGTACCCATGTTCGATTCGGAAAAAGTGAGGAACGGAATGGTTCCGTGCCTGTGTTCGGTTCGGGAAAAAAACGCGGAACGGAATGGCAGAATTTTGGTTCAGCTCACCTCTTTTTCAGTCCGCGCGGTGACAGATACGAGCCGTTCCTCCAGATTCCACCAAATTGGTGGAACGACTTGGTTCCGCATCTACGGGGTATATTCCCTTCTGAGGAATGACTTGGTTCCGTTCCTTCCCTTCAACCGAACACAGGGATGGGTGCTAGGTGCGGAACCGTTCCGTTCCATTCCACCAAATTCCAGAACCGAACACATCCTTAGTTTTTCCATGGACCCACAGGTGGTCCCTACTAGTGGGTCACACAACTATTTCTTATGGAAGTATTTGGTGATTCGAGAAAAAGAAACATTTTGATGACCAATATTTTGCACCATATATAGATTTCTTCTAAAATTTGTAAGAACGATGTAAGATGGGTTTACAAGTTGTAATTTTTTCTTGACTTGCTCTTTTTTCTTAGTGCAATTTCTTCATGGAAGAAAGAACGTCCCAAATCGCGCGATCAAAGGTTGGCCCTGCAACGAGCATTTCTAGTAATGCAAATAACATTTCTCCATACACTATTACGTAGCTCTGCCCCTGTGATCGAGTAGCAAAGCGGTAAGTACATGCAACGAGCCTTTCTAGTAATGCAATGGAGCCGGACACGTGATAGTTCAACTCTTTGATGTGTACCTATATATACGGCTATACGGCTATAAACACCCACGTTCGTAAAGCCATGCATGATTCATGCATATGCAATGCTATTGATTAGAGTATAATGGCCACACGATTAATTTTTAGAGTTGTGCCTCGTATCCATATATACTTCGTCCTATTTTGAACATTGATTAGTATTTTGAACATGGTTGAGGCCTCGTTGCCACACGCCCACACGTTTATTGAGGCCGTTCCTTCATGCATGGAGATAGGTACTACAATTTCATTTTCTTGCGTGATCTTGTTGTTGAGCGTTATTGATAGGAGACAGGGCATATATAGGATTTTATGTGTTGCCAGTGTGTCGTTACTTTATTCACGAAATTAAGTATTACTGTGAAGATACTTCTAAATTTAGAGAAATCTTTGGGCAAGTTTAATGTGACGGTGACGGAACTTTGTAAGGCCTTGTTCGGCAGAGGTGGATTAATGTGTTTTTCAGTGTATTAGCCACCGTGTTTTGGGTGATCACCCAATCCTCTCAGATTCTCTTCTGTCCAAACCGCGAGGGGAGTGGGGCGTTTCTGTTACACTCCAACCCTACGTGTTTTGGCAGGGATCGATGGGGCTGACCCGTCCGAAACCGGCCGGCCGAACGAGCTGCTAGCGTTTTTAATGTGTTTTCTGATCGGGCCGGGATAAGACCCAAAAAAACCTGCCAAACCTCCCCTGCCGAACATCGCCTAAAGAGAAAAAATAGTCATTAGAATCTCCATGGGTGGTTTTCCTTGGCCCGCTTGCTTGGAGGATTGGGTACGTCGTACGTGAGAAGAAAGAATGGAGTGTAGATAAGTTAGCTACGTAGCTTAATAAAAGATCAGATTTTTGGTGATGCCGATTAAAGGTAAGCTGTGGCATGAACGAAGGAACGGGTGCTTCAGCTCAGAAAAAACAAGGGAACGTACGCGCACGTAGACCCGTTGAGAGGAGGAGAAAGAAAGAAAAAAAAAAGGAGGGAAAAGATAACGTTACGCTTGTAGTAGTACTACTAGTAGATTGTATTTGTGGCCGGTCCGATCGATCGACCCCCGTGCGCAACGAGAGCGGATCGTTTTTTCGTCCTTTCGTGCTGGTTGACGGGCACGCGGGCAGGCATACATGACCCGAAAGACTTTTGTTTTTCCCGCGCCATTAAAGAAGAAGAACTTCTTCTTCTTCCCGTGTTTCTTGCCACTTGCGCCGCTGCACAGGCTGCCGAGCTTAGCTGGTGCCGTATCATTTTGTTGGCTTCTGCCAGCTTAAACCCTCTCGTTTCTGAATTGTGAACATGGTTCGGCCAGTAGAACAAGTTTGGGTGAGGGAATTGACGGGTGCCCAACTACCACCGGAGTCCTCACATCTCTCTGTCGGTGCGGTGGCCGGTCTGTGCTGGCTGCCGTATAGCGGCGTGTGCCGACAAAAACGATAAAATTGACCAAAAAGTCGGCACAAAATAACCTGGTTCTGGAATCAATTCACCAAGTAACCTTCTAGAACATCCCTATCTGTGTCCCTACATGGTGTCTGGCAACAACGCCAAATCGGGCGTATGGGGGCGCCGACACATCCTACCACGTTGCGGCGCCTCTCTTCAGCCACGCCCCCGATACGGCGTCCATAATAGTCTTTTGACTTCACCTTTTGCAACTAGAAAATTATGGACTGGAAAACACACACTGTGGAAATCAAATGGAAGATGGATTTCCCACCGTTGGCGGCCGCTATTCCACGAAAGATCACGAAGTCCTCCTTCCTTTTGTTCCCAGCAACTCGTTCCTTCTAGAGCTTGATCTTCTTCTTGCTTCTTCATCAACATCGCCCACCTTGCATCACTATAGGATGCGTCAGTTTAGATGTGCTCGTGGAAGAGCTGAATTGATAATCATCCGAGTAAGAACATATCACAGGTTTGTGATACGGCAAAATTGGAACAGGGTGGATCATACTCATTTAGCACCCATGAAAAACATCATGCCCAGATGAAAATCCATCACAACCATCATCTTGGCATGATTTCCACACCAACACCATGGAGTTCCAGCCCCGGGGGCAACCCTTGCATCCTTCATCTTTGTCGGCTTATCAACATGATCCGAGCAAGGCAAACTCATAGCCCCTACCAAGCTAGACAACTAACGCAATAATAAATCACAAAGAATCGACGAGGGTTTTTATAGGACCGACTGAGGAGAAATAGCGGGAAAGAAGTGACGGGAAGGAGAGGGGCTTACGGCGCTGGCCCAAAGCGGCAAGAGCTTATGTCTCTAGCCTCGACAGGTAAGTGCTTTACTCGGCCTTCCGTTGTGCAGGGTCCGCCCATGCGCTAACCGAAGCATCATCGAGCTGTTCCGCACCTACCGAGCTAGCATTGAGAGGTTACCCCTTAACACGCTTGGCATGAGCGGCCGTGTATTATTCGTGTAAAATCCTAAAATTGTGTATTATTTGCAAAATTTGATCTTTTCTTGTCTATTTCATGGCTTGGAAAATTAGGGCCCGATCCACCCTACCTTCATATGGGTTTAAAACTATTTTTTTCGAGATTGTTTATAAAACTGAATTTACTCGTTTAAAAATCACCATTTAGTCTTACCTTAACTTAACTGGCTTATACTCTACTCTAGAATCCTCTAAGTGACTAATTGTTTTATTTATGAAGCTGTGTACATACTTAAGAAGGTATGGACAAATAAACATATAAATGATAGTAGTCATGAATTTATTTGCTTAAGAATGTTTTATTTATTGTTTTCTTATAGTTAGAGTTAATTTTGTTGTAACGGCATATTTCCTTAATCATCTCAAACTATAACTAAAAATGTATCTAAGAAGATAACAAAATGTATGTATAATGTTGAAAAATAAATTGTATTTGTAATGATTAATGTTATGATTGTATGGCAAATATGCATACATGCTCATGGGCACACAATTAGTTCGGCTAGTTCTGCTTAAAAATATTATTGTGAGATAGTGTATCAAAAAATGTGTGAATAAAAACAACTTACATTTGGTGAGATGATGGTTTTTTTTATAAGAAGTTTATATCCCTAGCCTCTCCATACAAGTCTAGTTATCATAAATAAAAAAGTCTAGTATAAATACATAACAAGTTCAACTGCAGTGGATTTGGTGTCGTCAAATTAGTTTAAAGTTGTCGCATTACGAAAGCGTGATTTGCGCCAATGCCATGCTCAATCTTTTGCGCTGCTACCTGTTATGTGGAGCCAACAATACCAAAAGCTTAATAGTGGTAGCAAGCGTGCCTCCCGAGGTGGAGGTGGTTAACTGCTGGGGCAGTGTTGGCCACTTTTAGTCCTTGAAGGTTGGATGATGGAACACACTTCTAGATTTTAAAAGGCACGAGAGGCCCTCTGCTGCAACAAAAAACAAATAAGGCAAGATGGAATCTCCCTGATGGATACCTCAAGAAGGCATGAAGGATTCAGTTGGTGATCCATTGAATAGAACCGAGAACATGACTGTGAAGACCATCCTCATCACAAGATTTACCCAGTCGGGGTTGAAACCTAGCCTCAACACAGGAGCGGAGCTACGGCCGATGCTACCGAGCGTTGTAGCACCGGTCCAGCTAACTACTCCAATTAAATATGTACTAGATTCTTAGTGTAAACTGCAAATATTATCAGCACCAGTACAAAATTTGCAGCACTATATCGATCGTTCTATCAAATCATGGGACGACCTGGTGGACGCTTTTGTCGCTAACTTCCAAGCAACATATAAGAGACATGTTGGGATCGAAGAGTTACGGCATTGCCAACAGAAGCCGAAAGAGTCAATGCGCGCATACATCGGGAGATTCACTAAACTCCTGAACGCCGCCGAAGATGTTTTCGTCGATAGAGCAATCGATGCCTTTAGCGATGACATCCGACGCGAAACTTACATAGAAGAACATGGACGCAAGAAACCAAAAACTATAACCAAGTTAATGGAAATTGCCAACAGCTGGGCTGATGGCGAAGACAATGTACGCATTTTGAACCACCCTTCAATGGAAGCACAAACTTGACATCTCCATCCAATGGAAATGAGCAAAATGTTCTCCATTTTGAAAACCCATTTCATAAGATAATTATATTCCTGCTGCCAAGCAAGCTACTAACAGAATAACAGAACACATATCCATAAGCTCAATCCGCATCAATGAAAAATCTCAAGATTCGGAGTTACTAACCATCAATAACCTCACTTTGATTAACAGAACAAGAGTTGAAACAGACCTAGGAGATAAGGATTTATACCTTCCAATGGCAGAAACACGTCGATGATGCCAGGCAGCAGCAAACTAGGGTTGTCTGCAGCTAGGCAGGGGCAGGGGTGGCTCTTGGTTGCCGGTCCATGCTGCAGGGAGGCCTGAGAAGCAGGGCATGTGGAAGCATCGCTGGTCATCGGCACTGACAATAGCTGCGCTGGACATTGTCGCCACACCAGTACCACTTGCGTTGTAGCACATCAACCGGGCCAAGCACTCCTCCTTCTTCGAAGTACAGGTGCATCTCCATGTGTGTCGCTGCGTGCATAAAGTGAGATATTTAGAATTAAGAAGATAGATTTAAGAATAAAGGTTCTCGGGTTTTCAAAAACAAACATATCTGGTTCATATCCTAAAGTAAAGATCTCCAAGCATTATCACATGATTTATGAGGCTATAAATATGATAAATCTTTTCAAGAATGATATAACTTTTCAAGCACAATCAAATTACAGAAGACCACTACATATCGAATCAAACATTTTTGAGCATGATTAAACCCTAACCTACAAGTTATATATCTGAATAACTTGCATCAAACCAGAACCTCAGCAAGTAATCAACTTACACTTCTGACCATGTAAGCTATAAAACCAAGCGGTTACATGCATTAAAATAATCAAGGAGCGCTTCCCTTATATCTAGGAGAAGGGACTACTGATGGGTGCTGCCTTACACAGGCACCAACGCCTCATGGGGGCTCCCAGTTCTGAAATTTCAAATACGAGTGCACGCTAGCTTCGAATCCGGCTAACAAAGTAGCTACAGCAAAGCTAGAACAGGTTTTAAACCAAAGACCGGTGAATGTGATCCCGTAAGAGTGACATATCGCTTTTCCCCCTACATACACCGAGGGCCGGTGCAGCGTCCTTCGTCACAGAGATGCAAGGTCTCACCAGCGGGCATGTCGGAGGGGACGACAGGGCTGCTACTCGTGCCGGGAGTGGAACTTGGTGTCAGAGACGGCGTAACAATAGTAATTTTCCGTCATGATTCTTAATTCACTTAACACCATGTGTGAAGAAAAAGTATAGCTTTCTAGCTAATTATGCAATGCTAGTTCAAACAACTGCTTATCCAAACTGAAGTGATAAGTAGTACCGATTAAGTTCGTAACTCTTAAATCTATATAAAGAAACCGAAAACTTGTCGGTAGTGCACTGACTGTAGCTTTCTTGCAAAATTATACAACATTGGCATAAACAAAAACATAGTGGCATATAATGGAAAGGAGAAGTACTCAGATTCAGGTCCTACTTCTATCTTGGAATCAAGTTACTTATAAAGAAGAAACCCACACCAACAAAATTCATACCACACAATATTTGAACTTGAAATTTAGCAGATCACTTAACCATAACAACTAGAATATGAGAAAATTATTTCGATTTTTTTATGACATTATGTATATATATTATTTAAGAATTTATTTTGAATTTTAAAATAATTTGAGATTTAAAATTGCAAAAAATAATCTGAACTATTTTCCCCCATTCTATTTGTTATTTGTGAGTGACTTGAAAAAAAATGAAATCGGAATATTATATAATTTGAGAGATACAAAAAAGAAAAAGTAAAAAAACTGAGAAGGTGTGCAGATTCAAGTTTTCCCAACCTAAAAAATTAAAACCACCCTTCAATGGAAGCACAAACTTGTCATCTCCATTAGGAAATGAGCAAAATCTGCTCCATTTTGAAAACCCATTTCATAAGATAATTATATTTCAGCTGCCAAGCAAGCTACAAACAAAGTAAGAGAACACATATCCATAAGTTCAATCCACATCAAAGGAAAAATCTCAAGCTGCAGAGTTACAAACCACCAATAACCTCACTTTGATTAAAAGAACAGGAGTTGAAACAGACCTAGGAGACAAGGATTTATTCCTTCCAATAGCAGAACCACGTCGATGAAGCCAGGCCAGCAGCAAACTAGGGTTGAATGCAGCTAGGCAGGGGCAAGGGTGGCTCTTGGTTGCCGGTCCATGCTGCGGGAAGGCCTGAGAAGCAGGGTGATACGTCTCCAACGTATCTATAATTTCTTATGTTCCATGCTACTTTATTGATGATATCTACATGTTTTATACACATTATATGTCATTATTATGCGTTTTCAACTAACCTATTGACGAGATGCCGAAGGGCCGCCTCGTTTTCTGTGTTTTTGGTTCCGAAATCTTAGTAAAGAAATATTTCTGGATCGGACGAAATCAATGCCCAACATCCTATTTTTCCACGAAGCTCCTAGAACACCCGAGAGCCACGAGGGGAGCCCTGTGGGCCCAATGATAGGGCGGTGCGTCCAGGGCTAGGCCCGCGCCCTAGTGTGTCGCTCGTCGCCCTCCGACTCGCCTATATAAAGGTCCCCGACCTAAAACACGATACGAATAAGCCACGGTACGAGAAAAGTTCTAGAGCCGCCGCCATCGCGCCAAGATCTGGGGACAGAGTCTGCTCTGCACGCCGCCGGACGGGAAGTGCCCTAAGGCTTCTCCATCGACACCGCTGCCATCTCCACCGCCATCTTCATCACCGCCGTCCCCCATGAGGAGGGAGTAGTTCTCCATCGAGGCTCGGGGCTGTACCGTAGCTATGTGGTTAATCTCTCTCCTATGTACTTCAATACAATAATCTCATGAGCTGCCTTACATGATTGAGATTCATATGATGATGCTTGTAATCTAGATGTCATTATGCTAGTCAAGTGGGTTTTACTTATGTGATCTCCGGAGACTCCTTGCCCCACGTGTGTAAAGGTGACAGTGTGTGCACCGTGTGGGTCTCTTAGGCTATATTTCACAGAATACTTATTCACTGTTATGAATGGAATAGTGAAGTGCTTATTTATATCCCTTTATGATTGCAATGTTTTTTGTATCACTATTTATCTATGTGCTACTCATGTGATGTTATTAAAGTAGTCTATTCCTCCTGCATGGTGTAATGGTGACAGTATGTGCATCGTGTAGTTCTTGTCGTAGATTATGATCATTGATGACCCACAAGTATAGGGGGTGTATCGTAGTATCTTCGATAAGTAAGAATGTCGATCCCAACGAGGAGCAGAAGGTGTTGGCAGCAGTTTTGATGAAGGATTCACTGTAAATGCTCACAAACAAGTATTCAAGGGGTTTTGATGTAACAGATGAATAAGGTACGAGTAAGTAAAATGCGAGAGAAATAATTGCAGCGAGTGGCCCAATCCTTTAGCACAAAGGACAAGCCGGTTTGTTTACTTATAATGACCAAACGTTCTTGAGGACACACGGGGATTTTAGTCTAGTACTTTCGCTTCATGTGGCTTAATAATCTTCATTGTTTTGATAAGTGTTGTGTGGGTGAACCTATGCTAATGCACCGCCCTTCCTAGGACTAATACATACTTGTGATTATACCCCTTGCAAGCATCCGCAACTACAAGAAAGTAATTAAGATAAATCTAACCACACCTTAAACTCGAGATCCTGCGATCCCTCTTGCATCGATATACTAACGGGAGCTCTGGTCACTCCGCAACCCCGCAATTAGCAACCGAATACAAGATGCACTCCCCTAGGCCCATAAATGGTGAAGTGTCGTGTAGTCGACGTTCACACGACACCACTAGAAGAATGACACCACAACTTAAATATCATAACATTGAATATTACTCAACCATACTTCACTACTAGCATTTAGACTTCACCCATGTCCTCAAGAACTAAACGAACTACTCACGAGACATCATATGGAATACAATCGAGGTGATATGATGATGAATAACAATCTGAACATAAACCTTGGTTCAATGGTTTCACTCAATAGCATCTATAACAAGTAGAGAATAATGCGGGAGAGTTTCCCCTATCATACAATCAAGATTTAACCCAAATTGTTACAGCGGTGACGAGGTGCAGCGGTGGTGATGGCGGTGTAGATGGTGGAGATGATGATGATGATGATGGAGATGATGTCCCGCTCGATGACGATGGCGATGGCGTCGATTTTCCTCCGGAGGGAATTTCCCCGGATTCCCGCTGGAGAGCTCTTTTCTCTCTGGTGTTCTCCGCCCAGAGGCGGTGTAACCCTTCGTGAGGTCCTCCTTTTAGGTTTTCGGACGAAGTAGTACGCGAAGAAAAGAGGCGAAAGGGGCAGGGGCCCCCACACAGGTGGCGCCGCCAGCCATGGCCGCGCCGGCCTGTGTCTGGGCCCCAGTGGCTCCCCTCTTCTTCCCTTTCTGGCTCCCTCCGTCATCTGAAAAATAGGAATTTACGTGAAATTTCCTTCCACAGCTGATCTTCCGAAATATTGCGTTGACGGTGCTTTTTCCATCCTGGCTCCGGTGCTTGATCCTCCAATAATGATGAAACATGCAAAATAGATGAAATAACATAAGTATTGTGTCCCAATATGAAATATATCAAGGAATAACAGCAAATTATGATACAAAATAGTGATGCAAATTGGACGTATCAACTCCCCCGCTTAGACCTCGCTTGTCCCCAAGCGAAACTGAGCTCGATAAACAAGACCACATGTTTATGGAGTGAAGAGTCGATAAATAAAATACGGACAAGAAGCATCATATTCATTCACACAAGACATTCTAGTAAACAACTTCCTCATATAACTCATCTTGAAATAGGTAAAGAGAAATCACAAGTAAAGGTGCATAAGAAATCATAGTTGGTGATGGCAAACTTTGTTCTTGGTCAGAGAACTACTAACGGATTGTACTTCTAAGCAAAGCTTTCATATTAGAATTTATAGCTGGGCTTCCATATTTAAGCATAACAATCTCCTCATAATCATTGATAACTTCAAAGTCATATTCATTCAGATAAAATTGGTACTAAACAAGAAAGTATAAAAGACATGATTAATTGAATCATAGCATAAATGATTGGTTCACAACAACTCAATTGCTTGCTTGAGATAGAGAGAAATAGGTTTACCGACTCAACATAAAAGTAAAAGATAGGCCCTTCGTAGAGGGAAGCAGGGATTAAATCATGTGCTAGAGCTTTTCAAGTTTTGAAATCATATAAAGAGCATAAAAGTAAGATTTTGAGCGGTGTTTGTTGTTGTCAACGAATGGTAGGGTACTCTAACCCCTTGTCAAACGAACCTTCCAAGAGCGGCTCCCATGAGGGACGGCATCTCTACCAGGGTAGATCATCCCCTTTCTCTTTTGTTTACACATGTATTTTAGTTTTATTAAGGATGACACTCCCCCAACCTTGGCTTTCTCAATCCATGGCTAACCGAATCCTCGGGTGCCTTCCAACATTCACATACCATGGAGGAGTGTCTATTGCAAAATTAAGTTGCTTACCGATAAATCGAGCAAAACATGTGAAGAGAATTATTAATGAAAGTTATTAATTGGGGCTGGGAACCCCGTTGCCTTTATTGCAAAATTATTGGATAAGCGGATGTGCCGCTAGTCCATTGGTGAAAGTCCGCCCAACAAGATTGAAAGATAAAACACCACATACTTCGTCATGAGCTATAAAACATTGACACAAATAAGGAGTAGTATAGTTTGAATTATTTAAAGGTAGCACATGAAGTATTTACTTGGAATGGCAGAAAATACCATGTAATAGGTAGGTATGGTGGACACAAATGGCATAGGTTTGGTCTAAGGTTATGGATGTATGAGAAGCATCTCCTCTCGATACAGGTCTTTGGCTAGCAAGGTTTGATAGCAAGCATAAAGGTTGAGGGAAACAAACAAATATACATATGATAGAAACAATCATGCATCTTTCTCATAAGCACAAGCAATTTTAACTTAAGAATACTAAGCTCATAAGCATAGAGATAATAGAGTAATGTATCTAAGTGTATTTCTCTCTTCTACTCAAACATCAGGGTGTTGTTGCTATTGACCAATGCTAAATTTGCCAAAACCAAATAGATTTGCTTGATGCTCCCAAAGTGATATCAATACTCATGTCAAGAGTAATCATACAATGGAGATTGCAAACTAAAATAAGGTGTGCAAAAAGTAAATGATAAGACTTCTCATTAATATTCCATAACGATAACTCACACCAACGGATACATAGATAACTAACTAAGAGAGATACTTCCACATTGCATACTATTCCATATGATAACTTCCCTACTCATGATATGACACTACTTGATAGTAAAAGATAAAGGTAATGATAATGTGATACCGCGGCACTCCCCCAAGCTTGGAACAAACCAAGGGGGTGCCAATACCGATGATGAATTACTCCTTCGGTGATGATGGTGATGGATTCTTCTCGCGCTTCATAAGGATCTCCTTCAGCTTCAGTTTTTCAATTTTGCAATTCTGCACCAAAATTTGAAGAGACTTATTGTTATCCGAGGGTGGCGGTGACGGCCTTGTGCTGGGAATTGAGTAATATTCCAGCATTCTGCGAAGTCGCTGGTTCTCCTCTTGAAGTATATCCACTTCCCTTTTAAGAGCACGATATTGATCACAAAACTCATCAAACCCGTATTGCTTCCTCCACACAAGGGAAAGAGTCGAGGTCCGAGCAGCAAGAGCTCCCCGCAAGTTATGAGAAAAGAACGCCCATGTTAACCGATCCCACCAAGATTGGCTTACTCGTAGTTTCCCACTCTCCTTTTGCTTGATGCTATCTTCTCCTTCTCCTTATTGATCCTTTCATCCATCTCTTCCTCCAAGGCCCTTGTCTTTGTTGTTGGAGACCATGGTGCTTCTAGATCAAAACAAATCGGCGAAAACAGCTCAAAACAAAACACGACGAGAAAACGATATACGGGCCTCCGGGATTATATAGCAAAAAATTGCGACATAAGGAAAGTGATCGAACCAGTCGAAAGGGGCCACGAGGCGCTGACCATAGGTCGGCGGGCCTGTGTCGGCCGCGCCGGCCTATGGTGGCACGCCTCGTGCGTCCTTTCCACTCCGTTTCGAACTCGTAATTTTTCATATTTTCCAAAAACAGCAGAAATAATGTTCTAAAGGTAAACGCGGACTTTCTATTACCTGTACTGTTACCTATACAAAGTCCAGCTTCAAGGATCAATTTGTCCTTTGATGAAAGCCTCCGTGTTTCCACTTGAATAATATCAACATCAACATTATAAGAATCACCCGAGATATAATGCTTGAGTCTTTGTCCATTTACCACTTGTGTGGCATTGCCTTGAGAGAGCTAATTTTAATTGCTCCTGAACGATACACCTCCTCAACAACATATGGTCCTTCCCACTTCGAGAGTAATTTCCCTGAATCTGAGACGAGACCGATACAATAGGACTTTATCCCCAATATTAAACTCTCTTTTGATGATCCTTCTATCATGCCACTTCTTAACTTTTTCTTTAAAGAGTTTAGCATTTTCATAAGCTTCACTTCTCCATTCATCTAGAGAACTTAATTGCAACAACCTCTTATTACCGCTTTCGGATCTTTATTTAGTTCTCTAACAGCCCAATAAGCCTTGTGCTCTAGTTCTAAAGGTAAATGACAAGCTTTTCCATAAACCATTTTATAAGGTGACATTCCCATAGGATTTTTATAAGCAGTTCTATAAGCCCATAGTGCTTCTTTCAATTTGCTAGCCCAATTCTTTCTAGATTTATTAACAGTCTTTCCCAAGATAGCTTTAATCTCTCTATTTGATAATTCTACTTGACCACTAGTTTGAGGGTGATAAGCAATTCTATGATTAATTCCATACTTAGCAAGAGTTTTTCTAAAACCTCCATGAATAAAATGAGAACCTCCATCATCATAATATATCTAGGTACTCCAAATCTAGGAAATATAACATCTAAAAGCATTTTTATAGAGGTCTCACCATCAGCACTTTTTGTAGGTATAGCTTCTACCCATTTAGTGACATAAACTCACAATATATGAGTGTTACCATCTGAAGAAGGGAAAGGACCCATGAAGTCGAATCCCCAACAATCGAATGGTTCAATAACAAGAGTATAATTGGCATTTCATTGCGTCTAGAGATATTACCAACTCTTTGACATTCATCACAAGATAAAATAAATTTCCTTGCATCTTTGAAGAGTGTTGGCCAATAAAAACCTGATTGTAGAACCTTTTGCGCGGTTCTATCTCCAATGATGTCCTCCATAAACACTACCATGACATTTACTCAATATCTCCCGTTGTTCATATTCAGGAACACATCTCCGCATAATACCATCCACTCCTTCTTTATATAAGTGTGGGTCATCCCAAAAATAATGCCTTAAGTCATAAAAGAATTTCCTCCTTTGCTGAGCTGAAAAGGTTGGAGGCAAATACTTGAAACAATAAAGTTAGCATAATCTGCATACCATGGGCTCTCTCGCGAGCTCACCTTTATTACAGCCAATTGTTCATTTAGAAAACTATCATTAACAGGAACAGGATCATAAGCAATATTTTCCAATCTAGACAAATTATCAACAACAGGATTATCAGCACCTTTCCTATCTATAATATGTAAATCAAATTCTTGCAAAAGTACCCATCTAATAAGCCTTGGCTTAGCATCTTTCTTTGTCATAAGGTATCTAATTGCAGCATGATCAGTATGAATTGTAACTTTAATCAACAATATAGGGTCTAAACTTGTCACAAGCAAAGACTACAGCTAACAATTCCTTTTCGTTGTAGCATAATTTCTTTGAGCAGCATCAAGAGTCTTACTAGCATAATGAATAACATTTAATTTTTTATCTACCCGCTGTCCAAGAAGCCTACAAAAAATCACTAGCATCACACATAATTTCAAAAGGCAAATTCCAATCAGGAGGTTCAACTACAGGAGCAGTTGTTAAGGCTTTCTTTAGAGTTTCAAAGCTTCCTTACAATCATCATCAAAAACAAAAGGTACATCTTTTTGAAGAAGATTAGTAAGAGGCTTTGAAATTTTAGAGAAATCTTTAATAAATCTCCTATAAAACCCAGCATGACCAAGAACACTACGAATACCTTTAACATCCCTCGGATAGGGCATCTTCTCAATTGCTTCAACTTTAGCTCTATCAACTTCAATACCTCTCTCGGAAATTTTATGTCCCAATACAATTCCTTCATTAACCATAAAGTGGCATTTCTCCCAATTAAGAACAAGGTTAGTTTCTTCACATCTCTGCAAAACTTTATCGAGGTTTCAAGCAATTATCAAAAGAATTCCCATAGACAGAAAAATCATCCATGAACACCTCTACAATACTTTCGCAAAAACCATGAAAAATAGCAGACATGCATCTTTGAAAAGTAGCAGGAGCATTACATAAACCAAAAGGCATACGCCTATAAGCATAAGTTCCATAAGGACAAGTAAACGTGGTTTTCTCTTGATCTTTAGCTTTAACAGCAATTTGTGAAAACCCAGAATAACCATCAAGAAAGCAAAAATGAGTATTTTTAGATAACCTTTCTAGCATTTGATCAATAAAGGGTAATGGGTAATGATCTTTCTTAGTAACTTTATTAACTTTTCGAAAATCAATGCACATTCTATAACCTACAACTATTCTTTGAGGAATAAGCTCATCATTATCATTAGGCACAACAGTCATTCCTCCTTTCTTAGGAACGCAATGCACAGGCTAACCCATCTACTATCAGCAATAGGATATATAATACCAGCTTCAAGAAGTTTTAATACCTCGTTCCTTACCACCTCTTTCATCTTCGGAATTAGACGACGTTGATGTTCAACAACAGGCTTTGCATCTTCTTCCATATTAATAGCATGTTGGCAAATAGAAGGAGAAATCCCTTTCAAATCATCAAGAGTATAACCAATAGCTCCTCGGTGTTTCTTCAATATTTCCAATAACCTTTCTTCCTCAATCTCTGAAAGCTTAGAACTAATAATAACAGGATATATTTTCTTATCATCAATATGAGCATATTTAAGATTATCAGGTAAAGGCTTTAAATCAAAAACAGGATCTTCCTTTGGTGT
The DNA here is from genome assembly GCA_030979885.1 of Lolium multiflorum. NCBI lineage: Eukaryota > Viridiplantae > Streptophyta > Magnoliopsida > Poales > Poaceae > Lolium > Lolium multiflorum. The sequence continues at coordinate 265,921,457 of CM061753.1, forward strand.
GTTGTACCCAAATCTTCCACCGGTAAATCATGCCCGAGAATAGGTTGGCGAAGAAAAATTTCCTCAAGCTCATCTCTTTCTTTCCTAAAGGCTTCACTTTCACTATTCTCCAAATGTTGCTGCAAAGGATTATTAGGAACAAGAACAATAGATGCACACTGCTCCATTTTAAAATCATTACTAGGCAAGTCAACTTTATAAGGAGTTTTGGTAAATTTAGAAAAGTTAAATTCATAAGGTTCACCAGCAAATCTAGTCAAATTTTTCTCTTTCTTACAATCTATAATAGCTCCATGATACGCGTGGATGCACACGTCCGTTGGGAACCCCAAGTGGAAGGTATGATGCGTATAGAAGCAAGTTTCCCTCAGTATGAAACCAAGGTTTAATCGAACCAGTAGGAGCCAAGAAGCACGTTGAAGGTTGATGGTCGCGAAATGTGATGCGGCGCAACACGGATTCCGGCGCCAACTAGAACCGCACAACACAACCAAGTACTTTGTCCCAACGAAATGTGAGGTTGTCAATCTCACCTGCTTGTAACAAAGGATTAAACGTATCGAGTGGAAGATGTTTGCAAAGAAGTAAAACAAGTAGATTGTATGCTATGTAAAGAATAGGACCGGGTCCACTAGAGGTGTCTCTCCCATAAGATAAAAGCATGTTGGGTGAACAAATTACAGTCGGGCAATTGACAAATAGAGAAAGGCATAACAATGCATATACATGACATGATAAATATAGTGAGATTTAATTGGGCATTACGACAAAGAACATAGACCGCCATCCAACGCATCTATGCCTAAAAAGTCCACCTTCAGGTTATCATCCGAACCCTCCAGTATTAAGTTGCAAAGCAACAGACAATTGCATTAAGTATGGTGCGTAATGTAATCAACAACTACATCCTTAGACATAGCATCAATGTTTTATCCCTAGTGGCAACAGACATCCACAACCTTAGAACTTTCTGTCACTGTCCAGATTCAATGGAGGCATGAACCCACTATCGAGCATAAATACTCCCTCTTGGAGTTAAGAGTAAAAACTTGGCCAGAGCCTCTACTAATAACGGAGAGCATGCAAGATCATAAACAACACATGAACAATAGATTGATAATCACCATAATTATAGTACTCTCTATCCATCGGATCCCGACAAACACAACATATAGAATTACATATATATGATCTTGATCATGTTAGGCAGCTCACAAGATCCAACAATGAAGCACAACAAGGAGAAGACGACCATCTAGCTACTGCTATGGACCCATGGTCCAGGGTGAACTACTCACTCATCACTCCGGAGGCGACCATGGCGGTGTAGAGTCCTCCGGGATGAATCCCCTCTCCGGCAGGGTGCCGGAGGCGATCTCCGAATCCCCCGAGATGGGATTGGCGGCGGCGTCTCCGTAAGGTTTTCCGTATCGTGGCTCTCGGGGTTCGCGACGGAAGCTTTAAGTAGGCGGAGGGTCAACGCGGGGGCCACACGAGGGGCCCAGGGGCTAGGTCGGCGCGGCCAGGGCCTCGCCGCGCCGGCCACCCGGCTGCCTCGTGGCCCCTTCGTTAGGTCTTCGGTCTTCCGGAAGCTTCGTGCAAAAATAGGACCCCGGCGAAAGTTTCGTCCAATTCCGAGAATATTTCTTTACTAGGATTTCTGAAACCAAAAACAGCAGAAACAGAACTGGCTCTTCGCATCTTGTTAATAGGTTAGTTCCAAAATGCATAAATATGACATATAATGTGCATAAAACATGTAGGTATCATCAATAAAGTAGCATGGAACATAAGAAATTATCGATACGTTGGAGACGTATCAGCATCCCCAAGCTTAGTTCTGCTCGTCCCGAGCAGGTAAAACGATAACAAAGATAATTTCTGAAGTGACATGCCATCATAATCTTGATCATACTATTTGTAAACATATGTAATGAATGCAGCGATCAAAGCAAAGGTAATGACATGAGTAAACAACTGAATCATAAAGCAAAGACTTTTCATGAATAGTACTTCAAGACAAGCATCAATAAGTCTTGCATAAGAGTTAACTCATAAAGCAATAAATCAAAGTAAAGGTGTTGAAGCAACACATAAGAAGATTAAGTTTCAGCGGTTGCTTTCAACTTGTAACATGTATATCTCATGGATATTGTCAACATAAAGTAATATAACAAGTGCAATATGCAAGTATGTAGGAATCAATGCACAGTTCACACAAGTGTTTGCTTCTTAAGGTGGAAGGAGATAGGTAAACTGACTCAACAATAAAAGTAAAAGAATGGTCCTTCAATGAGGAAAGCATCGATTGCTGTATTTGTGCTAGAGCTTTTATTTTGAAAACATGAAACAATTTTGTCAACGGTAGTAATAAAGCATATGAGTTATGAAAATTATATCTTACAAGTTGCAAGCCTCACGCATAGTATACTAATAGTGCCCGCACCTCGTCCTACTTAACTTGGACTACCGGGTCTTCGCATGCCATGTTTCAACCAAGTGTCACAAAGGGGTACCTCCATGCCGCCTGTACAAAGGTCCAAGGAGAATGCTCGCATTTCGATTTCTCGCTTTTGATTATTCTCAACTTAGACATCCATACCGGACAACATGGACAACAGATAATGGACTCCTCTTAAATGCATAAGCATGTAGCAAAGTTATTATTCTCATATGAGATTGAGGATATATGTCCAAAACTGAAACTTCCACCATGGTTCATGGCTTTAGTTAGCGGCCCAATGTTCTTCTCTAACAATTTTGCATGCTCCAACCACTAAAATGATAGACCTTCAGACAAGACGGACATGCATAGCAACTCACATGATATTCAACAACGGTTGATGGCGTTCCCAGAAGCATGGTTATCGCACAACAAGCAACTTAATAAAATATAAAGTGCATAAGTACATATTCAATACTACGATAGTTTTTAAGGCTATTTTGTCCCATGAGCTATATATTGCAAAGGTGAATGATGGAATTTTAAAGGTAGCACTCAAGCAATTTACTTTGGAATGGCTGAGAAATACCATGTAGTAGGTAGGTATGGTGGACACAAATGGCATAGTAGTTGGCTCAAGGATTTTGGATGCATGAGAAGTATTCCCTCTCGATACAAGGTTTAGGCTAGCAAGGTTATTTGAAGCAAACTCAAGGATGAACAAGTGCAGCAAAACTCACATAAAAGACATATTGTAAACATTATAAGACTCTACACTGTCTTCCTTGTTGTTCAAAACTCAATACTAGATATTATCTAGACCTTAGAGAAACCAAATATGCAAATCAAATTTTAGCAAGCTCTATGTATTTCTTCATTAATGGGCGCAAAGCCTATGATGCAAGAGCTTAAACATGAGCACAACAATTGCCAAGTATCACATTATCCAAGACATTTTAGAATTACTACATGTAGCATTTTCCAATTCCAACCATATAACAATTTAACGAAGAAGAAACTTCGCCATGAACATTATGAGTAAAGCCTAAGGACACATGTGTCCATATGCAACAGCGGAGCGTGTCTCTCTCCCACAAAGTGAATGCTAGGATCCATCTTATTCAAACAAAAACAAAAACAAAAACAAACCGACGCTCCAAGCAAAGAATACAAGATGTGATTGAATAAAAATATAGTTTCAGGGGAGGAACCTGATGATGTTGTCGATGAAGAAGGGGATGCCTTGGGCATCCCCAAGCTTAGACGCTTGAGTCTTCTTAAAATATGCAGGGGTGAACCACGGGGGCATCCCCAAGCTTAGAGCTTTCACTCCTCTTGATCATAGTATATCATTCTCCTCTCTTGACCCTTGAAAACTTCCTTCACACCAAACTTCAAGCAAACTCATTAGAGGGTTAGTGCACAATTAATAATTCACACATTCAGAGGTGACACAATCATTATTTTCACTTCTGGACATTGCATAATGCTACTGGACATTAGTGGATCAAAGAAATAAATCCAACATAGCAAAAGAGGCAATGCGAAATAAAAGGCAGAATCTGTCAAAAACAGAACAGTCCGTAAAGACGAATTTAGAAATGGCACCAGACTTGCTCAAATGGAAAAACTCAAAACTAATGAAAGTTGCGTACATATCTGAGGATCACGCTCGTAAATTGGCAGATTTTTCGAATTTTCTACAGAGAATTGTGCCCAGATTCGTGACAGACAGCAATGCTGTTTCTGCGCAGCGATCCCAAATATAACATCAACTTTGACATAGAAACTTTACTTGGCACAAAAACATGATAAGGAGAGGTTGCTACAGTAGTAAACAACTTCAAGACTCAACAAAACAAAAATTGCTGTAGTAAAAACATGGGTTGTCTCCCATAAGCGCTTTTCTTTAACGCCTTTCAGCTAGGCGCAACAAGTAACATCAGAGTAGAAGCATCAACATCATAGCTTGTTCTAATAATAGAATCAAAAGGCAACTTCATTCTCTTTCTAGGGAAGTGTTCCATACCTTTCTTGAGAGGAAATTGATATTTAATATTACCTTCCCTCATATCAATAACAGCACCAACGGTTCGAAGAAAAGGTCTTCCCAACACAATAGGACAAGATGCATTGCATTCGATATCCAAAACAACAAAATCAACGGGGACAAGGTTATTGTTAACCGTAATATGCACATTATCAATCCTCCCCAAAGGTTTCTTTTTAACATTATCGGCAAGATTAACATCCAAATAACAATTCTTCAATGGTGGCAAGTCAAGCATATCATAAATCTTTTTAGGCATAACAGAAATACTTGCACCAAGATCACATAAGGCATTACATTCAAAGTCATTGAATTTCATTTTAATGATGGGCTCCCAACCATCCTCTAACTTTCTAGGAATAGAAGTTTCAAGTTTTAGTTTCTCTTCTCTAGCTTTTATGAGAGCATTTGTAATATGTTTTGTAAAGGCTAAATTTATAGCACTAGCATTAGGACTTTTAGCAAGTTTTTGTAAGAACTTTATAACTTCAGAGATGTGGCAATCATCAAAATCTAAATCATTATGAGCTACAGCAATGGGATCATTGTTCCCAAGGTTGGAAAAAATTTCAGCAGTTTTATCACAAGCAGTTTCAGCAGTTTTAGCAATTTCAGGCAGTTTTGTTCGCTTTGCACTAGGAGTAGAAACATTGCCAACACCAATTATTTTACCATTGATAGTAGGAGGTGCAGCAACATGTGATGAATTAGCATTACTAGTGGTGGTAATAGTCCAAACTTTAACTACATTATTCTCTTTAGCTAGTTTTTCATTTTCTTCTCTATCCCACCTAGCACGCAGTTCAGCCATTAATCTTATATTCTCATTAATTCTAACTTGGATGGCATTTGCTGTAGTAGTAATCTTATTATCAATATCATTATTAGGCATAACTTTCAACTTTAAAAGATTTACATCGGAGGCAAGTCTATCAACTCTAGAAGCAATAGTATCAATTTTATCAAGCTTTTCCTCAACAGATTTGTTAAAAGCAGTTTGTGTACTAATAAATTCTTTAAGCATGGCTTCAAGACCAGAGGGTACATTCCTATTATTGTTGTAAGAATTCCCATAAGAATTACCATAACCATTACCATTAGCAGAAGGATATGGCCTATAGTTATTACCAGAGTTGTTCCTATAAGCATTGTTGTTGAAATTATTGTTTTTAATGAAATTCACATCAACATTTTCTTGAGCAACCAATGAAGCTAAAGGAACATTATTTGGATCTACATTAGATCTACCATTCACAAGCATAGACATAATCACATCAATCTTATCACTCAAGGAAGAGGTTTCCTCAACAGAATTTACCTTCTTACCTTGTGGAGCTCTTTCCGTGTGCCATTCAGAGTAATTTATCATCATATCATCAAGAAGTTTTGTAGCCGCCCCAATGTGATGGACATAAAGGTACCTCCAGCAGCTGAATCCAATAAATTCCGCGAAGAAAAATTTAGTCCTGCATAGAAGGTTTGGATGATCATCCAAGTAGTCAGTCCATGGGTTGGGCAATTCTTTACCAAAGTTTTCATTCTCTCCCAAGCTTGAGCAACATGTTCAGTATCTAATTGTTTAAAATTCATTATGCTACTTCTCAAAGATATAATTTTAGCGGGAGGATAATATCTACCAATAAAAGCATCCTTACATTTAGTCCATGAATCAATACTATTCTTAGGCAAAGATAGCAACCAATCTTTAGCTCTTCCTCTTAATGAGAAAGGAAACACTTTCAATTTAATAATATCACCATCTACATCTTTATACTTTTGCATTTCACAAAGTTCAACAAAATTATTGAGATGGGCAGCAGCATCATCAGAACTAGCACCAGAAAATTGTTCTCTCATAACCAAATTCAAAGCAGGTTTAATTTCAAAGAATTCCGCTGTAGTAGCAGATGGAGCAATAGGTGTGCATAGGAAATCATTATTATTTGCATTTGTGAAGTCACACAATTTAGTATTTTCATGGTTGGCCATTTTAGCAACGGTAAATAAAACAAACTAGATAAAGTAAATGCAAGTAACTAATTTTTTGTGTTTTTGATATAGAGAGCAAGACAGTAAATAAAGTAAAACTAGCAACTAATTTTTTGTGTTTTGATTTAGTGCAGCAAACAAAGTAGTAAATAAAATAAAGCAAGACAAAAACAAAGTAAAGAGATTGAGAAGTGGAGACTCCCCTTGCAGCGTGTCTTGATCTCCCAACGGCGCCAGAAATTTAGCTTGATACGCGTGGATGCACACGTCCGTTGGGAACCCCAAGTGGAAGGTATGATGCGTATAGAAGCAAGTTTCCCAGTATGAAACCAAGGTTTAATCGAACCAGTAGGAGCCAAGAAGCACGTTGAAGGTTGATGGTCGCGAAATGTGATGCGGCGCAACACCAGGGATTCCGGCGCCAACTAGGAACCTGCACAACACAACCCAAGTACTTTGTCCCAACGAAACAGTGAGGTTGTCAATCTCACCGGCTTGCTGTAACAAAGGATTAAACGTATCGAGTGGAAGATGTTTGCAAAGAAAACAAAAAAACAAGTAGATTGTATGCTATGTAAAGAATAGGACCGGGGTCCACAGTTCACTAGAGGTGTCTCTCCCATAAGATAAAAGCATGTTGGGTGAACAAATTACAGTCGGGCAATTGACAAATAGAGAAAGGCATAACAATGCATATACATGACATGATAAATATAGTGAGATTTAATTGGGCATTACGACAAAGAACATAGACCGCCATCCAACCGCATCTATGCCTAAAAAGTCCACCTTCAGGTTATCATCCGAACCTCCAGTATTAAGTTGCAAAGCAACAGACAATTGCATTAAGTATGGTGCGTAATGTAATCAACAACTACATCCTTAGACATAGCATCAATGTTTTATCCCTAGTGGCAACAACACATCCACAACCTTAGAACTTTCTGTCACTGTCCCAGATTCAATGGAGGCATGAACCCACTATCGAGCATAAATACTCCCTCTTGGAGTTAAGAGTAAAAACTTGGCCAGAGCCTCTACTAATAACGGAGAGCATGCAAGATCATAAACAACACATGAACAATAGATTGATAATCACCATAATCATAGTACTCTCTATCCATCGGATCCCGACAAACACAACATATAGAATTACATATATATGATCTTGATCATGTTAGGCAGCTCACAAGATCCAACAATGAAGCACAACAAGGAGAAGACGACCATCTAGCTACTGCTATGGACCCATGGTCCAGGGGTGAACTACTCACTCGTCACTCCGGAGGCGACCATGGCGGTGTAGAGTCCTCCGGGAGATGAATCCCCTCTCCGGGGTGCCGGAGGCGATCTCCGAATCCCCGAGATGGGATTACGGCGGCGTCTCCGTAAGGTTTTCCGTATCGTGGCTCTCGTGGGGGTTTCGCGACGAAGCTTTAAGTAGGCGGAGGGTCAACGCGGGGGCCACACGAGGGGCCCAGGGGCTAGGTCGGCGCGGCCAGGGCCTCGCCGCGCCGGCCACCCCCGGCTGCCTCGTGGCCCCACTTCGTTAGGTCTTCGGTCTTCTGGAAGCTTCGTGCAAAATAGGACCGGGCGAAAGTTTCTCCCAATTCCGAGAATATTTCTTTACTAGGATTTCTGAAACCAAAAACAGCAGAAAAAAGAACTGGCTTTCGGTTAAATAGGTTAGTTCCAAAATGCATAAATATGACATATAATGTGCATAAAACATGTAGGTATCATCAATAAAGTAGCATGAAACATAAGAAATTATCGATACGTTGGAGACGTATCACTCCACAAGTAATTCGAAAAGGTCTACCAAAAATGATAGGACAATGATCACTAGCAGCAGAACCAAGTACCAAAAAGTCAGCAGGATATTTAATCTTACCACATAGAACTTCCACATCTCGAACAATACCAATTGGAGAAATAGTTTCTCTATTAGCCAAATGAATAACCACATCAATATCTTCAAGTTCACAAGAACCAATTTCGTGCATAATCTCCGTGTAAAGCTCATAAGGAATAGCACTAACACTTGCACCAATATCACATAAACCATAATAGCAATGATCACCAATTCTAACAGATAGCATAGGAACACTAACTTGTTTGGGTTTATTAGGATGTGAAACAATATTAGAAGCATCTTCACAGAAAATAATATGACCATCCTCCACATTTTCAGTCACAAGATCTTTAACTATTGCAACAAGGTTCAATTTTAATTTGTTCTTCGGTTCTTTAGGTTTCTTTTCACTTTTATTAACCGCACTAGATATGACAGAGTACTCCTTCATTTTAGCAGGGAAAGGAGTTTTTTCAATATAAGCTTCAGAATAACATTATCAACAGTTTCAATCACTACACATTTGTTTACAGATGAATCAACTTTATCTTTATACGGTTCATGATACTTATCAAAATTCTTCTTAGGCAATTCATAATGAGAGGCAAAAGCTTTATAAAGATTTGCAACAACTTGGGAATCAAGACCATATGTAGCACTCATATTACGAAATTTATCAGTATCCATAAAAGCTTCAATGCATTTATAATCATAAATTATACCTGATTCTCTATCTTTGTCGTTCTCCCATCCTTCAGTATTTTCTTGGATCCGATCAAGAAGGTCCCTTTTAAACTCTTCTTTGTTGCGTGTAAATGATCCAGAACAAGAAGTATCCAGCAAGGTCTTGTCTTGAAAAGAAAGTATTGCATAGAAATTATCAATAATAACATTACCAGGAAGCTCATGAATGGGGCATTTGAGCATTAAAGACTTCAATCTCCCCAAGCTTGGGCAATACTCTCTCCATCATGAGGCCAGAAATTATATATGCGGTTCCGATATTTGTGAATTTCACTTGGAGGATAAAATTTGGAATAAAATAAAGGCACAATGTCCTCCCAATCAATAGAATCACCATTCTTCAGCAATTTATACCAGTGCGCCGCTTTACCAGACAGCGATATAGTGAATAGTTTCTTTCTAACTTCATTCATAGAAATACCTGCACATTTGAATAACCCGCATAATTCATGCAAAAACAATAAATGATCACCAGGATGGACAGTTCCATCCCCTTCATAGCGGTTATCCATAACACGTTCAATAATTTTCATAGGTATTTTATATGGTACTACTTCCTCACCTGGCGCTTCATCCACTACCGTTGCAGTAGTAGTAGATTTCCCAAATAGAAATTGAAGAGAAGATCTCTCCATAATGATTTATAGCAGCAGGCAGAAATAAAATCAGCACAAACAGTAAAGGTTTTCCTTACCAATTCCGCTTACCAATAGCGCTTCACTCCCCGGCAACGGCGCCAAAAATAGTCTTGATGACCCACAAGTATAGGGGGTGTATCGTAGTATCTTCGATAAGTAAGAATGTCGATCCCAACGAGGAGCAGAAGGTGTTGACAAGTTTTGATGAAGGATTCACTGTAAATGCTCACAAACAAGTATTCAAGGGGTTTTGATGTAACAGATGAATAAAGTACGAGTAAGTAAAATGCGAGAGAAATAATTGCAGCGAGTGGCCCAATCCTTTTTAGCACAAAGGACAAGCCGGTTTGTTTATTTATAATGACCAAACGTTCTTGAGGACACACGGGGATTTTAGTCTAGTACTTTCGCTTCATGTGGCTTAATAATCTTCATTGTTTTGATAAGTGTTGTGTGGGTGAACCTATGCTAATGCACCGCCCTTCCTAGGACTAATACATACTTGTGATTATACCCCTTGCAAGCATCCGCAACTACAAGAAAGTAATTAAGATAAATCTAACCACAGCCTTAAACTCTGAGATCCTGCGATCCCTCTTGCATCGATATACTAACGGGAGCTCAGGTTTCTGTCACTCCGGCAACTCCGCAATTAGCAACCGAATACAAGATGCACTCCCCTAGGCCCATAAATGGTGAAGTGTCGTGTAGTCGACGTTCACACGACACCACTAGAAGAATGACACCACAACTTAAATATCATAACATTGAATATTACTCAACCATACTTCACTACTAGCATTTAGACTTCACCCATGTCCTCAAGAACTAAACGAACTACTCACGAGACATCATATGGAATACAATCAGAGGTGATATGATGATGAATAACAATCTGAACATAAACCTTGGTTCAATGGTTTCACTCAATAGCATCTATAACAAGTAGAGAATAATGCCGGGAGAGTTTCCCCTATCATACAATCAAGATTTAACCCAAATTGTTACAGCGGTGACGAGGTGCAGCGGTGGTGATGCGGTGTAGATGGTGGAGATGATGATGATGATGATGGAGATGATGTCCCGCTCGATGACGATGGCGATGGCGTCGATTTCCCCCTCCGGGGGGAATTTCCCTGATTCCTGCCCGCCGGAGAGCTCTTTTCTCTCTGGTGTTCTCCGCCCCAGAGGCGGCTGTAACCCTTCGTGAGGTCCTCTCTGTGGCTTAGGTTTTCGGGACGAAGGAGTACGCGAAGAAAAGGAGGCGAAAGGGGCTGTGGGGCCCCCACACCACGAGGCGCGGCCGGCCATGGGCCGCGCCCGTGGTCTGGGCCCACCTTGGCTCCCCTTCTTCCCCTTCTGGCTCCCTCCGTCATCTGGAAAAATAGGAATTTACGTGAAATTTCCTTCCACAGTTGATCTTCCGAAATATTGCGTTCTGACGGTGCTTTTTCCAGCAGAATCCTGGCTCCGGTGCTTGATCCTCCAATAATGATGAAACATGCAAAATAGATGAAATAACATAAGTATTGTGTCCCAATATGAAATATATCAATGAATAACAGCAAATTATGATACAAAATAGTGATGCAAATTGGACGTATCAATCATAATCTCTTGTAGATTGTGGAGTTAATTGTCATTATGATAGTATTGATGTGTGATGCGCGTAGATGTACACGTCCGTTGGGAACCCCAAGAGGAAGGTATGATGCGCACAGTGGCAAGTTTTCCCTCAGAAAGAAACCAAGGTTTAATCGAACCAGGAGGAGCCAAGAAGCACGTTGAAGGTTGATGGTGGCGAAATGTGATGCGGCGCAACAACAGGGATTCCGCGCCAACGTGGAATCTGCACAACAAAACCAAAGTACTTTGCCCCAACGAAACAGTGAGGTTGTCAATCTCACCGGCTTGTAACAAAGGATTAAGCGTATCGAAGATGATGATTGTTTGCAAGAAAACAATAAAGAACAATTGCAGTAGATTGTATGCTATGTAAAGAATAGGACCGGGGTCCACAGTTCACTAGAGGTGTCTCTCCCATAAGATAAAAGCATGTTGGGTGAACAAATTACAGTCGGGCAATTGACAAATAGAGAAGGGCATAACAATGCATGTACATGATATGATAAATATAGTGAGATTTAATCCGGGCATTACGACAAAGTACATAGACCGCCATCCAACGCATCTATGCCTAAAAAGTCCACCTTCAGGTTATCATCCGAACCCCATTCAGTATTAAGTTGCTAACAGACAATTGCATTAAGTATGGTGCGTAATGTAATCGACAACTACATCCTTAGACATAGAATCAATGTTTTATCCCTAGTGGCAACATCACATCACAACCTTAGAACTTTCTGTCACTGTCCCAGGTGTCAATGAAGGCATGAACCCACTATCGAGCATAAATACTCCCTCTTGGAGTTAAGAGTAAAAACTTGGCCAGAGACTAATAACGGAGAGCATGCAAGATCATAAACAACACATAAACAATAGATTGATAATCATCATAACATAGTATTCTCTATCCATCGGATCCCGACAAACACAACATATAGTATTACATATAGATGATCTTGATCATGTTAGGCAGCTCACAAGATCCAACAATGAAGCACAATTAGGAGAAGACGACCATCTAGCTACTGCTATGGACCCATAGTCCAGGGGTGAACTACTCACTCATCACTCCGGAGGCGATCATGGCGATGAAGAGTCCTCCGGGAGATGATTCCCTCTCCGGCAGGTGCCGGAGGCGATCTCCTGAATCCCCCGAGATGGGATTCGCGGCGTCTCTGGAAGGTTTTCCGTATCGTGGCTCTCGGTACTGGGGTTTTCGCGACGGAGGCTATAAGTAGGCGAAATGGTAGGTCAGGGGGGCTGACGAGGGGCCCACACCATAGGGCGGCGCGGGCCCCCTCCGCGCGGCCCTATGGTGGCGCGCCTCGCCCCCACTTCATTATCTCTTCGGTCTTCTGGAAGCTCCGTGCAAAAATAGGACCCTGGGCGGTGATTTCGTCCAATTCCGAGAATATTTCCTTACTAGGATTTCTGAAACCAAAAACAGAAAAACAGAATGCCTCTTCGGCATCTTGTTAATAGGTTAGTTCCGGAAAATGCGTAAATACGACATATAATGTGCATAAAACATGTAGGTATCATCAATAAAGTAGCATGGAACATAAGAAATTATCGATACGTTGGAGACGTATCAGCATCCCCTAAGTTCTGCTCGTCCCGAGCAGGTAAAACGATAACAAAGATAATTTCTGAAGTGACATGCCATCATAATCTTGATCATACTATTTGTAAACATATGTAATGAATGCAGCGATCAAAACAATGGTAATGACATGAGTAAACAATGAATCATAAAGCAAAGACTTTTCATGAATAGTACTTCAAGACAAGCATCAATAAGTCTTGCATAAGAGTTAACTCATAAAGCAATAAATCAAAGTAAAGGTATTGAAGCAACACAAAGGAAGATTAAGTTTCAGCGGTTGCTTTCAACTTATAACATGTATATCTCATGGATATTGTCAACATAAAGTAATATAACAAGTGCAATATGCAAGTATGTAGGAATCAATGCACAGTTCACACAAGTGTTTGCTTCTTAAGGTGGAGGGAGATAGGTAAACTGACTCAACAATAAAAGTAAAAGAATGGTCCTTCAAAGAGGAAAGCATCGATTGCTGTATTTGTGCTAGAGCTTTTATTTTGAAAACATGAAACAATTTTGTCAACGGTAGTAATAAAGCATATGAGTTATGTAAATTATATCTTACAAGTTGCAAGCCTCATGCATAGTATACTAATAGTGCCCGCACCTCGTCCTACTTAGCTTGGACTACCGGATCTTTGCATGCCATGTTTCAACCAAGTGTCACAAAGGGGTACCTCCATGCCGCCTGTACAAAGGTCTAAGGAGAATGCTCGCATTTTGGATTTCTCGCTTTTGATTATTCTCAACTTAGACATCCATACCGGGACAACATGGACAACAGATAATGGACTCCTCTTAAATGCATAAGCATGTAGCAATGATTATTATTCTCATATGAGATTGAGGATATATGTCCAAACTGAAACTTCCACCATGATTCATGGCTTTAGTTAGCGGCCCAATGTTCTTCTCTAACAATTTGCATGCTCCAATCATTAAGGTGATAGATCCTTCAGACAAGACGGACATGCATAGCAACTCACATGATATTCAACAATAGTTGATGGCGTTCCCCAGAAGCATGGTTATCGCACAACAAGCAACTTAATAAGAGATAAAGTGCATAAGTACATATTCAATACTACGATAGTTTTTAAGGCTATTTTGTCCCATGAGCTATATATTGCAAAGGTGAATGATGGAATTTTAAAGGTAGCACTCAAGCAATTTACTTTGGAATGGCGGAGAAATACCATGTAGTAGGTAGGTATGGTGGACACAAATGGCATAGTGGTTGGCTCAAGGATTTTGGATGCATGAGAAGTATTCCCTCTCAATACAAGGTTTAGGCTAGCAAGGTTATTTGAAGCAAACTCAAGGATGAACCGGTGCAGCAAAACTCACATAAAAGACATATTGTAAACATTATAAGACTCTACACCGTCTTCCTTGTTGTTCAAAACTCAATACTAGATATTATCTAGACCTTAGAGAGACCAAATATGCAAATCAAATTTTAGCAAGCTCTATGTATTTCTTCATTAATGGGTGCAAAGCATATGATGCAAGAGCTTAATCATGAGCACAACAATTGCCAAGTATCACATTATCCAAGACATTTTAGAATTACTGCATGTAGCATTTTCCAATTCCAACCATATAACAATTTAACGAAGAGGAAACTTCGCCTTGAACATTATGAGTAAAGCCTAAGGACATATTTGTCCATATGCAACAGCGGAGCGTGTCTCTCTCCCACAAAGTGAATGCTAGGATCCATTTTATTCAAACAAAAACAAAAACAAAAACAAACCGACGCTCCAAGTAAAGAACACAAGATGTGATGAATAAAAATATAGTTTCAGGGGAGGAACCTGATGAGTTGTCGATGAAGAAGGATGCCTTGGGCATCCCCAAGCTTAGACGCTGAGTCTTCTTAAAATATGCAGGGGTGAACCACGGGGGCATCCCCAAGCTTAGAGCTTTCACTCCTCTTGATCATAGTATATCATACTCCTCTCTTGACCCTTGAAAACTTCCTTCACACCAAACTTCAAGCAAACTCATTAGAGGGTTAGTGCACAATTAATAATTCACATGTTCAGAGGTGAAACAAACATTCTTTTCACTTCTGGACATTGCATAAAGCTACTGGACATTAATGGATCAAAGAAATGAATCCAACATAGCAAAAGAGGCAATGCGAAATAAAAGGCAGAATCTGTCAAAACAGAACAGTCCGTAAAGACGAATTTTAAGATGGCACCAGACTTGCTCAAATGGAAAAACTCAAAACTAATGAAAGTTGCGTACATATCTGAGGATCACGCTCGTAAATTGGCAGATTTTTTAGAATTTTCTACAGAGACCTGTGCCCAGATTCGTGACAGACAGCAATGCTGTTTCTGCGCAGCGATCCCAAATATAACATCAACTTTAACATAGAAACTTTACTTGGCACAAAAACATGATAAGGAGAGGTTGCTACAGTAGTAAACAACTTCCAAGACTCAAATATAAAACAAAGTACTGTAGTAAAAACATGGGTTGTCTCCCATAAGCGCTTTTCTTTAACGCCTTTCAGCTAGGCGCAGAAAGTGCAAATCAAGTTTTATCAGAGGGTGGTGCATCATCCTTACCTTGGGCTTTACCCTTACCTTTCTTGTTGTTTTCCTTTCTCTTTGATTTAGGAAATGTATGATTTCCCCCTGGTATAGAGGTGAAATCCAAGATGCCTTCTCCCACATCTATGACTGCTCCCAATAGTTGGATCTTCCGAGTGTGACCTTTCCTGTCCCTACACATTCAATAACAAGATAATCAATGGATATTGTTCTTCCAAGAATGGTCGTATGCACACCTGCGGCTATTCCCTTAGGAATTATAACAGAATTATCAATGAGAGTTATTTCTTCTCCTCCTTCATCAACTCCCCAAAGTTTCAAAGATTTATAAATGCTCTCAGGCATAAGGCAAAATTCAGACATAATATCACAGTTGGCACGAAGAGTTTGATCACCAATAACAATTTTAACAGTAGGATCCCATAATGAAGGTTTAGAGTTCACTAAAACTTGTTCAAGACGATTACGAACACGGTGATAGTTGTCATCCAAGCGAGATGTACTTATCTCGAGATTGTTCAATCTATTATAAATGCTAATAAGGGCTGAATCAAAGTTATTAGCTGAATCATGTGATGCAACCAATTTCTTTATGGCATTAAAAGCTTGATCCCCATTACAATGAAGGAAATCTCCTCCCACTAAAGCATCCAAAGCATATCTATAACGAATCATAAGACCAAAATAAAAATTACTAAGGAGCAAACTTAGAGTCATTTGAGGTTCAGTTTTACGATAAGAAGTAAAAATTCTAGACCAAGCATCCTTAAAACTTTCCTCATCCCCTTGTTTAAAAGTAAAAACTAATTCCTCAGGTGAAGAAGTAACAGGTGTAGAGCTAGACATGGTAGCAAAAGTAAACTAGATAAAGTAAATGCAAGTAACTAATTTTTTTGTGTTTTCGATATAGAGAGCAAGACAGTAAATAAAGTAAAACTAGCAACTAATTTTTTTGTGTTTTGTTTAGGTGCAGCAAACAAAGTAGTAAATAAAATAAAGCAAGACAAAAACAAAGTAAAGAGATTGAGAAGTGGAGACTCCCCTTGCAGCGTGTCTTGATCTCCCCGGCAACGGCGCCAGAAAAAAGGCTTGATGCGCGTAGATGTACACGTCCGTTGGGAACCCCAAGAGGAAGGTATGATGCGCACAGTGGCAAGTTTTCCCTCGAAAGAAACCAAGGTTTAATCGAACCAGGAGGAGCCAAGAAGCACGTTGAAGGTTGATGGTGGCGAAATGTGATGCGGCGCAACAACAGGGATTCCGGCGCCAACGTGGAATCTGCACAACAAAACCAAAGTACTTTGCCCCAACGAAACAGTGAGGTTGTCAATCTCACCGGCTTGCTGTAACAAAGGATTAAGCGTATCGAGTGGAAGATGATTGTTTGCAAGAAAACAGTAAACAACAATTGCAGTAGATTGTATGCTATGTAAAGAATAGGACCGGGGTCCACAGTTCACTAGAGGTGTCTCTCCCATAAGATAAAAGCATGTTGGGTGAACAAATTACAGTCGGGCAATTGACAAATAGAGAAGGGCATAACAATGCATGTACATGATATGATAAATATAGTGAGATTTAATCCGGGCATTACGACAAAGTACATAGACCGCCATCCAACGCATCTATGCCTAAAAAGTCCACATTCAGGTTATCATCCGAACCCCATTCAGTATTAAGTTGCTAAGCAACAGACAATTGCATTAAGTATGGTGCGTAATGTAATCGACAACTACATCCTTAGACATAGAATCAATGTTTTATCCCTAGTGGCAACAACACATCACAACCTTAGAACTTTCACTGTCCCAGGTGTCAATGAAGGCATGAACCCACTATCGAGCATAAATACTCCCTCTTGGAGTTAAGAGTAAAAACTTGGCCAGAGCCTCTACTAATAACGGAGAGCATGCAAGATCATAAACAACACATAAACAATAGATTGATAATCATCATAACATAGTATTCTCTATCCATCGGATCCCGACAAACACAACATATAGTATTACATATAGATGATCTTGATCATGTTAGGGCACTCACATCCAACAATGAAGCACAATTAGGAGAAGACGACCATCTAGCTACGCTATGGACCCATAGTCCAGGGGAACTACTCACTCATCACTCCGGAGGCGATCATGGCGATGAAGAGTCCTCAAAGATGATTCCCCTCCGCGGGTGCATGCGATCTCCGAATCCCCCGAGATGGGATTCGCGGCGTCTCTAGAAGGTTTTCCGTATCGTGGCTCTCACTGGGTTTCGCGACGGAGGCTATAAGTAGGCGAAATGGTAGGTCAGGGGGGCTGACGAGGGGCCCACACCATAGGGCGGTGATGTCTACGTTCCCCCTCCTTTCCTGTAGACAGTGTTGGGCCTCCAAGTGCAGAGGTTTGTAGAACAGCAGCAAGTTTTCCCTTAAGTGGATCACCCAAGGTTTATCGAACTCGGGAGGAAGAGGTCAAAGATATCCCTCTCATGCAACCTGCAACCACAAAGCAAAAAGTCTCTTGTGTCCCCAACACACCAAATAGGTGCACTAGTTCGGCGAAGAGATAGTGAAATACAGTGGTATGAATATATATGAGAGTAGTATGGCGCGAAAAGTGCTTGGCGCGTAGTTGATGGTGGTAGTATTGTAGGAAGTAAACATGCGTAGTAACGCAGCAGTAGTAACGTGAAAAAACAAGAACAAGCGTAGTAACTCAGCGGTATTTAGGAACAAGGCCTAGGGATTAGACTTTCACTAGTGGACACTCTCAACATTGATCACATAATGAATAGATAAATGCATACTCTACACTTTTGTTGGATGATGAACACATTGCGTAGGATTACACGAACCCTCAATGCCGGAGTTAACAAGCTCCACAATAATGCTCATGTTTAAGTAACCTTAAGTGTAAGATAGATCAAAACGACTAAACCAAGTACTAGCATAGCATGCACACTGTCACCTTCATGCATATGTAGGAGGAATAGATCACATCAATATTATCATAGCAATAGTTAACTTCGCAATCTACAAGAGATCATGATCATAGCATAAACCAAGTACTAACACGGTGCACGCACTGTCACCTTTGCACACATGCAGGAGGAATAAAACTACTTTAATAACACATCACTAGAGTAGCACATAGATAAATTGTGATACAAAACTCATATGAATCTCAATCATGTAAAGCAGCTCATGAGATCATTGTATTGAGGTACATAGGAGAGAGATTAACCACATAGCTACCGGTACAGCCCGAGCCTCGATGGAGAACTACTCCTCCTCATGGGAGCAGCAGCGGTGATGAAGATGGCGGTGGAGATGGCAGCGGTGTCGATGGAGAAGCCTTCCGGGGCACTTCCCCGCTCCGCAGGTGCCGGAGAGACTCCTGTCCCCGATCTTGGCTTCGCGACGGCGGCGGCTCTGGAACTTTTCTCGTATCGTGGCTTCCTCCGTCGGGTTTTTAGGTCGGGACCTTTATATAGGCGAAGAGGCGCGAAAGGTCGAAGAGGCGGCCAGGGGTGGCGGCGCGGCCAACCCTAGGCCGCGCCGGCACCCTCCTGGTGGCTGTGGCCCCCTCTCCTTCTGGAAGCTTCGTGGAAAAATAGGAACCGGGCGTTGATTTCGTCCAATTCCGAGAATATTCGTTACTAGGATTTCGAAACCAAACAGAAAACAGGAACTGGCACTTCGGCATCTTGTTAATAGGTTAGTTCCGAAAACGCATAAATACGACATATAATGTGCATAAAACATGTAGGTATCATCAATAAAGTGGCATGGAACATAAGAAATTATCGATACGTT
Organism: Lolium multiflorum; assembly: GCA_030979885.1. Lineage (NCBI taxonomy): Eukaryota > Viridiplantae > Streptophyta > Magnoliopsida > Poales > Poaceae > Lolium > Lolium multiflorum. The sequence goes on from CM061753.1 coordinate 265,940,780, forward strand.
GGAGACGTATCAGCATCCCCAAGCTTAGTTCTGCTCGTCCCGAGCAGGTAAAACGATAACAAAGATAATTTCTTAAGTGACATGCCATCATAACCTTGATCATACTATTGTAAGCATATGAGATGAATGCAGCGATCAAAACAATGGTAATGACATGAGTAAACAACTGAATCATAAAGCAAAGACTTTTCATGAATAGTACTTCAAGACAAGCATCAATAAGTCTTGCGTAAAAGTTAACTCATAAAGCAATAATTCAAAGTAGAGGTATTGAAGCAACACAATGGAAGATTAAGTTTCAGCGGTTGCTTTCAACTTGTAACATGTATATCTCATGGATAATTGTCAACATAGAGTAATATAACAAGTGCAATATGCAAGTATGTAGGAATCAATGCACAGTTCACACAAGTGTTGCTTCTTAAGGTGGAGAGAAATAGGTGAACTGACTCGAACATAAAAAGTAAAAGAATGGCCCTTCGCAGAGGGAAGCATTGATTGCTATATTTGTGCTAGAGCTTTGATTTTGAAAACATATAGAGAGCGTAAAAGTAAAGTTTTGAGAGGTGTTTGTTGTTGTCAACGAATGGTAGTGGGTACTCTAACTACCTTATCAACCAGACTTTCAAGAGCGGCTCCCATGAAGGACGTTATCTCTACCAGCAAGGTAGATCATCCCTCTTCTCTTTTGTTTACACATGTACTTTAGTTTAGTTTTTCTTTATTTATGGATGACACTCCCCCAACCTTTTGCTTACACAAGCCATGGCTAACCGAATCCTCGGGTGCCTTCCAACATTCACATACCATGGAGGAGTGTCTATTTGCAAATTTAAGTTGCTTACTGATAGATCAGAGCAAAACATGTGAAGAGAATTATTAATGCAAGTTAATTAATGAGGCTGGGAACCTCATTGCCAGCTCTTTTTGCAAAATTATTGGATAAGCGGATGAGGCCACTAGTCCATTGTGAAAGTCTGTCAAAAGTAAATGACAAGATCGAAAGATAAAACACCACATACTTCCTCATGAGCTATAAAACATTGACACAAATAAGAGGTAATAACTTTTGAATGGTTTAAAGGTAGCACTCAAGCAATTTACTTTGGAATGGCGGAGAAATACCATGTAGTAGGTAGGTATGGTGGACACAAATGGCATAGTGGTTGGCTCAAGGATTTGGATGCATGAGAAGTATTCCCTCTCGATACAAGGCTTAGGCTAGCAAGGTTATTCGAAACAAACACAAGGATGAACCGGTGCAGCAAAACTCACATAAAAGACATATTGTAAACATTATAAGACTTTACACCGTCTTCCTTGTTGTTCAAACTCAATACTAGAAATTATCTAGACCTTAGAGAGACCAATTATGCAAACCAAATTTTAGCATGCTCTATGTATTTCTTCACTAATAGGTGCAAAGTATATGATGCAAGAGCTTAAACATGAGCACAACAATTGCCAAGTATCAAATTATCCAAGACATTTTACCAATTACTACATGTAGCATTTTCCAATTCCAACCATATAACAATTTAACGAAGAGGAAACTTCGCCATGAATATTATGAGCTAAGAACACATGTGTTCATACGAACCAGCGGAGCGTGTCTCTCTCCACACAAGGATGAACTTATTCAGAGAACTAAGATAACAAAACAAAAACAAAAATAAAAGCACACAGACGCTCCAAGTAAAGTACATAAGATGTGACCGAATAAAAATATAGTTTCACTAGAAGAAACCTGATAAGTTGTCGATGAAGAAGGGGATGCCTTGGGCATCCCCAAGCTTAGATGCTTGAGTCTTCTTGAAATATGCAGGGATGAACCACCGGGGCATCCCCAAGCTTAGACCTTTCACTCTTCTCGATCACATTCTATCACCCTCTTCTATTGACCCTTGAAAACTTCTTTCACACCAAACTTCAAGCAAACTCATTAGAGGGTTAGTGCATAATCAAAAATTCACATGTTCAGAGGTGACACAAACATTCTTTTCACTTCTGGACATTGCATAAAGCTACTGGACATTAATGGATCAAAGAAATAAATCCAACATAGCAAAAGAGGCAATGCGAAATAAAAGGCAGAATCTGTCAAAAACAGAACAGTCCGTAAAGACGAATTTTGAAATGGCACCAGACTTGCTCAAACGGAAAAACTCAAAACTAATGAAAGTTGCGTACATATCTGAGGATCACGCTCGTAAATTGGCAGATTTTTTCGAATTTTCTACAGAGAACTGTGCCCATATTCGTGACAGACAGCAATGCTGTTTCTGCGCAGCGATCCCAAATATAACATCAACTTTGACATAGAAACTTTACTTGGCACAAAAACATGATAAGGAGAGGTTGCTACAGTAGTAAACAACTTCCAAGACTCAACAAAACAAAAATTGCTGTAGCAAAATAAACACATGGGTTATCTCCCAAGAAGTTCTTTCTTTATAGCCATTAAGATGGGCTCAAGTTTTAATGATGCACTCGTAAGAAATAGAAGTTGAAGCAAAGAGAGCATCAAGAGGCAAATTCAAAACACATTTAAGTCTAACATGCTTCCTATGCATAGGAATCTTGTAAATAAACAAGTTCATGGAGAGCAAAGTAACAAGCATAGGAAGATAAAACAAGTGTAGCTTCAAAAATTTCAGCACATAGAGAGGCATTTTAGTAACATGAAAATTTCTACAACCATATTTTCCTCTCTCATAATAACTTTCAGTAGCATCATGAGCAAACTCAACAATATAACTATCACATAAAGCATTCTTATCATGAGTCTCATGCATAAAATAATTACTACTCCCAACATAAGCATAGTCATTCTTATTAATTGTAGTGGGAGCAAATTCAACAAAGTAGCTATCAAATATAGGAGGTATATTGTAATCATAATCAAATTTATCCTCCATAACAGGTGGTAACAAAAGACTACTATCATTATAATCATCATAAATGGGAGGCAAAGTATCATCAAAGTAAATTTTCTCCTCAATGCTTGGGGGACTAAAAATATCATGCTCATCAAAGCCAGCTTCCCCAAGCTTAGAATTTTCCATAGCATTAGCAACAATGGTGTTCAAAGCATTCATACTAATAACATTCCCATTATCATGCATATAAAGTTCCATGGGTTTCTTAATTCTTTCTTCAAACACATCATGTCCTAATTCAAGATAAAGTTCATAAAGATCTCTCATTTTTTTGTTGTTTTCCATTATGCCTAACTAGTGTAAACAAGAAACCAAATGTCGCAATTGCAGAGTCTAAAGGAAATAGCTTCGAGTACTTACAATGGCGCCGGAAAATAGCTTAGTAGCCGAGATCCGGAGTGTGAGTACCTTTTACCTTTCCTCCCCGGCAACGGCGCCAGAAAAGTGCTTGATGTCTACGTTCCCCCTCCTTTCCTGAGTGTTGGGCCTCCAAGTGCAGGTTTGTAGAACAGCAGCAAGTTTTCCCTTAAGTGGATCACCCAAGGTTTATCGAACTCAGGGAGGAAGAGGTCAAAGATATCCCTCTCATGCAACCCTGCAACCACAAAGCAAAAAGTCTCTTGTGTCCCCAACACACCAAATAGGTGCACTAGTTCGGCGAAGAGATAGTGAAATACAGGTGGTATGAATATATATGAGCAGTAGTATGGCGCCAGAAAAGTGCTTGGCGCGTAGTTGATGGTGGTAGTATTGTAGGAAGTAAACATGCAGTAGTAACGCAGCAGTAGTAACGCAAAAACAGAACAAGCAGTAGTAACTCAGCAGTATTTAGGAACAAGGCCTAGGGATTAGACTTTCACTAGTGGACACTCTCAACATTGATCACATAACAGAATAGATAAATGCATACTCTACACTTTTGTTGGATGATGAACACATTGCGTAGGATTACACGAACCCTCAATGCCGAGTTAACAAGCTCCACAATAATGCTCATGTTTAAGTAACCTTAAGTGTAAGATAGATCAAAACGACTAAACCAAGTACTAGCATAGCATGCACACTGTCACCTTCATGCATATGTAGGAGGAATAGATCACATCAATATTATCATAGCAATAGTTAACTTCGCAATCTACAAGAGATCATGATCATAGCATAAACCAAGTACTAACACGGTGCACGCACTGTCACCTTTGCACACATGCAGGAGGAATAAAACTACTTTAATAACACATCACTAGAGTAGCACATAGATAAATTGTGATACAAAACTCATATGAATCTCAATCATGTAAAGCAGCTCATGAGATCATTGTATTGAGGTACATAGGAGAGAGATTAACCACATAGCTACCGGTACAGCCCCGAGCCTCGATGGAGAACTACTCCCTCCTCATGGGAGCAGCAGCGGTGATGAAGATGGCGGTGGAGATGGCAGCGGTGTCGATGGAGAAGCCTTCCGGGGCACTTCCCCGTCCGGCAGGTGCCGGAACAGAGACTCCCGTCCCCGATCTTGGCTTCGCGACGGCGGCGGCTCCGGAACTTTTCTCGTATCGTGGCTTCCTCCGTCGGGTTTTTAGGTCGTGACCTTTATATAGGCGAAGAGGCGGCGTCGAAGGTCGAAGAGGCGGCTGGGGGAAGGCGGCGCGGGCCAACCCTAGGCCGCGCCGGCCACCCTCCTGTGGGCTGTGGCCCCCTCTGGTCCTTCCCGGTGTTCGAAGCTTCGTGGAAAAATAGGAACCTGGGCGTTGATTTCGTCCAATTCCGAGAATATTTCGTTACTAGGATTTCTGAAACCAAAAACAGCAGAAAACAGGAACTGCACTTCGGCATCTTGTTAATAGGTTAGTTCCGAAAACGCATAAATACGACATATAATGTGCATAAAACATGTAGGTATCATCAATAAAGTGGCATGGAACATAAGAAATTATCGATACGTTGGAGACGTATCAGCGGCGCGGCCCCCGGCCGCGCGCCCTATGGTGGCGGCGCCTCGTCGCCCACTTCATTATCTCTTCGGTCTTCCGAAGCTCCGTGCAAAAATAGGACCGGCGGTGATTTCGTCCATTGAGAATATTTCCTTACTAGGATTTCTGAAACCAAAAACAGAAAACAGCAAATCGCTCTTCGGCATCTTGTTAATAGGTTAGTTCCAGAAAATGCGTAAATACGACATATAATGTGCATAAAACATGTAGGTATCATCAATAAAGTAGCATGGAACATAAGAAATTATCGATACGTTGGAGACGTATCAATGTGATCTATGCCTCCTTCGTAGTGTGATGGTGACAGTGTGCATGCTATGTTAGTACTTGGTTTATTTTGCAAAGATCTATTATGCTCTAAGGTTACTTAAATATGAATATCGAATGTTGTGGAGCTTGTTAACTCCGGCATTGAGGGTTCGTGTAATCCTACACAATTAGTGGTGTTCATCATCCAACAAGAGTATATGTAGCACAAAGGAAAGAGAACTTATTTATTATGTGATCAATGTTGAGAGTGTCCACTAGTGAAAGTATGATCCCTAGGCCTTGTTTCCACCACAAAGAATTGCTTCCTACGCCACAAGCTATTTTCTGGCGCCGCTTGTTTATCGTTTTACGCATCTTTATTTTCTGCAATATTATCACCATCTATACCACCTGTGTTTTACTATCTCTTCGAACTAGTGCACCTATACATCCGACAAGTGTATTTGGTGTGTTGGGGACACAAGAGACTTCTTGCTTTGTGTTTGGGTTGCTTGAGAGGGATATCTTTGACCTCTTCCTCCTTGAGTTCGATAAACCTTGGGTGATCCACTTAAGGGAAAACTTGCTGCTGTTCTACAAACCCTCTGCTCTTGGAGGCCCAACACTGTCTATAGGAAAAGAAGCGTGAGTAGACATCAAGCTATTTCCGGCGCCGTTGCCGAGGAAAGGTAAAAGGTACTCACACTCCGATCTCGGCTACTAAGCTATTTTCCGCACCGTTGTAAGTACTCGAAGCTATTTCCTTTAGATCCTGCAATTGCATCTTTTTGTTTCTTGTTTACACTAGTAAGGCATAATGGAAAACAACAAAAATATGAGAGATCTTTATGAACTTTATCTTGAATTAGGACATGATGTGTTTGAAGAGAGAATTAAAAACCCATGGAACTTTATATGCATGCTAATGGGAATGTTATTAATATGAATGCTTTGAACACTATTGTTGCTAATGCTATGGAAAATTCTAAGCTTGGGGAGGTCGGTTTTGATGAAAATGATCTCTTTAGCCCTCCGGGTATTGAGGAGAAAGTTTATGTTGATTATGATATGCCTCCCATATATGATGATTATAATGATAGTGCTCTTTTGTTGCCACCTACTATGGAGGATAAAGCTTGTTATGATGATACTATGCCTCCTATATTTGATGATAAGAATAATAATGATAGCTACTTTGTTGAATTTGCTCCCACTACAACTAATAAAATTAATTTATGCATGTGGAGAGTAATAATTTTATGCATGTGGATCATGACAAGAATGTTTTATGTGATAGTTATATTGTTGAGTTTGTTTATGATGCTACTGAAAGTTATTATGAGAGAGGGAAACATGGTTATATGCATCTTAATAATATTAAGTTTCCCTCTTTATGTTGAGAATCTTGAAATTGCGCTTGTGTTGCTTTTCTATGCTTGCCACTTTGTTCTTCATGAATTTATTTGTGTACAAGATTCCTTTTCATAGGAAGTGGGTTAGGCTTAAATGTGCTTTGAATTTGCCTCTTGATGCTCTCTTTTGCTTCAAATACTATTTCTTGCGAGTGCATCATTAAAACTGCTGAGCCCATCTTAATGGCTATAAAGAAAGAACTTCTTGGGAGATAACCCATGTGTTTATTTTACTACAGAAATTTTTGTTTTGTTGAGTCTTGGAAGTTGTTTACTACTGTAGCAACCTCTCCTTATCATGTTTTTGTGCCAAGTAAAGTTTCTATGTTAAAGTTGATGTTATATTTGGGATTGCTGCGCAGAAACAGATTTGCTGTCTGTCACGAATTTGAGCAGAAGTCTCTGTAAAAAAATCAAAAAAATCTGTAAATTTACGAGCATGATCCTCAGATATGTACGCAACTTTCATTAGTTTTGAGTTTTTCCATTTGAGCAAGTTAAGTGCCCAGTCCAGATGCATCTTTACGGACTGTTCTGTTTTTGACAGATTCTGTCTTTTATTTTGCATTGCCGCTTTTGCTTTGTTGAATGGGTTTCTTTGTTCCATTAACTTTCAGAAGCTTTGTGCAATGTCCAGAAGTGTTAAGAATGATTGTGTCACCTCTGAACATGTGAATTTTGATTAAGCACTAACCCTCTCATGAGTTTGCTTGAAGTTTGTGTGAAGGAAGTTTTCAAGGGTCAAGAGAAGAGGATGATATACTATGATCAAGAAGAGTGAAAGGTCTAAGCTTGGGGATGCCCCGGTGGTTCATCCCTGCATATTTTAAGAAGACTCAAGCATCTAAGCTTGGGGATGCCCAAGGCATCCTTCTTCATCGACAACTTATCAGGTTTCTTCTAGTGAAACTATATTTTTATTCCGTCACATTTTATGTACTTTATTTGGAGCGTCTGTTTGTTTTTTTTTTTGTTTTTTTTAATAAGTTCATCCTTGTGTGGGAGAGAGACACGCTCCGCTGGTTCATATGAACACATGTGTTCTTAGCTTTTAATGTTCATGGCGAAGGTTGAAACTGCTTCGTTAATTGTTATATGGTTGTTAACAGAAAATGCTACATGTAGTAATTGGTAAAATGTCTTGGATAATGTGATACTTGGCAATTGTTGTGCTCATGTTTAAGCTCTTGCATCATATACTTTGCACCCATTAATGAAGAAATACATAGAGCTTGCTAAAATTTGGTTTGCATAATTGGTCTCTCTAAGGTCTAGATAATTTCTAGTATTGGGTTGAACAACAAAGAAGACGGTGTAGCGTCTTATAATGTTTACAATATGTCTTTTATGTGAGTTTTGCTGCACCGCTTCATACTTGTGTTTGTTTCAAATAACCTTGCTAGCATAAACCTTGTATCGAGAGGGAATATTTCTCATACATCCAAAATCCTTGAGCCAACCACTATGCCATTTGTGTCCACCATACCTACCTACTACATGGTATTTCTCCGCCATTCCAAAGTAAATTGCTTGAGTGCTACCTTTAAATTTTCATCATTCGCCTTTGCAATATATAGCTCATGGGACAAAATAGCCTTAAAAACTATTGTGGTATTGAATATGTACTTATGCACTTTATCTCTTATTAAGTTGCTTGTTGTGCGATAACCATGCTTCTGGGGACGCCATCAACTCTTTGTTGAATATCATGTGAGTTGCTATGCATGTCCGTCTTGTCTGAAGTAAGAGAGATCTACCACCTTAATGGTTAGAGCATGCATATTGTTAGAGAAGAACATTGGGCCGCTAACTAAAGCCATGAATCATGGTGGAAGTTTCAGTTTTGGACATATATCCTCAATCTCATATGAGAACACTAATTGTTGCCACATGCTTATGCATTAAAGAGGAGTCCATTATCTGTTGTCCATGTTGTCCCGGTATGGATGTCTAAGTTGAGAATAATCAAAAGCGATAAATCCAAAATGCGAGCTTTCTCCTTAGACCTTGTACAAGCGGCATGGAGGTACCCCTTTGTGACACTTGGTTAAAACATGTGTATTGCGATGATCCGGTAGTCCAAGCTAATTAGGACAAGGTGCACTATTAGTATACTATGCATGAGGCTTGCAACTTGTAAGATATAATTTACATAATACATATGCTTTATTACTACCGTTGACAAAATTGTTTCATGTTTTCAAAATAAAAGCTCTAGCACAAATATAGCAATCGATGCTTTCCTCTTTGAAGGACCTTTCTTTTACTTTTATGTTGAGTCAGTTCACCTATCTCTCCACCTCAAGAAGCAAACACTTGTGTGAACTGCATTGATTCCTACATACTTGCATATTGCACTTGTTATATTACTTTACATTGACAATATCCATGAGATATACATGTCACAAGTTAAAAGCAACCGCTGAAACTTAATCTTCCTTTATGTTGCTTCAATACCTTTTACTTTGAATTATTGCTTTACGAGCTAACTCTTATGCAAGACTTATTGATGCTTGTCTTGAAAGTACTATTCATGAAAAGTCTTTGCTTTATGATTCATTTGTTTACTCATGTCATTACCACAGGGCACGCATGTGGCGGCATCGCTGGTTATCGGCACTGGCAATAGCTGCGCTGGACATTGTCGCCACACCAATACCACTTGCGCTGTAGCACAACAACCGGGCCAAGCAATTCTCCTTCCTCCAAGTACAGGTGCATCTCCGTGTCACTGCGTGCATAAAGCGAGATATTTAGAATCAAGAAGATAGATTTAAGAATTAAGGTTCTCAGGTTTTGAAAACAAACATATTTGGATCATACCCTAAAGTAAAAATCTCCAAGCATTATCACATGCTTTATGAGGCTACAAATATGAAATCTTTTCAAGAATGATATAACTTTTCAAACACGATCAAATTACAGAAAACCACTACATATCTAATAAAACATTTTCGAGCATGATTAAACCCTTACCTACAAGTTATATATCTGAATAACTTGCATCAAACCAGAACCTCAGCAAGTAATCAACTTACACTTCTGACCATCAAAGCTAAAAGACCAAGCGGTTACATACATCAAAATAAGCAAGGAGCGCTTCCCTTATAGGAGAACAAACTACTTATGGGTGCTGCCTTACACAGGTACCAACGCCTCATGGGGGCTCACAGTTCTGAAATTTCAAATACGAGTGCAAGCTAGCCTCGAATCCGGCTAACAAAGTAGCTGCAGCAAACCTAGAGCAAACCTAGAACACCTTGTAAACCAAACACCGGTGTATGCAATCGCGTAAGAGTGAAAGATCGATTTTTCCCCCTACATACACCGAGGGCCGGTGCAGCGTCCTTCGTCACAGAGATGCAAGGTATCATCAGCGTGCGTGTAAGAGGGGACGATGGAGCTGCTGCTCGTGCCGGGGGCCGGGTGGAACTTGGTGTCAGTGATGGCGTAACAATAGTAATTTTCTGTCATGATTCTTAATTCACTTAACACCATGTGTGAAGAACAAATATAGCTTTCTAGCTAATTATACAATGCTGGCACAAACAGCTGCTTATCCAAACTGAAGTGATAAGTTGTATTGATTAAGTTCCTAACTTTTAAATCTATATACAGAAGCAGAAAACTTGTCAGTTACACATTGACTGTAGCTTACTGTAGCTTTCTTGCAAAATTATATAACACTGGCATAAGCAAAAATATAGTGGCCTATAACGGAAAGGAGAAATACTAAGATTCAGGTCGTTCAATCTCGGAATCAAATTACTTATAAAGAAGAAACACACACCAACAAAATTCATATGCCTTTGAGGCTTTCACCCCTTCATCTTTGTCGGCTTATCAGCATGATCCGAGCAAGGCAAACTCATAGCCCCTACCGAGCTAGACAACTAACGCAATAATAAATCACGAAGAATCGATGAGGGTTTTTATAGGACTTGCTGAGGAGAAATAGCGGGAAAGACGTGACGGGAAGGAGAGGAGCTTACTTCGTCGGTCCAAAGTGGCAGGAGCTTATGTCTCTAGCTTCGAGAGGTAAGTGCTTTACTCGGCTTGCCGTTGTGCAGGGTCGGCCGCCTAGGCGCTAACCGAAGCAGCATCAAGCTGTTCTGCACCTACTGCGCTAGCACTGAGATGTTACCCCTTACCACACTAGGCTCGAGCGGTGATGTATTATTCCTGCAAAATCCTAAAATCGTGTGTTATTTGCAAAATTCGATCTTTTCTTGTCTATTTCATGGCTTGGAAAATTAGGGCCCGATCCACCCTACCTTTATATTGGTTCAAAACTGATTTTCTAGAGATTGTGTTTAAAACTGAATTTACTCCTTTAATCACCATTAAGTCTTACCTTAACTTAACTGGCTCATACTCTACTCTAGAATCCTCTAAGTGACTACTTGTTTTATTTATGAAGCTGTGTAGATACTTAAGAAGGTATGGACAAATAAACATATAAATGCACTAGAATACTATAGTAGTCATGAATTTCTTTGCTTAAGAATGTTTTATTTATTGTTTTCTTATTGTTAGAGTTAATTTTGTTGTAACGACATATTTCCTTAATCATCTCAAATTATAACTAAAAATGTATCTAAGAAGATAACAAAATGTATGTATAGTTTTGGAAAATATGCATACATGATCATGGGTACACAATTTTCGGCTAGTTCTGCTTAAAATATTATTGTGAGATAGTGTATCGAAAAATGTGTGAATAAAAACAACTTACATTTGGTGAGAAGATGGTTTATTTTTTATAAGAAGTTTATACCCCTGGCCCTCCAGACAAGTCTAGTTATTATAAATAAAAAAGTCTAGTATAAATACACAACAAGTTCAACCGTACTGTATTTTTTGTAATTGTAACAGAAAGTGCGGCTATAATTTTTAGCAACACGTATTAATTGGGCACTTTTTTAGTGCCTCTAAAAATAATTAGAGTCATTTTTTCTAGTTATAGGGGCACTTTAAAGTGCGTCTAAAAATCAACTCTCCCGTAGTGTATATGTAGTCCAGTCCTCTTATCTCCAAGCACAAATGATAACAGAATTTGGACACGGAAAAGTCGTCTTCTGATTTCTAAACACGGGCAAAAATCAGGACGATGAAGGTTCAGCCTGAAAACTCGTCTGTGGTGAGCAAAAAAATCAGTAGAGGGCCGGGGCAACATCTTGACACTTTCATCAAAACATCCGTGTCTGTATGATTTAATTCCAACCCTATTATTATACACTATATATCTCTGCATGCCCTTAACCCGTATATATACTATCATACTTTTCAAGACTGATCTCCTCGTTGTCACCATAAGAATCACATGATACATTGGAGATGGAATCATCACCGGTGCTGTATGTACCTCCGTCCCCCGATGACTATGAAATGCAATGGTCGACTTTGCCTTGATCTTCGACTCGCAGGGCAGCATCCATGGTGACGATGATCTTGTGGCAGAATCATAAGACAATGGATTCCACTGTCAGTCTGTATGAGTGCATATTATAACCTACGAACTAACAAAATGAACAGTTTTTAAAAGTCGCACACCTAAGAAGAGTGTAATTTTAGGTGCAGTACTGTGTAAGTTCCTTTTTTTTGCTGGGAAAGTGATGTGTAATTTAGACGATTATATTTTCAAAAGAAAATCAGATGGCTGAGAATAGTTTCTTGTCGTGCAGCAATTGTCGAGAATTTATGTTCCAATCTGGATGACGAGATCAGTGATAAGACAGATTTTTAAGAAATGCAATAAGGAAGCTATTATTTGATCTTTTTCATATCACTGTTTTCTTTTGCTTTGGCAATCTTGTGTTCCACACGATGTAATAATTGGTGGTTGTGTACGTCCTAAATGGAAACATTTAAAGCCTTCGTTATCACTAATTCAAAAGGAGAAGGAATATGCAACCCGTTAAAATGGATGCTTAGAGATGCAGCAGATTGCACAAAAGTGTGACAGGAAAATGCTAGGAGCACCGGCTACTGTGGATAAAAAGAGATGGTTTTGAGTCAAAATCTCACATTAATTATTCTTGAAGAGTTCATTGCCACAGCCCCAAATCTCACCAAGGTCCAGCTTCATGTCCAGGCCATTGGCCAGCTAACACTTGACAAGCATTTCGGGCACAGGCATTGTACGAACAAAATCCAGCAAAACATCGCTCCAGGTATTGGTCAAGTTCTTTCTTCAATGAATGGAAATCAGTAAGGAGACCATCGACCAAACGATATCAGGGTTAGCACTAGTAAAATTACTGTAAACCCACAACTGATATCTTGCAATGTCGATAACTATGTATGTTCTGAAGGCAGCAGAAATTGGGATGATGAATGCCCAGGCCGATAACTCGACGAGGCATGCCAAAGCAGCAAAATACCAGGTGCATGCAGTGAACTGCTGACCAAAAAGTGCAGTAGAGGAGTAACATCTGGTCACTACCATCAAAAACATGTTGGGCCTGCATGATACCATTCCAGCTACATTTTATATCTCCGCATGGTCTTATCCAGTATCCTATCATAGTGTTCCAGATTAATCTCATCGTCCTCACCAAGGAACTCGTTGGGGACCGAATCATCGCCGACAATGTATTCGTATGAAGTGTCTACTACAATGTCGGAATACGAGAGCGAGCAAGAACTAATCTCGCTGTCAGTGTCAAAGTGGTCACGTTGGTCCTTGAAGTCAGGAAGTAGTGTGCTTTTCTTTATCCTAGAACACTTAGCTTGCAGGGCATCATCCATGCTAATATTGCGGCAACTTCTTAAATCAAGGAATTCCAGGTGGGGGCAATTGTCAATGATGGATGTCAGCCCTGTATTGGTGAGATTATCGCGAAAAAGCTGCAGGGTTCGTAGCTCTGGCATACTTGCGATCGCCAGGGCTTCCCGGTCATTATCGAGATCAGTAATGCGGAAGTTGAAGCCGGGGTGTTTTAAATATGTGATATGCTTCATCCGAGGACATGATCTCGCGACATGCTCAAACACCCCACCAGTGTCATCTATACCACGACACAGATCAAGCTCAAGCTCCTCAAGCAGAGGAAAGTTGGTTATGGCCGCAGCAAATCCTTCACTGGTGATTCCATGGCAGAATTTGAGGCGAAGACATCTCAGCAGGGGTGCCCTGCAAACAGTAGATTGGTCAATTGGATATTACTGACACATGACAATTTGCCTACTGAAACTATGAAATAAGCAAGTAGTTCATAAAACTACTTTTTTTTATGTCAACATGAAAGGGTACGAGTTTATTTAAAGCAAGACCTAAGCCGTTCATCTAATTCCTATTCAACAGCTTAAAAAAGTTTGTTTTGAAAAAAAATGATTAGTTGGGTTAATAATTGCATTTACTCCTTTTGTTGCACCACCGACATATTGTCAACTACTTATACATAAATCAAATATTATTTTTTCTAATTAACTAGGTAATCTGCAAAACCAGTATATTATGTCACAGGGTACTACATATTTCATTTTATATTTATATGTTGCACAATATTTACAACACTATTCTACTATGATGAATGAAATGCAGCTCCAGCTGCCTATCCGCAAAAAAAAAAAGCTAGTAGTAGGACTGAGAGTTATATGCGTGCAACAAAAGGATAAATGGTATTCTTGAAAATCATACATTTGAATTACTCTTGAACAATGAACGGTACTTTCACAAATACGATCACGTTAGTCTTACAAATTCAAAATAAAGGAAAGTAATGGTCAGTTCAAAAAAAAAGGAAAGTAATGGTCAACATTGTATTTTAGAGACCTTGCATATATCCAAAACAAGGGATCCTGGAAGTAACTAAGGGTCAGTGTTAATTCTCCTACTTAATCCTCTCGTCTATATGTATCAGAAATTACCTATGATGAATAGTAAGTTGATGCCACGCCTCTGTAGAAAATTACATTACACATGTATTTTTTTTGGCAAATATATATGACCATTTTCTAAGTTTCATGAAAATGAGAAAATGATAGTCCTACAATTTAAATTTGAAAAGTAAAAAATATAGCACTCACATTTTCACCCAGGTCGCAAATAGTCATAGTATGTGCACATATTCACTTGCCTAAATTTCTAACCAATATATATGTGAGAAAACTTTTCAAAATATAGAAATTTGATGTTTGGTAAATTGTAGAAAGCAGGTTCGGTCCATGCTATGTTCGAGAAATCTGCTCCACACCGCTCTAAATCTTGCATGGCTGTCAATGTAGTAAATCTGAAACCAGTATCGCAGTTCAATTAATTAGGGAACATAACTAATAGAAGTCAATCAATTCAAGCGAGTTTAGTAAGAAAATCTGAATAGAAATGCAACCAGGTTTCCTAGCCGCAGGTCTTGTTTGTTTCCAAGACCGGTGAATGATGGGGTTTAAGCGCAAGTCAGTTAGATGATGTTCCGAACTAGCAAGATGGTGGGTTACATGACTGAGATGGTTGGTACATCTCACCGGTCCGCGAGGAAGAGGAGGAAGTCGTCGTCCATGTACTGGCCGCAGAAATTCTCGCACTGCCCGGTGCTGATGCGCACGGCGCCACGGGCGAGGTGGTCGAGATCGCCCGGGAAGCGGCCGCGAATGTCGATGTGGCGCCACAGCACAGCCTCGTCGCGCGCGGCGCGGCGCCAGGAGCTGCACACCTCGGCCACGCCGCCCTGGACGAGCTCGACCAGGTCGAGCTTGCGGAGGATATACAAGATCGCGTCCACCGGCAGCTCCGCCCAATCCCTCTCTTGGATCGCGTCCATGTAGAATCGCCAGGGATCTCTTTCTTTTTTAGGGAGGTTTACAGGGATCTCTATGTCGGTTAATTTTTGATATCTGCTAAACAACATCTAGCTGTTTTTCAATTCGTGCACACTCGTTTTTCTGGCCGTACGTCGCTGTCTTTGAGATTCACGTTTAATCGTCTGCGCCTGTTAGTCTTTTCCGCTTGTTGCCGCGTGTCTAGACGAGGACTCAGAGCGGTGTCCGCTGGGAGTGATGCAGGCAGAGCAGACCGGCACCTCGCCGCCTCCCACGACAGTAAATACAGAGGCGGCGAAGGAGGGTTGAGAAGATTTCGCCGGCGACGGAGGTTTGTATGCGCTCCCTCGTCCCTCTCGTTCCGTGCGCCCCCCTATTGTTTTCTCGCCGTACGGCCGCGTTGTTGAAATTCATCCGCGTTGAGGAGGGGTCTAGTGATTCGCCGGGGGTGTAGGTTTGTGTTTCGCCTGACCCTCCCTGTCGTTCTACTTCCGCCTGCTACTGGTCTATATGCACGGCCGCGCGCTGTGGATTTTTCAGCCTTGGGTCAGTACGGTAGTTATTTGTAGGGAGAGGCGCGCTGTTTTTATTCCAAGGGTCGGTTGATCTGATTTTTACTGGAGGTGCTAGGTTATGCAGGACTGGGGAAGCTGGATAGGTGAATCGTGGGAGCTATCGGATGTGCATTTAGTTCTCACGCAGTTTTTGATGTTGATGGCTTTGTACCAATGAAATTGCAACAAAAGAGGTACGGGAGGGAGGTGTTGTCTCGTGGAACCCATCGTTTTTTGCCCATGGATTCTTCAGATTAATTAGCCGTTCTTATCAATGTTTAGTATGTGCAATTTTTTATTTTCTTAGCAGTTTGTCAAGTGGGTCGATAAGTTCCTATGCATAAGATGCATGCTGTTCTGAACTTTGGCTACTGTTCTTTGTCTGAATGTTAGTTAGCTGAATTTAGTTGAGAGGAAACATTTGCCCCATAGTCAACTTTGCGTGTTCTGTACTATTCTGTTCCGTCTATCTACCAGCAATTGCTTCCGATGTTTCCTTTAGATATTCATGTATATTGTATGAGATATACATATGTTTCACATTTTAGACACTTGCCTATGAATCACACCTATGAATATCGTGGTCGTGGGACAATCCTCTAGACGTAGGAAACAGAAATAGCAAAACAAAGATGATGTGTGTTCTTTAGATCTTCGTCTTAGAGGTTTTAACAGTCACACTTGATGTTTGTGTTTGTGGTTGAAGTCGTGTGAGGTGGAATCTCATTTCTTGTGTGTATAATTCCATGTTTTATGCAATCATTAAAGTATCAAGGGAGAGACAATGGGTAGATGACGTTTCATGCAGTCACTTGCATTCTTTTTAATTTTCCAAGTTTTGATTATTTATTTTCAGATTTCTTGCTTTCTTGCTAGGGAAGCAAATGTGGCTGCACATACATTAGCTAGTCAATCAGAGGGTACTCAATCGATTGTTTGGATTGAAGACCCTCCTGATTATATCACTTTTATACTAGCAAATGATGTATCTGTGATGGCAAATTAATAAAGCTGGTCATATTGGTCAAAAAAAAAGGGGCTATTGCTAAAAAAAGAGGAAGGAAAAAAGGAAAACTTGCTGGGTTGCATGGGATGAGATGACTAAGCCCAAATATCTTGGAGGACTTGGCTTTCGGGACATTGAATTGTTCAATTTGGCGCTCCTCGCAAGACAGGCATGGCGTATGATCCAAGAACCAAACACGCTGAGTGCTCAGATTTTGAAGGCGGCTTATTTCCCATCGAGTGAGTTCTTGGAAGCGACATTGGGCTCTACACCATCACGGGTTTGAAGAGCCATTATGGAGGGGAAGGATGTCCTACGGCAAGGGATAATTCGCCATATAGGGACAGGTGAACAAACTGACATATGGAACATGAATTGGCTGCCGCGTGATGGCATGCTCCGGCCTATTAGGTGTGCACACGATGATCCACCTCAGAAAGTGAGTGAGTTGATTGATTCACACTGTTAGTAATGATGTATATCTGCTAATTTAGGTTGTTAATATTCTGTACCTAATTGTAAGATATCCTGCCTATCCTATGGATCTTGTATCATACGGATGCATGCTTGTAAGGCTATATATAGCCAACCCTTTGATCAATACAATTGAGCATTGTGCGTTGCCTATTCTCTCTACCTTAAACCCTAGATCAGACTCTTACATGGTATCAGCTTTCTAGATCCTACCTTCCGCTGCCCCTCCTCCTCATCTGCGCCGCCACCATGAGCGACTTCTTCGACTCCTCGTCCGACTCCGACGTTGGCTCTGTCGAGGACTTCGGCATCCCCGTGGCGACGCAGCCTCTCCCCACGCCCCAACTCCAGGCACTCCGCATCCGCGATCACGTCCTCGTCACCCTCGACTACGAGAAGGACAACTATGGGATCTGGAGCCGCCAGTTCGTCACCGCCCTCTCCAAGTTCGGCCTCCGGGACCACATCGACGGCTCTCCCGCCCAGGGCACCTCCGATTGGGTGCTCAACGACTTCGCCATCGTCTCCTGGTACGACGCCACCGTCACCACCTCCACCCTGGCCATCGTTGAGACCCGGGCTGTCTCCGCCGTCACCCTCTGGCGCTCTCTCCGCGCCGTCTTCCGTGACAACCGCGACACTCGCGCGACCTTCCTTCGCGACGAGTTCCACGGCTTCAACCAGGGGGATCTCTCCGTCACGGAATACACCTCGCAGATGAAGCACATGGCGGACACGCTTGGTGATCTGGGATCTCGCGTCCGGGAACGCGAGCTCGTCCACAATGTCCTGCGCGGCCTCGACCAGCATCTACAACACGACGTCCCTCATATGACGCGCGGCCGCCTCCCCTCCTTCGTCAAACTCCGCTCTTTTCTCTTGCTGGAAGAGAAGCGCCTCGGTCGCCAGGCGCGCGTCGCTGCGCACAACGCCCTCCTCGCCCAGGCTTACCAGGCGGCCGGCGCGCCGGTCCCGGCTCACCTCGCCCAGGTGCACGCTCCCGCGTTTCACTACGCGCCCGCGTTCCCCCTCGCTGGCCACGCTCCTCCGATGCAGCCGGCGCCTGCACCCTTCAACCCTGCCGCGCTCGGCCTCTACGGCGCTGGTGCGCCACACGCCGGTGCGTCCTCCTCCGGCGCCACATCTGGCAACGGCAACGGCAAGAAGAAGCGAAAGAAGAATCCTGCCGCTCCAGCCCCTGTGCCCTATGGTGGGGCTCCCAACCCTGGCTATCGTCCGCCCGCGCCACGTCCTCCAACGGTGGCCGGCACGTTCCAGGCCTGGTCTGCGCCTGGTGTACTCGGCCCACGCCCCTCACCACCTCCACCAGCTCCACGTGCGCTCACCGCCAACACCGCGCCCGCCGTCGGCCAAGCTTCGCCAACCTGGGATCAGGCCGCCCTCATCGCGGCCCTAAACCAGATGTCCCTCCAGGCCAGCGCGGATCACGGTGGCCAAGCTTCCCAGGGCTCCGAGTGGGTCTTCGATAGCGGCGCCTCCTCCCACATGAGCTCCGGGTCTGGTATAACTTCTCACCCGCTCCCCTCCAATTTTCCCACTCAGATCATTGTCGGTAATGGATCTGTTCTTCCCATTCCTGGCTCTGGCTCTGCTCATCTTTCCACCGCATCTCGCTCCCTCATTCTTCGCAATATTCTTCTTTGTCCTCATATCATCAAAAATCTAGTCTCTGTTCGCGCTTTTACACGTGATAATCTTGTTTCAATTGAATTTGACCCTTTTGGTTTTTCCATCAAGGATCTGGCCACGGGACGGGTCCTCCACCGATGTAACTCCACCGGCGACCTGTACCCCTTCGTTCCGCCCCTTCACTGCCTGCACGCCACCGTCACTGCAGCTCTTTGGCATGAACGGCTCGGACATCCTGGCGCCCAAGTCCTCAAGATGGCCTCCAAATTTTTTGATTTCGATTGTAATAAAAATTCCCATACTCATTGTGACTCATGTCAACTAGGCAAACATACTAGGTTACCTTTTGCCACTTCCACCACCATCACCACTTTTCCCTTTGAATTGTGTCATTGCGATTTATGGACTAGCCCGGTTTTAAGCATCTCTGGTTATCAATACTATCTTGTTCTCCTTGATGATTACACTCATTATGTTTGGACTTTTCCTATTCGCCAAAAATCAGAGGTTCACAACCTCCTTACACTATTCTACAAATATGTTCAGACACAATTCTCCCGTCCTATCAAAGCGTTTCAAACCGACAATGGCCGTGAGTTTGATAACTTAGCTAACCGCGCTCTCTTTGCCTCCAATGGCACACTTCTTCGTCTCACGTGTCCCTACACGTCTCAACAAAACGGGAAGGCCGAGCGCATTCTTCGCACTCTCAACAATGGTGTTCGCACTATTCTTCTACATGCCTCCATGCCTCCAAAATGGTGGGCCGAGGCATTATCCACCTCCACATACCTTCTCAACCGACGGCCATGCAAACCCAAGCTTCTCACCACACCCTTCGAGTTGCTTCATGGCTCTGTTCCCGCCTACAGTCACCTTCGAGTTTTTGGTTGCTTGTGCTATCCAAACCTAGCCGCCACAGCCCCCCATAAACTCGCTCCTAGATCTGTCGCTTGCATCTTTCTAGGGTACCCTGACGGTCGCAAAGGGTATCGCTGTTATGATCCTCTTTCTCGGCGCATTATTTTTTCCCGTCACGTTACGTTCGTGGAAACAGTGTTCCCTTTCAGGTCATCACTCTCCGAACCACCTCCCGTCGCTCCTTCGCCAGCAGACGACTTGCCGCCACCAGCCTACGTGGATCACGTCAACCAGGCTGCATGGCCGCCTACGTCGCCCTCCACAGGCCGCGCGACACCTGGCTCGCCATGCACTCCGCCGGGCTCTACCTCCCCTGCAGCCCATGCCTCGACGCCCTCGGCTCCTTCACCAAGCCACGGCCCATCTGCGGCCCACGCGTCTCCTGGCTCCGAGTCGTCCCCGAGCTCCTCTTCGACCGACGCCTCGCCGCCTCCTCCTTCGCCGCCCTCGCCTGTCAACCATCACCCGATGGTCACTCGCGCCAAGCACGGCATTCGGATGCCTAACCCTAAATATGCCAACCTTGCCACGACAGTCATCTCGTCGATCCCGTCTTCCGTTCGCGAAGCTCTACGGGATCCCAATTGGCATGCGGCCATGACCGAAGAGATCGATGCCATCACCTCGAATCAAACTTGGATCCTTGTTCCCCGGCCACCGCACACTAATATTGTCACAGGCAAGTGGGTTTTCCGGCACAAGACTCGGGCAGATGGCTCTCTCGAGCGGTACAAGGCCAGGTGGGTCGTCCGCGGTTTCGCTCAGCGCCCCGGCATCGACTTCGGCGAGACCTTCTCGCCCGTGGTCAAACCAGCGACGATTCGCGCCGTCCTCACCCTGGCCAGCTCGCGCAACTGGCCAGTTCATCAGCTGGACGTGAAGAACGCGTTCCTCCACGGCGTCTTGAAGGAACAAGTCTACTGCTACCAACCAGCGGGCTTCGTCGACGCGCTTCATCGCAACCATGTCTGCAAGCTCGCCAAATCCCTATACGGCTTGAAGCAGGCTCCGCGCGCATGGTTTCAGCGATTCGCCTCCTTCGCGGTCACCATCGGCTTCGTCGCCTCTCGCTCCGACGCATCGCTCTTCACCCTGCAGCGTGGCTCTGCGACAGCGTACATCCTCCTGTACGTCGACGACATCGTGCTCTCGGCCTCCTCTTCGACATTGCTTCATGAGATCATTGCTCAACTCAAGACTGAGTTTGCGATGAAAGATATGGGGCCTCTGCATTTTTTCCTCGGCATCCACGTTCGGCGCACACCTCGCGGCTTCTTCCTCAGCCAAGGTCAGTATGCCGAGGAGATTCTGCAACGTGCTGGTATGGCAAATTGTGCACCGATCTCGACTCCTGTGGACACCAGCTCCAAGGTCGCTGCAGACGCCGGCAAGCCTGTCGCCGATCCTTCGGAATATCGAAGCCTGGCTGGTGCCTTGCAGTACTTGACGATGACCCGCCCAGACCTGGCGTATGCCGTGCAACAAATCTGTTTGCACATGCACGACCCTCGCGACGGTCACCTCGCCATCGTCAAGCGCATCTTGCGCTACGTCCGTGGCACTACGACTTCGGGTCTCCTTCTCGCCGCAGCTTCCTCCACCGACATCGTCGCGTATTCAGACGCTGACTGGGCAGGCTGTCCCGATACTCGTCGCTCCACTTCTGGTTACTGTGTTTACCTCGGCGGGGCTCTCATCAGCTGGTCCTCGAAGCGGCAAGCCACAGTCTCGCGATCTAGCGCCGAAGCAGAATATCGAGCGGTGGCCAACGCTGTTGCCGACTGCGTATGGCTCCGACAGTTGCTGGGCGAGCTCGGCTGTTCCATTCCCAAGGCAACTGTGGTTTTCTGTGACAATGTCTCCGCAGTTTATATGTCTACCAATCCTGTTCATCATCGACGAACAAAGCACATTGAGCTAGACATTCACTTCGTGCGTGAGAAGGTTGCACTCGGCGAACTCCGAGTTGTTCATGTTCCTACCACTCAGCAGCTTGCGGACATTATGACCAAAGGATTACCCCGGGTTTCGTTTGAGTCATTTCGTTCCAGTCTGTGTGTTCTTCCAGAGACAGACGCTCAGACTGCGGCGGGGTGTTAGTAATGATGTATATCTGCTAATTTAGGTTGTTAATATTCTGTACCTAATTGTAAGATATCCTGCCTATCCTATGGATCTTGTATCATACGGATGCATGCTTGTAAGGCTATATATAGCCAACCCTTTGATCAATACAATTGAGCATTGTGCGTTGCCTATTCTCTCTACCTTAAACCCTAGATCAGACTCTTACACACACACTCGTTCTTGGGACATGACAAAGGTGGAGGCGTTTATGGCGCCGATGGATGCAGAGGTAATTCTGAATATTCCTCTTCCAACTAGGGTACAAGACGACTGTTGGGCTTGGCACTATGATCGGAAAGGTCTGTTTTCAGTAAGATCTACATATCGGTTGTTGGTGGAGACACGGGAGAGAAGGACAGCATGGCTGGAGGGCCATGCGGGCAAATCCGATAGGAAACGGGAGGAGAAAGATTGGAGCTCCTTTTGGCATGTGCAGGTTCCCTCAAAACTGAGAATTTTTCTCTGAAGACTTGCAAAACATTCTCTTCCTTCGGCAGATGTGTTGCATCATAGGAATATGGCCACACAGAGCTCTTGTGCGCTTTGCGGGGCGCCAGACTCATGGAGACATGCACTGATGGAGTGCAATATGGCGAGGTGTGTCCGGGCATTGCTACTTGAAACAATGGTTGAGGTGCTCGTCAACATTCAGGAACCAGATGCTCGAAGTTGGCTATGGGCCGTGATCAATGCTTTATCGCATGATGAACTTACGCTCACAGTGGTCACTTTGTGGGTTGTTTGGCATGCGAGGAGAAAGGCGCTGCACGAGGAGGTGTTTCAGAGCCCTCTGTCTACCTTTAGCTTTAGGAACAGGTTTATGTATGATCTTGCACTGGTTAAACCTTCGATGCAGCAGGAGAAGACAGCAGTGGTGCAGGCGATACCACGCTGGTATCCGCCACCGGCGGGAGTTATGAAATTAAATGTTGATGCAGCTATATCAAAGAATGGAGGAGTCGCAGCTGTAGCAGCAATTGCACGCGATGACAGAGGACTATTCCTCGGCGCTTCTGCAATGGTTTTCCATGGGATGTCGGACCCTGAGGCGATGGAAGCCACAACTTGCAGGGAAGGGATAGCCTTGGCGAGTGACCTGAATATGCAGAGGGTCAGCCTGGCGAGTGACTGTGCTAATGCCATCTGATGTATCCAAAAGGGCGAGGTCTTTGGAGCATATGGCCAGGTTGTGAAAGAAATAAGAGCGGCAATCTTGAGGTTTCAGTCCTTTGATTTTGCTCATGAGAACCGTCGGTCGAACGGGGATGCTCATACCTTAGCTAGAGGTGCTCTGTGTGATAGTATAGGTAGACATGTTTGGTTTCAAAGCCCACCTGAAGATGTTGATGTAAACATTATTACTTGATTAATAAAGGGTGGAGTTTCTCAACAACAAAAAAACATGTGTGATGTCAACGGGAAATATGCAATGCATATGCATTTCTTTGCCCGGAAATCATCAACCGAACAGGAACTCAAATTTTGTAAACTAAGTGAAAGCCGTATTTGTAAGTTAAAAAAGAAATCACACATATTGGTTTGGGATATATAAACCTACTTATGTAATTATCGCACATACACCCACACCCACACACACACCTGTACATAGCTCCGCCAGCATGGGTATGAAATCGGCTCGGCTCATTCACGAAACACGGAACTGCGACATATCTCGATATCCCCTCATCTACGGTATGTGGCCGAACAGTCTTTGTCCTGGGTGAAACCCAAGTGAGCGGCTTTTAACGTTGACCACGGCGACGCCTCCGATTGCCTCCGATTGCCGCTTCCTCCTTGGAGGCGTGGTCTTGGGCTTGACATGTTTTCCCCTTCTCGGTGTCGAGGAAACCCTAGGTCTAGTTTACCAGACCGGGTGGTGGCGCCATGGCGCTGTTTCCTCTATGGAGGTGTTGCTTTAGCTGCGGGGGGAGTCCCATTCTGGCATTTGGAGCTAATGGCCTCGTCGGTCTCACCAGCGAGGCTTAATGGTGATGTGTCGTTGGTGGTTAGCTACTGCTCAAGACGTGGGTCTCCAGAGTGCTTTGTATCTCAACGCCAACCTCCTAGTTGACTACTTCCTCATGTTGGATGTATCCTCCCATTTGCTCGTCAATCCCCTGGGCACATGAGTAGGGGTGTAAACAAATCGGATATGGATCGAATAGTGCCCTTGCCATATCTGTTTCCATATTTTCAAAACATACGGACGCGGATACGGATGTTGCTGATGCGGATACGGATGTTGCCGAATATAAATTCAGAACGGATGTTACTCGAATACGAATACATATCAGATATTTTATCAATTCAGAGCATATACGAATATAAGGAAATAATAGATTCATTTCTTATGATTCGCTAACTATAGAATGGTAGAGAGATAAATATACCAATATAATGCAAGTAGTTCAAATTGAATAACATAAAAGAACATTTGACCGATTTGTTAGTCTCTAGGTTAGGTAATTGGCATATTGGGGTTGAATTACTAAGTTGGTTTGTTAGGTAATTGGCATATTGGGGTTGAATTACTAAAATTGGCTAACATAATCTTATTTGGATACGGATATATCCATTTCCATATCCACATTTGCTTCAAAATTCAATACCATATTTATACTAGGCTTTTGTAAAACAGATCCAGATATTTACCATATCCATTTTCACAGGCGTCTAGATTCAGATATTACCACTTCTATTTTCAATTTCTCGAATACAAATATCGGATAATACGACTATCCACTACCAGTTGTGCTTCAGAGTCACAACTAGGAATTAGTGCATGCTTACGGGCATACGTGCGAACCAGAGATGCATATACATCGACAATGATAAATAAGAAGCCAGAAAGTCTCTGCGATGCAAACATACGATAGCAATTTCAGCTTTCGATTCTTGCAGCTGCCAAGTTGACGCCTAATTTTGTAGTTGCATACATTTCAGTCCCTGGGAAACCAGAAGCATAACTGGGTGCACGAGGTACAGATATAACACAAAACATGCAACCAGAAACCAACTAATTTTCCCATCCTCTCACTTCAAAAAAAACCAATTTTCCCATCTCTATATGCACATAATCTGATATTTATATATGTGAAATAAGGGATGAGATAACCCCCAGAACAGATGCTTGCACATTGCATGAAACTACCATGGATTCCATGCCATCAGCCCCTGGTTCAAAGGGTCATTGGTTTGAATGTAGTCAGGCCCAGGGAAGTAGGATTGCCAACTGCCGTCTGGTACGCCGTGGTAGGATTGCCAACTGTCATCTGGTACACCGTAGTAGGATCGGTGAAAAGGCTGCATTGTGTGCCCATAAGGCAGAGGCTGCTGCTCACGCATGCCAATATGCTGGTGCTGGGTATATGCTTGGGGCAAGGGGCTTTGGTACTCTCGTGTCATGTTGTACTCAAACATGGAATGGTACTCTGGCTGGTGCTGATAAGGGGACTGCGGTTGCGGAATATGCATCTGCAGGAGATAGCTTTGAGAGTTTGGGTTCCACTCTGGCATGTCGAAGTCACCATCGCAATTCCAGGGATGGGCTGCAACAGAGATGTTGCCATACTTGCGAACCATTTCCCTGAATCGATCTTCCGAGAGAGAGGTGTCCTGATGGCCCCTGTAGGTTTGCGACGTCGTTACATTGCCAGCTGAGTTTGAGACGCTCACAAAATTGTATTCTGGCATATCATCATCATCCTTAACAGCACCAGGACCAATGCCCGGAACAATCTCAGCGGCTACAACATCCTGCTGGGAGCGAGAAGCATTGGAAGAGCAAGATGGTGGCTGAGAAATCCTGGGCAGAACTGAACTAGAAATTATGGCCCGACTCTTGGGGACATCTTGCCTCTTGGGTGGCACCGTCGGTGTGACATGGGGTCTCCGCCACACGACGAGTCCGATAATAGATGTTCCAGCCACCGTTAAACTGCCTGAGTGCTCCTTTGGTAGGTGGTCAGCAAGTATCTGAGTGGCCTTCCCTCGAGGACAGAGGTACAACTCCATCCCTTCCGCAAGCTTCACTAGACCTACTCTCTCATCTCCAATATACGAGTCAATGGTCTGCAGGAGAATAATAGGTGGTTAGCAAATTAGGAGCTCAGAGACAGCCTAAGCTTTGACTTAAGGGCCAACATATATGCAAGGTTGGCTAAGCTAATAGAAGAGATCAAAGTTGTGGTATATGTGCCAGACACCGATTCTATACATGATGTAGAAGATGATGTAAAGGAACGGTTGCTCAACACCCAGTGAGAAGCTCGCAATTGCATATGGGCTCATTTGCACAACCCCTGTTACAACAGTGCAGATAAATAAGAACCCTCGAGTCTGTAATGACTGTCACAATGCAACCGAGTTAATAACTCTAGTGACAGGGCCGGAAATTATCATGAGAGATATTCAACCATTTCACCATTTTAAGGACGGTAAATGTTCATGTGGAGACAAATGGTACTGAAGTTCTGAAGGCAGGCCAGATATGGATTCTGAGATATATATAACTTCATGCAACTAATACAAGTAGGATAAGATCATACTCTCAGAATATCAGGTAAACTTAACTAATTGGCAAGTCTATTAAGGTGCTTGCTGAGTTTTTATATGGCGCACATCGTGTGACAGTAGTATTCTATAGAACAAAATTATGTTCATGTTCAGACTTTTAGAGCTGCGAATGAAATCTGAATGGGCTTGTACCATACTCTGCTACAGGTCTAGCAGCTACCTTCTTTATCGACACTTCGTGGCTCAGATTGTGAAGTACCAGCGAGCTTTAGTGATCATCCCACGGAGCATACTGTAGACTTAGGTAAATGCAGATACCCTTGCGGCTACAGATGAAAGTTTTGATTATATGAGCTCTCTTTTAGTTCAGGGATGCTTTATGTCTGTTTTGTTTCTCTTTCAATCTCTGTGAATTTGTCAAAAGACTATGCTGTGGTGTTGTAGTTTCCTTGGTAGGTTTGAAACATTTTCAGATTGCAAGCAAAGAACTTTTGGCGAGCCTTATCATCTATATCCTGTCACTTGTGCTTTTAATGTTTCACATGGAGTATAACATATTAGTGCTTGCGTTCAAAAAAAAAGATGTTACATGTTTCAACTACTACAAACCCCAAACAAGTTATGCATTTATTTAACAACTAGTTTTGTTTTGCTTTTCTATATACAACTAATGTTTTTTTGGAGAACTATTTCACTTTTCTTTACCCATTATTGTTATTTGACAGGAAGCTTATAACTATTTTACTGTGGCCAGATGATTATACGTGTTCCGGCGTCGCGCTTATAAGCATGCAGTTTTAGGCTGCTTCTGGCAACTCAATTACTCTAGCGGTCAAAGTTTTCAAAGAAACTTTGATTTCTTCAATCATATGTTTTCAAAATTGAACAAAGCTTTGTAAAAGACTTCCATGAATTTAGAGCACCATGCAATTTTTTGGTACATTTCTATGTTTTATGTGATACTTTCTCTTTCATTAATTTTTTCTTCTGGAAACAAAATATGTGTTATGCTTAAAAGGGGCATTTTAGCCACTATCCTGATTTTCCTGTCACACAGATACTTTTCTGTGTCATGCGGATTTGCTTCTGAACAAAAGAATAATAAATTGGTTGTTTATTTTTGGCATAGTTTATCATTATTGCGAGATTAAAGTTGGTTAAGGAAAATGTCTAGCAGTTATTGGAAAATACTGATGTTTTAATTTTAGAAAAGAGGTTATTGCACTCCCAAATGTGTGCTCTGTCTAAAACTAATTTTGGTGTGTTGGTGTGAGGTCATATATATCGTTAATATAATAGGAGTACTAAACACAAGTCTAAGTGACTTTGACTGTGATGTTGACTAATCTTTGACTTGGACAAGCTAGTTGGTAAAGGATGAGTACGAGCAGGGAAGTCGTCATGGAGGTAGTAGTGCTGTTGGAAGGGATAGTACAGCAGCATTCATGGAGGTGGTAGTGCTGTTGGAAGGGATAAAGCAGCAGCATACTTATGTTAACACAGATGACTAGAGAGGGAAGAATGTAGCGGGGCCAGCCTGGGTTTCCCTGCCGCAGCTCCCACAGCATCTCTTACCACCTCTCATGGCTTCCCATCCATGTAATAGCAACCGGTAATTTATTTTCTCCGGTGGTACCATGGAGTGCGATTGCTGCATTGCGACAAGGAGAAGCTGCTGAGGGTGATGAGGAGGATGAGGGAGGAAAGCAGCAGCCAGCAGAAGAGGAGGGAAGAAGAGGTACAGCTGACAGAGGTGAGTGGTGACTAAGGTGCTTCGCGTGGTTAGCTTCCTGTCCATCCTCACTGGTCCTTATACCTTACCTCCACCATGTTCTCGATCCAGGGAGTAATCCCCTTCTCTCATACGTTTCTCACTTCTTCAAGTGTGTGTTGTGCCTGCAATGTTTTATAGTAGTATAATAGAAATAGCAGCAGTCGAAGCAATCTCTGAGAGAGTATTATATCTGTAATCTGTTCAATTTTTTTGCCTTGGTTCTCATAAATCATGTGCAAATGTTCCACGCTGCTGAATAGTGCTGGAGTCTCTAGGAATACGGCGCCTTATTGAGTCCTGGTTCTTTTGCTAGGTGGCAACTGTTGGAATTAAATTCCTAAAAAAAACCTTTATTCCACTAGTGTTGTATGCATAACTCAATAAATGGTCAATAATTGATGGTTAAAATATTTGAGAATAACTATATTTTCCGGAGAATAGGGAGGAACCTGTGAAAGATGATGCCGGCCACTCTCAAGAGAACCCTCCTTCCAACATAACTCAGTTACCTGACACACAAGTGGCAGATATTGAATTGAAATTATAATATTTTCAGCAGCAAAAACTCAAGAAAACCATGAAGGTGTGAAATAGGTGAAAGCCATATTTCGAATGAGGATTCATGCAGGATCAAAGAGAAGGGAGAACAAGAGTGTTTTTGTCAAAAAGGGAAGAAAATGAGGACAACATGTGTATTATGCATAAGTACGAAAGAGAAATATGAAGTTTGGTTATTATGCTATCGGCAAGTAATAGTTGCAGAAAATTAGATACCTAACTTATAGTGTTTGTTATTTTTTTAGAGACAGATTAGTTAGATCAATTATTATCGCATTTTTATGAAGATAAGCCTAGATTTATATAAACTGGGTATGATAAAGTAACTTCCAAGAAAACAATAACCCCATGTCTAAGAGTCTAAGGTAGTAACATCGGATCTATTTATAAAAACTCCAAACTGTAGCTCTAAGAAATTGGCACTCTAGCTAGGTAGCTATAACTAATCCATAGCATAATAATAACCAAAAGTTGGACATTTGCTGTTGTCCACAGCCCTAACAAAAAGGATACAGTTTTGAGAAGTGGTGATACAATAGGAGTATTAGTTTTGTGGTGGCATTTCATCATGTATAATTTATTCCTCAATTTTGTCCTAAACTATGTTTAGTAAGAGTAGATCACGATATTGCAATGACTCGTTCTGTTCCATGTGGTGTAAAATAACACAATTGTACAAATTTCAAGTTCAGTATGTCAAAACACAAAACAATCTAATTGCTCTGCTAAAAGAACAATCTATTGGAACCTTTGTCGTCTAAACCTCAGGTGACCCCTAAACATGTAAATGGTTCAATGGAACACTAACTTATATAACAATAAATGTACCAAATGTGGTGATGAAGTATTGAACTATCAACTGTAAATAAAAGATGACTAGGTCAAGGAACATAGATTAGTGGACTGCCTTATCTCATGATCTACTTTCATGGCTTGCTACACTAGTGCTTTTAATTAGTGCAAGATAGATGCGCACAATCCACCCACGCCACCACACCTACACACACGAATGCGGGCGTCCGACATATGCTATGGCCAGTTCTTAATTCTACATTGGAAACACCATAAGAACACCACAATACAAGGCCAGGCATTTTATGTCCCATATAACAGGTAGGTGCAGTCCAAATAAGTACGGCATGAGGTGTTAATCCTAAGGATTGAACCCAGTTTTGGGTGGGAATGAACAATCTCGCTCCTGCCACTAGGCCACAGAACCCATCCCTTCTCAGTCTGCCACACTGAACTAGGATGCATTAACTAACAGTTACATCTAGTCTTCCATTTTATGGCATTTCAGTGCCCAGACTGTGAACAGGTAAAATGCACATGATACATATAATTTAGTTTATGCAGCTATGATATAACCAAAATGAAACACATTCAAGAGTACATCTTTCCACTGGGTTCTACAATCAATCATTATTCTGACAGAGACAACTGTTTGCAAGGCAACAAGTGCAAGAATGTGTATATGCCAGAATTGCCAATTTTAATAAACAACATGGTCATCCATCCGACAATAGCATATACAAACCCAAACATAGAAATAATAGTTACCATGATAGCACGGCTCCTGGATTTAGGAAGTTCAACCAGAAATTCTTCAAAAACACTGAGCCTCACTCTTCCTTTGATCTCAAGAAAGCTGTGCCACCCATTTGTAGACGGCTTTTCACCACTGCAAAAGAGAAGCAAGATATTGATGAAATACGGATGCCACCAAAACATTGAGATGCATGCTAGGACATGTGATTCCCAACGCAATGGAGTGTTGTGTTGATTGTTCAGGATAAAGAAATTGCAGAAAAAGTACTTCTTGTAGTTAATTGCATATATGTCAGAGAAGTAGTCAATGGCATACGCTTACTATAAGCGAGGTGATGAAACAAACCTTTTAAATATAGCAACCATATTTGTGAGTGTGGACGAACTAAGCTGAATTGATCCCTCCCATATACTGCCATGCGTCAGTGCAGCATCAGGAGTTATCTTACAGTGCATAGTAGATTCAGGAACAGAGCCATTAACAGTATCTGGTTTTTCAGCAACAGCCTTTTCAGGGGGAGATTTAACTAACACATCTCCCTTTGGTTCTTCAACTGGACCTAGAATTGAGACTGATTTGTTCATCACTGATTCTAACTTGGACTCACCATTGGCTTGTGGAGATGGCAAATTAGAATGAAACAGGAGATCTGATGCAGCAGCCTTGTCTTTAGCTGTTGGAAAAAAGTCTGACTTCAAAGCCTTGTCAGCTTTGTCAATACGGGAATCATCTTGCAGGGCTCCAGTGGGCTGATAATGAGGGTCCTGCATGAATTCATCCAATGTCATGACCTGTGGAAGATTCTCTGTAACCTTCAAAGCATCAATCATTAGCTCTTGCATGAGATCACTTTTCCCATTTGGTGGATAATCTAAATTGTTCGACGTGTTGCTGTTGCATGTTCCGGCAACGCCATCCTGCACACTGTTGTCTGATCCATTGACCTCGTTGTGTACACTTGTTTTATCATCAGATTTGGTTTGAACTGCAACATGTTTTGATGGAACATAGGAAGGTGATTCACCCCCAAGCCCAACTTCTGTCACATCAGTTTCTTCTACTTCAATTTGAAATTCTCCTTTGTGTGTTTTCCTCACCAAACGTCTAACATCCACTTCTCTATGAGGAAGAACAACCATGTTTGCAAACTCTTCAGCTTTAACCATCCGCCACTCTGAAAGCTCCTTTGAAGCAAGTTCTTCAATAGTCATTGCACATAGGTATTTAGGTGCTATGTCCCCAGACAAGACTTGTTCCTTGAGCACGGGATTATTTTTATCTTTCAGATTAAACAGAAGTGATCTACCCTTCTCCTTGTATTTCTTATTAACTCCTCCAAATAATTTGAACAGCTCCTCTTCAATTTTAAATGCTAAACTTTGGGCCTTGTGAATCCTGACCTTCTTTTCTTCAATTGTCTCACTGGTGGTAATTGTTCTTTTAGACTCTGGGCCAATTTCAGATGCATTAACCCCAGCTTGAACATCAGACATCTTGGCCCTTTTTGGATTGGGTTGTGACATGGATTGAGATTGAGAAGCTCCAATAGGAGACCAGCAAAGCCCCTGATCTTGCAGCAGATCATCTAAAACAACAGAGCTATTACCTGATACTTTGTTTCCCAAGGTATCATTCCTCACTTCTATTGTCATGTATGGTCTGAGATTGCTATTTGACATGTCATCATGTTCACTTCTTCTAGTAGCAACTTTTGTCACATTTTCATCATCATCTTTACCTGCAACCTGGAAGGCACTTGTGAATCCTTGCATTCTTCCACCGTCTGCCTGTATGTTCCCACCAGCTGATCCCAAAGGTGGCACATTTCCAGCACATTGCTGTCCCATCTGTTCGTCAGAATCGATACTCAACGCAGCAGCCAGAGTCTCCCTGAACTTCAATCGCACTGACTCAAACAACTGCATCTGTGAATGAGCCTTTGGTGGCAGTTCCTTGTGAACAAAACGCTTGCCAGCAGATAACTGTGGCTGCGGCATTGACTTCAGCATCTGGACCTTTGGCGACAGCGCCACCTTCTTGCCGGCAGAGGGCGGCGAGGGCTGTGGTATAATCATCTCTGGCAACTCCTTTGAAGGAAGGTCTTCAATAGTCATTGCACACAGGCATTTAGGTGTTATGTCCCCAGACAAGACTCGTTCCCTGAGCACAGGATTACTTTTGTCTTTCAGATTAACCAGGAGTGATCTACATTTCTCCCTGTATTTCTTATTAACTCCTCCAGATAATTTGAACAGCTCCTCTTCAATTGTAAATGCTAGACTTGGGGCCTCATGAATCCTGACCTTCTTCTCTTCAGCTGTCTCATCAGTGGTATTTGGTCTATTAGACTCTGAACCAATTGCAGATACATTTACCCCAGCTTGAACATCAGACGTCCTGGCCCTTTTCGAATTGGGCTGCGACATGGATCGAGAAGCTCCGATGGCAATGTCAGGATCCCAGCAAAGCCATGCTCTGTTTCCCGAGGGGGCATGCTCTGTTTCTTGCTGCATATCACCCCACAGTTCTGTTGTCATGTCTGGTCTCAGATTGGTGTGTAACATTCCACCATGCTCGCTTCTTCTAGAAGCAGCAAGTTTTGTCACATTTCCATCATCATCTTTACCTGGGACCTGGAAGGCAGTTGTGAACCCTTGCATTGCACCACCACCTGTCCGCACTGATCCCAAAGGTGGCACATTTCCAGCAGATCGCTGTCCCATCTGCTGGTCAGAACCAATAACCAGCGCAGCAGCCAGAGCCTCCCTGAATTTCGACCTCACTGAATCGAACTGATCCTGCAGATGAGCCTTTGGGGGCAATCCCTTGTGAACAGAACGCTGGGCAGGAGATAACTGTGTCGACGGTGGGGATTTCAGCGTCTGGACCTTGAACGACACCGCCTTCTTCTTCCCGGCCGAGGGCGGCGACGGCTGTGGTACGAACATTTCTGGAAAATCCGTCTGAACACTCAGCGCCTGCCGCGGCGGCCTCAGCGACGATGCCCTGCTCGAAGGCCTGGCCCCGGGGTGGTGCGCGCTGGGGGTGGGCACGCCAGGCTGCGCCGGCTGCTGTCTCGCGGGCACGATCGGGTAGGGGCTGGTTGGCGCTTGCGCGTTCCGGTTGTCAGGGCAGTGCACGGCGGGGTACGGGACCTGCGCGGCCCGGTGGGCAGGCGGAGGCAGCGGCGGGTGTGGCCCCTGCTTCGTGAGCTCCATCGCGCTACTAACGCACGCACCTAGAGGTGAGATCAATCCATGGCGGAAGAGGGTTAACTAGGGTTGCGTTAGCGCGCGCACGGACGAACTAGGCGACAAAACGACGGCGTGCAGGTGCAAATGCGGGTTTCATGGAGAGCTCACCTCGGCGAGGCGGGGTAGAGGCCGGCGGGGAGACCGGAGGGCGGAGGCGGTGGCGGTGGCGGTGGCGGTGGCGGGGCTTGGAGGTGGGGTTCGTGGTAGGTTTGGGGGATTTTGGGGTTTTGCGGTTTCCGGCGTTTGTGGGGCGCGGTGGTGACGAAGAGACGGC
Organism: Lolium multiflorum; assembly: GCA_030979885.1. Taxonomy (NCBI): domain Eukaryota; kingdom Viridiplantae; phylum Streptophyta; class Magnoliopsida; order Poales; family Poaceae; genus Lolium; species Lolium multiflorum. Next base: position 265,974,790 of record CM061753.1, read on the forward strand.
GGCGAAGGCCGATCGGTGGCGCCGCACGCGTGCGTACGGCGAGGGTAAAGTGGTTCACTCAGGAGTCCGGCTGGGCCTTCAAAGACATCGCTTTAAGCCCATTTTTGTGCCGAGGGCACTTTTTTTTTTTTGAAACTTTCACGGGGGGAAAGAATCCCCACCTAAATATATTGCTTGCCAGAGAGTTTATATGTTACGAATAGAAATGTGGTCACGCCACAGATCCGCGTCTACTCTATGTCAGCTTGCTTGAAGCGGTGAGACCATAGTGCGAAGTCGGAGATGATGTTTCTAGCTGTTATGCTTTGTGTCCGATCTATTCCTCTAAATACTTTAGCATTCCTCGTGTCCAAAATCTTCCATGTTATAACTAGGGCGACTGAGTTCCAAACTGATCGGGGTAGGTTGCTAGGGAGCGGTGTGTTCCAAATGTCTGTGAAACAATGAGCACTTGGCAAGATTCTCAGTTGTCTCCATATCGCTACTGAAAATGGGCAAGTGAAGAAGAGGTGTGTTCGGTCCTCAACCGGGCCTTGGCATCTCGGGCACTCAGTAGAGGCGATGATGTGCTTGTGCAGCAGGTTAGCCCTTGTGTTGAGCCTGTTTAGGTGTAGGAGCCACCTAAACGTCTTCACCTTCCTAGGACCTTGGAGTTCCATATCGGTGTGGCCTCTGGATCTTTGGGCTGGGATTGAATGTGCATGTATGCGTCCTTGGTGGAGAAGGGAGATCCATCCAGCAAAGCTCTGGTGTCTTGAGCATCCGAGAGGCGCACTTCCTGCAAAAGATTAGAGAGAGAGAAGTTGCTCCGACGGCACTTATTATGTCAAGATTATAAGGGCACAAGTCATGATGTGTTTCCTCACAAAAAAAAGGCGTGGATTGCTTCTAAAAAAAGAGGTGTTAACTGGCCAGTCAAGGTGAGTGATATCGACGGGAATCTGCAATTTTTACATAAATTTATTTTCCTAAAAATCATCTTCATGAACTCTAAGTTTGTAGACTAAGTGATCATCGTATTTGTAAGTTTATGAAAATAGAAAAAAATCACATATATATGTTTACGAACGGTTTCTTTCTCATATCATATTATAACCATATGCAAATTGTACAAAATCAAGTACCAAAAATGGACATATTGAAGTTTCGACATTTGTAACTTAATATACTCCGTCCAATGATATGATATGTAACAAAAACCACTTGTATATCTAGAGCTCAAGTGATCTCCCTTTATAAAAATTTCAAAAAAAATACTTTTATGTATTCAAATTGTTTGAAAAGAAAAGCATACATGTACAGCCTAGCATTTGCTGCCAAAGTTTCATCGAAATATCTTTTCATGGTTGGTCTGCACAAAAAGAAAAAAAATGGTAGGAAAATGAGTTCTTTTTTTATTTTTTGCTTTTTCAGATCTGCAAATAGTGGGGTCGTTGCAGGTTTAGGGATTTATTTTGTGCCTAATTGGATCTAAATAAAAATGGAGAATTTTGAAATTTATCTAAGATCTAAATAATCGATCCGATTTTTTTATCGAGGCCGGGTGGCGCTCCCCTGAGGAGTTGAGGAACTCTAGGATCAATGTCGTGAGACCTTGGCATCTATAGTGATTATGCCTTATAATCTTGACACAGTCAGTGCACAATGCTTGGCAAGGATTTATTACTAATTACGAGATCATGTGATAAGCTAGATTTTTTACACAGTCAGTGCACAATGCTTGGAAGGATTTATTCCTAATTACGAGATCATCTGATAAGCTAAATTTTTGACACAGTCGGTGCACAATGCTTGGCAAGGATTTATTCCTAATTACGAGATCATGTGATAAGCTAGATTTTTGTAAGAAATGCAACAACCTATTATTCGATCTTTTTCATATCACTGGTTTTGCTTTGGCAATCTTGTATTCCACACAATGTAATAATTGATGGTTGCATACATCTTCAACGGGAGCATTTAAAAGGAGAAGGAACAGGCAACCCGTTAAAATGGATGCTTGGAGATGCACCAGATATCACAAAAGTATAAGAAAATGCTAGGACCACCGGCTACTATGGAGGGAAAGAGATGGTTTTTTGGTATAAATCTCATTATCCTTGGAGAGTTGATTGCCACAGGCCCAAAACTCACCAACCAGTTTGATCTCCAGGTCCTTGGCCAGCAACACATGACAAGCATGTTGGGCATGGGCATTAAACAAAGTCCAGCAAAATAACGCTCCTCGTATTGGGCAAGTTCTGTCTTCAATGGATGGAAATCAGTAGGGAGACCATTGATCAAACCACATTGGGGCTAGTCCTAGTAAAATTACTTTAAACCCACCACCTATATCCTGCAATGTCAATAACTATGTCTATGTATGTTCTGAACACAGCAGATGGGATGATGAATGCCCAGGCCGGAAACTCGCCGAGGCAGGAGCACACCAAAGCAGCAAAATACCAGTTGTAGTGAACTGGTGAGCAAGAAGTCAGTACAGGGGCAGCATATGCGCACTTCAATCAAAACATCTAGGGCCTGCATGATACCATTCCATCTACATTTTATATCTCCGCATGCTCTTGTCCAGTATCCTATCATAGTATTCTAGATTAATCTCATCGTCCTCACCAAGGTAGTAGCAGTAAGAATAACGGGACTCCTTGGGGACCGAATCATCGCCGCCAATGTATTTGGCTGCAGCGTCTGCTATATCTCTGCAATAAATGGATCCTAAAGTCCTGATCGGGCGAAGATTAATCGCACTGGCATGGTGGTCCTTGAAGTCGGGAGGTATTGTTTTTTTCTTGATCCTAGAACACATAGCTCGCAGGGCATCATCCATGGTGATATTGCGGCAACCTGTCAAGTCGAGGGATTCCAGGTGGGGGCAATTGTCAATGATGGATGCCAGCCCTGCATTAGTGAGCTTATCGCGAAAAAGCTGCAGGGTTCGTAGTTCCGGCATACTTGCGATCGCCAGGGCTTCCCGGTCATTGTTGGGATCCGTAATATCAAAGTCATAGCCAAGGTATTTTGTATAAGTGATATGCTTCATCCATGGACAAGATCTGGCGACATGCTCAAACACCCCAGTGTCATCTATACCATGACACAGATCGAGCTCAAGCTCTTCAAGCAGAGGAAAGTTAGTAATGGCAGCAGCAAATCCTTCATCGGTGATTCCATAGCACAATTTGAGGCGAAGACACCTCAGCAAGGGTGCCCTGCAAACATAGGATTGATATTACTACCATGTGCCGATTTTTCTATTGAAAGATTGAACTAAGCAAGTAGTTCGTAAAACTACTTTTTTATGTGAACATAAAAAGGGTATGAGTTTATTTAAACCAAATAGACCTAAACGGTTAATTTAATTTCTATTCAACAGCTTACAAAAGTTGGACTTTGAAAAAAAATTAATCGAGTTAACGATTTCATTTTCTCCTTTTGTTGCACCACCAAGAATATTGTAAAGTATATGCATAAATCAATTTGAAAAAAAATCGAAGTAACTAAGTACTCTACAAAACCAATATCTCGACATGATCCTACATATTTACTTTTCTATTTATGCATGTTGCGCAATATTTGCAACATTAGTAGTAGGACTAAGAAATATATATGGATGAAATAACATTATTAATTTATTTCACGTAGGTTATGTTATGTACATACTAGGCTACTAGCCATGTTGATTTTCCAAATTTAGATCAAATTGTCCTTGATGTACAATGCATGGTTTCTACACTTAAAATGAAATTAAATAGTATTTTTAGTGTGATATTACAATTCATCCAGACCGTGCCCAGTTTCTAGCTAGCAAGACACACAATTCAACTTGATCGTTACGTTGGTGAGCAAGACAGTACACAATTCAACTTGATCGTTATGGTGGTGAACTATTATCCATGATCCAAGTTCTTAAGCAATATCTGTAAAATTTGATGTACACGCTCTAAATCTTGTATATTCAAATTTGTAGTAAATCTGAAAACAAGTATCGCGGTCCAGTTAATCTAGTGTGCCAAGGTTGGAGACTTCACTGGGATTCGAGGTTCCCCGTCATCCTGATGTACAGCACCAACGATTGTTCCAAGATTGATGCCATGGATTTTTTTTTATTAGTTTGATGAGGATGGTTGTTCCTTGTTAAGTGACACTAAGTGACCAGATCTTTCTGTAACACGAAACTAAATCCTAACCCTAACGTACTGAACAAGAAGAACAATAACAAACCACTCGGTATAATCAGACCAATAATAGGTTAGTAAATCTCACCGGTGGGCGAGGAAGAGCAGGAAGTCGTCGTCCAGGTGCTGGCCGGAGAAATCCTGGCACTGCCCCGCGCTGAGGCACACGGCGCGACGGGCGATGCCGCCAAGTTTGCCCAGGAAACGGAAGCTAATTATGTCGATGCGGCGCCACAGCTCGGGCTCGTGGCGCGCGGCGCGGCGCCAGGAGCTGCACACGGCGGCGACGCTGCCCTTGACGAGCTCGACCAGGTCGAGCTTGCGGAGGATGTACGAGATGGCGTCCAGCGGCAGCTCCGACCAGTCTCTCTCTGGGATCAAGGTCGGGAACTGAAAGTGGTTGAAAACGTCGGGTACTATGGGTTCCGGCCGACGCCAACGCAGCATCGCGATTCGCGAAGTGGATCCGCTAACTTACAATCGGCAGGGCTAAGAGAGAATCGGGTTTGTCTCGTTTTATAGGGATCTCTAGGTCGGTGAACTTCTAGCCGGATAATAATAATGAGTGGGCCACACTTTTTTTTTTCAAACTCGGCACAAACGCATACGCTCATATACACGCGTATACATTCACACCTATAAACGCACACATGTACACCCTACCCCTATGTATATCAAAATGACCGGGAGCATCTGAATTCACGGGGTTACCCGGTTAGCCAATTTTTAGAATCGGCCAATTCGAAAAGAGTAAAAAGTTATGGCAAAGTCAAGATTTTTCCTGCAAAAATTAAAAAATCGAGAAAAAAATTCTGCGGCGCACCAAGTGCGCATGCACCATAGAATTCTAGTGCGAAAATTTAAATTTCGACGCGCCTCCTCCTCCTCCTCTCCTCCACTTCCACTTTCCCTCCACCTCCACTTCTTCTCCTCTCCTCCACCCGACGACCTCCTCCTCCACCACCCACCCACCACCTCTGGCTGGTCTCCTCCTCCTCCACCCACCTCCGACCGACCTCCTCCTCCTCCTCCTCATCTTCCACCTCCGGTCGGCCTCCTCCTCCTCCACCCACCCACCACCTCCGGTCGGCCTCCTCCTCCACCCACCTCAACCCACCCCACCCCACCCCACCCCACCCACCCACCAACCCACCTCCGGCGACCTCCAACAAATTTTTAAAAAAATCTAGCAAAATTCCGGTGGCCCCAGATCTAGATCTGGCCGTCATTTTTTTTCAAATTCAAAAAAATTATGTGGTGCACCACCGTTGGGTGCGTCACAGAATAAAGTTTTCTGTGGCGCATGCCTGCCTGGTGCGCCACAGAAATATCACTTTCTGTGGCGCATGGGTCCGTGCGCCCCAGAATTCACATTTTTGTGGCGTAGATTCTGTGGCGCACCCTCTGTGCACCACATAATTCCAAAATGGTGCGCCACTGATGAGCCTTTTCCTACTAGTGAAGGACCTTCTCTGCTACTCCATCCGATTCTATCATGCATTGCTCATGGTGGTCCCTGTCTTCGCATGTTCGGTACTGGCAACACCGGTGTGTGCCTTCATCCCCAGCGCGCTCCCGAGTCCGGCAAGCTTGGCACGTAGTGTCGCCTATTACTTCTACCACAACCACAACTACATGCCCCTCCTTCCGAGCATCTTCCCGGGCTCAACGATGACATCGACCAAAACACCAACAACCTCAGCAACTTCATCAACGTCGACTACATCAAGCATGGTACCATCGACCACGACTCATCATTCTCGGCTACATCGACATCGGCATCAAGTGCTACACCATGTATTTGTCTTCTACTCATCTTCTACTCCAGTCGAACCGTCCACGTCACTACTCACTACCGATCCGACTACGTGGAGGGGGGCGGGTGTTAGAGTATACTATGTATTAGCTATATTTGGCAGTTTAAGATCGCAATCTAGATCTATATGTATTAGGTTTCTTAGTCTCCAAGGATGAGACAACCCCTAAAATGGATTCTTGCACATTGCACAACACTAGCAAGGATTATGCCATCATCCTCTGTTCTAATCGTCATTGCTTTGATTGCCATCAAGCACAGCGAAGTAGGTGTTATAGAAGCGACAAGCAATAATGAAGAACGAAAAAGGAAATCACAGCGGAAGACACAGGATTTTAATGTGGAAAACACTCTTCAACAAAGAGAGCTAAGAAACACGAACATCAACGAGCAAAACTTCACTATGTTGGAGGTGTTTACAAACACGGTTGGTTATCTTATGATGCGATAAATCCTATCCGGCGGATTACAAGAATAGGTGGTGATGATGATCCATCGACCCAAACCTACCCGTGACGGGCCTCCCTTCGCTCCTTTTGTAGTCTTTAGTTTTTTCGAGATAATTGTATTTAGTGTTAGCTAGTGAGTATCGTCTTCCTTTCGTAAATTGACCATGTGGATTAGCATGATAGAGCTAGTTTGGGAGCAGTTTTAGTATCCTGAGAAACTGAAAACCCATTAATTCTGTCTCCTATCTATTCATTTTCCTCTTACACGGGAATTAGATGTTTTAACTGATGTTGGAAATTTATTTTGTATGAGTAAGGATACACTGGCTTTCCTTGGAAAATGATATTGGGAATAGAAAAGAAAGTACGAGGTGTCATAAAATCATTAAGGAGCATTCTGTTAGAAGCATATCCAGTTACAAGTATTCCTTTCCATGTTCAGACTATTTATTGTTGTTTGTGTAAATTTGTATTCCTTTCCTTTTTCCTAGAGTTTGGGTTTATTCTAAGCGTTCTGAAATCTAGCAGGCCGCAATGATATGCTGATTTATAATGCTTCTTGGTTACTTGTTGGATCACGATCATGTACAAAACTCTTTGTTCTGACCAAGTTGCAGTTTGCTGCTTCTTGAGCAATCAGCATACTTGAGGAGACAATCAAGAAACCGTAGCAAACATCTGTGTGGTCCATTTGAATTTGCGGCGGGGATCTGACTCTAGGCTCCTGGCCTCGGCCCTTGGCAGCTCAGCGCGGTCGCAGGGAGGGAGGCGGTCGCGTCGAGCTCGCCATGTCTGAGGATGCTGCTCGGCGGCTCTTCGTCCTCCTCTGCGTCTCTCCCCAGGCCGGAACCCAGCGGCTGGCCCTTCCCCTCGTGGCGGCGGGTGGCTCCCGGATGAAGGTTTGGATGCGGCCTCTGGCGGCGCGGAGATGCTGCAGGTGGTGCCCAAGGTGGGGGCTTTTGGACGCCGGAGCGGCGGCTCCGGGTGGTGGCGACGGCGTCGGCTCTGCGGCGAGCGGCGGCCGTGAGTGCTAGCCTGCGTCCTTGGCCGTGCGGGCGGCGGGGTTGCAGTGAGCGGATGGCGCGGCGTGCGGGCCTTCCGTCGGCCTTCGGCGTCAGATCTGGGAGATCTCCGACCCCAACCTCTGAAGCTCTCGTTCCCCGACCGGATCTGCGATCTGGCCGGGTGGATGGTGGTGGGATGATTGGGACCGGGGGAAACCCCTGGCTGGCGGTGGCCACGGCGCTGTCGACGCCATTGGCGTCGGTTCCCTCCTTGGAGGCTTCGTTGAGGTCCCCGTCTTCCCCCACCCAACCCCTGCCTTGGGTGAAAATCTTATCCCCTACGTGGGCGGTGGCGGCGCCATGGCGTCGTTCCCCTTCTTGAAGGCACTGTCCGGGGCTGCTGGGATGTTGGCGAGTTCCAGTTTGTCGGTGTTGGTTTTTGGCTTTGCTTCATCTGCGGTGATCTGTCAGGCGGGAGGTTGCTTGTCAATCTCCGGTCATGTGGCGGTTGCTGCTTCCTGTTTGCCGTTCTTCCTGTTGCGTCTTCGTTCGTCGGCTTGCGTGTTCCTGGTGGCGGTGCTGTGGGTTGGAGTTGCTTGTGGTGTGTTGTCTGATGCAGCAGCTGATCACGATCTCTTCAATGGACCTCAACTCTGCTCTGGAGTGTTCTTGGGGGAACCTCTCTGATTCTCGACGGTGCGGCGCTCAGCGATCATGAGCGAGAGGGATGGGATCCCTCTTCGGAGTCAGAGACCGTGAGCGGGTGGAGTCTGTTCATCTCGAAGCGGTGTGAGGATTTCTTCCGTTGATGGCGCCTCCTATGGTCCCTCCTCCCCTGTGTCGACATTCCGGAAGACGATGGTCTCGGCGCTTCAAGCAAAGCTTCTTCTTTCTTATCTTTCGTGTGCTTGTTGCTTTGAGGCTTGTAAGCTGTGTAAGCTGTGTAATGCACTATGTATCTGCCGGTAACGGCCTTATTAATTTAAGGCAGGGCTACGGCCTACTGTTTAAAATCAAAACATTGTCCAGTTAGAACTAAATGTTGATTTTGTTACCAAGTACCATCAAATTCTGTGAGAGAGAGATTTCATTAGGTGTACTGTACATATATTTTTTAAATATTTTTATTATCAATATTTTTATTTTATTTATTTATTTATTACCTCCAGAAGGATGAGCTTAGCAAAGCGGGTATTTTTATAAAATAGGTACGGTATAATGATATGGATGAAAATCACACTTTCTATCTTCATAGCTGACAGAAGAATGAGAGATAGAAACAAAACGAGAAGGTCAAATTTTATTATTACTACTGACTTCTTTTTTCCTTCTACCTATTATGAAAAGTTACAGTTTGAATTAGATATACTAAAGGATTTCACAATACTTCATAAATAAATAAAAATTATTGTGAAAACGCAAAGCTTTGCCAGAAACACAAAATGTAGGACGAGCTCCATGTAGCCATTTATTTAGAAAATATATCTCAAAGTTTCACAAAAAATATTTATTTTACACATAGTCAAATAATGTATACTATAAGCGTACAAAATCTCAATGTGAAATACTTTTTATTCTATGGTACACAAAAATGATAAAAGTGTGGTCCAGAGTGAACAACGCAAATTCTTGAACTCCAAAATTTGTCATTTTTTATTCTTTTAGCATAAGACACTAAGAATTTTGTGTTTAGATTTTGCGTGCTTATAGTATATATTATTGACTACATACATAATATTTTGAATTTCGATAATTTGAAAATTTCAAACAAAAGGGCTACCTGGAGTTCAAGATCGGACTCATTTGCCCACCCTACATTACCTGTTAAATATCATTGGTCTATGCATGGTGCATAGTGCCTGGAGGCTTGGCGCGGACATAAAAAAAAGCAGTTTCACAAATTATCACTAGGAATATCACATTCTGAGATTCCACGACAAATTCATCGCATACTTACTTTAGTTTTACTCACTAATTCGGTACACTGCATATGTATGGATAATATGATCACATGCAAAGCATGTATAAATGCCTAGTCTTGTATAGAGCTACAAAATTTATAAAATTTCTTTCAAATATGAACAAATCCTACTGAAATTCTTTTTTTATCCGCCACATCAGCTGCCAGGCTACGTGCCACTTTTTTTCTTTTTTGAGGTGGCACTTGAACGGGAGGGAATTGGCACTTGAGCTATCCAGGAGGCGAATACAAGACCTCCGGCCAGACATGAGTATTCGAGCGTCCTGTGCTCGGGACTCGGCGGCGACGCCTTGAGTCCGCCGGCGATGGGTGGCAGAGAAGCACCTGGACTTGATTGCTTTTCCTTCTTTTTAGTCAGGGTGCTTTGTGCAAAGTGGAATGCCTCTTCTTCAAATTCTAGATTTTTCAGGGCAGTAGATGCTAAGGGGCTTTTCTGTAAAATGTACCTGCCACGTGTGTTATTATAAATGCTCCACTGGGGTCTTTTGACCCCATTTCTGTGCAAAAAAAAAAAAGACCTCCGGCCAGGCCCAGTTGTGTCGAAGGGCCAGGGGCCAGGGGCCAGAACATCCATACCCCACGCTCTCTCGCTCTTATCGCGCCGCCGTTTGCTCCTGTCCACCCCCCGACGCGCGCAAGTCCGGCGGCCGACGCGGCACTGGCGGCGAGGTAAGCTGCTCCCATCCCAAACTCCCCCGTACTCCATGTATTCTTCCCTTTTGGTTGTTTCATGGAAATTAGCAGTCTCTTTTCGCATCCGCATCACCTCAGCTTCAGGGCACCTCAAGCAGATGTTCAACAACCTGGCCGTTTCATCCCAAGCAACTCGATTCCATCGCAAAGTGTTAAATTTCCCTCCCTTAATCCAAGTACAGCACGATTCTTATTCCTATTTGACAACAGCTCAATCTGTACTATCTTATTACTTTGATGTCAGTTCTAATTCTATTGGAATCTCTGTCCCATCGTTTAGCTCCAGCCACTAGTTCAAGAAATTTCAAATGACATGCCACTCTGTACAGGGGTAAATACTACTCTGACCGTCTCACGAAGGTTGTCTGCGATTTGTTAAAATTTGGATGTATCTAGACACTAAATACATCCAAATTTTGACAAATCTCAGACAACCTTCATGGGACGGAGGGAGTAGTTGATTTTGCCAACTGAAAACGGACCTCCTCACAAAGAAGTTCAGGACCTGCCAGGCCTTCTAGTCATACTCTTAAGATACTCTCTGTATTTTGCGTCTCTGGAAAGCATGTTTTGGTCAGGAACTGTCATCCTAACTGAAAGGTTCTCTTGTGCAGAAGGTGCCTATTAAATCGAGTGTCTACGTTGCCATTTGAGAAGATATAGAGCGATCTTTCTGCTCTCTGCTCTTGCCTTAAGCAAGAACTACGAGCGGTGCTCCAATTGGTCTATGCACCCTGTGTCAATCTCTTTCCAACCCTTCACTGCAACTCCAGCAAACAATTTCCCCTTAAGGTAAAATGTTGCTTGCTGGACATTATTCAGTTTCTTCGCCACCAATTTCTGTCATTTCCCATCTCTCGTGTTGGCTTTGATTTTTAATATATTTCTTGTTTATTGGGCAGTAGGAGCACTAATGTGAGGTATTCCCGTGATTTTCTCAAGTTACTGACAATTAGAAGAAATTCTGGACACTTCGCCATGAGTTCTGGACAAAATTCAGCTTCCGGGTATGAAACGACTGGGGAGCACGACTGTACTGTGGGTGAGAATGATGGTGTGATCATAGTCGACCACGGGTCACGACGACAAGAATCTAATCTCATGCTAAGTAATGGACAGATTATTTTTCGTGATTTTTCTGATGTTTCTCATGGTGCTTATCTTGAGTAATTTCTTGAAAATTGCAGACGATTTTGTTACTATGTTCAGGTCAAGGACTGGCTACAGGATTGTTGAGCCTGCACATATGGTATGTTTGCATTTTCGGGAAATTGCACATATAGGCAGGATTGTTGAGCCTGCACATATGGTCTGCCATTTTATTTCTTATTCCGAACAAAAACATGTAGCACCAGACAAATAGTGTGATTTTGAGTTAGTACAGAGCTGTAAATTCTATGCCATTGCTTTAGCGAAGACGGAGTGAAGCAAATGTAAAGCGCAAGCTTTCTGCCTGTTTTGTAGTTATTACCCTTTTGGAGTGTCCATGTACAGTTTCTTAGCTCATATGTTGGGTTTAATCCAGTTAAAACATTTAAAGACCTGTGTTTCTTTGGATCTCTTGATACCAATATACATATGGCCTGCCTGGGTTGAGTAACGTAAAAGATCATATTCTTCCATTTTAATGATGTTTACAGAGTGCAATTTGGCTTAATCATTGCAACCAACTTCACAAATTCATGTCTCTGTTGTGGGCTTAATTTTTGGTAGCATTGTTGCCATGTTAGATAAGGTAACTATGAATATTGATGTCTACATGATCCAGCTAAGCAAAGGCTAGAAAGCTAAATGTGATCACAACTTCAGTCTAGTATCAATGTCGTCTACCTTATCTTCTCAGGGAACTGGATACAGTTATATTTTTGTTTTTGGGAGAAAGAACAATGAACGGTAGATAAATATTTTTGTGAAGCATGCCAATGTATCTGATTTCTGGCATCCTAGTTTGAAGCATACATATTCCATTTCCAACATCCATCAAGAACACTTTGAATTTAGGTTAATATCACATGGTGCTGTAGTTGAGGATATTGAACATATTTAATGATCTAAGTCGTCAGTTTTTTTAGCCAGTCAGCTGACTTGGCCAAGATAAGCATCCGCCACTGTCAATGTTTCTCATGTTGCTGTTTTTGATGCTCTGCAGTGATATATGAGTAATTTAAATTTTTTTTGTGAATGTAAAAATATTTCCTAAAGATATTGTTTTCACGCAAGTTGTATTTCAAGGTTATTCCTAAAAGATATTACTGATATAATTGGGACTTTACCTGTTGATTGAAACCATTGCTCAGATCATGTTAACGGATATTTAAGTTGGTATGATATTACCATTCTAGTATGTTTGTGTCCACCAAAAAGGCCATGCCAATATAAATTGATCAAGTAGAGCCAATTCTGTGATGTATTGATCTGGTTGGTCGAGAAAGGCAACATCTTGCTGAATATGCGCTTTTGCCAAAATGAAGGAGCTAGCGGAGCCTACTATTAAGGAAGCATTTGGAAAATGTGTGGAGCAAGGAGCATCCCGCATTATTGTCAGTCCATATTTCCTTTCACCTGGACGGCACTGGAAGCAAGTATGTCTCCCGAGTCTTTAATACTGGTTATGCTGAATGTTAAAGACTTAAGGCTATTTCTTTTTCCTAAAATGTTCAGTACAGAAGAAGGTTGCGTTATCTATCTTGTATCGTAATCTTATATAGCTAATGTTTTCAAAGAGTTTTGCAATGTTTTTCTCAGGATATTCCTTCCTTAGCAGCAGAAGCCTCTAAAGAGCACTCGAATGTGGCCTACATTGTCACTGCTCCTCTTGGATTGCATGAGCTTATGGTGGTATGCGCTCATTAATTCCCCTCTAGATTATTCCCGTCACACTACATTGTGCATACAGTAGTCGTTTTTTCGCTAAGATGAAATCAAACTAGATGCCCAGTTTGAAACTGCATATGTTAAGACGGTTATTATTATTCAAGCCCTCGACGAAAAGCATGAAACATGAATGTGGATTTTCCTTGATAAGTAGATCTACTAGAACTGACACCCTTTTGATGATTTACTAGATTCTCCTTGCTTCTAGATCACTCCGACATGTGATTTTACTGTATATGTATCCAATTTTATTGCTATATTCTCCCTTGATCCCAATGCAGGTGGTGCCATTGTTTTAACTTTGACCACAATTTTGACCAATAATATATGTGTCCCTTGTTATAAAACTTATACCATTAAAACCTTTATTCAAATACGAATTAAATGATAGTATAACTTTTCATGACATATAGTCCATGTTTCATTGGTCAAACTTAGACCTCGAAAAGCATGTGCGACACCTAAAGGTTGGTCCATAAGTCTATCCCAGCGGAAACTCAAATCCTAGTCGTACTTTGTTTGTTGCTATATCATGCTAATATGCTTTAATTCGGAAGTATGACTTTATCAGTAAGGAATTGGAATAATTTAGTATTTACTTCTACGAAAGCAAGTTTTGTGGAACAGATGGTATTTAGTATACCATGTGAACTACAAGCACTGTTAGGCTGCTGGCAAATAAAAACAGGAATGGTTGCTCGATACCATATCATAGTGGATTACTTATAAATTCCATGTGAAACATGTATCTGCAGGATATTATGAACGATCGCATCAATTACTGCCTCAAGCACGTTGCGGGTGACGTCGGTGAGTGTACAGTATGTGCTGGCACTGGAAAGTGCCACCTCTACACTTGACGGCGAATGCAGATGAGGCTCCTTTGGTCAGAAGTGTAGTCCAAATAATTCTGGCGACTGCGTTTCAGGTGATCTCGTTTTGTTGGCTGAACAGCAGCGTAGATGGCTGTGGCCAATATTTACATCATTTTCAACATCGCGTTCCTTGTATGTACCATGGTTTTGCCCAGCTTGTAGTTCTAGAAAGTGTTCAGTACTCGTCATCAACAAGAGATTATGCACCATGAACAAATTGTGACCAACCGTTCCCCACTGTTCGCTTGTAGCTCTTGCCACTGATGAAGACCGTGAGCTGATACATGCGGAATGTGTGTTGATACTTGCTTCTGCCTTGCTTTACCTCGCTGGCTCGTTGTCTTCAATTGAATGGTCGCACCCAGCGGAGGGGAACGGCGTTCAATGGCCACCCTCCGTGCTGCCAGATTTTTTTCCGTCGCTGTGTACTGACTGTCCAACCTGAATAGTGGTACAAATCACCGCCGTCGCCCACCTCCGGTTCTGGTTGATACCAAGTGGCCAAGCTAGAGGATTGCCAGGCCAGCTCCACACACCTGTGTCGTGTCTGAATTTTGACGCATCCGGTCCAGCCCACAATCGGAGAGTTCTTTCCATCCCAAAAGAGGGGCTTTATGGGAGGATGGTTACTCCCCCTTATAAGCTATCCGTAGCTAGCTCTCTCTCTCTCTCTCGCTAGTGAGCTGGGACTAAAGTTACCGGCAATCTCGCTTGGTGCCTAACAAGGATCAGACCATTTGTGTCAGTTGTTTACTAACCTACGTTCTATAATTGTTGTCGTAGTTTTAGTTCAGACAAATATTATTTTTGAAAGAAAGGCAAATATAATTTTCATGTCATGTTATAACCAAAATGCAAATTGCGCGAAATTGAAATATAGAGACATCGAAAACCTATGGTGTGGCCTTCATTGGTTCTACATGCAATGGACTGTGAATGTATTGTTTTGCAAACTTGGACATTTTTTATGGTGAAAACCCAAGATCTTAGATCGGGCGACAACAACTCTTGTGCATTGTAGTCCGAGTGTTGTCTTCGGTGGTGGTCTGAGTACTACTGTTGCGAGCGGTTCATCACCACAGGGTCTTTTTTCTCCCTCTTTTTATTTTCTCTCGGTTGTGTGCATCTCTGGTGTCTTTGGATATCCTGTTGGTGCAGAGGCTGCATGTAATCGGTATCTTCTCGATGTTAATATATTCTTTATCGGAAAAAGGGTGCAACTCAATTACATCCAAGTTAAGGAGGAGATTGAATACTCTTACATGGAATTTCACGACTAACGGCGAGTACTTAACGACTTCAGATTATAATGCTCAATTTTATGGGGCCACACATACGGGCATGAACAAAATTGTTTGAAAAGCTTGAGAGTCTCCAAAGATAAAATTCTTCGCTCAGTTGGCTATCCAAAATATGGTTTGGATGGTGGATAATCTTGAAAGAAGAGGATAAAACAGTTTCACCAAGAGGCTTTTGAGGGGATGGTTTATATTCAGATGCACAAATGAACGACGAGTCTCTCCCTCAAAGCTTGTTGGACCATGATGTCTAGGGGCCCTCCAAACCGCTAGGTTGTGACCTCCCTCACAATGTTAGTTAGTTGAAAGATTTGGAAGGAGCGCCACCACCTATTCTTTTCGGCATCATTAAGAGCGAGGCCAGGCTTTGGGTCACGCGGGTGCAAAGTAATTGAGTAACATGATACTGGGAGAGTAATCTCTAGGAATAACCTTGTTTTTAAGTTCTTTTTTATTTCGTCAACTAGCCAACTAGAGGTGAAGGAAGTATAAGTGAGGTGGAGCCTTTCGACTTGACGTCGATGCTTGGACAGAGATAACTAGACAAGAGGGTCTGAGGGTGTCCTGCTATAGGCGTATAGACTATGGACAGAGTACTTGCAACAGAGCCGGCAAATTGGACAAGCTCAACCACAGCTGACAGAACACCACTTAATTGGGCGGTTTTCAGTGTATTAGCTCTCCCTGGGCGTGGGCGGCGGCTGGACCAGCCAGTTATCACAGCATCAGGCTGCTGAAAGGGGAGATAAGATTGGCTATTCTGGAGATGTTTCGTCTGGTTAGGCACTTGTTGGTCAGGTTTGATAGGATCAGTGCTAATGATAATACAAGTCTACTGGTAGGCGTAGGGCGAAAACTACACCTGTATACCTAGTCTGAAAACAACTATCCGTTGGTAGTAATTTAAAGCCGGCCAGAGCTCATAAACTTGTCTCTGAAACATTACTCTGACGTACCATGAGCCGTCCCTGGAGATGAACACTGCACATTTTGGTATGGTGAAGATGAACTGTATTACCTAACCAACGCCTGCTAGAATCAGACCGAATTGAACATTGTGAACTGTCCGGGCCAGAGCTTATGCAATCGATCCACCGCGACATGTGATCGACTAACGTGCTCAGAGAAATCAGGAAAGAGAGGTCCAACGAGATCAGTCACCTTTAGCTCCTTCCCGTCAAGATCACATCGCTGACCACCGGTGGCTGCCCCTTGCGGGCTTCTGCTCCGACGTTTCCGTTCGACCATTCCCCACCGGATCAACCACCCCCAACCTCTTATCAGTACCTTCGCGCCTTGAAGCTACTCGCTGGGACGGTCCGGACATGGTTGCTCGTCTGCGTCAATGGCCGCGAAATCTGATTATTAATGCTAAATTCAGAACGGAAGATGATTGAAAGGTTTTGCGTCAAAGGAAGCGACGATACAGAGCATCAATGTATTGTATCCGTGCTACTACGTACATGGTTTGAGCTCCCAAGGGTTTTTCATTTCTGTGACTTGAACAAACAAGCTAGGAGCCGAATGGTCGTCACACTGTATGTAGCTTCGAACTATATCACTGTTTATGTTTGGTGAACGGAATAAGTTAATTGGTCCCATCATCAACCCCGGCCTCATATTGGTAAGCATAGGATAAAAGTCTCCCCGACGAAAGGCGATGATCATGCATCGGCCCCATTTTTGGATTGGGTTATCCTGAGAGCCAAACAATCCACAAGGCAATGTTAGGAGTGGGCAACATATATCATTGAAAAACAGCTCCATCTTGTAGGTGATGAGAGGAATCCATTGTCCGGAGTTGGGACAAGAAATGCCCTTACAAATGAACTTTTCGGTTGTAGCGGGTTTTGCTAATTCTCCATCGACCGAAAATTAAGTTAGAGCTTAATTAATTAGATCCTAAGATATTGGATTTGCATTGTGATTCGTGTGTCATATAAGTTGCATTTGGGTTGCAATCGAGATTTTTTAGTTGCAAGTGGTTTGGGAATTTTTTAGTTTCAAGTGGGGTTGCAAATGAATTGCAACTATGATTTTTTTTTGCCAATCACAAGTGAAGTGCAAATACCAAATGTCCCATTAGATCGCATCTCGATTTGCACTAGCCTAATAAGTTGCATATGTGTTATAATTGAGATTGTATGACATCACATATCCGAGAATTAAGTTAATTCTCACTCGACTGGAAATTCGACGCATCCAAGTTTTAATTGGTGTCTCTAAACACCGGCACCTAAAAAAATGATAATGGAGAGAATGCATGGTTTTAACATCAGGACAAGAATCTACTTGTAGGATATTAATATATGTTTGGTGAAATGCTAATTTTTGAACTTACTTCCTAATTTATTGTGAAAATCTTAATGATAGAGATAATGAGCCAAAAAAAAGTCAAAGTTTTGTTTGAGGAAGACGAATTATCATAACCCATCTAAGTACGAAATACAATACAAAATCTACACTTGAAAATAGTATAAGAATTTTGAGAACTAGATAATTTGATTAAAAATAGATTATGCATTGAAATTCACATTTTTTACATAAGGTACTCAGATAAAATATATTTATTTTACTTCCAGAGAGCAAAACTCCATGTACTGCTGCGAAAGTATAAAAACAAGTTGTGGGCCAGCTGATGACAAAGTTATTTAATTTTCTTACATCATTATAATATATATTTCCATTGACTGTGCATTTGTAATATCACTTTTTGTAACTATTAACTTGCAATCCAACTTTTTCACCCCCTCAATCAATTAATTCATACATTTAACTTTTTTTCCAAACTAAAAGATAACCTTATGTATTGAATGAGATGTCTGACTTTGTATAATATTTAAATAACTTTGTTCTCTTTGTGTTCTTTATACAAGAAATAAGTTAGATATTTTTTGTCTAATTTATAATATTGTTGTTTCATACTTCATATACGTTTCACACAAAGTTCGGTGAAATTTGGCAGTGGTTTGAGTGACGGTTAGACTGTTTTCAAGCTTCATCTTAAGTTTTTTGAACACATATCAGAACTCTATGAAACCTTAGAAAAACATTAGCAAGATATATGCCTTTTTTGTTGGGTGAAACTTCATCTGAAGTTACAATCATCAATTTTTCTTTCAGCTTGTATACTTGCTTGTGACCTGTGAGTACTACAAAAATGTCACAATGTTCACAAAGACCTAAAGTTTTGCCTAAAGGGCTAAATGTTGCTTTTTGGATAACTAAGAATATCGAACTTGCGAGCAACACTAAGAAACTGGTTTGGGGAAATACGTTTGAAGCCAATCTACTTACTAGCTGTGTTTTCTAGGGAGCAAGTTTTTTTTTTAAGTTCCTAACTCTTGCTTAAGTTAGGTTCCTATTATAATCAGAAACGAAGCAAACTATCCCAGGACGATTTGCTACACCGTCAATTATATGCAAGCTCTACGAAAATTCCAGAACAATCCCAAGTGTATATAAGCTCCATCGAAATATTTCATCCGATGATTCTGGTGGCGCCACATCCCATCTATGAGACCATCACTTGCTCGGTCGCTCGTATTTACCCACGTTTCTGCTCTGTGCCCACCGTAACGGCATTTGAGAGTCTTCGCCTGGGCGATTTAAATGGCCCGTCACGTTGGAACTGGTCTACGTTCCTAGATTTTGGACTAGTCTAGAGGAGTGTGGCTCCATTCACGTTTTCTGAGCACCCTAGAGAAGGGACATAATACCTCCGGACTGAATTAATCGACGCACCCACCTAATGATGTGCATGGGAAGGCCTCCCTCCCCGTCAATTAAATCCGATCGAAGGGAGTATGTAACGATCGATCACTACGGGAAAAATAGGCGTCCCCGTGCAGCCTTTCTTTGCCGTGAGCTGCTGCACGGCAAAGACATCTTTGCTGTGCGCAGCCAGTAGGACGCACGGCAACGAGAAGATGCACGGCAACGTCTCAGAGCTGCGCACGGCTAAGAAAACCTTCACGACAAAGTCTGCCGTGGCGCACGGCAAAGATACTGCTCGCGGCAAAGACCAACAGAAGCGCACGGCAAAGAAGCTTGGACGGCAAAGACCATAAATGCCGCACGGCAAAGAAATAGAGCACGGCAAAGGGTCTGGACGTTGCCGTGGAGCCCCCTTTGCCGTGCGGCCAGACAAGGTGCACGGCAAAGGCTCCTTTGCCGTGCGGTTCTTTCTTTGCCATGCGCCGTCATTCATTTTATTTGTTTTTCTTTCTATTTTATTTCATCTAATACTTATATTTATTTTTTTAATTAGTTTTACTTTTTGATGACTATTTATTAGTGTTACTTAAGACAATATGCAATACAAAATTACTCTCCATGTTCATCCCCCACATATATCAGGGTTTTGGAGCAATTAATACGCGCTTCAGAAAATCTGCTAAGTGTTATCGCCCAAATGTGAGGAAGGTCACACCGGGGAGCTACTTTTCCACCATTACACCTTGCACCACACTTTCACATATGTCATAGGTCCACATGCAAGATTTGGTGGGGTCCCGGTGCTACGGCGGTCGTTCTCCCCCTCCCCCCCAAAAAAAAACAGCGGTATGTGTGCCCCGGCGGGTCTACCCCCCCCTAGATTTCTCCGCGCGAGGGTGCACCAATGTACCTTTTCATTCTTTTAGGTTTGTTTAGGACATATATACATGAAGAACTAAGATTGGGACCCTTTGGCACATATACCCGCAGCTAGAGCCATTATCACACGATCGAGGATGTGCCTGATCTACTGGTTAGGGTTAGGTGTACGGTTAGGGCTAGGGTTTAGGGGGTAGGGCTAGGGTTTAGGTTCAAGATAAAGATTTAGGGTTAGATATAGGTTTAAGATTTAGGGTTATGGTTGGGGTTTATGATGCTTACGCACGCGTAGATCAGAAGATGATAGATGTACTTAAGCGGCTAAGCTGCTCGCAGCAACCAACCCTAAACCCTAAACACTATGATGGACTGTAGCAGCTTAGCAGGTAGCGTGATCCCTTGACTTGATTTTTGGTTACCGATGTTCCGACACACACACACACACAATGAGAGTTAAACTTTGACCATGCATGCATCGAGTTGGACGGTCACCCTCAGCTCGCGCGGTGCCGTCGGTTTAACCGCGGGTCGTCACGTAGGTTAATCATCTGCAGAGCAGCTTAATGCTGGCGGCTGGCAGAGAGGAGTCTAGGTGGGAAGGGGGGAAAATATCTAGTGATACCATCCCTTACATGATACCATGATACCACTTCATAAAATTTGAATTCTAAGTGTCGAAAAAAAAAAAATTTGTGGGTGTTGACAAGATGTGTGTTTACATTCTCTAGATTTTTCACAACCAAATTTAAAATACACCAAGAGAAACAAAAAGACAAATTGTATGTGAATAGTGGCATTTTGTGTTTTTGTCTTTATGTGACACTATTCATGTTTGATTTCTCATTTTTGTTTCTCTTAGCATATTTTGAATTTAGTTATGAAAGTTACAGGGGCACGTAGAGACGCATCTGCATCTTGTGAACACCCAAAATTTTGGTTTTAAATTTTTTAACATTTAAAATTTCAATTTTCAAGAGTGGTATCATGGTATCAAATAAGATGTGGTATCACTAGATATGTTGCCGTGGGAAGGTTGGCTGGTTGGCCTAAAGTCGCTGTAGGGTGTAGCCCGGTCTCCGGGTACGCCCGAATGCAGCTGCGTCTGATGTCCATGGCCAGCAACCTGGAACGGAAGATGTACGCGACTCCGTCTGGGATCCGCGGTGTTTCTTTTTTAGATAAAAGGCATAGATATGCCCGACTTTAAATTAATAAAGCATGGGGGGTTCACAACCACCAGTAATAATACAACCGCTGCGGCATACAGCTTAGCCAAAGGAGTAAGACACATAGAAGCCAAGTAACAGCAACACGCGCAGTACAAAGACAGGTAAAAACTAAAACAACGCCAGGCGGAGCGCAGAGCAGGCCCTCCTACGATCGCTCTAGATCTCGCCGCCCGCAGAACTCCCTCAAAACATCATGTGTTCCATCTTGTGGCGACGTAAATATCCCGCAGTTGGTTGATCATCCAGCAGATGCCCGCTTGATCCCTAGTCCTGGAGTTTATACTCCACAGCTGCAAGAAAGTCATAGTTTTAAAGATAATCACAGAGGGGTGATTGATGAATTTTCGTTCAATCGTAAGTTTATTACGGATTTGCCACAAAGCCCAGGACTGTGCAAGAAAAAGTAGCCAAAGCCATCTGCGCGAGGCCCCTGCCAAGCTAGATAGGATATGGTGAAACTGCGCAAAGTTAGCAGGGTTCCAATTGCAACCCAGAAGTTGTCTTAACACGCTCCAGGCAAAACGAGCAAGCGAACAGGCAAAGAAAATGTGTGATGCATCCTCGTGACCCCCACAAAGGACACATAACCCATCGGACGGCCCCTGTCTGATCGCGATCTGGCTACTGGATGGTAACTTATCAAGCGCTAGCTGCCAGGAAAAGATCTTAATTTTCAAAGGCACCGCCGCGGACCAGAGATCTTTATGATAAACCACTGTCGCCCCTTGCGACAGTTTGGAGTACATAGACTTTACCGAAAACTGCCCGGAGCTGTTGAGGTGCCATGAGACTTGGTCGAGTCCCTCTCCCAAGTTCACCTCAGCCACCCGCTGATTTAGCACCCTCCACTGTTCCATCCCAATTGGATCAAGGGAACGACGAAAGCGCACAGTAAGCACGTTGTTGACAAAGGACTGTGCCACAAGGACCTCTGGATCCTCACAGATAGCAAACAAGGCGGGGAAGCAATCTTTTAAGGTAGCGTCCCCAATCCACCAATCTAACCAGAATCTAGTGCGGGCACCGCTTTGCACTATGAACTTCGTCCCCAAGGCGAAATAATGTTTGATCTTATGAATGCTTTTCCAAAACTGTGATCCACCTTGACCTGATCCAGCAAACAGGTTGTCAATGTTTGTGTATTTGGCACGGACAATCTTGGCCCAAATGGCCTCATCTCCCTGGTAAAGTCTCCATATCCATTTCAACATAAGCGCGATATTCATCTTCTTGGTGTTCAGTAGGCCTAGACCCCCCATGTCTTTTGGTCTACACACCGTGGGCCAATTAACCATGTGATATTTACGTTTATTTCCGGACCCCTCCCAAAAGAAATTAGCACGGCATGAGTCGAATTTGGCGTGAATGCCCTCATAGAGGAGGAACAGACCCATAGCATAAGTTGGTAGATTGTCAAGGCAGGCGTTGGCCAGGGTAAGGCGTCCTCCCGAGGACAGCAACTTACTGAGCCAGGGCTCAACCTTTCCTTCCATCTTCCGAACGAGGAAAAGCCATTGTGCCAGAGACAGTTTGCGGTCTGAAATCGGGAGTCCCAGATAGGTGAAAGGGAAGGCTCCACACTTGCAATTGAACAAGTTAGCGATTCTGAGCTGCTCCTCGTTGGACTGTCCCATCGCGATCACTTCGCTCTTGTGGTAGTTGATCTTTAAACCGGACATATCTTCGAAACACATGAGGATGAATTTGAGATTGGTTATGTCCTCAGCTGAGTTCTGAATCATGATTAGAGTGTCATCGGCATACTGGAGATGTGAAATGCCGCCATCAAACAGGTGGGGCACCACCCCGTGAATGTGCCCCGCCCTTGAGGCAGCAGACAAGATCCCAGAGAGGGCTTCACCAATGAAGTTGAAGAGTAGCGGCGAGAGCGGGTCCCCTTGACGCACGCCTCGCTTGTTCCTAAAATACGGTCCAACTTCCCCATTGATGGAAATAGCGGTTTGACCCCCTGAAACCAGCTGGATAATGCGGTGAATATAGCCGGCGCTAAAACCTTTACGTCGAAGGACTTCTCCCAAGAAGTCCCAGTTTACCCTGTCATACGCTTTCTCAAAGTCAAGCTTGAGGAGGATGCCTCCCAACTTTTTGATCCGCAGCTCGTGCACTATCTCCATAAGCGCAAGAGAGCCATCGAGAATATTTCTTCCTTTGATAAACGCCGTTTGGAATGGGCTGATCACCCTATTGGCAATTGGGTCCAATCTAGCAGCGTAGGCTTTAGAGATAATCTTGAAGACAACATTGATGAGAGCAATGGGTCGATACTGAGAAATGTGCTCTGCTCCGGATACCTTAGGTAGCAAAGATAGAATGCCGAAGTTAAGCCGAGATATATCGATGCGCCCCAGCACAAAGTCATTCAAAATGTGTAAAATCCCCTGCTTAACCATCGGCCAACAGCGCTTGAAGAAACCTACCGGAAAACCATCCGGTCCCGGCGCAGTTTCCGTTTTCATGTCTTTAACAATCTCCTCAAGTTCTTCTTCCGTATAAGTCAACAAGATAGCATCGTTGTCCCCTTCAGAGACACACTCTGCCTCCCCCCAGATGTTTGGAGCCAACGAGCAGAACCTTTGCGCTGTCGTGCCCAGTAGCTCTCTGTAGAAGGCGTAAACATGCTCCTGGATAAGCTTAGAGTCCGAGATAATCCCCCCTGGGGTATTTAGGGACGTGATTAAGCACTTGCGGCGTCTTCCATTAGCAATGGCGTGGAAATAGGCCGTGTTCGCATCCCCCTGTAGCGCCCACTTAACCCTACCCCGCTGACGCCAGTGCTCTTCTTCCATCTGGTATATCTGCAGAAGCTCTTCCTCCAGGTGATATCTAAGTGCCCAAGCTTCCTCGTCTAGCCCCGACGAGTCCGCTTGAACATCAAGAGACGTGATCTGCTCAAGGAGGATAGATTTGGTTTGTCTGTTGTCGTGGTCCAGGTTCCTATTCCAGCCACGCAAATATTGACGAAGGCCCGCAGACATGAACAACCACCAATCAAGAATGTCCCGCCCGCCCACACGCGACGACAGGTTCTGCCAACGATCCTGGATCATGGGAATGAAATCACGCCTAGCAAACCACCCGGTTTCGAAGAAGAACCGAGGTGTCCGCACCGGCGCTCCTTCGCCAGTGTCGAACATCATCGGAGTATGATCCGAGCCTAGACTTGTTTCAGCCGACAGGGAACAGAGAGGGAAGATCGCCTCAAAAGAGGAAGAAACAAAGACTCTGTCCAACGCCGACCGAACCGGGTTTAGCTGTCGGTTGGACCAGGTAAAGCGGGCGCCAGTACGTGGGATCTCCCTTAGAGCCCACGAGGCAATGTACGCATTGAAGAGATCTATCAACGGCCAGTGCAAGTTGTTGTTGCTTTTGTCCTCAGCTGAACGGATCAAATTGAAGTCCCCTCCCAGGACTATAGGGAACTGTGTTGCATCAATCTTATTGGACAGTTCATCAAGGAAACCGCGCGACCGCCCGTGGTCCGCCGGTCCATACACCCCAATGACCTCCAACTTGGTCTTGGAAGGACGATGCAATAAGGTCGCACTAACGAAGAACTGGCCCGTGGCCACGGCGCCGACCTCAAACAGACTGTCCCTGCAACCAATGAGCATTCCCCCTGAATGCCCATTGGCCGGGAGCCAGCACCAAAAGAACTTATCACCGATTTCCAGGCTACGCAGCTCTGCATCAGAGAAATCCTGCTTTATAGTTTCTTGAAGAATCACAATATCGATCTTGTGGAGGCGGAGTGTCAACACCCGGGTTTTTAAGTCCGGATGCCCTATTATATCATACATCGCAATCCCAGGAAGATTGTTCTTGCGAGACATAATAGTAAGTCGTTCAGAGTCATCATTTATTACAACACATAAGGTCTTACATCAATGGATCACATGATCCAATATTACACAAATAGATTGTTCAACATCACACATAAGTAGCGGAAGCGTAGTAGTAGTGGACTCATAATTCCACAGGCAACGCTTGACGTTAGAAGACGATCCTAGTTATCATAGACATCCTGCTGTCCGTCATCCTGATACTGTTGCTCCTCTTCATAATCTGGCATTTGAATAGCCAGGGCAAAGCCATGAGTACTTTTAAAGTACTCGCAAACTAATACTAGGGTAAAGCATAATATATTGTACTTAAGGGGTACTAAGCTCTAAGTTTATTTGCATAAAGCCAAATTTTCTTTGGATAAACACTTAATAAAATCCTCATTACCTAGTAGACTAACTCAAGTGGGAACATTAGTGTCATTCCCACCGTTCATTTGGGATTCAAGACAATTCATCAATCACCATTATTATTTCAACATAAATCCTGATAACGGAAGTAGTATGGCCCTTCCAACCGTCCGTAACCGTGACACGGCTATTCGAATAGGTTTAACACTGCAGAGGTTGTACTCTTGTGCCACAACTATTGATTTCATCCGTCGAGGATAACCCCGAATCATCGTAACTCAGTACGCGGATCATCAATCATAACCTTTCACTTATATGTCCTAGTATAGGCACCTCTCCCCATGAGCTTGGCCTCCCGGTGAGAACCAACTGTTAACCCGGAACTGCACAGGGCTTGGGTCGTACATTCACCTCATATTCACATCATTTCTCACATACGGAGGCAGCCTCGGCGTAACCCCTATGATGCTTGTTTAGAGGGAACCCATACTAAAATACACAAGTTTCTAGTTAAGCCCTACCCATAATCAGGTATTGTACTTGTATAATTGGAAAGGTATCGCATTCAAAACCATATCAAGTTTATATCAAAAATCACCATCTTCTCTTGGTCATATTCCAAAGTTTCAATTCATATCAAATCCACTTGTTCCCATCTAGAGTAGTCAAATTTTAATAATTTAGCAATAGCAACTATATGAGGGGTGCTATCTAGCTTGAGTAGTGCTCATTCAAACCAAGTATTGTTCTATTCTATACATGGTGACTCATAAATCCAAAGTACTTTGAAGTAAGTAAACCAAAGTAAAATTTAAATAAAAACATGGGATAGGTAATACATAAAAATAAAGTGGGATGATGCCTTTGCTCTTGTAGAGCTAAGCATTTGTATTTAGCAAGGGTTAGCTTGCCTTGAGCTGAGTAGTGATCAAAGTGCTCTTCCTCTTCTTGGGAGTAGGCCTCCTCCTCTTGGTAATCCTCGTTACTAGCGTCTATATACGAATACGAGGTATAAATACTAAACCAAACTCATATGCTAAACTAGGAACACTCAAAGAGTTCACACTCTAGTCCTATTATCAATCAAGCATGGCATGGTGAGTTATTTGATGATTTCTTATTTATGAGAAAAATAATTTCCTCTCATTATTCCCATTTCTTAAATTAGATAGGTAGATTCTTAAAGCATTTCATTTCTTCTCTTTACTTCATAATAAGATTTAATCTCTTCATATAATAATCAGGTATGAAATATAGGTTGACCCAAGTCAACATTTCATATCTATTATATGTGAGTCTAATTTAATTAAAGTGCTACACTACACATGTTATCATAATATTATTTTAGATGCATTAAAATCTCTAAGTAATATTTATCAGGGGTTCATTAGCCTAGGTCATTTCCCCTGGTTATATTACCTAGGATCAAGATTTAAATGAGAGAGTAGCTCTCATACTATTTATTAAATTTAAATTCCAAGTTAAATGGTTCTAGAATTAACTACATAGCTATTTTATTTGATCTAGTCCATGATCATGCAAATAACATGACTATATTATTACAAAAACAATTAAATAACATCATTTGTGATTTATTAGAATTGGAATCAACTTAAAATCATTTATAGATTATTTTTAATAATTATTTGAAGTTAGAAAAGGCCATGCCTTGTTATTTTTGTCATTTAATATTTAATACGAAATTGGACATGAGGCCAGTGGCATTAGTTAGACAATTTCATGAGCTTTCCAACAATATAAAGTTTGCTAGATTTGGTTTGGCAGATTTTAATTTATTCAAGTTGGAAGTGAGCAGCAGTATTTGAATTTAAACTAATTGGATTTATTCTATTTGAATTTTTGGGCCTGGCGGGAAACGTAAATGGGCCCAAACGAATTAAACAGCACAGCGCGCCCAGCAAGCAACGGTGCGGTGGGCTGCGCTGACAGGTGGGGCCACCGCCGCCTCATAACACGCCGATACGAGCGATGAGGAGCGTTGGATCAAGAGGCTGATCAACGGTGTGTGTGCGTCGTCCCCCGGCGGGATTCCGGCGAGGGCAGAGCGTCGCAGGGGTCGGAGCGCTTACCAGGCCGTTGCAGGTCTCCGGCAAGGTGCGCGGAGTGGTGGTCGATGAGGAAGCTCGGCGCAGTTGTGGAGCTCGGGAGGCGTCAATTGAAGCGAGCTTCCGCGGACCCGGCGGACTCGAGCTCGCAATTCGAGCAGCTCCGGCGAGCTCACGAAATTGACTGTGTAGGAGTGCTCATGAGGAGAGGGAGAGATTGTGTGAAGGGAGGAGCCGATCGTCGCTATTTATAGCGGCCGATGGTGGCCGTGGGGTGCTGTGGAGGAGCCATGGCGCGGCTCCTGTGGTGCACGAAAGGGCAAGGCGAGGACGGCTAGAGATAGGCGGTGTCCTGGCGATGCTCAACGTGTATTGGTGCAGACGAAAGGGCTACGGACGTGCTCGAGTTTTTCCAGTGATCATTGCAGTACCGCGGTACGTCGACGATGAGGACGACGGCGACAAGGCTCTGGACGGTGCTTGAGCATGTCTAGTGCGTAGGGGGAGTGGAGTGGCTAGTCGACGCGGTGGTAGGGATGCGGGGCGATGACGAGCGCGTTCGAGTGCACGGCGTCCTGGCGCACCTGAGCGCGCTCACCGCGGCATGGGCGCGTCGCATCGTTTGGACACGGCCGTTGGGCAAGGCCGTGCACGAGCAATTGAGTGGGCGGTACAGGGTGAGTCCTTGTGCTGTGTAGATGCTAGAGGACATG
This sequence comes from Lolium multiflorum, assembly GCA_030979885.1. Lineage (NCBI taxonomy): Eukaryota > Viridiplantae > Streptophyta > Magnoliopsida > Poales > Poaceae > Lolium > Lolium multiflorum. The sequence continues at coordinate 266,002,770 of CM061753.1, forward strand.
GAGATTCGACAGAGGAGTGGCCAGGAAAGGTTTTGGCCAAAGGTGGCCGGCATGGCCACGGCATGCTCTTGTTTAAGATTTTCTTCTCCCTCTCTCTCACTTTAATTGATCAAGGAGGTACTGGGAGGTTGCAGGGGTCCTAGAACTAGCAAATGATCACCAATTTAAAGGGGTTTAGTGAAGAAACCAGTGGACACTTGTGTGTATCAAAATTTGGAAACTATGCCTGCCAAGTGTTTGTTGAAATGGCCGCAAGAGAAAAATATTTAAATTTCGAAATTCTTTTTGGTGAATCTCAAAGATATAATTAATGTGAGGTATTGGTGGTGGTGCCACTCAATTTGGAAAAGAAATGCAAAGTTTCAAATTTGAGATGATCTACTTTTTATTCTCAGGTCCTGTTTTGGCAATTAATTTCTGGTCAACCTAGTCAACTCTAGCCATGGTGGTCAACATGAAAAGTGTTCACCTTGACATGGTCTTGGATGACATGGCTTTGGTTGACAAAGTTTAGTTTAGGTTTTAAGAAATACAGGGGTGCAAAGTGGTGAAGAAAATATTTTTCACCCAAGTGACCATTATCATATGTATGATGAGTTCTTGATTTCTCTTGCTTTGATTCATGATCCAATGATACAATTGTGTTAGTTTATCATATTAAAGCTTTTTAGAAGCAAGGAAGCAAGCAATTATGGCCTTGGTGAAGTTTGTACATTTTGACATATGGTGTATGTGAGTGATGAATGGGTTTTTCTTCTTTTCTGGATTTCTCCTCAATTTAGGGTTTTGTGATCTTGGTTAGTGTTCACATAGCAATAGATGAATAATGCTAACACTCATCATGGTAATAGCACAAAAGAAAATCACTTAGATGCACAACACTATATGTGGCACTATATGCATAGAAAAGTTTTTGTTAGTTGTGAATTTTGAGTAATTGAAATCTCACTTGCTTTATTATTTGTTGAAAACTTGGGATGTTACAAACCCTTCCCCTTACAAAAGATCTCGTCCCGAGATCTGGAAGAAAACTAGGTACTAAAGAGATTGGGGTATTCAGCCTTCATAAAGTCTTCTCTTTCCCAAGTGGCTTCTTCTTCGTGTGGTTACTCCATTGTATCTTCAGAAACTTGATACTCCGGGTACGAGTGGTTCTGAATGCTTCCTCGCGAATAGGTACTTCGCGGTAGGTTAGATCTGAGTTGATATCCACAGACGATGGTCAATGTTTTTGAACACCTCGGTCTTCTCGGTACCTCCAAGCACTTCCGGAGTAACGAGATATGAAACACATTGTGCACCGTTGACATTTCTTCGGTAACTCCATGATAGGATACTTCTCCTCGGCGACTCAGGACTTTGAAAGGTCCAACATAACGGGGTGCGAGCTTTCCTTTAAGCTGGAATCTCTGCATTCCTTTAAGAGGGGACACCTTGAGATATACGAAATCTCCGATCTCAAAAGTCATCTCTCGGCGTCTCTTGTCGGCGTAGCTCTTCTGTCTTGATTGAGCGGTCTTGAGGTACTCACGGATCTTGTGAACCTTCTCTTCAGCTTCTCGGAGAATGTCTGGTCCAAAAACTTGACTCTCTCCAACTTCCGACCATTCGAGGGGTACGGCACTTCCTTCCGTACGAGCTTCAAGGGGGCCATCTGCAACCGGCTTGGTAGTCGTTGTTGTACGAGAATTCTGCGTACGGCAAAAGTTTTCCCACTTGGATCCATATTCCAACACACATGCTCTCAGCATATCCTCTAGTATCTGATTGACTGTTCACGTCCATCCGTCTGTGGGTGATAGGCTGTGCGGTTCAGCCTAGTTCCGAGTCCTTCATGTACCTTCTGCCAAAATCTGAATTGAGATCCTCTATCGATACTATTGACTTCGGAGTTCCGTGCGGCTGACTATCCGTGAGATATATAACTCGCAAGTCTTGGTCCTTGGTAGGTGGTCTTGACGGGGATGAAATGGGCGACTTTGGTCAATCTATCGACCACTACCCAGATAGAATCATTCCCTTTACTAGATTTGGGCAATCCGGTGATGAAGTCCATTCCTACGGAATCCCACTTCCATTCGGGAATCTGCAGGGGCTGTAGCAGTCCTGCGGGTCGTTGGTGTTCTGCCTTGACTCTCTGACAGATGTCACACTTGGCGATGTAACTCCCGATTTCTCGCTTCATCCCATGCCACCAGAACTGTTCCTTCAAGTCTGGTACATCTTGGTACCTCCGGGGTGAATAGAATATAAGGTGTCATGGGCTTCCTTTAGAATCACTTGTTTCAACTCTGAATCTGACGGCACGCACAAGCGTCCGTTGTACCAAAGTACTCCTTCTTCATCAACAGTGAATCCCGGTGCCTTTCCTGCTGCTAGCTGGCTCTTAATCCCGTCAATGCTTGCATTGCTCTTCTGAGCTTCCTTGATTTGACTAATCAAAGTGGGTTGAAGTTCAATGCTAGCGAGAAATCCTTCACTGACGAGCTCCATTCTAAACTGTTCAAACTCTTGGTGAAGGCTAGGTTGTTCCTCGGCAATCATGGAGTTTAACGACACGGCAGTCTACTCAAAGCATCTGCTACCACATTGGCCTTGCCCGGATGATAGTGGATATCCATATCATAATCCTTGATTAACTCTAACCATCTCCTTTGTCTCATGTTCAGTTCCTTCTGGGTGAAGATATACTTCAAACTCTTGTGATCCGAATAGATCTCGCATCGATTACCCATGAGGTAATGACGCCATACTTTCAAGGCTAACACTACTGCTGCTAGCTCTAAGTCATGGGTCGGGTAATTCTGCTCATGCGCTTCAGTTGCCGGACAGTACGAGATCACTTTGCCTTCTTGCATCAACACACATCCAAGACCAATCTTGGAGGCATCACAATACACATCAAAGGGTTTGGTGATGTCCGGCATAATCAGTATTGGGGCTTGGTCAGGCTCTTGAGCTGTTGGAAGCTCTCTTCACACTTGTTCGTCCATTCGAACTTCTTGTCCTTTTCAACAATTGGGTCATTGGCCTGGCTATGCTTGAGAATCCTTCAACGAATCGACGGTAATATCCCGCCAATCCGAGAAATGCACGGACCTCGGTGGGTGGTTGGGGCTTTCCATTCGCAACGGTCTTTATCTTTGAGGGTCAACGGCAATTCCTCCTGCGGACAAGATGTGTCCCAGAAACTCCTCAACCAGAACTCACACTTGCTGAACTTGGCATACAGCTGGTGTTCCCGAAGAGTCTCTAAGACCATTTCCAAGTGTTGCTCATGTTCTTCTTCAGTTTTGGAGTAGATAAGGATGTCGTCGATGAAAACAACGACGAACTTATCCAGGAAGTTCATGAAGATCTTATTCATGAGATTCATGAAGTAAGCGGGGGCATTGGTCAATCCAAATGACATGAAATTGTACTCGTACAATCCATATCGGTGGTGAAGGCAGTTTTGGGAATGTCCGATGCACGGATCTTCACTGATGGTACCTGTCCTAAGGTCAATCTTAGAAAACACGGTGGCACCGGTCAACTGGTCAAACAGGTCTTCTATTTTGGGCAAAGGATACTTATTCTTGATGGTGACATCGTTGAGCTTACGGTAATCCGTACATAAACGAATCGTACCATCCTTCTTGTCCACAAACAAAACTGGTGATCTCCAGGGTGATGCACTTGGTCTAATCAAACCTTTGGCTAACATATCATCCAGTTGTTTCTTCGGTTCCACTAATTCTGCTGGGTTCATGCTATAAGCTCTCTGGGCTATAGGTCCGGTTCGGGATTAACTCGATGATAAACTCGATATCCCGATCTGGGGCATACCGGGTAGGTCCTCCGGAAACACATCGAGTATCTACAGACGACTCGATTTGATCCAGGGTGGGTTTGGTTAAACTCGGTTGCAGGTAAATTTTCTGGGCAGCTTTTCGAGATGTGCTCAACTAACACTCCGGTGCTACTAGTCATGGTGATGGCCTTCTTGGCACAATCAATCAATCCATGATGTTTGGACATCCAATCCATACCCAAGACTACTTCCAAACCTTTGTTCCCAAAACAATCGATTGGCATAAAAGTCTATTTCATGAATTCTGATAGGAACATCTTTGCAAATTTTTCTAGCTTTAGTTGTTGATCCAGGTATTTGCACTACCATGACATGCTTCAAACCGATGGGTTGAATCTTACTAGTGCATGCAAATTCTTCCGTAACAAATGAATGCGATGCTCAATCAAACACTCTTGCGTATTGAGTTAACAGAGAACATACCCAACACATCGCTTCCGAGCTTCTTCCGCACTCATGTGAAAGAGGCGGCCGCGGTTGTTCGGGTTGTTGGGGGCGAACTTCTTGTTGTTGGCGACACGGCGTTGCTGCTGAGGGGGCAGTGGTGTTGGCGGCCATCTTGGCGAGTCGCTGGGGACACTCTTTGGAGAAGTGCCCCAACACACCGCACTCATAGCAGTTGATGGTGGACTTGTCCTTGGGGCGACAGGGACAGCATTGCTCCACCTTGGAGCAGTGTTGGTGTTGGGATTGGCAGGGGCTCTTGTCGGGGCGCGGTTGAAGTTGTTGTTGTGGTGGACGAAGTTGTTGTTGTTATGGGGGTGTCCTCCCGTCCTGGGGTTTCCTCCGCTCCGGTTCGATAACCGGGCGCGACATCTGTGTCGGTGGCCTGTTGTTTCGGGGTGAAGCTTGGAGTTGTTGTTGGGCCCACTGGTGCATCATGCGACGCTTGCGTTTTCTGGCCTGGTTCAGCTTGCCCTCCATCCGGATGGCGGAGTCAACAAGGGCTTCGAGGTCAGCAAAGGGGATGTTGACCAGCACAGTCTGCATCTCATCGTGCGCCCATTCAGGAACCTCTCCTTCCTCTTCTCGGTGGTATCGGTCTCATCCGGGGCGTACCTTGACAAGGTGAGGAACTTGTCGCGGTATTCTACCACGGTCGACGGCCTTGCTTTAACTCGTGAACTCATCCCGCATCTTCTTGATGAGACCCGGTGGCACATGGTACTTGCTGAACTTGAGTTTGAAGTCTGCCCAAGTCATGAGCTGCCCCGCATTCAATGCGCGAGCACTCGTCCACCAGGCACGTCCCGCGATAGTGGGTGGCAAACAGCACCTTGTCATTGGCTTCCCGGCAACCTCAAGATTGTTTTCCATTGTCTGGAGCCAATCATCGCATCAAGGGGTTCCTCTGTCTTGCTAAACACCGTGGGGTGTTCTGAAAGTTCTTCAACTTGGAGCCCGGTGATCATGGTTCCCGTGGCCTTGGTTGTTCTGTAAACGTTGAAGTACAGCTAAGTTAGCGCCTTCCCCTATCCACTTCTTTTCAGCCAACATCTGTTGCAGATCTGCGTCAACGCATCCGGGTTGGCGTTGCGATTGGAATGTGCCATCTGAACAGAGATATGGATCATAAGATAAGAGGGACCATTTCTATGGCTTAATTTTTTTTTTTTGGGAGTAAACTCACATTTATTTAAAACATGGTTCATAATATAAAAATATTACACATACTAACATAGTCATGAAGGTAGCAATTATTACAAGCCAACATTCCGGAGGGTTTGAAGAACCCTTTCAACAAGCTACGATACAAGGGGCGAATACAAAGGACCGATACATCTCAGGCTACGCGGTGCTCAAGGAGGGATGGAAGCTATCCATCGATGCGGAGCGGGAAGGTGGTGTCCATCCCGGCAGGCAGGTGCTGGTGGAAGTCGTCGTCTCTCCTCCGGCTCGTAGTCGTTGTCGTTGCTGACGTAGGAGTAGCCATCCCCTTGGATGTCTTCCCCTCCCTTCTCCCTCCAGGATCTGGAGCTGCTCCACCTGAGTGGAGATGGTCTCCTTCAGGACGGCGATCTTGGTCTTGAGGCGGTGGATGGTGGCATCCCTCTTGGCGACCAGCTGGCGCAGTGTCCTGCGCTCCTTCGCGATGACCTTGATGGTATCCGCGTCTGGTTCAGCTGCTGCCGAGTGTGGTTGGCGGCGGAGCGGGAGTTGCTCAGCGCAGACCGAGTCTCGTACAGCATGTAGTCGAGGTGGTCCACATGGTGCCTCGCACGGGTGGTACGGCAGAGGGGCCCACCAGAGGAGTGCCTTGCGAAGTGCGCAAGCGTTCCCCTTCGATGGCCAGCGAGTTCGCCCGCGACGAGCGAGAGACTCCTGCAGAGCATGGGCGAGTCCATCCACCCAAGTGTTCTCGCGCGAGAACTGGATCTGGCGGAACATGGGCGACTCCGGCTTTCCCGGAAGGTTTGCCATGATCAGCCATTGGAGCTGACCGTTGTCCGAGATCTGACCCCGTAGAACACGGGAGGCGTGCGTCCGAGGAAGTCGGTGAGCGCGAACAGATCGCGTTCGAAGATAGGTCTCCCCCGTTCGCCAAGTCGTAGACTTGGGTCTGGAGAAAGGGCTCCGTCGGGATGATGGGATCCATCTGTAGAGGGAGTGACAAATAAGTTAATAATTGTCAGTGTTCAAAATTTTAAGTAATAATCAATGAAAGGGATTATTTTGAAAAAGAATTTCAAGGTAAGGGTAGGAGTGCATTTTCATAACTATTTTATTTTAAACTAAGTTTGTTGGACGTCCATTCTAACTAAGGTCTTCTAAGGTCAAACAATGGCTCTGATACCAACTTGTCAACACCCGGGTTTTTAAGTCCGGATGCCCTATTATATCATACATAATCCCAGGAAGATTGTTCTTGCGAGACATAATAGTAAGTCGTTCAGTCATCATTTATTACAACACATAAGGTCTTACATCAATGGATCACATGATCCAATATTACACAAATAGATTGTTCAACATCACACATAAGTAGCGGAAGCGTAGTAGTAGTGGACTCATAATTCCACAGGCAACGCTTGACGTTAGAAGACGATCCTAGTTATCATAGACATCCTGCTGTCCGTCATCCTGATACTTGTGCTCCTCTTCATAATCTGGCATTTGAATAGCCAGGGCAAAGCCATGAGTACTTTTAAAGTACTCGCAAACTAATACTAGGGTAAAGCATAATATATTGTACTTAAGGGGTACTAAGCTCTAAGTTTATTTGCATAAAGCCAAATTTTCTTTGGATAAACACTTAATAAAATCCTCATTACCTAGTAGACTAACTCAAGTGGGAACATTAGTGTCATTCCCACCGTTCATTTGGGATTCAAGACAATTCATCAATCACCATTATTATTTCAACATAAATCCTGATAACGGAAGTAGTATGGCCCTTCCAACCGTCCGTAACCGCGGACACGGCTATTCGAATAGGTTTAACACTCAGAGGTTGTACTCTTGTGCCACAACTATTGATTTCATCCGTCGAGGTAACCCCGAATCATCGTAACTCAGACGCGGATCATCAATCATAACCTTTCACTTATATGTCCTAGTATAGGCACCTCTCCCCATGAGCTTGGCCCCCGGTGAGAACCAACTGTTAACCCGGGAACTGCACAGGGCTTGGATCGTACATTCACCTCATATTCACATCATTTCTCACATACGGAGGCAGCCTCGGCGTAACCCCTATGATGCTTGTTTAGAGGGAACCCATACTAAAATACACAAGTTTCTAGTTAAGCCCTACCCATAATCAGGTATTGTGGGGGTACTTGTATAATTGGAAAGGTATCGCATTCAAAACCATATCAAGTTTATATCAAAAATCACCATCTTCTCTTGGTCATATTCCAAAGTTTCAATTCATATCAAATCCACTTGTTCCCATCTAGAGTAGTCAAATTTTAATAATTTAGCAATAGCAACTATATGAGGGGTGCTATCTAGCTTGAGTAGTGCTCATTTAAACCAAGTATTGTTCTATTCTATACATGGTGACTCATAAATCCAAAGTACTTTGAAGTAAGTAAACCAAAGTAAAATTTAAATAAAAACATGGGATAGGTAATACATAAAAATAAAGTGGGATGATGCCTTTGCTCTTGTAGAGCTAAGCATTTGTATTTAGCAAGGGTTAGCTTGCCTTGAGCTGAGTAGTGATCAAAGTGCTCTTCCTCTTCTTGGGAGTAGGCCTCCTCCTCTTGGTAATCCTCGTTACTAGCGTCTATATACGAATACGAGGTATAAATACTAAACCAAACTCATATGCTAAACTAGGAACACTCAAAGAGTTCACACTCTAGTCCTATTATCAATCAAGCATGGCATGGTGAGTTATTTGATGATTTCTTATTTATGAGAAAAATAATTTCCTCTCATTATTCCCATTTCTTAAATTAGATAGGTAGATTCTTAAAGCATTTCATTTCTTCTCTTTACTTCATAATAAGATTTAATCTCTTCATATAATAATCAGGTATGAAATATAGGTTGACCCAAGTCAACATTTCATATCTATTATATGTGAGTCTAATTTAATTAAAGTGCTACACTACACATGTTATCATAATATTATTTTAGATGCATTAAAATCTCTAAGTAATATTTATCAGGGGTTCATTAGCCTAGGTCATTTCCCCTGGTTATATTACCTAGGATCAAGATTTAAATGAGAGAGTAGCTCTCATACTATTTATTAAATTTAAATTCCAAGTTAAATGGTTCTAGAATTAACTACATAGCTATTTTATTTGATCTAGTCCATGATCATGCAAATAACATGACTATATTATTACAAAAACAATTAAATAACATCATTTGTGATTTATTAGAATTGGAATCAACTTAAAATCATTTATAGATTATTTTTAATAATTATTTGAAGTTAGAAAAGGCCCTGCCTTGTTATTTTTGTCATTTAATATTTAATACGAAATTGGACATGAGGCCAGTGGCATTAGTTAGACAATTTCATGAGCTTTCCAACAATATAAAGTTTGCTAGATTTGGTTTGGCAGATTTTAATTTATTCAAGTTGGAAGTGAGCAGCAGTATTTGAATTTAAACTAATTGGATTTATTCTATTTGAATTTTGGGCCTGGCGGGAAACGTAAATGGGCCCAAACGAATTAAACAGCACAGCGCGGCCCAGCAAGCAACGGTGCGGGCTGCGCTGACAGGGTGGGGGCCACCAGTCAGCGCCTCATAACACGCCGAAGCGGTACGAGCGATGAGGAGCGTTGGATCAAGAGGCTGATCAACGGTGTGTGTGCGTCGTCGTCCCCGGCGGGATTCCGGCGAGGGCAGAGCGTCAGTAGGGGGTCGGAGCGCTTACCAGGCCGTTGCAGGTCTCTGGCAAGGTGCGCGGAGAAGTGGTGGTCGATGAGGAAGCTCGCGGTTGTGGAGCTCGGGAGGCGTCAATTGAAGCGAGCTTCCGCGGACTCGGCGGACTCGAGCTCGAATTCGAGCAGCTCCGGCGAGCTCTGGCGAAATTGACTGTGTAGGAGTGCTCAGTGAGGAGAGGGGAGGAGATTGTGTGCTGAAGGGAGGAGCCGATCGTCGCTATTTATAGCGGCCGATGGTGGCCGTGGGGTGCTGTGGAGGAGGAGCCATGGCGCGGCTCCTGTGGTGCACGAAAGGGCAAGGCGAGGACGGCTAGAGATAGGCGGTGTCCTGGCGATGCTCAACGTGTATTGGTGCAGACGAAAGGGCTACGGACGTGCTCGAGTTTTTCCAGTGATCATTGCAGTACCGCGGTACGTCGACGATGAGGACGACGGCGACAAGGCTCTGGACGGTGCTTGAGCATGTCTAGTGCGTAGGGGGAGTGGAGTGGCTAGTCGACGCGGTGGTAGGGATGCAGGGCGAGGACGAGCGCGTTCGAGTGCACGGCGTCCTGGCGCGCTCCAGAGCGCGCTCACCGCGGCATGGGCGCGTACTGGCATCGTTTTGGACACGGCCGTTCTAGGCAAGGCCGTGCACGAGCAATTGAGTGGGCGGTACAGGGTGAGTCCTTGTGCTGTGTAGATGCTAGAGGACATGGAGATTCGACAGAGGAGTGGCCAGGAAAGGTTTTGGCCAAAGGTGGCCGGCATGGGGCAATTTTCTTCTCCCTCTCTCTCACTTTAATTGATCAAGGAGGTACTGGGAGGTTGCAGGGGTCCTAGAACTAGCAAATGATCACCAATTTAAAGGGGTTTAGTGAAGAAACCAGTGGACACTTGTGTGTATCAAAATTTGGAAACTATGCCTGCCAAGTGTTTGTTGAAATGGCCGCAAGAGAAAAATATTTAAATTTTGAAATTCTTTTTGGTGAATCTCAAAGATATAATTAATGTGAGGTATTGGTGGTGGTGCCACTCAATTTGGAAAAGAAATGCAAAGTTTCAAATTTGAGATGATCTACTTTTTATTCTCAGGTCCTGTTTTGGCAATTAATTTCTGGTCAACCTAGTCAACTCTAGCCATGGTGGTCAACATGAAAAGTGTTCACCTTGACATGGTCTTGGATGACATGGCTTTGGTTGACAAAGTTTAGTTTAGGTTTTAAGAAATACAGGGGTGCAAAGTGGTGAAGAAAATATTTTTCACCCAAGTGACCATTATCATATGTATGATGAGTTCTTGATTTCTCTTGCTTTGATTCATGATCCAATGATACAATTGTGTTAGTTTATCATATTAAAGCTTTTTAGAAGCAAGGAAGCAAGCAATTATGGCCTTGGTGAAGTTTGTACATTTTGACATATGGTGTATGTGAGTGATGAATGGGTTTTTCTTCTTTTCTGGATTTCTCCTCAATTTAGGGTTTTGTGATCTTGGTTAGTGTTCACATAGCAATAGATGAATAATGCTAACACTCATCATGGTAATAGCACAAAAGAAAATCACTTAGATGCACAACACTATATGTGGCACTATATGCATAGAAAAGTTTTTGTTAGTTGTGAATTTTGAGTAATTGAAATCTCACTTGCTTTATTATTTGTTGAAAACTTGGGATGTTACACGGAGGTATTCTTTAAGTAGGGTTCGGCGCCCCCTGCAACCGAACCCCCTAATGTTCCAGAACAGACATCGCATTAGGCCACCCGACTAAGCGCCCGTGCTTGGCGGGTGACAGGCCTGTGGCCCACAGGGATTGCCTTGGTCAGTTTCTTCCTCTTGGCAGTTGCCTCTCGCGCTGCAGGGACCGTCGCGTCGGTAGGCATCTCAGGCCCTTCCTGAGATGGTTGCCCGGTCAAGACTGGAGGGTTCCCACCTTCCACCGAGGCGTTAGCCGCCGCCACTTCCTGCTCCGCTTTCAATCTTGCACACGCCAGTTCCGCCTGGGCGACTTCTCTAGCTTGCAACACAGTTATGAGGGTGCGCGGCGAGCCCGCGGTGGAGCTGAATACTATGCAACTGTCCTGGGCCACTTTGAGGAGGTGGGAAGGGGAAGAATCATTAAGGACAGTAAAAGGAGAGAGCTCAGGGTTACCTTTGTAGGGTTTCTTGGAGGCGTGTTTGGCCTGCGAGGTTGAGGACGCATTGGCAGTGGCATTCTTGGCGGAGGTACGGTTGATAGCCCTCTCCAGCATCGGTGTGTCTGTGGTTCCCTTGCCGCGAGCACTCTTGCGGGAGGCCTCCGCCGGTGTGGCCCTGCTGCGCGGTGCCCTGGCCACCGGGGCTTCCAATGCCATGACCGGCGAGACATGGAGAAGACGAACCTCGCGAGGGTCAACAGGTGGGCGGATCGCCGGGGCCACATGCAGCCCAAGGGTTTTGGGAGAGGCAGCTTCAGTTTCCAAAACAGCTTCCTCCTCGAAGCTGAGATGAGTACCAATCAGTTCTTCAGTCCTTTGGCGACGAGCTGGACGGTCACAGTTGCTCTTGCTCCTACGCTCACGAGCCCTTGACACCAGCTCCGCAAGCACCGGGCTGCGCGAGCCTGGCGAGTTGATCCCGTCTTGGCCTGGGGAGGGCGAGGGGCCTTGGGCGCGCGGCGGCCTTGGCGAAGCCGAGTTGAAGGATGGTGAAAAAGATGGATGTTCATTGTCAGAGACCTCGGAGGGCGTCTGTGAGGGGCGGCGGACAGCACTCCCGGGAGAAACAACCGGCGAGGCGAGAGAGGAGCTTGCGTCTTGGACTGCTTCAACTGGAGACTTAGAGACCAACGGAGATGCAAGTGGGGAGCTCTGAAGCTTCGGAGAAGAAGAGGATATGGGCAAGTGGTCCAGGGGCAATCCCAGAGATGCCGTTGCTGATTTGCGCGGATGGCCCCCTGCGCCTCCTGCCGGTGCCGACGCCGGCGAGTGCTCCCTGGACCTGTGGCGACCCCGGCGTCCATCCCAGCGATCTTCATCTGTCTCTTCTGGATCATCATCATGGTCATCTTCTCGGGTATCGGTGGGTGGCTTAGGCGGGCGCGGTGCAGTAAGGGAATCCCCAGGCTCCAGTTCGGGCTCAAGCAGGATCTCGAATCCTTCCATGTTGACGAAGATCGTGACGGATTTCAGCAGCTGCAGGGGCAGGCGACAACCAAAAAGCACGCGAACTGGACCGGTAGCCATGGCCAGCGAGTCCATGTCCACTGCCACCGGGCGGCCCACCTCCCTGGTGGACAGCAGCAGCCGGTCCGCGTGACGGAGAGCGGGGGGCACGTTGAAGAGCTTGAACCAAATACTAGTCAGACGCTCCTTAGCCGCAGGATCACCGATAGGGATAGAAATCACCGCTTTTAGCTTGCTGGTGGGGAGCGTGAGGCCACCGCCTCGACACGCCATGCGAAGACTTTCTTTGGAAGGGAAGGTAACTACAAACTCTTTCTCCTTAACCTTCCGGACCTGCCAGTTCCATGTTTCATCAACCAAGTCCTTGAACTCCTCTTCTACCTCTAGCTCGGAGAGGTCTCCAACAGACAAAGCTACCACCGCGGCATTGGTTGCCGGGCGCTGCAGTTCTTCCTCTGCCACATCGCAGCAGAAGAAGCCTTGCTGGTTTCCCCCGAAACCAGCCCAGAATGGATCAGGAGCACGATTGAAAAGCGCGCACATGGCGGAGAGGTGGCCGGTTTTCTTACAATTCACACAGAAGGGTTCTTCAGAGCACTCCACCTGCACATGGCCTTGCTTGCCACAGTTATAGCAAGTGATCTTGGAGGTATCGACAGCGGTGGTCGCCGAGCCCCCTTGGCCCGACGAGCCAGAGCCCGGCTGTACCGTGGCCACCCCTTGTGGCGCACGTTGTTGACGAAAGTGACGGTTGCCGGGAGCGCGGGCTTGGTCGCGGTTTCGCGGAGGGAGGGGAGGGGGAGGAGGAAGCTGGCGACGCCCATCGGACCGGGAGCGACCCGAGTCGCTGCGGCGCGCCGCCGCGTCCGAGCGCTCCCGCTCGAGGTCGAAGTCGCGTTGACGCTGCTGGCGGCGCTGCTCCTCCTGCTCCCGGTCGAGTTTCTGGCGCAGATCGAGCTCCCTAGCGCGCGAGGAGCCCCCATCGTAGTCGTCGAAGGAGCGCTTGCCCCGAGCGAACCTCTCCCGGTCCATGGGGACAAGGATCGAGCCCGAGGAGGAGGAACCCGCAGCGGCAGCAGGGAGAAGAGACTTGGCCCGAGAAAGATTGCGGCGGACGTCTCTGGGAGGAGCGGGGAAGGCGAATGCGAGATCTAGGGTTCCAGAAGGGAGCCAGAACCATTTAAGGGGTGGCGGCGGGAGGGCAGAAGAGTCCAACTGACCCTCAGGCGCAGGATGAGACGAGGCTGGGACGTGGCGCCCATCGCACGGCTCAGCGCAGGAACGCAGGCTTGACTGGGCCGCATCGGCCTCCAACCGATGGGCCGGCCCAAAGGCCCACTCGTTGGACAGGTCCTGGGCAAACCCTAGCTCCCCGGGAGACGGCGGAGCTGCTGGCGGCGGCGCCGTAATCACCGGCAACGGGACGAGGAGGCCACCCACCTTCACTGCCCGAACGGAGAGAGGAGAAGACCTTGACGGCAGATCCCCAAGCACAGCTTCACGAGGGGACGGAACAGCCGCCGGACTGCCCCCCCTTTGAGGCAGCGACGCTGGGAGCGGAGGGAAGATGTTGGTATCGGAGAGGCGCGGCGGCGGCGACGGGGGCGGGGAAGAAAACGAGGGGCACGGCACGGCGAGCTCACGGGGCTGGAGAGCGGAGACGGGGATGGAGTTGGAGCCCTCCCAGGACTCGGTGAGCAAGGATCCACCGCAGACCAGCTCGCGCGGCGCAGCTGCCCCCATGGCATCTGCAGATGCGACCAACGGACTCCGGGAGACGACCGTCGTCTCCCTGGCAGCGCGCACCTCTTCCGCGAGCTCCCGACGGCCCAGCGCATGCCTCCCGAAGGCCTTAGCGCGGGCACGGCGGCGGCGGCGCGAGAGCACGGTGGTGAAACCCTCACCGTCTGAGTCGCCCCATTCCACCTCGGAGCGGAGCGTCAGACACATCCTGTCCTCTCTCAATAGGTCTTCCTCCATCCGCGGTGTTTCGCGTACGGGTACGTGCACCAACACAAGACCATCGCTCCATCTTTAATCAGGCCAACAGTCCGTCGGTACGCTTGACCCTCAACACGCATGGGGTCAATCGCTTCTGTTTTACCTCGACATGGATGGTACATATGTTAGTCAGATGGCGCCCTTTCCATATCTGTTTTCACATTTTTTTTTAAAACGAATACGAATACGAATATGAATGTTATCAAATACGAATGCAAAGCAGATATTATACTCAGATCTGGATACGGACGGACCAGATGATTTCTTCGTTTGGACCGAATACGAATAACGAAATAATAGCAGCATATTTTATAGTGAGTCGGTTGTAACGTGGTATCATGTGAGGTGTGTCATCACTCATCACTAGCTATTTTCAAGTTCACTTATACTTGAACCGAGCATAATGCAAGGGCCTTCAACAACAAGCATGCCACCGTCACCGTTATCTTAGAAAAAATTAAGAGAGAAGCCCGCTTATGGGTTATCGCGGGTGCTAAGCACTTGGGCAAAATCATGCGGGGAGAGTAGTCCCATGTACTTTTTGTTGTTCTCGTCCGGACTATCATGTCAAAACACTTCTCCTTAATTAATCGAATGGGGCAAAGCTTTTGCCCCCGTTTCAAAAAAAAAAAAATTCACTTATACTTTTGCTTGAATTATTGGCGTACCGGGATAGAATTACAAAATTAGGTTAACACACAATTTTATTCGGATACCTAGATATCCATTTCCATATACACAGGTGGTTCAAAATCCAATACCACATTATATTTACAAATCCTAATATTTATCATATCTATTATCATGACGATTTTCAACTTTCCCAAATAGATGATTACCACTAGTTCTATCTTCCGTGGCTCCGCTTCATCTCTTGACCCGAGGCGTGGTCGATGGCATAATGGGCCGCCAAACATCTGATTTGAACATCTCCAGCAGCGCGACCCAAATCAGTGATTCAAATGGTTCGATTTTATATGTTTAGGTCACGTCACATTGGCCGTGATCAGTACGTCCAACGGCGTGACCCGTTCGATTCACTATTGAAGCAACTTGCATACACATCGGCTTTCCAAATTTAATGGACGGATGAGTCGTTGCGGATGGATCAATCCATTCAGATCACAGTCGTTCCACAGTTCATATGTCTGTGTGGACCATTTGGATCGTCCCGTGACCGCGCACGCGTGGCTGCCATCTCTGCGCGCGTACATAACGTAACCTACCATGCATGTCGCCACGCGAGACCGGCCAGGCTAGGCGGTCTGGTTTTGGCTCGGATGCAGGTGCAACTACCACCAGATATAGCCAACCCAGCGTGCGTCGACACGCCGCCGGCGACGCAGCCGACCGAATCAACCCGGCACGCCACCGAGATCGAAGAAGCGGCGGTGGCGCCTCTCCCATACCGCCGCGTCCGGCCGAGCCGTACGGCGGCGCCGTCGCTGGCTGCCCACCGACCGCCCAATATTGCCTCTCTCCAGCGAGAAGGACGTGCACCGGCGCCGGATCGGCAACTCTTCGACGCCACCATGCGTGCAGTTCTGGGCTCTTCCTCGTTTTCTCCTCTTCGGAAACCTCGCTCTTTTTTGTGTGCGTTTATTACTCCGTACTGGTGGAGCATATGGGACGTACAAACGGCGTCGAGCTGTAACATGGTACTGACAATTAAATCTGCTCATCATGTTTACACTTTTTTGTCTGGAATCTGGACCGTCCGGTCCGGGTCTACTCTGAAGTTCCTTTTATCGTGTCCACCTTTTGTCTGGAACCTGGGCCACTTTTAGTTCGTGATCGAACCGTCCATGGACCGACCATAGGTGTCTAGCAGAACGATATATGTTTTCAATGTTCGACAACGCCATGACATGGCCCTCCAAGGAAGAACAAAAAAGACGCAACAAGAACAGTTACCTCGATGTTAGTACTATACACTAGACAATCGCCAACTGACCAACTAGAGGTGAAGGCTGAGATGGCTTATGTTTATTTGGTAGTGGGTTTTGGTTCAAGATCAATATACTACCTCTGTCCATAAATAGATGCCAAAAGTTTGTCTAAATTTGAATGTATCTAGTCACGATTTAGTGTATAGATACATTCGAATTTAGACAAATCTTTGACATCTATTTATGGACGGCACGTATAGGGTTGATATTACTAGTTGAGAGAGAGTTTGAGTGGTTTATAGTCAAGCCGAGTTCATATCCATGCATGTTATTTATATTTTTGCCGATGACTTGTGCTTCCATAGACTCCAAAGCCTCAAAACAGTATAGACTCCCAAAAGGATATCGTAGTATCATTTAATCTTAGCCATCTTTATTATCAGCCGTCCTTGTGTTTCACTCAAGAAAGCACAAGCCTTCGTTGTTTAGGAATTTAATTTTGCGAGTCATTAACAGCAGAAGCATTATCAACCATCTTCAGTTTTGTGGACCGTGGGATGTGCCCCACGACCTATCTGCCATGCATTATATAAACCGAGACGCGGAACCCTAGCTAGCACGAAACACATGTGACTACCTTCTTCCATAACTTTGTGCCGCTTCCCAAGTCTTCCCCATCCCATATTTTCGGCGTACACAAAAGAACAGGATAGCAGGCCTCCAGAAAACCTACGCGTTAGATGCGATCATGTTTTTTGGGAGCGCTCTAGCGCGACTACTGACGGCACCACGTTGTTAGAGTACTCCTTCCCCGACTATGACTTCTTTCCATACGCCCACATTCTCTTCGGCGACATGGATGTACCGTGTATAATCATGTCTTCTCTCTTTGAGATCTTGCTAGTTTCTAGTTCAATCAATTGGAGTAGACATAATCTCTTGTCTCGATGTGATTTTTTTGCGGAAAGGATCAAAATGCATTTATCCAAGACTCTTAGCCCAGAAACAAAGAGAAAAACAAACGAAGACCTACTAGGCTTCCGCTTCGTCTCCGTGAAGCAACACGCTACGCCGGCATGGGCGACCGTCACTCCTCCATGAAACCTTGGACTGGGAGGAGACCCCAAGCGCTCGGGGGTCGACGCTCCTCGGCACCTGGGTGCCTCCATCTTGCACAGTAGACGACGAGGCGATCATGGACAAACACAAACGAACCTTCGAGATCTGCAAAAGCCGGCACCACCGGCGGGGGGAGAAGTCATTCGAGAGCTCCGCCAAGCCTCGAGCGAGAAGAAGGCAGCAGATCCGCGGCGAAGCTCCTCGGGAGCCGCACCATCAGAGGAGGAGACCACCGCCATCAAAAGAAGCCACTCCGGCACCGCCACACCCTCCACAGCGCCGCCAGCTAGCCACCCACACACACCTAAGCTATAAGCACACCGGGATCCATGGATTCCCCATCCCGGAGGGCAAGGAATCCAACGGATCGCCGGCGCCGAGCCTGGCCGCGCGGAATCACCCAAAGAGTCGCCTTTTCCCTGTAGACGGGGAAAAGGATAGAGGTCCAAGCTCTCTAGTTTCCTTGTCTCGATGTGATTTGTTACTCTACTTTATTGATTTACATAATTTATTTGTTTTATGATTTTACGATCATGCTATATCTTTTTCGATAAAGGGCGCTTTATTACTCGATGTATCAAGCATTACACCCAGCCTCTGCATAGCTAAGATGCACACAGCCGTTTATGAGTCCAATATCCAAGCAAAAAACTAGTACATAAAGGATAAAGGAAGAAAGCCAACTAATCGATATCTCCATTGGCTTCTATCCTACGGCTATGCTGCCACCCATGTTGGGTAATAAAATCCTTGGCCGTATTCTCCAAGCGTGTAGACACCTCCATAAATAGGTCTCGGTCCTCGAAGCGTTGAAGCGGTGACCATGAACGGAGCATAGCTGTACATCTGTAGATAACCTGCATGATAGAAGAATTTTTGTCATTAAAAACCTTGTCATTTCTACACAGCCAAAGCGACCATATAACTGCAATCGCTCCCACTCGGATAATCGTTTTATACCTTGAGTCCACCCCATTTAACCAATTACCAAATATATTGGTTATACTACGGGGTGGGTACAGGGTAGAACCTATCTGAATGATTGACCATATAGATCTAGCAACCCGACAGTTGAAGAAAAGGTGTTTTATTGTCTCATCTTCGTGACAGAACACACATTTCTTGCAACCTTGCCAGTTGCGTTTTACAAGGTTATCTTTAGTAAGAATCACACCTCGACGAAGATACCATGTAAAGACCTTCGTTTTCAATGGTAACTTCATCTTCCAGATGGATTTATTATTTAAAATCGGTTGTGTAGGAATGCAAAGGGCTTTATACATTGAGGCTACCGAGAAAACACCATTCTTGGTAAGACTCCAACGGAATTCATCAGACCCCGTAGATAACTGTATTGAATCTAACCGCTGAAGCAGTTCGTTCCAAGAGTTAAGGCGGGGGCCAATAAGATCACGTCTGAACGTTACCGAGGGTGGAAAAGATTCCATCACCTTCTGCAAGGTGTCCCCTTTATAACGAACAATATTGTATAAGGCCGGATACTGTTCGCGGAGAGTGGTTGTTCCCAACCATTGATCCTCCCAAAAACATATCTCCGCCCCATTGATCATGCTATATCTACTGTGTAATCGAATTGAATCGTATGGTCAGACCGATTGATCTTCACAAAGCGCTTCAATGGCGACGTGGTCGAGCCGACGCGTTGCGTCAGGACCAGCCACCACGCCAGCGAGAAGGACAGACACAGGGTCTACTGCTACGCGAGGCCTATAGGCTATAGACAGAAGACAGAATTTTCGCTGCAACAGAGCCGGCAAATCGGAGATGCTCCACGGCGGCTGAAAAAGATTACCAGTTTACCACTTAATTGGGCGGCTTAAGGGAGCCGGTACGGTTTCTTTTCAGCGTAGCCCTCCTTACCTGGAAGGCCAGACCAGCCAAGCTATGACAGTTGACAGCATCAGGTTGCTGAAAGGGGGGGATAAGATTGGCCATTCTGGTGATGTTCCGTCTAGTTAGGCACTTCTTGGTCAGGTTTGATTGGATCAGCGCTGCTGACCATACAGGTCTACTGGTAGGCATAGAGCGAGAACGTATCTAGGTACACCTATAAACGTATTCTGAAAACAACTACCCGTTGGAGCTTGGAAGAAGTCCACAAGAGCTTAAACTTCTCTCTGAAATATTATTATGAACATGAGATGAACTGTACATTTCGGAATGGTGAAGATGGACTGTATCATGAGCAGGACCCTAACAAACGCCTATTAGATTCATGGACTGTACGGTCCAGAGCTTATGCAATCGATCCAGTGCGACAAGCCGACAAGTGATAAGTAACGTGTACAGAGAAATCAGTAAAGGGAGGTCCAACCAGATCAATCACCTTCGATTCCCCGTCAAGATCACATCGCTGACCACCGGTAGCAGCCCCTTCCGGGCTTCTGCTGCGACGTTTCCGTTCGACCATTCCCCACCGGATAACCACCCCAACCTCTTATCAGTACCGTTGCGCCTTGAAGCTACTCGCTAGGAGGGTCCGGAGTACGGACCATAGTAGTCGGAAACAGGAAACGGTAGGCCGTCCCTCAAATCGGATCCGTCGATTCGAAATCAAATTCAGAAACGATGTGCATAACTGAAATGGCAGTATTCGATTACGGAAACGCCTTGAAGGTACTCATTGGGACGGTCCGGACCACGGCGAGAATGGTTGTTCGTCTGCGTCAATGGCCGCGAAACCGGATTAATGCTCAATTCAGAACGGAAAATGATTGGAAGGTTTTGCGTAAAAGGAAGCCACGATGCAGAGCATCAATGTATCCGTGCTACACCGTACATGGTTTGAGCTCCCAAAGGGTTTTTTTTTTTTTTTTTTTTTGAAAAGAGGGCAAAAGCTTTGCCCTATTCCATTAATTAAGGAGAATAAGAATAGTTTTTACAACACACCCCCCTCGAAGCAAAAGGGTACTACTCTCGCGGCATCAAATTACTCATACATTTATCACCCGCCAAAACCCAAAGCCTAGCCTCTAACTTGATGTTGTTGAAAAGCACCGAGGGTGGCGCATGCTTGTTTTTGAAGATCCGAGCATTTCTTTCGTTCCAAAGCTCCCAAGAGACAAGAAGGGCTAAGGAAGCCACATCCTTGCGTTTCGTCATATTACCCCACCAAGGATGAAGGGTGGTGGCCGGCCAAAGATTGAGATCAAGCGCTTGAATGTGAAGCCACTCGTTTAGAAGACTCCAAAGTCGAATGGTGTAACGACAATTGACAAGAAGGTGATCAACGGATTCCAAAACTCGTTTGCATAGGGGACACTCCCGACAATTTGGCCACCCCCTCTTCTCCAAACGGTCATTAGTCCAAAGCCTATTTTGAAGCGCGAGCCACATGAGGAACTTGTATTTAGGCGGGGCCCAAAACTTCCACACCGTGGAGGCTATGGGGGAAGATGTAGCTCCAAAGAATTGAGCACGGTAGGCGGATGAAGATGAATAGTGGCCATTGTCGGTGAGGTTCCAAGTGATTGCATCATCAATGCCCTCTTGAAGAGTGACTTCCGAGAGTTTGACCCAAAGAGAGATATATTGGCGGATATGTTGTAAGGTGAACTCCGCCACCAAGTTGATTTTAGAGATCCAACCTTGATTGGTCATGGCCTTCTTAACGTTCCAATTTTTCCTAGTGGAGATGTTGTATATGAGGGGGGCGATGTCGATAGGCTTGAGGCCATTCAACCACGGCGCCTTCCAAAAGGGGGTCTTCTCCCCATTGCCCAACGTAATGGTTGTGGAGGCGTAGAAGAGGTCCATGTCCGTGTCATCACAAGGGTTGCCAAGACCCACCCAAATCTTGGACGGCTCCTTCCATTCCTTCCAAGGCCATCGCAACCGAAGAGCACGAGAGAAGAAGTCGGCATTGAGAACTCCTAGCCCCCCGAGGTTTTTGGGTCTACAAACAATGTCCCAATTGACTTTGCATTGTCCACCGGAGACCTTGTCGGTGCCCGCCCACAAAAAGGCTCTTTCCATCTTCTTCATATTGAGCATAGAGCCGGTAGGAACATTGAGAGAAGTGCAGTGGTAGATAGCTTGTGAGGCAAGGACGGATTTGACAAGCGCGGTACGGCCCGCCAAGTTGATGAGTTTCCCATTCCAAGACGGGATTTTCCGGGCCGCTTTGTCCTCAAGTGATTGGAAATCAGCTCTACGAAGGCACCAAATGGAGAGGGGTAATCCGAGGTACTTCAACGGGAACGAAGTCCTAAGAACCGGGGTGCCATGGAGGATCTCGTCAAGGTCAATGTTGTGGCAACAAATAGGCACCACGGAGCTCTTGTGGAAGTTGGTGCAAAGGCCCGTAACCTCACCAAAACCTTGAAGGATGGCGGTAAGGTTTTGCACATCGTGTTTGGATGGAGCAATGAAGATCGCCGCATCATCGGCGTAAAGAGAAGTCCTCAAAATGGTGGTCCTCCTTGCAATCTTGTGAAGCAAACCATGAGCGGAGGCAAGCTCAAGAATTTGGGTAATGGGGTCGATGGCGATGACAAAAAGGAGGGGAGACAACGGATCCCCTTGGCGTAGCCCACGGCCATGCTTGATGGGCGGGCCGGCCACCCCATTAAGAAGGACCCTCGAGGATGCGGTAACAAGCAAGGCCACCACCCAATTCCGAAAGCGTGGCGGAAAACCGCGTTTTTGGAGGAGGTCAACAATATAGTCCCAACGCACGGAGTCGAACGCTTTTCGAATGTCAAGCTTGAAAAGAAGGGCCGGCGTTTTCCTCTTGTGAAGCCTCGTAGCAAGATTCTTGACATAGAGGAAGTTATCATGAATGCTCCTTTTCTTGATGAAAGCACTTTGCGCCTTAGAGACAAGGTCATCCATATGCGGTGCAAGCCGAATTGCCGTCAGACTGTAGCTTCGAACTAGATCGCTGCTCCTGTTTGGTGAACCGAATAAGTTCATTGGTCCCATTAGCAACACCTCATTATTCGTAAGCATACGATAAAGTCTCCCCGATCGACGTACGAAAGGTGATAATCATGCACCAGCCCCATCTTTGGATTCGGTGACCCTGAGAGCCAGACACTCCACAGGGCAAAATTAGGAGCGCGCTAGCATAGGAAAACAGCTCGATCTTGTACGGGATGAGAGCGATTCGTTGCCCGGACAAGACATGCCGTTGTAGTACTCCGTACTTATTTTGTGTGAGGGGAGTGTTTCCCCGGTGGCAGTGACTGAATTGGAGCAAGGCCCGGGCCAAACTAAGGGTAAAAAAAAAAAACTACTAAAGAAACTCTTGTAATAGCGCAGAAAAATTGGTACGATAGCAAGCATGCACATGTATTTTCAGATCAATCGTTAACTCTCTCAGAACGTACATCAGAAATGACCAAAAAAAATTGAAATAGTAAAACAGAGAGACTAAAGATGGTACCAAGGCACTAGTTTTGTGTGTCCGTGCCTCCTATGACTTCATCAACAACCTCATCAATACTAGAAGAAGAACCAATACCTTCAAGAAAGCAAGAGTATATCAATAAATACATACAAACATGAAGTGGGACAGTCATCACTGATACATACTAACCAAAACGTCGAGGTAAAATTCTCTTTGAGGAGCTTCTCATGTTTGAGGAATTTCTTCGTATTGAGGATTTGTTTTGATGCATTCGCTCTTGAGATCGATGGAGAATATATCCTCATTTTCTGTTCCTAGACATGAAATCAATTACAAACAGTTGTTAAACCATATTTCTTCATTCTCTATGCTTTCCAATTCCTGTCTATTTCTGAAACAAAAAATTGCGGAGTTGCAGTGAGCCGGACAGTCGGAGATCGATCAACAACGGCACAACACAGGGCCAGAAATTCGGCGGGGCAAGTGGCCTGGGGCGGGGCGGGGCGATACAGCAGTGAGCCAGCGACGGAGGCCGGAGGTGTCGGCCAGTACGCCGGGGCACCGTGGCGGCCGATGGCTGTGCGGTTGTCCCCTGCAAGCTGCAACGTCGAAGGCACAAAGCCATAGAGATTGGAGGCGAACGAAACGGGTTCTGCGGCTTCTGCCTTCCTCGTTTGGTCGACTTGGGCCTCACCTGAGCTGCGCCCTGGGCCGTGGCCCTTGTTGCCCTGGGCCTGGCTCCGCCTACATTGTTAGTGCATACGTACGTAAGAATTACGTCTGTTATTTGTGTCATGCTGTGATCGGATTTCTGTTATGATGTAAGAGCATCTCTAACAGAGAGCCCGTAAAAGGCCCAAAATTGAATAATAACCGTCAGTTTACGGGTTCGGGCCAAAAAACGGCGCCCGTAAATGGGTTAAAACTGAAAATATTTTTTCGGGCTGTGTTCGGTTCGCTCCGTCGGCCTGTATTTGTAGGGGCCGAAGGAGCGAACCGAACGCAGCCCGAACACAATCCCTACTTTGCGCGCGAGAGAACATTCAGCTCCTCCCAACCGCCGCCGCCGCTGCCGATCTGTGCGCCCTCGCCTTCTTCTGCGCCGCCACCGTCCGATTTGTCCCCGATGAGTCTCGAATCGAGCCCGCCGGCCGCCGTAGCTACACCGCCGGCCACCGTTGCTACCGCGCAGGTGCCTCCACCCTCTCTCGTGGTCGCCGCAGCTTCCGCCGCTCCAGCAACCACCCCGGCGACCATTCCCAGCCCTGTGACCCCTGCGGAAGTTGCGGCGATGGTGTCGTCGACGACAGGGGTGAAGCGGCGTCGCGCGGGAACGCATCTGCTCCCGCAAGCGGTGCCGCGGCCCACCGGTGATGGGCCAGCGGTGAAGCCGAAGGCGTCCGTGCGAGAACAAAGAGTTCGGCTCCGAAACCAAAGTGAAGGCGGCGACTTCCCGTGGCGCCCCGCCTCCGTGCCCATCTCCGGCAACGCCGCCGCCGCCTCCGGAAGCCACCACGAACGCCGCCCAGGACGTGCTCGACGACGGGTCAGCAAGGTACATGATCTCTTCCTCCGTTTATTTTTGATTGCGAGTAGATACTCAGGCCTCGTCAAATTAGGAACGATTCCGCCTCGTACATGGAGATGTTGGGTGATGCGTGAACATTAACCCCTACCCCGTGGCGATTGCAAGACAAGGTTGAAGGGGAAGAAGGGGACGAGAAGGGGACGAAGGTGTTGGTGGAGGAGAGTGCCGGAAACCGGAAGAACGTGGCGGGCACAACACAATCAAGATACTTTGCCCCAACGTAATGTTGAGGTTGTCAATCTCACCTTTGGGGAAAAAGGATTAAGCGTATCGAGTGGAAGATGGTGTTTGTTTGCAAAGAACAGTAAAGAACAATGATTGCGTAGAATGTATTCAGATGTAAAAGAATGGACCGGGGTCCACAGTTCACTAGTGGTGTCTCTCCAATAAGATAACTAACATCTTGGGTGAACAAATTACAGATGGGCAATTGACAAATCAAGATTCAATACATATCAACGATGATTACTATGAGATTTAATCAGACATTACGACAAAGTACATAGACCGCTATCCATGCATCTATGCCTAAATAATCCACCTTCGGGTTAGCATCGCACCCTCCGGTATTAAGTTGTAAACAACAGATAATTGCATTAAGTATGGTGCGTGATGTAATCAACACAAATATCCTTAGACAAAGCATTGATGTTTTATCCCTAGTAGCAACATCACATCCACAACCTTAGAACCTTCTGTCACGATCCCAGATTAAATGGAGGCATGAACCCACTATCGAGCATAAATACTCTCTCTTGGAGTTACAAGTATCAACTTGGCCAGAGCCTCTACTAGCAACGGAGAACATGCAAGAACATAAACAACACATATATGATAGATTGATAATCAACTTGACATAGTATTCTAGATTCATCGGATCCCATCAAACACAACATGTAGCATTACAAATAGATGATCTTGATCATGTTAGGCAGCTCACAAGATCTAAAACAATGATAGCACAAGTGGAGAAGACAACCATCTAGCTACGCTATGGACCCATAGTCCAAGGATGAACTACTCACGCATCAATCCGAGGCGGGCATGATGATGTAGAGCCCTCCGGTGATGATTCCCCTCTCAGGGTGCCGGAGGCGATCTCCGAATCCCCCGAGATGGGATTGGCAGCGGCGGCGTCTCGGGAAGGTTTTCCGTATCATGGCTCTCGACAGAGGTATTCGCGACGAAGGCTTTAAGTAGGCGGAAGGGGGTCGGAGGGGGCACAGGGGCCCCACCATAGGCCGGCGCGGCCCAGGCCGCGCCGCCCTATGGTCTCGGCCCTCGTGGCCCCACTTCGTATCTCCCTCGGTCTTCTGGAAGCTTCGTGGAAAAATAGGACCCGGGCGTTGATTTCGTCCAATTCCGAGAATATTTCCTTACTAGGATTTCGAAACCAAAAACAGCAAACAGCTGCTTCGGCATCTTGTTAATAGGTTAGTGCCGGAAAATGTATAATAATGATGTAAAGTATGTATACAACATTCAAGTATTGTCATAAAAGTAGCATGGAACATAAGAAATTATAGATACGTTTGAGACGTATCAAGCATCCCCAAGCTTAGTTCCTACTCGCCCTCGAGTAGGTAAACAATAACACAAATAATTTCTGAAGTGACATGCTACCAACATAACCTTGATCAACATTATTGTAAAGCATATGAGATGAATGGAGTGATCTGAAACAAAAGATTGCTAACAAAGATAATGACTAAACAAATGAATCATATAGCAAAACTTTTCATGAATAGTACTTTCAAGACAAGCATCAATAAGACTTGCATAAGAGCTAACTCATAAGCGATAAATTCAAAGTAGAATGCATTGAAGCAACACAAAGGATGATTAAGTTTCAGCAATTACTTTCAACTTGTAACATGTATATCTCATGGATATTTGTCAACATAGAGTAATATAACAAGTGCAATAAGTAAACATGTAAGAATCAATGCACAGTTAACACAAGTGTTTGCTTCTAAGATAGAAAGAAGTGGGTAAACTGACTCAACATAAAGTAAAAGAATGGCCCTTCGCAGAGGGAAGCATGGATTACTATTTTTGTGCTAGAGCTTTTATTTTGAAAACATAGAAACAATTTTGTCAACGGTAGTAATAATTCATATGTGCTATGCATAATACTTCCTACAAGTTGCAAGTCTCATGCATAGAGTACTAATAGTGCTCGCACCTTGTCCTAATCAGCTCGGATAACACGGATTGTCATTGCATGACATATGTTTCAACCAAGTGTCACAAAGGGGTACCTCTATGCCGCTGGTCTAAGGAGAAAGCACGCATTGGATTTCTTGCTTTTGATTATTCTCAACTTAGACATCCATACCGGGACAACATAGACAACAGATAATGGACTCCTCTTTTAATGCTTAAGCATTCAACAACAAATAATATTCTCATAAGAGATTGAGGTTGTATGTCCAAACTGAAACTTCCACCATGATACATGGCTTTAGTTAGCGGCCCAATGTTCTTCTCTAACATATGCATACTCAAACCATTTGATCATGAAATCGCACTTACTTCAGACAAGACGAACATGCATAGCATCTCACATGATATCCAACAAAGGTAAAAAGTTGATGGCGTCCCCAGAAACATGGTTACCGCTCAACAAGCAACTTATAAGAATTAAGACACATAACTACATATTCATCACCACAATAGTTTTTAAGCTATTTGTCCCATGAGCTATATATTGCAAAGATAAAGGAATGAAATTTTAAAGGTAGCACTCAATTAATTTACTTTGGAATGGGTAGATATGGTGGACACAAATGGCATGGGTTTTGGCTCAAGGTGTTTGGATGCACGAGAAGCATTTCCTCTCAGTACAAGGTTTGGGCTAGCAAGGTTGTTTGAAGCAAACACAAGTATGAACAGGTACAACAAAACTTACACAAGAACATATTGCATGCATTATAAAACTCTACACTGTTTTCCTTGTTGTTCAAACACTTTACCAGAAAAATATCTAGACTTAGAGAGACCAATCATGCAAACCAAATTAAACAAGCTCTACGGTAGTTCTCCATTAATAGATTAAACTACATGATGCAAGAGCTTAAACATGATCTACGAGAGCTCAAACAATTTCCAAGTTATTCCAAACCATATGCAGCATTTTCTGATTCCAACCAAATAGCAATTTAACGAAGCAATTTCAGCCTTCGCCATGAACATTAAAGCAAATTAAGAACACAAGTGTTCCATATGAAAAAGCGGAGCGTAATATCTTCAATATAAGGATGATGGGATCCAAATTTATTCAAACCAAAACAAAAATAAAAGCAAACCGACGCTCCAAGTAAAGAACATAAGATGTGATGGAATAAAAATATAGTTTCACTAGAAGTGACCTGATAAGTTGTCGATGAAGAAGAGGATGCCTTGGGCATCCCAAGCTTAGATGCTTGAGTCTTCTTAAAATATGCAGGGATGAACCACCGGGCATCCCCAAGCTTAGACCTTTCACTCTTCTTGATCATAGTATATCATCCTCTTCTCTTGACCCTTGAAAACTTCCTCCACACCAAACTTCAAGCAAACTCATTAGAGGGTTAGTGCATAATCAAAAATTCACATATTCAGAGGTGACACAATCATTTTTAACACTTCTGGACATTGCACAAAGCTTCTGAAAGTTAATGGAACAAAGAAACTCATTCAACATAGTAAAAGCGGCAATGCGAAATAAAAGGCAGAATCTGTCAAAACAGAACAGTTCGTAAAGATGAATTTTGCAGGGGCACTTAACTTGCTCAAACGGAAAAACTCAAAACTAATGAAAGTTGCGTACATATCTGAGGATCACGCACGTAAATTTTCAGAGTTTTTAGACTCTTCTACAGAGAGATCTGCACGAATTCGTGACAGACAGCAATGCTGTTTCTGCGCAGCAATCCAAATCTAGCATCAACTTTACCATAGAGACTTTACTTGGCACAAAAACATGATAAGGAGAGGTTGCTACAGTAGTAAACAACTTCCAAGACTCAACAATACAGTAAATAAAATGAAACATGGGTTATCTCCCAAGAAGTGCTTTTTTTAACGCCTTTCAGCTAGGCGCAGAAAGTGCAAATCAAGTAACATCAAGAGAAGAAGCATCAACATCATAACTTGTTCTAATAATAGAATCAAAAGGCAACTTCATTCTCTTTCTAGTGAAGTGTTCCATACCTTTCTTGAGAGGAAATTGATATTTAATATTACCTTCCTTCATATCAATAACAGCACCAACAGTTCGAAGAAAAGGTCTTCCCAACACAATAGGACAAGATGCATTGCATTCAATATCCAAGACAACAAAATCAACGGGGACACGGTTATTGTTAACCGTAATGCGAACATTATCAATCCCCCCAAAGGTTTCTTTTTAACATTATCAGCGAGATTAACATCCAAATAACAATTTTTCAATGGTGGCAAGTCAAGCATATCATAAATATTCTTAGGCATAACAGAAATACTTGCACCAAGATCACATAAAGCATTACATTCAAAATCATTAAATTTCATCTTAATGATGGGCTCCCAACCATCTTCCAACTTTCTAGGAATAGAAGTTTCAAGTTTTAATTTCTCTTCTCTAGCTTTAATGAGAACATTTATAATATGTTTTGTAAAGACTAAATTTATAGCACTAGCATTAGGACTTCTAGCAAGTTTTTGTAAGAACTTTATAACTTCAGTAATATGACAATCATCAAAATCTAAACCATTATGTTCTACAGCAATAGAATCATTGTCACCAATATTTTGAAAAATTTCAGCAGTTTTATCATAAGCAGTTTCAGCAGTTTCAGGCAATTTTGCACGCTTTGTACTAGGAGTAGAAACATTGCCAACATCAATTATTTTACCATTGATAGTACGAGGTGTAGCAACATGTGAAGAATCAACATTACTAGTGGTGGTAATAGTCCAAACTTTAGCTACATTATTCTCTTTAGCAAGTTTTTCTTTTTCTTCTCTATCCCACCTAGCATGCAATTCAGATCTAATGTTGTCATTAATTCGAACTTGGATGGCATTTGTTTTAGCAAAGCTAGCATCTTTAACTTCCTCAGGCATAACTTTAAGTTTTAAAAGATCAACATCAAGAGCAAGACTATCAACCTTAGAAGCAAGAACATCAATTTTACCAAGCTTTTCTTCAACAGTTTTATTAAAAGCAGTTTGTGTACTAATAAATTTTTTAAGCATCACTTCAAGACAAGAGGGTACACTCTTATTATTGTTGTAAGAATTACCATAACCATTACCATTATTAGAAGGATATGGCCTATAGTTGTTGTTACCATAATTATTCATATAAGCATTGTTGTTGAAATTATTACTCTTAATGAAATTCACATCAACATTCTCTTCTTGAGCAACCAATGAAGCTAAAGGAACATTATTAGGATCAATATGAGATCTACCATTTGCAAGCATAGACATAATAGCATCAATCTTATCACCCAAAGAAGAGGTTTCTTCAACAGAATTTACCTTCTTACCTTGAGGAGTTCTTTCATGTGCCATTCGTAATTATCATCATTATCATCAAGAAGTTTCGTCGCGGCGCCCAAGGTGATGGACATAAAAGTACCTCCAGCAGCTGAATCCAATAGGTTCCTCGAGGAAAAATTCAATCCTGCATAAAAGGTTTGGATGAT
Organism: Lolium multiflorum; assembly: GCA_030979885.1. Lineage (NCBI taxonomy): Eukaryota > Viridiplantae > Streptophyta > Magnoliopsida > Poales > Poaceae > Lolium > Lolium multiflorum. Next base: position 266,032,764 of record CM061753.1, read on the forward strand.
CATCCAAGTAGTCAGTCCATGGGTAGGGCAATTCTTTACCAAAGATTTCATTCTCTCCCATGCTTGAGCAACATGTTCATTATAAAATTGTTTAAAATTCATAATGCTACTTCTCAAAGATAAAATCTTAGCAGGAGGATAATATTTACCAATAAAAGCATCTTTACATTTAGTCCATGAATCAATACTATTGTTAGGCAAAGAAAGCAACCAATCTTTAACTCTTCCTCTTAATGAGAAAGGAAACAATTTCAGTTTTATAATATCACCATCTATATCCTTATACTTTTTCATTTCACAAAGTTCAACAAAATTATTAAGATGGGCAGCAGCATCATCAGTACTAACACCAAAATTGCTCTCTCATAACAAGATTAAGTAAAGCAGGTTTAATTTCATAGAATTCTGTTGTAGTAGCAGGTGGAGCAATAGGAGTACATATAAAATCATTATTATTCATGCTAGTGAAATCACACAACTTAGTATTTTCAGGAGTACCCATTAAAGCAGTAATAAAAGTAAGCTAAGCAAATAGAATAAAGACAAGTAACTAATTTTTTTGTGTTTTTGATATAAAACTAGTAAACAAGACAGAAAGTAAAGTAACTAATTTTTTTTTGTGTTTTTAATATGAAGCAAACAAGACAGTAAATAAAATAAATTAAAGCAAGACAAAAACAAAGTAAAGAGATTGGATGGGGAGACTCCTTGCAGATGTCTTGATCTCCGGCAACGGCGCTAAAAGTTGCTTGATGCGCGTAGATGTACACGTCCGTTGGGAACCCCAAGAGGAAGGTATGATGCGCACAACGGCAAGTTTTCCTCGAAAGAAACCAAGGTTATCGAACCAAAGGAGCCAAGAAGCACGTGAAGGTTGTTGGTGGAGGAGTGTAGTGCGGCGCAACACCAGAAAACCGCGCCAACGTGGAACCCGCACAACACAATCAAAATACTTTGCCCCAACGTAACAGTGAGGTTGTCAATCTCACCGGCTTGCTGAAACAAAGGATTAAGCGTATCGAGTGGAAGATGGTGTTTGTTTGCAAAGAACAGAAAGAACAATGATTGCAGTAGAATGTATTCAGATGTAAAAGAATGGACCGGGGTCCACAGTTCACTAGTGGTGTCTCTCCAATAAGATAACTAACATGCTGGGTGAACAAATTACAGATGGGCAATTGACAAATCAAGATTCAATACATATCAACGATGATTACTATGAGATTTAATCAGGGCATTACGACAAAGTACATAGACCGCTATCCAGCATGCATCTATGCCTAAATAATCCACCTTCGGGTTAGCATCCGCACCCCTATTAAGTTGTAAACAACAGATAATTGCATTAAGTATGGTGCGTAATGTAATCAACACAAATATCCTTAGACAAAGCATTGATGTTTTATCCCTAGTAGCAACAGCACATCCACAACCTTAGAACCTTGTCACGATCCCAGATTAAATGGAGGCATGAACCCACTATCGAGCATAAATACTCCCTCTTGGAGTTACAAGTATCAAATTGGCCGAGCCTCTACTAGCAACGGAGAGCATGCAAGAACATAAACAACACATATATGATAGATTGATAATCAACTTGACATAGTATTCTAGATTCATCGGATCCCATCAAACACAACATGTAGCATTACAAATAGATGATCTTGATCATGTTAGACAGCTCACAAGATCTAAAACAATGATAGCACAAGCGGAGAAGATAACCATCTAGCTACTGCTATGGACCCATAGTCCAAGAATGAACTACTCACGCATCAATCCGGAGGCGGGCATGATGATGTAGAGCCCCTCCGGTGATGATTCCCCACTTCGGCAGGTGCCGAGGCGATCTCCCGAATCCCCGAGATGGGATTGTCGGCGTCTCGGAAGGTTTTCCGTATCGTGGCTCTCGGTACAGAGGTATTCGCGACGAAGGCTTTAAGTAGGCGGAAGGACAGGTCAGGAGGGGGCATAGGGGCCCCACAACATAGGCCGGCGCGGCCAGGGCCCAGGCCGCGCCACCCTATGGTCTCGGACCCTCGTGGCCCCACTTCGTATCTCCCTCGGTCTTCAAGCTTCGTGGAAAAATAGGACCCGGGCGTTGATTTCGTCAAATTCCGAGAATATTTCCTTACTAGGATTTCTGAAACAAAAAACAGCAGAAAACAGCAACTGGCGCTTCAGCATCTTGTTAATAGGTTAGTGCCGGAAAATATATAATAATGATGTAAAGTATGTATAAAACATTCAAGTATTGTCATAAAAGTAGCATGGAACATAAGAAATTATAGATACGTTTGAGACGTATCATTGGGGGAGGTGAGCATTAACCCACTACCTCCATTCGGCAATGAGAACGATTGCGCCGACGAGGTGGAAGAAGGGGAAGAAGGGGAGGAAGGGGAGGAAGGGGAAGAAGGGGACGAGGAAGGGGACGACGGTGTGGTGGAGGTCACCGCCGATGGAAATCGGAAGAAGAGGCGGGCCAACAACTACACTGAGATTGAAGACGCCACCTTGTGCCGAGCTTGGGCCTCCGTGGGGACGGATGCCGTCTCCGGCATGGATCAAACCGGAAAGCGGTACTGGCAGCGCATCGAGGACAAGTTTCATAAGCTCATGCCGCGCGTTCACCATCCTGTCGATCGCACCTACCGATCCTTCCAAGGTCATTGGGACGCGATAAAACCAGCGTGTAGCCGGTGGGCAGCAGCAATGGACCAAGTGGTGTCCAATCCTCCTAGCGGCGCAACCGTCGATGAATATGTGAGTGCATATTTCGTAAATCTAATTGTACTTTAGCTTCGGTGACATACTGACGATATGTTGGATTCTGTTGCATATGTAGGATCGCATTGCCGATGCTAGGTACAGAGACATGGCCGGCAACAAGGGCAAGAGCTTCACTATACGTCATTGCTTTGATGTGCTCCAACACCTCCATGTTTTTACAGGTTCGGATGCCGATGGCGCAGAATAGAGCCCGTAAATGAAAACTGAAAAAACAGAATAGCTTGCCATTTTCCGGCCCGTAAACACGAGTTCGGTGCACTGAACTCGTGTTTTTTGGTTCGCGTTTTTACGGGCTCTGTTAGATATGCTCTAAGCTGAATTTAGTTATGTTGTGATGCGTTATGTTGTTACCGCTTGATGGTTAGCTCACCAATGCTGGAATGTGGTGAACACATCTCACCATGAGTGCCCACTTCGTAAGTGCGCTGCCTAACAAACAAAACACGTGTTTCTCTGCTTAGACAAACCCGGAAACACTAGTCATCCAATTAACACGGGCTATGTATATCTCTCTATACAAGCTGGCTAGCCAAACAAAATCCATAACGTGGCTCCCAGATCCCAGCCAAACCCCAGGAACAGGTTCTTGGGAGCCCAGAAATGCCTGTTGACAACCAATCGTGCCACATATGTACCTAAGCTGCCGACTCGGAGCAACCAACCACAAACCAAATACTGGTATGATCCAACACCTTAGCATGACCCATTGAATGATGATTGTTCTAACACACAGCGCTAGTGCTGACTACTAGTCGTAGGGGCATCTCCAGCGGCCTGACGTATTTCGGTCAACAGAGGTGATCATTTGCCTCTAGCCGCGGAAATGAAACCCTAGTCTCCTGACGCGCCTTCATGGTCGTCTACTGCTGGTCATCTTCGATGACTGCCAGGACTGGAGGCGCCCACGGCCATGGCCAGTAGAGAGTGACATGATTGGCCGGTGGCAAAAGGCGTTGGCGCGGGCGGAGGCGTTTGCACGGGGGAAGCGGTAGAGCCTGCGCCTGCTCATGTGTTGGATTGACGAGGGCCTTCCACCGGCCGAGCTCCTCCAGCTCACTTTGGGCGACGGTCAACTCGAATGCCTCCTCCTCCGTGAGGTCTGGTGGTTGGATCTTCGGGTTAGACGACGCGTGAGCAGTGTCGTTGATGAAGAGGGCTTTTCCCTGGCCGCAGTCCTCGTTGTCGGTGTGGCCTTCGTCTTCTTCCTCCTCGTCGTTTGTCAGGCCGACTCCAAGCTCACGGTTGAAGAAGGAAACGTCGCCCAGGTAGCCCACTTGGCGGCGCACGTCAAACTTCCAAGCTTTGTACGTGAGCCAGTTGTCAGAGTGGAGGCCGAAAGTCAGATTATCTTGTAGATCCCGTGGCAGAATGAACCGGCGGCGCCACACCTTGTCATGGCGCTTGCGGCCCACGCGCTGTACTGGAGGCACGAACACGCGGCGGGAATTGAGAAGCAAGCCGGACGGCAGGCTCACATCTAGCCATGACGCCGCCCGGTCCTCCTCGAACAGCTGCCACATGACGTCGACCGACATGTAGTGGCGTTGGTGCTCCTTGTTTTTTCCACCGCAAGAGGAGACGGCCTCATGGTTGTTCTTGGACCTGCGGAACGGCCACCCATTGCCCATGCCTTCGGTGTGAGGAAGCTTAGGGAGAGAAGTGGCAATGGCGTGTCCGCGTGGGCGCTTGATGTGTCTGTGTAGGGCGGCGAATGGTCGTGGCCTGCCCCCTCTAAAATAGAAGGAAACACGGCCTAGTATTCAATGACTGGTGCGCCACCTTCGCTAGCACTGGCACAGGGAAGGCGAGCCAACACCATTAACGCGACGCAGACTGCCGAAGCGACACTGCCTGCACTGGCGCGCAGAAGACAGAGTGAGGACAAAGGTCGCTGCGAGGATCTCCCGAGGGAGACGGGCGTGGACGCACTCGCAGCCCAAATTTGGGGCGGGTATGCGTCTTGGCGGCCAGTCCGATCAGTTCGCGTCAGGCCACCGGGTTTGACGTAGATTCATCTTAGAATCGGCCTCTTTACAAACATCTCAAGATTTCAGAAATTTAGAGATGGTTGCTAATAACCTCCACCTGAGACTGACATCCTTTTGGAGATGCCTGCTCATAATAACCGTTTGAGAATCTGGAGACGGCGTAGAATTTTAACCGCCTTAGACAATCCTAACTTTAGAGACGGTTGTTGGGAAGTATTGGTGGAGTAGTTCTCTGGACCGACATTCTCTTCACTGGGTTTCTTGGGATGTTCTATCAGCGCCAAAAGTGAAAGGAGGCATGGGGTTCAGGGAACTAGAGCTCTTCAACATAGCAATGTTCGGTAAGCATGGGTGGTGTCTTATGACTAACCCTAATACTCTTTGTGCTCGTGTACTAAGGGGAAGATACTATCCTGAGTCAGACTTTCTGCAAGCAACAGTACCTAATCGATCGTCAACTACATGGCGAGCAATTGTTGTGGGGACAGATGCAGTGCAGGTGGGTTTAATTAAGCGTATCGAAGACGGCAACTCAGTGTCAGTTTGGCATGATCAGTGGATACCTGGGTGTCGTTTGATGAGACCGTCAGTACAGCTTATGAATGCTGATGAACTTGAGGAAATAATCATGGTCTGATCCTGGAAGATTGAGATGGTCAGAAGGAATTGTATTGCCCTTGAAGCAGATGCTATTTTAAATATTCCTTTGAGACGTGATGGGGGAGTTGACTCATATGCCTGGTCTTTGGAGAAATCAGGTATATATTCTGTTAAAACAGCGTATCGTGCTCTAATGAATCGCAACGAGCAATTCGCTCTAGATGAAGGGACGATTACTGAATCCTCAGCTTCTGAAAAACAGATGTGGTCTACTCTCTGGAAACTAAATGTTATGCCAAAAGTACGTGTCTTCTGGTGGAGGGTTCTTCGTGGCATTCTTCCTATTGAAACTGTCTTGAAGCATAGGCATATCGCTGAAATAAGTAGATGTAAAATCCGCTTAGCTATGGACGAGGATCTTATGCATGCTTTGATTCATTGTGAGCATGCGCGCAGATTCTGGGAAGAAGCACAGGGCTGGCTAGATTTCATACTGCCTAAGCTTCATCCACTCACATGGGCGCGAGATATCACTTGTGACTCGCGCTTTTCTGACTCAGTTCGGGCCAAGATAATTACTACAATGTGGGCGATCTGGAGTTCAAGGAATAGCTGGACACATGATAGGGGAAGTTATGACCCTATCAATTCAGTCAAGATGGCCAAAGAATCGCTGGCGGTGCTGGATATTCCAAAGAGATGTGCAGCTACCTTGCCAGGCCATGGATGGCGACCACCTGAGGAGGACTTTATCAAAATTAATACAAATTGGGGTCTATCATTGGTTGCTCGGAAAGGAGGCGCCGGAGGGGTCGTGAGATCACGCTTGGCCTTCCTTGCTGCTTGGAGCAAGCCCTACGAGGGTATTACTGATCCGCTCATCGCCGAAGCTTTAGCTGTGCGAGATGGTGTCATTTTCGCTCGGTTACGAGGCTATTCTAAAGTGGTGATGGAGACGGATTGCCTAGAGGTTATTTCACTCTGGAACAATCGCCATGATTCTCGATCGGTTGTGGCACCTATCCTTCAAGAACTTGGAGAGCTAGTTGTTAGTTTCAATTCGTTTATTTTTCAGCATGTTCCTAGATCAGCTAATAACTCTGCCCATCTTTGTGCAAAGCTTGCTTGCACATTGACAGTTTCTAGCAGCTGGTTAGATTGTATTCCAGACTTCCTGCTGGTCAGTATTTAGGCTAATCAGTCAGGGTTAGTTTCATTTGAATAAAGCTCTCTAAGTTATACGCAAAAAAAAAAGAGACGGTTTCTATTATGGATCGGTTGAGGCGCTTTTTCTTTGAGCTGGAACATAAACCATCTCAAGATGGCACGCTCATAGAGACAGAGGCTTTGACCCGGATAGCATGATCGTCCGAGGATGAAGGACCAAACCCGAATCTAAGTAGCAGGTCAGCACTAGTGAAACGGTCATTTTACGTCTGGTTAATTATCTACCTCGACACGTAAAAATAAACTATCTTCCTCGACGGTCAACCCACGCCAAAGTCCGGCCGCCCGTCACCCTCAGCTCGCGCGGTGCCGTCGATTTAACCGCGCGCGTCGTCACGTGCTTCAGTTGGCTGCAGACACTGCCAACGACGGTAGGCAGGCGGCCAGCTTAACGCGCCGTCGTCGTTCGCTTCCACGCGCGGCACGGCTGCCCGGCAGTCTGGTCTAGGTGGAAGGTTGGCTGGTTGGTAGCCGTGGCTGTCTCCACTTGGCGCGATCGAGATTCGAGTCGCTGTAGCCCGGTCTCCCGGAGTAGTACGCTGGAGTGCAGCTGCGCCTGATCTGATGTCCACGGCCAGCAGCCTGGAACGGAAGACGCGCCTCCGGCCGGCCGGGATCCGCGCTGCTTCGCGTACGTGGACCAACACAAGTCCATCGCTCCATCTTTAAGCAGGCGAACAATATATCCGTCGGCAAATTATGCGAGAGCGCCGGCTCGTGCTTTGACTCGACGTACATGAACCCATGCATGAGCGTAGTCGCAGCTGCATAACCTTGACTAATTAACCCGCTGTTACTTGTCTCGCCTGGCACGTACTCCTTCCGCTTTTGACCCAAGGTGTGGTCGATGGCACCATCGGCCGCCCGCCGGCCACAGCTCCTTCGGTGCACGCGTTGCTGCCATCTCCGCGTACGTAACCTAACATGTCGCCATGCGCGACCGGTCACGCTCTGCACACGAGTGCAACACCACGTCGGCCATGGCGGTCCGGTTTTGGCTGGGATGCAGGTGCAACCACCACCAGATATAGCCAACCCCGCGCCACGCAACGGAATCAGCGACACGACACAGAGATCGCTTGCCCCGAGCGGCCGAGCCGTGCCGCGGCCCCGTCGCAGGCTGCCCACCGACCGCCCTAAATTGGCTCTCTCCAGCGAGAACAACGCGCGCCGGCGCCGGCAGGATCCCCGGATCGCCGATTCACCGTGCCGAACCGGAACTCTTCGGCGCCACCATGCGTGCAGTTTTGGGCACCACCACCACATAGTAGCCTTTTTTTTTAATCTTGTATACATAAATTTGCGTTGAGATTTTATAAATTAATAAATACAATAAGAATATAATATACTATATGATAATGGCATTGTAAATATAATATCATCCACTACTATAATATGCATGATACTATATGATACTACCCTGTATAAGAGATCGTAGGTGCCTACCGGCATTGCGGCTCAATGAGACCATATTCTAGTGCCTACCCAATGGCACCATATTCTTGTGCGACTGTCGTGATCTACGTGCGGGGGCCAGGGTGTGCGGCATTGCGGCTCGAGCGTGAGTGGTGGTACGTCAGGACAACGGTCTGGAAAGGTGGTGTAGGTGGTCTTCTCGCCATGGCAAAACAGTTGGACGTCGGAGCAACAGTCCTCAAAGTTTGGTAATTTTGAGGGTGCCGACCTTGTGTCGTGTGGGTGATAAGGTTCCCTCAATGTTGTGTCGTCTGTGTATCCGTGTCGTAACCCTGGAGGATTAACTTCTTCATCTTCGTTGAAGCGTCCCGTACCTATTCCCTCCAAACCATCTTTTTGTAGGAGGTCTGGTGTTTTTGGATGAGTGGTTGTTCTTAGGTATTGTATGGTTTTGTTTTTTTGCTAGTTAACTTTTATTTTGATAAAGGGAATATATTAATATCCAAATATACCAACTACATTCAGCTTCTGCAACAACGCCCCGCCCTAGTGACAGAACGGATGCACACCGCCAAAAAAGAGTAAACAAAACTAAGAAAAAAAGGTCCCGCTACAGCATTTTAGACCTAGCAACAACAATACAACCACCATCGTGACAGCACCTGAAATACAGACTCTCCAAAAGCGACGCCTCCAAGAAGGAAATAGTGCACCAGCACCGTCGTCGCCCGACCAAAAGTCTTAGGTTTTCACCCTGAAGATAGTTCCACTCTCAAAACAATGCCTCCAACAAGGTCATTGCCACGCACAATCCAGTTAAGGTCAGACCTTAGGTTTTCACCCTGAGAGGTAAGACTCTGGATTCACATGTGTTGTCGCCCCCACATGCATACCATTGCTGCGGAGATCACGAAGACTCGAACCTCCTTTAGCCAGTACACCAATCCGTACTTTATGATTTTCCTTCTTCTGACTTCAACATGAACCAAAAAGTCGCCTGATGTAAACACAGAATAAAGCTTCGCGCCGTTCCCTCCGGAACCAAACGGTCAGAATAAAAATATGGGTGCGCGCAACCGAATACCCACCAGATCCAGTAAACTCCAGGAAAAATATGCACTATTATATTCGCCGGCGGAGCTTTCCGGAACTAATCTCTCTAGCCATATCAAGGCAAACTGACCTCCGGAAGATCTTCATCTTCGCTTGCGAGAAACCCGAGGACTGCCACCAAAAACAAAACAAGTCCAGCAGCCCCACACGCCGCCAGTCCCTCTAGCCGGATCACCAGGGAAGAGGATGGCGGCACGGATCATGCGTACCACCGCCGAACCGTCATCGGGGGCGGAGGCCGCCACCGCTCCACCAAATCCTCCATGGCTACCGACGGAGAGCCTTATGCCCCGGCAAGTAGCCGTGCCCCCCGGCTTCCTCCACCGGCGCTTCACCACCTCCCATGGAACGCCGTCGCGGAAACCCTCTCCTCCCCCTCGTCGTTCGACGGAGGGGGTGCCGCCACCACCGCCGGGACCGTGGCCGGGGCTGGGGCAGTGGCAGTGGTCGGAGCCGGGGCTGAGGCTGGGGCCGTGGCCGGGGCCGGGGCCGAGGCCGACCGAGGCCGGGGCCGGGGCCGTGGCTGGCAGCAGCGGCGGTCGGGGGCGGCTGTAGGGCGGGACTAACTGGATTGCTGTTTCTTATTTAATAAATAAGGTAAAACTTTTGGAAAAAAAAAAAGCGGTGGAATCACAAGCAAGGACCGTACGTGCATGCTCCAGGCCTCCAGCCGACGCGTTGGTTAGGATCAGCCGCCAGAACAGCGACACAAAAGCAGGGTTGTCCTGCTACGCGAGGCGTACAGACAGAGGACTGAACTGTAGCTGCAGTAGAGCCAGCAAATTGGACTGAACTGAAAAGGCACCACTTAATTGGGCGGTTTGGGGCACCGGTACGGGTGATTTTCAGCGTAATACCCCTTCCTGGACATGGACAGCTAGACCGGCCCAGCTATCACAGCATCAGGTTGCCGAAACGAGAGATACGATTGGCGATTCTGGTGATGTTTCGTCTGGTTAGGCACTTCTTGGTCAGGTTTGATGGTATCAGTGTTGCTGATAATACAGGTCTACTTGTACTCTGGTAGGCAAGTAGGCACAGCGCGAGGACGTATCAGGTACGCTTGTAAACGTATTCTGAAAACAACTCCTCACTAGAATATTATGCTGAACATGAGCCGTCCCTGAAGATGAACACTGTACATTTTGGAATAGTGAAGATGAACTGTATTATGAGCAGGACCTGAGAAACGCTTGTTAATTAAAAGATCGAACATCGTGAACTGTCCGCAGGCCTTAGCTTTATACGATCACCTGTCGTATAATCGATCCACTGCGACAAGAAAGAGAGGTCCAACCAGATCGATCACCTTCGATTCCCCGTCTTGATCACATCGCTGACCACCACTAGGCAGTAGCAGCACCTTCCCGGCTTCTACTTCGACGCTTCCATTCGACCATTCACCACCGGATAACCACCCCAACCTCTTATTAGCACCGTTGCGCCTTGAAGCCACTCGTTGGGACGGCCCGGACCGCGGCGAGCACGGTTGCTCGTCGGCGTGAGTGGCCGCTCGGGTTAACTCTTCCTTGCGTCCAGTCGTCCACACCGCCACCGCGTGTATGACGGCAACCAGGGCAGGCTACTCCGTTGAAAGGTTTTCGGCAGTATACGTAGAAAGAAGCGACAAAGGGAGAGCACCAGTAACATGACTTGAGCAAACAAGCTAGCAACCGAACGGCGCCGAATGGACGTCAGGCTGTAGCTTCGAACAAGATCACTGTTTCTGTTTGGTGAAGGGAATAAGTTAATTGGTCCCATCAGCACCTCATTATTCGTAAGCATACGATAAAAGTCTCCCCGGCGAAAGGTGATGATCATGCGTTGGCCCCATTTTTGGATCGGGTGATCCCGAGAGACAAACACTCCACAAGGCAATGTCTAGAGCGCTCGACATATATCATAGGAAAACAGCTCGATCTTGTACGGGATAAGAGGAATCAGTTGTCCGGAGTCCGGACAAAGCCATGTCCTTAAAAATGACCTTTACGGAGCTAGTATTAAGTCAAGTTATAGGGCAATAAATTTCTATTGTGATTTATGCGATCTACGAGGAAATTTGCTTCAATTGCAAGTGGTCTATAGTTGAGAATTTTTCAAATATCTAATGGGATTGTAACTGAGATTTTTCAGTTGTAAATATGTTGCAACTAGCATATTTTAGGTTGCAAGCGGGTACAACTACCGTTCGATTGTATCTTGATTCATGCTAGCTGATGAGTTATATACGGGTTATAGCTGAGATTGAATGACATCACATGTCTGAAAATCAAGCAAATTCTTAGTGATTTTTTTTAAAGAGGCACTATGCTACTACAAAAGCCCTAAAATCGTGAATTATGATAGGCTTCTAGTTATAGGGTTTTAGCCCGTATTTGCTGGAATGTAGTTTTTTGAACTTATTTCTAATTTATTGTGAATAAATTTAATGCCGAATTTAGTTAGCAAATAAGAAGGTCGAAATTTGGTTTGGAGAAGACGAAATAGCATAACCCATCTCAGTACAAAATAGAACATATATTTCACACTAGAAAATACTATAAGAATTTGGAGAATATAGATCATTTGATTAAAGTTACATTAAACATTTCATGACAGGCTTCAAATTATTCACCTTTTTACATAAGAAACTCATATAAAATATATATTCTATGTCTTGAGAGAAAATGCCCAATGCAAGAAAACCTACTTATTGCAGTAAAAATACGGAAAAACTTGCATGCCGTGGGATGCAAAATATATTCAATTGTATTCCATCATTAAAATACCCTTTCATGTGTTTTTTTTTTGCATTTGTAACACCACGTTTTATCAAAGTTAACATGCAACCCATGTATTTCTTCCCCTCCAGCAACTAATCAATACATTTACCTTTTTTGAAACTAAAAATGACCTTATATATATTGAATGAGATGATTTACATTCTTTAGAACATGTTTGTTTTCTCTTTGTGGTATTTAAACAAAAAATAAGTTAGATATATTTTTGGGAATTAATAATTTAATATTGTTGTTTCAGACTTTCAGTACTTGATATAGTCTAGACACATAGTTCCGATGAAATTTGACGGTGTTTCAAGTGCCATTCATATTTTTTTTCTAATTTTCATCTTAAGATTTTTTAAAACATATCAAAACTCTAAGAGACCTCAGAAAAATATCAGCAAGCTATCTTTTTTTCTTGTAAAATCCAATTTTAAGTTACAATCATCATTTTTTTCGTTCAGTTTGCCGTTGCTTGCATCTACTAAAATTGTCGACATAATTTTATTTTGAAGGGTCTAAATGTGGTTTTTTCTGGATAATCAATAATATCGAACCTCCTCGAGCAACACTAAAATACTGGTCTGCAAAAATACGTCCGAATCAATTTTTTGTGTTTTCTTGGGAATAAGCTTTTTAATCCGATGGTTTGGGACATAGTTGTTTAATATGCATTTCCAAAATTTCAGAACACCTGCGGTGTATATAAGTTTCCATCACTATGTATAATCCGATGATTCTGGTGGCACCACTTGCTAGCATTTAGTAATACTCACATATGTAACCAAAGTATCACTCACATATGAGTTGCATATGAGATTTTTAAATTGTAAGTAGTCCGCCGTTGAGTCTTATTCAGCTATAAATGAAGTTGCAAATGAATATTTCTGGTTGCAAATAGGTTGCAACTGAGATTTTCTTGATTGCAATGGGGCGAAACTGAGAAATGTACCATTGGATTGCATCGTGATCAATGCCACAATGTAAGTGACATTGAATTACGTCATGGGAATTAAACTAATTCTTTGTCCATTGGTAACTAGACGCACCCAAGGTTTAATTGATGTTTGCAAATACCGGTATCTAATATCACGCTAATCGGAGGAATGCAGGGTTGAATATCTTGACATTATGAATGTTACTATAGAAGCCCTAATATCATGAATCTTGTAGGAGATGCTTCTAGTTATAGGGTATCGATCTGCGTTTGCTGAAATGTTCTTTGTTGAACTCATTTCCTAAATTACTTAGAAAAATCTTATTGGCAGAAGTAGTTAGCAAAAAAAAAATCAAATTTTGGTTTGAAGAATCTAATACAACATATATTTCACACCGGAAAATAGTATTATTAGAACTCTGAGAACACATATACAAAGTAAAATTCACATTGTACATAAGAAACTCATATTAAATATATATTCTATGTCTCCGTCAGACGCAAATATATTTTTATTGACTTATATATCATAATAAAAACACTCCCAGTATCTTTGCTATTTGTAAGACTGCACTTTATTAAAATTGACATTCAATCTAGCTATTTCTCCCTCTCCATCAATTTATCCATACATTTATCTTTTTATTTAAACTTTAAAATGACCTTATATGTTGAATGATATGTTCTACTCTGTATTCTTTTTATATTATTTTCTCTACTCTACTCTATGGTCTTTAAACAAGAAATAAGTTAGATATATTTTTGGAAATTAACAATTTCATGCTGTTGTTTCATATTTTATATAGGCTTTGCGCACAGTTTCGTTGAAATTTCATTGTGGTTCATGTGTAGCTTAGCTTTTTCGTCGGTTTTTTGAAAACGTAACAGAGCTCTAAGAAACTTCATTTAAGCCCCAGCAAATATCACCAAGACGTCCCTTTCTTTTTTGTAAAACTTCATCCGAAGTTACAATCATCTTTTTTTCTTTTGGTTAGTAGTTGATTGCGCTTATTAAAAAATGTGAGATAGACCTAAAGTTTCGTTTAAGGGGTTAAACTTCTTTTTTTCTGGAATAATCAGCAATATCAAACCTACTGGAGCAACACTAAAAAACTGGTTGGCGGAAATACGTCTGAATCAAATCTACCCCATTTCTGTGGATCAAGCTTTTTAAAGTGACTTGTATGAATAAAAATAAATATTTTAAAAATAAAGTTACATGATGAGGCTAAATGTTGCTAAAGCTGGGTTCCTATTCAACGTTGGAACAAATCAAATTATCATAGGGTAACTGGCCACACTGTTGATTAATATATGCTCTTCCTAAATTCCAGAACACTCCGTAGTGCATATAAGTTCCATCACAATATTTAATCCGATGGTTCTGGTGATGCCACATATCATCTACGGAGTACCATCAGGCTATCACTCAGCTCATTCGTCCCATTTTCCCACGTTTCTGCCGCGTGCCCACTGCAACCGCAGTGGGTAGCGTTTACTGGCGACTCGTCGGTCAGGTAGGATCACATCGCCGTTTTGTATTCCTCTCTCTCCATACTATCCGTCCTCCAGACTCTCGGGCTCGGGCAAGGGCAGAACAGTAATCCGGTAGGTACACGGGCAGGCAGCCCCTGAAAGCTGGTTCTTCTCTTTTAAAATCAGTCCCTGTGAGTTGTAGCCGCCGCCTCACCATTCCCAAAAGACACTAAAAAGCAAACTAAAACAAGAATAGAAACTCCCAGCTAGCGAGGGACCGTGGTCCGCCACACCTCCAAGATCCTAAGACCACCGGAGACGGAGCGGATCGGCGATATCCCCGACAAGGAGGATGGAACCCTACATGAGTTTTGTGGCTTCTGCCGCCTGGTAGTCTCTTTTGCAGGTACCGGTTCATAGCACAGGACGTGCCCTTACACATGAACTTTACAGAAGTAGTACAAGAGTTTTGTTAATTCTCAGCTTACTGCTAGTATGTCGTAAACCATTGAATTTGAAATCATGCATCTATGAGTTGCAACTAGGTTCCAGTTCCAGGTGGTATGCGAGTGAAATATTTCAGTTGTTGTGGGTTGGTGGTTGATGGCGTGTAACTCACACGTTCGTTGGGAACCCCAAGAGGAATGTATGATGCGCACAGTAGCAAGTTTTCCCTCAGAAAGAAACCAAGGTTTAATCGAACCAGAGGGAGCCAAGAAGCACGTTGAAGGTTGATGGTCGCGAAATGTGATGCGGCGCAACACCAGGGATTTCGGCGCAACGCGGAACCTGCACAACACAACCCAAGTACTTTGTCCCAACGAAACAGTGAGGTTGTCAATCTCACCGGCTTGCTGTAACAAAGGATTAAGCGTATCGAGTGGAAGATGTTTGCAAAGAAAATAGTAAAACAAGTAGATTGTATGCTATGTAAAGAATAGGACCGGGGTCCACAGTTCACTAGAGGTGTCTCTCCCATAAGATAAAGCATGTTGGGTGAACAAATTACAGTCGGGCAATTGACAAATAGAGAAAGGCATAACAATGCATATACATGATATGATAAATATAGTGAGATTTAATCCGGGCATTACGACAAAGTACATAGACCGCCATCCAACTGCATCTATGCCTAAAAAGTCCACCTTCGGTTATCATCCGAACCCCATTCAGTATTAAGTTGCGAAGCAACAGACAATTGCATTAAGTATGGTGCGTAATGTAATCAACAACTACATCCTTAGACATAGCATCAATGTTTTATCCCTAGTGGCAACAGCACATCACAACCTTAGAACCTCTGTCACGATCCCAGGTGTAAATGAAGGCATGAACCCACTATCGAGCATAAATACCCCCTCTTGGAGTTAAGAGCAAAAACTTGGCCAGAGCCTCTACTAATAACGGAGAGCATGCAAGATCATAAACAACACATAAACAATAGATTGATAATCACCATAATCATAGTACTCTCTATCCATCGGATCCCGACAAACACAACATATAGAATTACAGATAGATGATCTTGATCATGTTAGGCAGCTCACAAGATCCAACAATGAAGCACAACAAGGAGAAGACGACCATCTAGCTACGCTATGGACCCATGGTCCAGGGTGAACTACTCACTCATCACTCCGGAGGCGACCATGGCGGTGTAGAGTCCTCCGGGAGATGAATCCCCTCTCAGGTGCCGGAGGCGATCTCAATCCCCGAGATGGGATTCGCGGGCGGCGGCGTCTCGAAGGTTTTCCGTATCGTGGCTCTCGGGGTTTCGCGACGGAGGCTTTAAGTAGGCGGAGGGTCAACGCGAGGACACGAGGGCCCGGGGCTAGGTCGGCGCGGCCAGGGCCCGGGCCGCGCCGCCCTACCCTGGCCGCCTCGTGGCCCCACTTCGTTATCTCTTCGGTCTTCGAAGCTTCGTGCAAAAATAGGACCCTGGGCGAAAGTTTCGTCCAATTCCGAGAATATTTCTTTACTAGGATTTCTGAAACCAAAAACAGCAGAAAATAGCAACCGGCTCTTCGGCATCTTGTTAATAGGTTAGTTCAGAAAATGCATAAATATGACATATAATGTGCATAAAACATGTAGGTATCATCAATAAAGTAGCATGGAACATAAGAAATTATCGATACGTTGGAGACGTATCAGCATCCCCAAGTTAGTTCTGTCCCGAGGTAAAACGATAACAAAGATAATTTCTGAAGTGACATGCCATCATAATCTTGATCATACTATTTGTAAACATATGTAATGAATGCAGCGATCAAAGCAAAGGTAATGACATGAGTAAACAACCGAATCATATAGCAAAGACTTTTCATGAATAGTACTTCAAGACAAGCATCAATAAGTCTTGCATAAGAGTTAACTCATAAAGCAATAAATCAAAGTAAAGGTGTTGAAGCAACACATAGGAAGATTAAGTTTCAGCGGTTGCTTTCAACTTATAACATGTATATCTCATGGATATTGTCAACATAAAGTAATATAACAAGTGCAATATGCAAGTATGTAGGAATCAATGCACAGTTCACACAAGTGTTTGCTTCTTAGGTGGAAGGAGATAGGTAAACTGACTCAATAATAAAAGTAAAAGAATGGTCCTTCAAAGAGGAAAGCATCGATTGCTGTATTTGTGCTAGAGCTTTTATTTTGAAAACATGAAACAATTTTGTCAACGGTAGTAATAAAGCATATGAGTTATGTAAATTATATCTTACAAGTTGCAAGCCTCATGCATAGTATACTAATAGTGCCGCACCTCGTCCTACTTAGCTTGGACTACCGGATCTTTGCATGCCATGTTTCAACCAAGTGTCACAAAGGGGTACCTCCATGCCGCCGTACAAAGGTCTAAGGAGAAAGCTCGCATTTTGGATTTCTCGCTTTTGATTATTCTCAACTTAGACATCCATACCGGGACAACATGGACAACAGATAATGGACTCCTCTTAAATGCATAAGCATGTAGCAACAATTATTATTCTCATATGAGATTGAGGATATATGTCCAAAACTGAAACTTCAACCATGGTTCATGGCTTTAGTTAGCGGCCCAATGTTCTTCTCTAACAATTTTGCATGCTCCAACCACTAAAATGATAGATCCTTCAGACAAGACGGACATGCATAGCAACTCACATGATATTCAACAATAGTTGATGGCGTTCCCCAGAAGCATGGTTATCGCACAACAAGCAACTTAATAAAATATAAAGTGCATAAGTACATATTCAATACTACGATAGTTTTTAAGGCTACTTTGTCCCATGAGCTATATATTGCAAAGGTGAATGATGGAATTTTAAAGGTAGCACTCAAGCAATTTACTTTGGAATGGCGAGAAATACCATGTAGTAGGTAGGTATGGTGGACACAAATGGCATAGTAGTTGGCTCAAGGATTTTGGATGCATGAGAAGTATTCCCTCTCGATACAAGGTTTAGGCTAGCAAGGTTATTTGAAGCAAACTCAAGGATGAACAAGTGCAGCAAAACTCACATAAAAGACATATTGTAAACATTATAAGACTCTACACTGTCTTCCTTGTTGCTCAAAACTCAATACTAGATATTATCTAGACCTTAGAGAGACCAAATATGCAAATCAAATTTTAGCAAGCTCTATGTATTTCTTCATTAATGGGTGCAAAGTATATGATGCAAGAGCTTAAACATGAGCACAACAATTGCCAAGTATCACATTATCCAAGACATTTTAGAATTACTACATGTAGCATTTTCCAATTCCAACCATATAACAATTTAACGAAGAAGAAACTTCGCCATGAACATTATGAGTAAAGCCTAAGGACACATGTGTCCATATGCAACAGCGGAGCATGTCTCTCTCCCACAAAGTGAATGCTAGGATCCATTTTATTCAAACAAAAACAAAAACAAAAACAAACCGACGCTCCAAGTAAAGAACACAAGATGTGATTGAATAAAAATATAGTTTCAGGGGGAGGAACCCGATGATGTTGTCGATGAAGAAGGATGCCTTGGGCATCCCCAAGCTTAGACGCTTGAGTCTTCTTAAAATATGCAGGGGTGAACCACGGGGCATCCCCAAGCTTAGAGCTTTCACTCCTCTTGATCATAGTATATCATTCTCCTCTCTTGACCCTTGAAAACTTCCTTCACACCAAACTTCAAGCAAACTCATTAGAGGGTTAGTGCATCATTAATAATTCACTCATTCAGAGGTGACACAATCATTATTTTCACTTCTGGACATTGCATAATGCTACTGGATATTAGTGGATCAAAGAAATAAATCCAACATAGCAAAAGAGGCAATGCGAAATAAAAGGCAGAATCTGTCAAAAACAGAACAGTCCGTAAAGACGAATTTAAAGCTGGCACCAGACTTGCTCAAATGGAAAAACTCAAAACTAATGAAAGTTGCGTACATATCTGAGGATCACGCTCGTAAATTGGCAGATTTTTCGAATTTTCTACAGAGAACTGTGCCCAGATTCGTGACAGACAGCAATGCTGTTTCTGCGCAGCGATCCCAAATATAACATCAACTTTGACATAGAAACTTTACTTATTTTTTTTAAATAATACACTTTTTAATGTTTAATCCAGAAATAATATTCGTTTTAAGGCAATTCCAGAAATAATACACCGTCGGGGCCCGTGAACCCGAAATTTAAAAATCGGGTTAGAGGAACCCGAATTTTAAAAGTCGGGTTAGGTGTACCCGATTTTTGGAGACCCTGTGCTGCACCAGATCGAACCAGAAAAAATCGGGGTAGATGAACCCGATTTTGAAAAATCGGGCAAGGTGAACCCGATTTTGAAAAATCGGGCTAGTTGAACCCGATTGCACTGTTTTCCCGCTTTTTTGCGTTCACACAGTTTCCCGCCCGCCCTTGCCGCCACCCTTCCCGCCACTCTTTCCCGCCACCATCTCCCGCCAATTTTATCCCGCCAGTCCTTCCCGCCACCATCTCCCGCGCTGGTGTCGAATTTTAGCCTATAAAAGCAGGCAGCGCTACCCTGGATTGCACAAGTGCTTGTATCTCTATCTTTGTGCTGTTTGCTCACTGTTAGCCATAATGAGTGTGCCGTGCTCTGACCCGGATTTTAGGCCGGTGAAGGCGAAGGCTGCAAGTTTACCCCCGGGTGTGCGGAGCGTTGTTGGTGCGGCCGTGTTGCTAAGGTTAAGCAGGTGGAGGATTTCTCCGACAAGTTCGGCATGAAATTTTTCATGTGTGCGAGCTATGAGCATGATCCACCCCGTAGTTCAGCTTCGTCGTCCACCAGGCCGCCGGTATGTTTCGACATAATTTTATGTTGACATAATTATGTTTGTGAATTTGATTTACTGTTCCTGTTTGTGTTGTAGTCTCCCCCGCCCCTATGCAAATGGTTTCACTGGATAGACACGGAGCAGCCGGATTGGGCACGCGAGGAGGTTGAGGAGAAACAGCGCCGTGCGTGGGCAACGTTCTTTGAGGAGGAGCGCCGGGAAAAGGTCCGTGCTAATGAGAAAGCAGAGCGAGAGAGGCAGATACAGAAACTAAGGGCGGAACAAGCTCGTAATCGAGAGGTGAATCAGAAGAGGATGGATGATGAGGCTGCACGTAGGTTTGCAGAGGAAGAGGTGCGCAGGGAGGCTCGTGAAGCGGAGAGAAGAGACTAAGGGAAAGAGCTGCTGAAGCGCAAGCGGCGGAAGAACGCGGCGACAAGTCTGGAAAATGGCCACGGTGGACGCAGGGAAAGTAGTGTGATGTGTCGTATTGGCTATGTATCTTAATTTCAGTTGTATCTTAAATTTCGTTGTAGTGTCGTTGTATCTTAAATTCCGTTGTAGTGATAAACCCTATTTTTATTTGAGCTGCAATGTATCTTCATTTCAGTTTTAGTATTATTGTCTCCCGCCTAATTTTTCCCGCTCAGTTTTTCCCGCCTTTACCCCCCGCCGTAATCTCCCGCCAATTGTTCCCGCTCAAATTTTTCCCGCCTTTTACTCCCGCCCTAATCTCCCGCCAATTTTTCCCGCTCACCTTTTCCCGCCGAAAGTCATCCCTTCTAGCCTATAAAAACCCCCCAGTGTTTCCTTCTGTTTCAGTGTATTGTCTCAGCAAGATGGATCCCCCATATAAGAATCCCCCCCATCTTTTCAACGAATCCATGGCCGAACCTCTTCTACACGAGGCCCACAAAGTGATGAGGGAGAGTAAGGTAGACACATTCGAGGAGTTCATCAGTAGCGACGCCTTACTCCGTAAGGTGGGTAGGGAATTTGAGAAATATTCCTATGGGTGGCCAGTGAAGAAGATGCCTGCTCGCAGCCCACGGGAGATAAGGTGTGAGCTTATCAGGTTGAATAAGAAGTGGCAGTCACTAACATGGAAGACTGAAGAAGATAGGGAAAGGGATTTGAAATATCCATTCCGGTGGGCGGCTGAGAGTGAGGATGACGATGATATCTTCGAGCCTAGCACGAAGGCAAAGAATGCTGCATCGTCGAAGGGCAAGAGTGCCAAGTCCTCGAAGGGCAAGAGTGCTGCACCGCCGGTCGTCGACTCGGACGACGACTTCGAGCCTAGCACGAAGGCGAAGAACGCAGCATCGTCGAAGGGCAAGAGTGCCAAGTCCTCGAAGGGCAAGAGTGCTGCACCGCCGGTCGTCGACTCGGACGACGACTTCGAGCCTAGCACCAAGGCCACGAAAGCTGCATCGTCGAAGGGCAAGGGAAAGGGTGTGCTGCGTTCTTAGTGTTCTAGTTATCAGTAGTCTCATGGATCTTGCAGTATGTTGTAGCGTTGTTGTACCGTTTAATTTGTTAGAATAGAGTTATGTTGTAGTGGTAAGTTGTATCTTAATTATCAGTTCATGTTTGAATGCGAATTGTTTGTTGAATTTGAAATGTTTGTTGAACACAAATAGTAGTGATACATGGTCCATACAAATAGTACTGATACATGGTGCATACAAATAGTACTCATACACTAGATGAAGGAAATAGTAGTAGTAATAAGTCTCATCCATACAGATGACTCAGTGAGTGTCATCTCACTGACCACGGCCCCTCCCTCGACGCCTCGGTGGTGGCGGTCCAGCCTGAAAAGGTGAGGGCGAGTAGCCTCTGATAGGTGGCTGCCGCTGTCGGGGAGGAAGCATGTACCCCTGCTCGTGCTGACTGTATTGCGTGGGCTGTGTGGGATCTGGGGGTGGAGTCTGATGTTGACTAGACATCCAGTCTTGGTACATGTGCTGTGTTTGTTCTTCCTGATCGTGAGCACTGGACCAGAAGGATCGTGATCCGGACATAGACGACATATGTGTATCACCTGTGATTGGATAAAAAAACGTTAGTCGTGAGGAAATTGACAAACGGTGCACAATTAATATGGATAGTGATGAACTGCATACCCTGTGGCTGATCCATACGGGGACGCCACCCCAAGTTAGGCATCGGAGTTTGCTGCTCCATGCCGAAACCGCCACGCTGCCAGTACTCGTAAGTAGGCTCCTGCTGCTGCTGGTTTTGCCAACCAGATCCTCCTGCCTGGTTAGGAGATGGTGGCCTCGGGCTCGGCGGAACCTCCATACGTGGGCGCGGGCCATGCCGCGGCTGATGCATCTGCAAAGAGGGACGAGGTGGCCGCTGTGCTGCTCGGTACTCGACAACATCGGAAGATCGGGTGCATGTGATAGTCGCGTAGATACGACGTAGTTTCTCCTGAAAACGCTGTGCGAAGGAGACGTGGTGCTCATACCGTCCAAGAAGAGGGCCGACGGAGAGCGAGCGTTCATACTGGGCGGCCTCATCTTGCAGCTCCGCCGTCAACACGGCCTACAATTGTGAGCTCAAATTAGTAAATTGTTGGCAAAATGTACAAAAAATATAGTTGACCTACTGCGTGATGCCGAGTGCCTGAAGTGGAGTGGCGAGGGTAGGTGTCCCACTGTGTCGAGGGAGCCATCTCAACTGGGTCACACGCCTGGCTCAGGCGAAGGCGTGTCCTAGGCATGTACGCCCGCAAGTACTGCTGAAATTCCTGAAGATCAAACGGCTCCCTAGTGGCCCATGAGACGTCCGGCGCATTGTCCCAAGCACCGAGGTATGGACCCAGGAGCTGCACCCATCCGACAGCAGTCTTGTTCGCTCCTTTTCTGTTGTACCTGAAAATTGAATTGTACACATCCGTCAATGATTGTCCAATTGATGTAATAACTGATGCTAAAAATAAATTGTACTCACGCGTGGACGCGTGGTGGTAGAGGAACTGTGTGAGGTGGTGGCTCGATCAACTGACGCATTCCGAACTGTCTCATGACCCTCTGCTGCGACATCTCCTCCACGAAGATATCGAAGATGATCTTCGCCTTCGTCATCCAGTAGGCCCAATCTCTGGTACACATCAACGATATACCACCTGGGTATGCCTCGTCGCGGTGGTCCTCACTGTAAGGCTCCCAGCTAACATCGCTCTCCAGTAGTAGGTCAAACTGCTCTGTGAATGCTGGGTAGCAATTCCTTAGCTGATTATGCCCAAAATGTCTCTGCATAACATAACACAACTATGTTACTATTGCATATAGATCCAAACGTCTGCATAACATAACATAACATAACATAACACAACTATATAAACAAGGTGTGTATACCTTCCGAGAAGTCCATATAGATCCAAACGTCGGCATGTCGATGCGATCCGCGTCATACAACTCGTCTGGCGGCCAAGACCCACCACCAATCTCTGGACGGCCGATGGGAAACCTCGTCCAAGACCAGAGCTGCAACAGGAGGGGGCAACCAACGATTCCAGAACCATGCGAGGTGAGCTGGCAACCCTTACACATACCTCGGTACGTAGCGGCCACGCCTTCCTCGGTTGCCTCGCCTTCCTCGGTTAGCCGCCGCCGCAGCTGCCGCTGGGTAGAAAGTGGGACATAGGGGGTCCCTGTGTCCAAATTGGTTGCAGAGAAAACATTGCCTAGTGGGACCACCCGCTTCTGCTTCATCCATATCATTTCTAATGCGCCTTGTCTCCCGTCGACCTCTGTTTGTACGCAATAACCTTGGGTCAGGGATGTACCGCCTTTCATTTGGTATCACCGTAGTGAAATTTCCCACAACTCTATATCCTAACATCTCACCGGTCCAGGTGTTCATCACAGCCTCTTTCGTGTAATACGGAGAGACGAAAGAGATTGAGTCCATCCCTAGTTGTCTGGTAGCTGCCAGCACATGGGAGCATGGAAGGTGAAGCAATTTCGGTTTGTTGCATGTGCACTCGCACGATGGCCATTCTTCATTTCCAATTCTCACCTCATGTGTTCTCACCGCATTCACACAACCAAACTTGTCGGTTGGTAAGCGCACCTCGAACCTCCTTTCCTGATTACCGATGGCCAGAACAGTGTGTGACATACCCTTCTTCATCTTCACATCCATATATTCCATAATGGCCTGACAGTACGGAGTGTTTGGATTTTGCAGCATATGACTCACAGCCAACTGTCGTCTCTCTTTGAAATAATTCATAGTGCCATATAAAATACCCTCCACAAGGGCTGTCAAAGGCAATGCCCTATTTCCCCTAAGCACGAAGTTGTATGATTCAGCTAGGTTGGTAGTCATCACACCATACCTAGCTCCATGTGTGTCATGCAGCAAAGACCACCTTTCTAATGGCTCGTGCTCTATCCACTCTGCAAAATTTTTAATCCGTCGTCCAGGCCTCCTTCTTGTATTTGGTGGGTCAAATCCAGGCAGGTCGCATAGCCCAATAGGATCTGGCTCGGGGGCTACTGGAACCTGTGTACCCTGTGCCACAGCTGCTGCATGAGCTGCTGCTAATGCAGCTCGGGCGGCTAACCTCTGCCGCACATGGTCCTTAGTGAACTCATCCAGCTTGCCGCGGAGAAACGTGTACTTGCATTCTTGATTCTGCTTGCACAACTTCTTGAACAGATTCATAAGACCCTTGTTCCTAAACTGCGAGAAGAAATTGGCCCCAAGGTGGCGCATGCACCACCTACTCTGCATATCCTGCCATGGCGTCTCTTCATCAGGTCCGGCTTCTTTCAGCGTCTTGATAGCCGCAAGTATACCTGCATGCCTGTCATGGAGCACGCACACATTTGGGCGATCTTTCACTATCGATTTTTTTAACTGCCTGAAGAACCATAACCAGCTAGCAGTGTTCTCGCTCTCAACAAATGCAAATGCGAGAGGCACAATTCTATTGTTTCCATCCACTCCAATTGCTGTCAGAATCTGTCCCTTGTACCTCCCAGTCAGAAAAGTTCCATCTACACACATCACCGGACGACAGTGCATGAAAGCCTCGATGCATATGCTGAATGCGAAAAACACCCTGTGCAGAACCCTGACATTAGGGAACTCAGGTATCACAAAGTCTTGTATGTCCACATGGGTGCCCGGATTCCGGTCCTTCAATGTCTGCAGGAGACGGACGACACCGTCATAAGCATCAAAGAAGGTTCCGAATCTGTTCTCCAGTGCCGTCTGTTTAGCCCTCCATGCTTTGCCATATTCAATTTTATAATTATATTGAAGGTGAACTCTTCTCTGGATGGCTTTAACCCCCATCGCTGTATTCTCTACAATCTCCTTGTAGAACAGGAGAGCAAGCAGAGTGGATGTAAGGTTTCGGTGATCCTTCAGCATACTCTTAAGGACACAGTTGTGCGGCACGGTCGCTCACCACCCATGTTGTGTCATACTTCGGACAGTACCCATGCACCCTTGCTGGACATCTAGCATCGCTGCAGACCACTGTCAAGAATTTCTGACTTGAAACGGTGGTTCTGAATACCCTTTGCGTGTTCATTGCCCACTGAGTGATTGCTTCCTGCAGATGTCTCTTGTCAGCATATCTAGCACCAACTGAGATGGTGTTCATGCTGTACTCCCAGGCAGAATCGTGCCGATCATCGACTACCATTGCATCCGACAAATCATGGTTCCAAGAAGAGGGGATCGGATCCTCCTCGTCGTTATCATCTGAAGTATCGGATCCACCGGATTCATCTGAGTCAAGCTCATAGTCCACTCCATCCTCGTCTTCCTCGTCCATCATGTTCTGCATCTGGTCTTCTTCTTCATCCTCGCTTTCAAGCTCGACACTACCGTCATGGCCACCTGCTGCATGGCTACTCTGTCCGGATTGGAAACTGCTGCCGCCAGCATCAGAACTTTGACTGCTCTGGCCTGGATGGAACTCACCCCCGCCTTCCTGGGAATTCACAACCTTCGCCTCGGGAAGCATTAAGGCGATCGGGTGAGTTCCCCTGCGCTCGCACGCTTCCAACCAGTGCACCCACTGAGAGGTCCGCTCAATCGGCTTCAACCGCCAGAAAATCTCGGTGCTTGAGCTGCTCCACAAAGCATGCACACCAACAGTGTATGCTTCGGGATTAAGCCCGAAATTCACGGTCAACCACTCCTTCAACTGACTAACTCGCCATGTTTTTGGGTTTGATGCAAATCCTCATACTGAAACTCGCTCAGATCAGCTCCCATCGGAGTTGTTCGGACCGTGCCATGACC
The DNA here is from genome assembly GCA_030979885.1 of Lolium multiflorum. NCBI lineage: Eukaryota > Viridiplantae > Streptophyta > Magnoliopsida > Poales > Poaceae > Lolium > Lolium multiflorum. The sequence goes on from CM061753.1 coordinate 266,058,623, forward strand.
GAAGTAAACAACGAATTTTACTATATCTGACATATCTGCTCACCTATAGAAATTACAGACTCGTCAAAAAAATCTAGCACCTACATTCTAAAATAAATACAAATCTAGCACCTGCAGTCCTAAATAAATACTATCTACACGTACATATTACACTAACTACTGTGCGAAGCTAACGAACGCAACAAGCATTATGATTACACCATGTAATACCAGGAATTAGGGTTTACCCTTGAAGCGTGCCAAACACCTCTGTCAGCAGCTCAGCTCCTCCACCCCGCAGCAGCTCCACCACCACGCAGCAGCAGCACCACCACCAGCTCCACCACCACCACCACCTCCACCACCACCAACACCACCTCCACCACCAACACCACCTCCACCAAAACGCCTCAAAAACTAACCCATCTATAGATCAGGTGATTCTACAGCATTTGGTGGTCAAACTACAACGAATGAGTGGATAAATCGCTTAGAAATGAGAGAAAACCCTGCTGGGCTGAGAGCAAATGAGAGAGAGAGCTGAGATGAACTGAGCGAGCAGCAGGAGGAAGAAGAGAGGCGCGTCGGCCAGCACCAGCGCGCGTCGGCCGATTTAATATGCCCTCGTTTCGGGCGCGGCCACCCCGACTCGGGGTCAAGGGCCCCGAATCCCGCGCCTCGGGATGGAGATTCCCGACACCGCCTGCTCCTGCGCAGGGGACAGGCCGACAACGGCCCGGCGTGGCCGACAGCATCTCTTCGGGCGCACTGACCCCGACATTGGCCATCCCCATCAGATTCCCTCCACTTCGGTTTCAGCGAACCCGATTTTTCAATTTTGGGTTAGTGGACCCCGACGGTGTATTATTTCTGAAATTAGCCAAAAACGACTATTATTTCTGGAATTAATATTAAAAAGTGTATTATTTTAAAAAAATTCGCCAAAAACATGATAAGGAGAGGTTGCTACAGTAGTAAACAACTTCCAAGACTCAACAAAACAAAAAATTGCTGTAGGTAAAACATGGGTTGTCTCCCATAAGCGCTTTTCTTTAACGCCTTTCGCTAGGCGAGAAGTGCAAATCAAGTAACATCGAGAGATGAAGCATCAACATCATAGCTTGTTCTAATAATAGAATCAAAAGGCAACTTCATTCTCTTTCTAGGGAAGTGTTCCATACCTTTTTGAGAGGAAATTGATATTTAATATTACCTTCCCTCATATCAATAACAGCACCAACGGTTCGAAGAAAAGGTCTTCCCAACACAATAGGACAAGATGCATTGCATTCGATATCCAAGACAACAAAATCAACGGGGACAAGGTTATTGTTAACCGTAATATGCACATTATCAATCCTCCCCAAAGGTTTCTTTTTAACATTATCGGCAAGATTAACATCCAAATAACAATTCTTCAATGGTGGCAAGTCAAGCATATCATAAATCTTTTTAGGCATAACAGAAATACTTGCACCAAGATCACATAAAGCATTACATTCAAAGTCATTGAATTTCATTTTAATGATGGGCTCCCAACCATCTTCTAACTTTCTAGGAATAGAAGTTTCAAGTTTTAGTTTCTCTTCTCTAGCTTTTATGAGAGCATTTGTAATATGTTTTGTAAAGGCTAAATTTATAGCACTAGCATTAGGACTTTTAGCAAGTTTTTGTAGGAACTTTATAACTTCAGAGATGTGGCAATCATCAAAATCTAAATCATTATGAGCTACAGCAATGGGATCATTGTTCCCAAGGTTGGAAAAAATTTCAGCAGTTTTATCACAAGCAGTTTAGCAATTTCAGGCAGTTTTGTTCGCTTTGCACTAGGAGTAGTAACATTGCCAACACCAATTATTTTACCATTGATAGTAGGAGGTGCAGCAACATGTGAAGAATTAGCATTACTAGTGGTGGTAATAGTCCAAACTTTAGCTACATTATTCTCTTTAGCTAGTTTTTCATTTTCTTCTCTATCCCACCTAGCACGCAGTTCAGCCATTAATCTTATATTCTCATTAATTCTAACTTGGATGGCATTTGCTGTAGTAGTAATCTTATTATCAATATCATTATTAGGCATAACTTTCAATTTTAAAAGATTAACATCGAGGCAAGTCTATCAACTCTAGAAGCAATAGTATCAATTTTATCAAGCTTTTCCTCAACAGATTTGTTAAAAGCAGTTTGTGTACTAATAAATTCTTTAAGCATAGATTCAAGACCAGAGGGTACATTCCTATTATTGTTGTAAGAATTCCCATAAGAATTACCATAACCATTACAATTAGCAGAAGGATATGGCCTATAGTTATTACGAGTTGTTCCTATAAGCATTGTTGTTGAAATTATTATTTTTAATGAAATTCACATCAACATTTTCTTCTTGAGCAACCAATGAAGCTAAAGGAACATTATTTGGATCTACATTAGATCTACCATTCACAAGCATAGACATAATCACATCAATCTTATCATTCAAGGAAGAGGTTTCTTCAACAGAATTTACCTTCTTACCTTGTGGAGCTCTTTCCGTGTGCCATTCAGAGTAATTTATCATCATATCATCAAGAAGTTTTGTAGCCGCCCCCAATGTGATGGACATAAAGGTACCTCCAGCAGCTGAATCCAATAAATTCCGAAGAAAAATTTAGTCCATAGAAGGTTTGGATGATCATCCAAGTAGTCAGTCCATGGGTTGGGCAATTCTTTACCAAAGTTTTCATTCTCTCCCATGCTTGAGCAACATGTTCAGTATCTAATTGTTTAAAATTCATTATGCTACTTCTCAAAGATATAATTTTAGCGGGAGGATAATATCTACCAATAAAAGCATCCTTGCATTTAGTCCATGAATCAATACTATTCTTAGGCAAAGATAGCAACCAATCTTTAGCTCTTCCTCTTAATGAGAAAGGAAACACTTTCAATTTAATAATATCACCATCTACATCTTTATACTTTTGCATTTCACAAAGTTCAACAAAATTATTGAGATGGGCAGCAGCATCATCGAACTAACACCAGAAAATTGATCTCTCATGACAAGATTTAGTAAAGCAGGTTTAATTTCAAAGAATTCTGCTGTAGTAGCAGGTGGAGCAATAGGTGTGCATAGGAAATCATTATTATTTGCATTTGTGAAGTCACACAACTTAGTATTTTCAGGAGTATTCATTTTAGCAATAGTAAATAAAACAGACTAGATAAAGTAAATGCAAGTAACTAATTTTTTTGTGTTTTTGATATAGAGAGCAAGACAGTAAATAAAGTAAAACTAGCAACTAATTTTTTTTTTTTGTGTTTTGTTTAGGTGCAGCAAACAAAGTAGTAAATAAAATAAAGCAAGACAAAAACAAAGTAAAGAGATTGAGAAGTGGAGACTCCCCTTGCAGCGTGTCTTGATCTCCGCAACGGCGCCAGAAAAGAGCTTGATGGCGTGTAACTCACACGTTCGTTGGGAACCCCAAGAGGAAGGTATGATGCGCATGCAAGTTTTCCTCAGAAAGAAACCAAGGTTTAATCGAACAGGGGAGCCAAGAAGCACGTTGAAGGTTGATGGTCGCGAAATGTGATGCGGCGCAACACCAGGGATTCCGCCAACGCGGAACCTGCACAACACAACCCAAGTACTTTGTCCCAACGAAACAGTGAGGTTGTCAATCTCACCGGCTTGCTGTAACAAAGGATTAAGCGTATCGAGTGGAAGATGTTTGCAAAGAAAACAGTAAAACAAGTAGATTGTATGCTATGTAAAGAATAGGACCGGGGTCCACAGTTCACTAGAGGTGTCTCTCCCATAAGATAAAGCATGTTGGGTGAACAAATTACAGTCGGGCAATTGACAAATAGAGAAAGGCATAACAATGCATATACATGATATGATAAATATAGTGAGATTTAATCCGGGCATTACGACAAAGTACATAGACCGCCATCCAACGCATCTATGCCTAAAAAGTCCACCTTCAGGTTATCATCCGAACCCCATTCGGTATTAAGTTGCTAAGCAACAGACAATTGCATTAAGTATGGTGCGTAATGTAATCAACAACTACATCCTTAGACATAGCATCAATGTTTTATCCCTAGTGGCAACAGCACATCACAACCTTAGAACCTCACACGATCCCAGTGTAAATGAAGGCATGAACCCACTATCGAGCATAAATACCCCCTCTTGGAGTTAAGAGCAAAAACTTGGCAGAGCCTCTACTAATAACGGAGAGCATGCAAGATCATAAACAACACATAAACAATAGATTGATAATCACCATAATCATAGTACTCTCTATCAATCGGATCCCGACAAACACAACATATAGAATTACAGATAGATGATCTTGATCATGTTAGGCAGCTCACAAGATCCAACAATGAAGCACAACAAGGAGAAGACGACCATCTAGCTACTGCTATGGACCCATGGTCCAGGGGAACTACTCACTCATCACTCCGGAGGCGACCATGGCGGTGTAGAGTCCTCGGGAGATGAATCCCTCTCCGGCAGGGTGCCGGAGGCGATCTCCAATCCCCGAGATGGGATTCGCGGGCGCGTCTCGTAAGGTTTTCCGTATCGTGGCTCTCGGGGGTTTCGCGACGGAGGCTTTAAGTAGGCGGAGGGTCAACGCGAGGGGCCACACGAGGGCCCGGGGGCTAGGTCGGCGCGGCCGGGGGCCGCGCCGCCTACCTCGGCCGCCCCCACTTATCTCTTCGGTCTTGGAAGCTTCGTGCAAAATAGGACCCTGGCGAAAGTTTCGTCCAATTCAATATTTCCTTACTAGGATTTCTGAAACCAAAAACAGCAGAAAAAGCAACCGGCTCTTCGGCATCTTGTTAATAGGTTAGTTCCAGAAAATGCATAAATATGACATATAATGTGCATAAAACATGTAGGTATCATCAATAAAGTAGCATGGAACATAAGAAATTATCGATACGTTGGAGACGTATCAGTGGTTTATATGGAGGCGACAAGTTATGCATGTAGCTCCTAATCGAAGGTGGTGAGACAGTGATGTGATGCGAGGCAGTATGGGACGTCTGTCTTCTAGTATCTCCTCTAGTGATGTGTATATAGTTTATTGTGAAAATACAAGATTTGTGATCACACTTAGTCGATGCGCGTATGGGTCGTGTCCTTGCCGATGGTGGTGGACTGAAACTCACCCTTAGGGATGAAAATCCCGAGATCAACCTATAGTTAGACTCGTCAACATCAACGCATGTTTACTCCTTAAAGTCTTATCTTAGGAGTTGTATAATTTACGTTTATTTATGTCTTTTATCATTGGGTTAGTGGTTGTCTATTGGAGTTATTGTCACAAGGTATACGTCATGTAGTTCTCTTTTTGTCAAGCTTATTCGGCTGCTGGATTTTGCATTTTAAATAACAAAATATTTGTGTGCACCACTCGATGTAGAGTCCTTCCCCTTTTCAAAAAAAATGGGAATGCAAGTGAACATTTTTAGTTGCTAATGAGTTCCAAGTGAGATTTTCTCCGGTTGCAAATGGGATGCAACTGGAAAAATGTCCCATTGAATTGCTTCATGATTCATACTAGCCCGAGAGTTGCATATATGACGTTGTAACTAAGATTGGATAAATTCCCATATTTTAGAATTGAGCTAATTCTCAATCGATTGAGAACTAGACGCACCTAAGTTTTACCTGATGTCTCTGAACCGAGGTATCTAAACAAACGATAATGGGGAGAATTCATGTTTGAAGAATCGTGACATTATGAATGTTACCATATAAATTCTACCATCATGAATCTAGGAGACGCTTCTAGTTATAGGATATTATTATGTGTTTGCTGAAATATGCTTGTTGGAACTTATTTGCTAATTTATTTTGGAAAAAAATATTGATGACGGTGGCCAAACAAATAGTTGAAAATTGGTTTGAAGAAGTCAATTATTATAACCCATGTAATTACCAAACCCAACATATATTTCCCACCGGAAAATAGTATACTTTTTGTAAGAAAATAGATAGTTTAAGTTAAGATAGAGTTTATGTATTGAAATTCACCATACTCTTACATATGAAACTCATATCAAATGTATATATTATGTCTTGCGAGAAAACCTGCTTATTGCAGTGAAAGTATAGATCATGTTATGGGTCGTGGTATGCAAAGCATATTCGATTGACTTACAATACTATATTGTAACATCGCATTTCCTCAAAATTAACCTGAAAACAAGTTGTGTTCCCCCCTCCATCAATTAATATATACATTTAACTTTTTGTTTAAACTAAAAGCTGACCTTACACGTCGAATGACATGTTTTATTTACTATTTTGTTAAAATACTTTAGTTTTCTCTGTGGTCTTTAAATAAGAAATAAGTTAGATATGTTTTGGGAATTAATAATTTCTTGTTGTTGTTCTATTACTTCATATAGGCTCCACACATAGTTTCCATGAATTTCACGGTGTGGCTCGAGTGCCGCTTAGTTTTTCTTTTGCGCCGAACATTGTCTTAAGATTTTTGAAAACATAGCATAACTCTGAGAAACATCATTACGAAATACAACATACATTTCGCACTAGAAAATAGTATAAGAATTTTAAGAACATAGATAATTTTATTTATAATATACTTTCTGTATTGAGATTCACCATTTCTCACAAAGGCAACCCATACCAATGGTATGTTCCGTGTCTCGCGAGAAAAATATCCGATCAAAACCTACCATTTAGATAACATTTTATGTACAGTGGGACCCAAAGCATACACAATTGACCTAGGTTTTTACAATATTTGATCCAACCTTTTTCACAATTGCAACACTAAATTTCCTCATAATTGACATGAAAACGAGTCGTTTATGTCCCTCCGTCAATTATTCTATACATTTAACTTTTTGTTCAAACTAAAAGACGACCTTACACGTCGAATGAGAGGTTGTATTTACTATTATTTTTCAGTACTTTTATATTCTCCGCGGTTTTTAAACAAGATATAAGTTAGATACGTTTCTGTGAATTAATAATTTCATGTTTTTGTTATTTATAATTTCATATATGCTCCACACATAGTTCCCACGAATTTCACGGTGGTCCGAGTGCCTCTTAGTTTTTCTTTCGTGTCAAACTCTGTCTTAATATTTTTGAAAACATAGGAAAACTCTATGAAACCTCATTATCAAATTCAGGTCGGAAGCAAAGCAAATTACCCTAGGATGCTTAGCTACACCGTTAATTATATGCTCTACCAAAATTCCTAAACAATCCCTAGCGTATATAAGTTCCATCACAAATATTTAATCCGATGGTTCCGGTGGCGCCACATGCTATCTACGAGACCATCACTCGTATTTCCCCACGTTTGTGCCGCGTGCCCACCGCAACCGCGCTAGAGAAGAGCGTTTACTGACGAGTCGTCGGTCAGGTAGGATCACGTCGCCGTCTTCTTCCTCGGTTCTTCTCTCTCCATCCTATCCGTCTTCCTCCAGACTCTGGGGCTCGGGCAGGGGCAGAACGGTCATCCGGCTCGCCTGGTTCTTCTCTTTTAAAATCAGCGGTGGCCAACGCAGCCCCCCTGTGAGTTGTGCGTCGTGACAGCGGAGAAAAAAGGGTTCTTTCCCCGGCCCCGCGCCCCGCCAGAATCCAACGCGAGACCAAAGCCGCCAAAACGCGAACCACCCTCGTCTTCCATCCGCTGCTCGGCGCCAACTGCCAACGGCACGGCGGTCAGCCCCGCCGACGCCCTGAAAATTAAGGTTTGCCGCTTCGCCTCCGCCGCATTCGTTCGTTCTCTCCGCGTGCATATTGCCTGGTTTTATAGCGGGAAGTTTCTTGGTCGTGTGGGCGTGTGGCGAGCCTGTCGGTCCGGCGCGGCTATTTCTGGGCGATGCCTGGGAATCGCGGGAATTTAGGATCCTTGCGCTCGGCGGAGTCGAGCTCAGGGGAGCCTTGTTCCGCCGCGGGATTTGGGTGTGCCGCTCGCTTGGCGCTTGTTTCTCGGCCTAGTGTCCTCTCCCCACTTTCCTCCACAGTTCGCCGTATTCGTGCGGTTCGCCTTGACTCTCGGCAGCTCCTCCTGAGCTCCTCTCGCCACTTTCCATGGCGTCTCCGCACTGTGCTAGCTTTTCCCTCCGTTGCTGCTAAGATTAAACACGTTTCGTTTCTTTTCATTACCATGCTGTTTCCGTTGATGCTGATGTTTTTCTCGTGCGAAATTCAGGTTGGGATCATTGATTCACGCGCCATATAATCCGGGGCTGAATTCTAGTCCGTGCCCCGTGCTCTGCTTCCCATGGCCGGGTCCATCGCGGCCTCGGCCTTCTTCCCAGGGCCGCCAGCGCCGCCCGCCGCGCCAAAGACCACCCTCGGCGAGCGCCCGGACAGCCTGGACGTCCGCGGCGTCGCCGCGAAGCCAGCCACGTCGTCCTCCGCCGTGCGAGCCGCCAGGACGCGCGCCCACGCCGCGGTCCCCAAGGTGAACGGCGGCAAGTCCGCGCTGGAGCACGAGCCCGCCGCTTCCTCCTCCTCCTCATCGGCGGCAGCGCCCAAGACGTTCTACAACCAGCTGCCCGACTGGAGCATGCTCCTGGCCGCCATCACCACCATCTTCCTCGCCGCCGAGAAGCAGTGGACGCTCATCGACTGGAAGCCCAAGCGGCCCGACATGCTCGTCGACACCTTCGGCTTCGGCAGGATCATCCACGACGGATTCATGTTCAGGCAGAACTTCTCCATCCGGTCATACGAGATTGGGGCCGACAGGACGGCCTCCATCGAGACGCTCATGAACCACCTGCAGGTGAGCTAGCTGCCCGCTGCTCAACTTTCTTTCAGGCAACTACTGTACGAGATTGTTCTGTTCGGGTAGTGGACCACTCTTGACAGTTTTTCTTTCTTTTTTGGTTTTGTTTCAGGAAACTGCACTCAATCATGTGAAGGGCGCCGGGTTGTTAGGAGATGGATTTGGTTCAACGCCGGAGATGAGTAAACGGAACTTGTTCTGGGTTGTCAGTCAAATGCAGGCCATCGTCGAGCGTTATCCGTGCTGGTATATTTCGCACACTTGCATTTTCTTTCTTTTTGTTCTGCTGTATAACTTGAGCTTGAATATCAGTATGTTGCTGCTTTTCACATTGTGTGTTTACTCTTCCGTACAAACCAACAGTTTTTGGGTACGTAAGGATCCCTTACAAAAAAAAGTTTTCGATATGTATGTATAGTTCATTCCAGCTAGTTCTCTGTTCTTTTGTACAATGGTGCTAGTATATTGCTGCAGTACTTAGTAAAGAGCGTATGCTCTACAACATTCTTGGAACAGTCAGTTCAGTTAAGGGGAGTTTTCGAGTTGTTTAACAAATAAATGTGAAAGTGATGCTCCATAATAGTCTGCTTTATCTCAACAATTATTAGGTCAGCAATTGCCATCCGTCACTGTGTGTGCAGGTAGCAGGCTTTCAGTAACCGATGCAGAGACGCCTTCTTTGATTCTCTTAATGTCATGTGTTGCATTTACTGACAGAGTTTAAAAGGGTTTAAATCAGTTAGCTGAAAGTTGCGTGTTGCATAAAGGGGCTGCTTTTCTGTTGTTTAAATCTGGTTTTCGTTGTTCTGCAGGGGTGACACTGTCGAGGTGAATACTTGGGTTGGTCCTCATGGTAAAAACGGAATGCGTCGAGATTGGCATATACGCGATTCTTTGACGGGCCATACAGTGATGAAGGCTACAAGGTTCAAATTTTAATCACTCTCATAGACAGCACCAATCACGCATCCTTCTAGTATTAGCTAATGATGGGTTGATTTGTTTTTCTTGTGCTCCATGTTCACAACATCGCAATTTCAACAATTCTAATTTTATTTAAACTTGCAGTAAATGGGTTATGATGAACAAGCTTACTAGAAAGCTTGCGAGAATTCCTGATGAAGTGCGGACTGAGATAGAGCCATACTTCTTTGAGCATGCTGCTATTGAAGATGAAGATAACCGAAAACTTCCTAAATTGCCAGAACATGATCGTGCTACCTCAGCCAAATATGTCCGGACAGGCCTGACTGTAAGTTGTCCATGCTCATACAAGATTGCAAGTCTATTCTACATGGCTAACTGTCTTACATTATTTGCTTTTTTTGTCATATGTAATGCAGCCTCGGTGGGCTGACCTTGATATCAATCAGCATGTCAATAATGTTAAATATATTGGCTGGATACTTGAGGTAAAAGACAAAGTTCCCTTTTTTGTGCATCTTTATTGATCGTTGAGACTCAATTTTTTTTACTTCCAGAAGCTTTAGGAGCAAACTTAAAAGGCACTAGACTTTAGGAGCCAACTGTTTCAAGAAGTTAAAAAGCACTAGAACTCTAGGCACTTGAGGGGCTCAAAGTCATGCCTTTTAACCATGGTTAGACTTTACTGTACCAAAATATGAGATAACACCTGGCCAAATATCCCAAAAACTAGCGTGCCTACGCTACTAAAAGCTTGTACACCTACAAATTCCTGATGTAAGCAAATAATATTAGTCAACACTCCTGCCTTTCAAAGTATAAGTTGCAAGTTGTCTGTCTTGCACAACTTGGACAAGAAATGTATTTTCTGGCAAATTTAACTATGTTAGGTTGGTCACCTAGTTACCTAACCATGTTGCTCAGTTGTATCACTTTCCTAAAAGATCCTTACTTGAATTCTTATATGCTACTTGTCTGTATGTCATTCGTTCTTTTTTTTTAGATCAAAGAACTAGTGCATAAACATAATGGTTAAGTGTCTGATTGATAATATGCCATGTGTCATGTGAATGCCAATTTCAGAAAAAAACAGAGTAATTAATTGTTAAATGGCCTGCAACCCCAGGCAGTGAATCAAAAAATAGCCAAAAATAAATAAGGAGAATTGACATTTAGTCAGTATAAGAAAATATTGCTACATGTGCAGAATTTGCATGTTAACCCAATTTCTTTTTCCTCTTAGAGTGCGCCAATGTCCATTTTGGAGAATCATGAACTGGCGGGCATGGTCCTGGATTACAAAAGGGAGTGTGGCCGAGACAATGTACTGGAGTCGCACACTACCGTGTACACAGATTGCACCAACGAGTCCGGAGAAACAACTTTGCACTGTGAGCATCTGCTGAGACTGGAATCAGGACCTATCATAGTGAAGGCCCGGACAACGTGGAAGCCCAAGGGAACCAAGTGCCAGGAAACGTTGGCTTTATCATGGTGATTTTCGGCAGGGAACAATTTGGTAAAGCCGCGAACGACTACTCTTGTTTTCTACTGGAAAGCACACATATACATGGATTATAGATTTATAATCCCAATAGGCCGTGACAATGGGATACCAAAGTTATTTAGAAAGAAAATGTGTGAGAAGGGTGGAGATTATAAGAGGAGGACAAGGAAGTGATGAAGCACAGTACAGAAGACGAAGAAGGCCTCTTGTGCATGCTTTGTCGTTACAGTTTTCTTTTCTTTTTTTTTGAAAAACAGTTTTCTTTTCTTTTCTTTGTGAAGATCTTGAGCTGCAGGAATGGGTGTTGTAAACTTGTAATTACTGAGATTGTAGCGACTGTTGTGTGATGGGAAGTGAATGCTTCTCACACTCCTATGTAGGGCTGTGTCTATATATAATAGGAGCCCTTGAAAGCAGTTTGTTGTAGGGAAACTTTAAGTTCATACAGATTATATTGATTTATTGTAAATTCGAGGTATCTTGAGTACTTTCTCCTGGTTGTTGCCAAAGCGTGTTGAAACTTCAGATCTGGGCCTTGAGCTGTCCAGTGTTGCTAAATGGTGCAGTTGCTAAATGCTTTAAAAGTTGCTATGACTAGCTTAGTTGGAGTAGCTAGGCAGCTTGACGTGAGCACTGACGGGTGAATAGGTTCAATTTGTTTTAGTATCGGGTTGACCCAACAAATCTGAAAAACAATTTCAATGATAGAACTTACAAATTTAGTTTATTTCTAGATGTCATGTCACCTGTGTGTTTCTGGCAATATTCCATGATCTGTTGCTTCTTAAGATGCAGTTTCTGTGAAAAGATGTTGGCACTCTTTCCATTTGCGTGTGCAAGAATGCAGAGGACATGATCAACTTTTTTGGTACTCCATGAATGGATCAGTAGATATGGAATATTTTTTCTTGCTCACCAACTTTTTGTAAACGTGGCTTCTTTTGCAATTTTCAGCTGTATTATAGTATTTTGTGTGAAACACTTGTAAAGCAAGTAGTATATCTCTGTTGACCTGCACAAGTGTGATTTGGGACGTACAGCTAGGTGACTTCGAGATTGAGTCGTGTTGTTATTGGTGGTTCGAGTTTGGTTGCCTAAGTTAATGTGGACAAACTAGGATTGGTTGCGTGGAATTAATAGCGGATAAGGGTCAGTTCTCTTTGATTGGCCGATTGATAATAAAATCGAATGGTACCGTATGATGAACAACTTTATGGTGGAAAATGTTAGATGTATATATCTATATATTATAGTTTCCCCATATGTTAGGAGGCTTCCTGCATATTTCCACCTGTACATGTACTATATATTGTGGCCTTTGGCCCCCTGATAATACAACAAGCATATTGCCATAACATGGTATCAGAGCAAATATTGATCCTCTAGTCCCCCGGCTGACGTTTGCTTGTTCAACTTCCGTCCGTCGTCCGATTCCTTTGTCTTGCGCCCGGCCTCGCCGCCTGAATCCTCGTGCGCGTGGCGTCTGATTCCGCCCGGCCGATTCCACCGCCGCCGACTTGCTGGCGCCGTCCGCCCGACCGATTCCGTCCTTGCTGGTTGGCCGATTCCGTCCGGCCGATCCCCTGTCCAATCTCTGCTCCCGCCTGGTTCCTGGCTGCCGGCCCATCCCCTGATTCCCTGGTAGATCGTGCTGCTCTTGCTCCCTGATCGTGAGGTGAAATAATCCCCTGATTCCCTGGTAGAAAATCGTGCTGCTCTTGCTCCCTGATCGTGAGGTGAAATCGATCTTCTCTGCTCCCGCCCCCTGGTCCCTGGTCGATCTCTTCTTCCGATCGGCCCAAGCGTGGCCGTGCTGTTGACTTTCAGCTGAAAAAAAAGCAAAAAAAAAAAAAGCAAAAAAAAAAGCAAAAAAAAGAGCTATGTCTTCCGCTGATCCCGCCCCTTCTTTGGGCCCACCTTCGGTACTCGGTATTTGTCCGCTGTCTCCGTGTATGACGGCTAGTCATTCTTCGTCGCCGTTTGCGGCCTCTTCCCGCGGCTCTGCGCACTCCGTCTCGTCGCTTCACCGACTTTTGCGGCCTCTTCATGCGGCTCTGCCCGCGCTTCGCCGACTTTGTCTCCCTCGACCTGCCGTTCTACATCGACTTTTGCGGCCTCTTCACGCGGCTATGCCCGTGCTTCGCCGACTTCGTCTACGTCGGCCCGCCGCTCTACATCGACTTTTGCGGCCTCTTCCTGCGGTTATGGCCGCGCTTCGTCGACTTCGTCTGCGTCGGCTCGCCGCTCTACACCGACTTTCGCGGCCTCTTCACGTGGTTATGACCGCGCTTTGCCGAATCTGTCTTCATCGGCATGTTGCTCTCCGCCGCCCCCTTTGGTGGCCTCTGTGCGTGTGGCTGATAGCTCCTCGTCGGCACCGATTGTACGTCGACCTCTCCGTCGCGCCCCTCTCTGCATGAGACGCGCAGCTTCACCGCTTGCGATGCTTGGGATTCCGGTTTCTGCAGCCCGCGGTCCGAGTCTCCGCCCTCGTCCTTATTGCCCTCTTTGTGGCAAGGTTGGCCACACTTCCTCCACCGTTGGACGCGGGATCCCAGTTTACGTCGGCAGTTCCAGGATCGTCATCGGCGCTCTTCAGGATCTTCTGCAGTTGCACTCTCTGATCAGGACATTCTCAGGGGTCTTCGTGGTCTGCTCGCTACTACAGACTCTTCCTCGCCGGGTGATACCTCTCCAACGTATCGATAATTTCTTATGTTCCATGCTACTTTATTGATGATACCTACATGTTTTATTCACATTATATGTCGTATTTACGCATTTTCTGGAACTAACCTATTAACAAGATGCCGAAGAGCCATCTTGTTTTCTGCTTTTTGGTTTCAGAAATCCTAGTAAGGAAATATTCTCGGAATTGGACGAAATCACGCCCGGGGTCCTATTTTTGCACGGAGCTTCCAAAAGACCGAAGAGGGAAGGAAGTGGGGCCACGGGGCGCCGTCACCATAGGGCGGCGCGGCCGGCCCTGGCCGCGCCGACCTATGGTGTGGGGCCCTCGTGTGGCCCCCCGTTGCCCTTTCGCCTACTTAAAGCCTCGTCGCGAAAACCCCGTCTGAGGCCACGATACGGAAAACCTTCCGGAGACGCCGCCGCCGCGAATCCCATCTCGGGGGATTCGGAGATCGCCTCCGGCACCTGCCGGAGGTCATCTCCCGGAGGACTCTTCATCGCCATGATCGCCTCGGGAGTGATGAGTGAGTAGTTCACCCTGGACTATGGGTCCATAGCAGTAGCTAGATGGTCGTCTTCTCCTTATGTGCTTCATTGTTGGATCTTGTGAGCTGCCTAACATGATCAAGATCATCTATCGTAATACTATATGTTGTGTTTGTCGGGATCCGATGGATAGAGAATACTATGTTATGATGATTATCAATCTATTGTTTATGTGTTGTTTATGATCTTGCATGCTCTCCGTTAATAGTAGAGGCTCGCCAAGTTTGTACTCTTAACTCCAAGAGGGAGTATTTATGCTCGATAGTGGGTTCATGCCTTCATTGACACCTGGGCAGTGAGAAAGTTCTAAGGTTGTGATGTCTTGCCACTAGGGATAAAACATTGATTCTATGTCTAAGGATGTAGTTGTCGATTACATTACGCACCATACTTAATGCAATTGTCTGTTGCTTAGCAACTTAATGAATGGGGTTCGGATGATAACTGAAGGTGGACTTTTTAGGCATAGATGCAGTTGGATGGCGGTCTATGTACTTTGTCGTAATGCCGGATTAAATCTCACTATATTTATCATATCATGTACATGCATTGTTATGCCCTTCTCTATTTGTCAATGCCCGACTGTAATTTGTTCACCCAACATGCTTTATCTTATGGGAGAGATACCTCTAGTGAACTGTGGACCCGGTCCTATTCTTTACATAGCATACAATCTGCAATTGTTTTTTACTGTTTTCTTGCAAACAATCATCTTCCACTCGATACGCTTAATCCTTTGTTACAGCAAGCCGGTGAGATTGAACAACCTGTTTCGTTGGGGCAAAGTACTTTGGTTTTGTTGTGCATTCCACGTTGGCGTCGGAATCCCTGTTGTTGCGCCGCATCACATTCGCCACCATCAACCTTCAACGTGCTTCTTGGCTCCTCCTGGTTCGATTAAACCTTGGTTTCTTTCGAGGGAAAACTTGCCACTGTGCGCATCATACCTTCCTCTTGGGTTCCCAACGGACGTGTATATTTACGCGCATCAAGCGTTTCTGGCGCCGTTGCGGGGAGATGAAGACACGCTGCAAGGGAGTCTCCACTTCTCAATCTCTTTACTTTGTTTTTGTCTTGCTTTATTTTATTTACTACTTTGTTTGCTGCACCTAAACAAAACACAAAAAAATTAGTTGCTAGTTTTACTTTATTTACTGTCTTGCTCTCTATATCAGAAACACACAAAAATTAGTTACTTTCATTTAGTTTACTTTTGTTATCATGTCTAGTCATGTACTTGCTTTTATTTTCACTAGTTAGGCATAATGGAAAACAACAAAAAAATTAGAGATCTTTATAGTATTTATCTTGAGTTAGGACATGATGTGTTTGAAGAGAAAATTAAAAAACCCATGGGACTTTGTTTGCAAAATAGTTGTAGCAATGTTATTAGCATGAACTCTTTGAACACCATTATTGCTAAAGCTATGGAAGAATTTAAACTTGGGGAAGCTGATTGTGATATTTTTAGTCCCCCAAGCATGGAGGAGAAAATTTACTTGGATGATACTTTACCTCCTATATATGATGTTTGCAATGATGAATATGATATTTTCAGTCCAACTACTATTGAGGAGAAAGTTAATTATGATTACAATATGCCTCCTATATATGATGATTATGGTGATGAGAATAATAACGATAGCTACTTTATTGAATTTGCTCCCACAACAACTAATAAAATTGATTATGCTTATGTGGATAGTACTAATTTTATGCATGTGGCTCATGACAAGAATGTTTCATGTGATAGTTATATTGTTGAGTTTGTTCATGATGCTACTGAAAGTTATTATGAGAGAGGGAAACATGGTTATATGCATCTTAATAATATTAAGTTTCCCTCTTTATGTTGAGAATCTTGAAATTGTGCTTGTGTTGCTTTTCTATGCTTGCCACTTTGTTCTTCAAGAATCTATTTGTGTACAAGATTCCTTTTCATAGGAAGTGGGTTAGGCTTAAATGTGCTTTGAAATTGCTTCTTGATGTTCTTTTGCTTCGACTCTCATCCTTATGAGAGCATCATCATTAAAACTGCTGAGCCCATCTTAATGGCTATAAAGAAAGAACTTCTTGGGAGATAACCCATGTGTTTATTTTACTACAGCAATCTTTGTTTTATTTGAGTCTTGGAAGTTGTTTACTACTGTAGCAACCTCTCCTTATCATGTTTTTGTGCCAAGTAAAGTTTCTATGTCAAAGTTGATATTATATTTGGGATCGCTGCGCAGAAACAGCATTGCTGTCTGTCACGAATCTGGGCACAGGCTCTGTAGAAAATTCGAAAAAATCTGCCAATTTACGAGCGTGATCCTCAGATATGTACGCAACTTTCATTAGTTTTGAGTTTTTCCATTTGAGCAAGTCTGGTGCCATCTTAAAATTCGTCTTTACGTACTGTTTTGTTTTTGACAGATTCTGCCTTTTATTTCGCATTGCCTCTTTTGCTATGTTGGATTCATTTCTTTGATCCATTAATGTCCAGTAGCTTTATGCAATGTCCAGAAGTGTAAAGAATGTTTGTGTCACCTCTGAATGTGTGAATTATTAATTGTGCACTAACCCTCTAATGAGTTTGCTTGAAGTTTGGTGTGAAGGAAGTTTTCAAGGGTAAAGAGAGGAGTATGATATACTATGATCAAGAGGAGTGAAAGCTCTAAGCTTGGGGATGCCCCCGTGGTTCATCCCTGCATATTTTAAGAAGACTCAAGCGTCTAAGCTTGGGGATGCCCAAGGCATCCCCTTCTTCATCGACAACATCATCAGGTTCCTCCCCTGAAACTATATTTTTATTCAGTCACATCTTGTGTTCTTTACTTGGAGCGTCGGTTTTTTGTTTTTGTTTTTGTTTGAATAAAATGGATCCTAGCATTCACTTTGTGGGAGAGAGACACGCTCGCTGTTGCATATGGACAAATATGTCCTTAGGCTTTACTCATAATGTTCAAGGCGAAGTTTCTTCTTCGTTAAATTGTTATATGGTTGGAATTGGAAAATGCTACATGTAGTAATTCTAAAATGTCTTGGATAATGTGATACTTGGCAATTGTTGTGCTCATGTTTAAGCTCTGCATCATATGCTTTGCACCCATTAATGAAGAAATACATAGAGCTTGCTAAAATCTGATTTGCATATTTGGTCTCTCTAAGGTCTAGATAATATCTAGTATTGAGTTTTGAACAACAAGGAAGACGGTGTAGAGTCTTATAATGTTTACAATATGTCTTTTATGTGAGTTTTGCTGCACCGTTTCATCCTTGAGTTTGCTTCAAATAACCTTGCTAGCCTAAACCTTGTATCGAGAGGGAATACTTCTCATGCATCCAAAATCCTTGAGCCAACTACTATGCCATTTGTGTCCACCATACCTACCTACTACATGGTATTTCTCCGCCATTCAAAGTAAATTGCTTGAGTGCTACCTTTAAAATTCCATCATTCACCTTTGCAATATATAGCTCATGGGACAAAATAGCCTTAAAAACTATCGTAGTATTGAATATGTACTTATGCACTTTATCTTTTATTAAGTTGCTTGTTGTGCGATAACCATGCTTCTGGGAACGCCATCAACTATTGTTGAATATCATGTGAGTTGCTATGCATGTCCGTCTTGTCTGAAGGATCTATCACCTTAGTGGTTGGAGCATGCAAAATTGTTAGAGAAGAACATTGGGCCGCTAACTAAAGCCATGAATCATGGTTGAAGTTTCAGTTTTGGACATATATCCTCAATCTCATATGAGAATAATAATTGTTGATACATGCTATGCATTTAAGAGGAGTCCATTATCTGTTGTCCATGTTGTCCCATTATGGATGTCTAAGTTGAGAATAATCAAAGCGAAATCCAAAATGCGAGCATTCTCCTTAGACCTTTGTACAGGCGGCATGGAGGTACCCCTTTGTGACACTTGGTTGAAACATGGCATGCAAAGATCCGGTAGTCCAAGCTAAGTAGGACGAGTGCGGGCACTATTAGTATACTATGCATGAGGCTTGCAACTTGTAGATATAATTTACATAACTCATATGCTTTATTACCGTTGACAAAATTGTTTCATGTTTTCAAAATAAAAGCTCTAGCACAAATACAATCAATGCTTTCCTCTTTGAAGGACCATTCTTTTACTTTTATTGTTGAGTCGGTTTACCTATCTCCCTCCACCTAAGAAGCAAACACTTGTGTGAACTGTGCATTGATTCCTACATATTTGCATATTGCACTTGTTATATTACTTTATGTTGACAATATCCATGAGATATACATGTTATAAGTTGAAAGCAACCGCTGAAACTTAATCTTCCTTTGTGTTGCTTCAACACCTTTACTTTGATTTATTGCTTTATGAGTTAATTCTTATGCAAGACTTATTGATGCTTGTCTTGAAGTACTATTCATGAAAAGTCTTTGCTATATGATTCACTTGTTTACTCATGTCATTACTTTTGTTTTGATCGCTGCATTCATTACATATGTTTACAAATAGTATGATCAAGATTATGATGGCATGTCACTTGATTATCTTTGTTATCGTTTTACTGCTCGGGACGAGAACTAAGGGGATGCTGATACGTCTCCAGCGTATCGATAATTTCTTATGTTCCATGCTACTTTATTGATGATACCATGTTTTATGCACATATATGTATTTACGCATTTTCTGGAACTAACCTATTAACAAGATGCCGAAGAGCCAGTTGCTGTTTCTGCTGTTTTTTAGAAATTAGTAAGGAAATATTCTCGGAATTGGACGAAATCACCGCCCAGGTCCTATTTTTGCACGGAGCTTCAGAAGACCGAAGAGGAAGGAAGTGGGGCCACGGGCGCCGTCACCATAGGGCGGCGCGGCCAGGCCCTGGCCGCGCCGACCTATGGTGTGGGGCCCTCGTGTGGCCCCCCACGTTGCCCTTTCGCCTACTTTAAGCCTCCGTCTGTTCGAGAGCCACGATACGGAAAACCTTCCAGACGCCGCCGCCGCCCATCTCGGGGATTCAGATCGCCTGCACTGCCGGGATTCATCTCCGGAGGACTCTTCATCGCCATGATCGCCTCGGAGTGATGAGTGAGTAGTTCACCCCTGGACTATGGGTCCATAGCGTAGCTAGATGGTCGTCTTCTCCTTATGTGCTTCATTGTTGGATCTTGTGAGCTGCCTAACATGATCAAGATCATCTATATGTAATACTATATGTTGTGTTTGTCGGGATCCGATGGATAGAGAATACTATGTTATGATGATTATCAATCTATTGTTTATGTGTTGTTTATGATCTTGCATGCTCTCCGTTATTAGTAGAGGCTCGGCCAAGTTTGTACTCTTAACTCCAAGAGGGAGTATTTATGCTCGATAGTGGGTTCATGCCTTCATTGACACTGGGACAGTGGAGAAAGTTCTAAGGTTGTGATGTCTTGTTGCCACTAGGGATAAAACATTGATTCTATGTCTAAGGATGTAGTTGTCGATTACATTACGCACCATACTTAATGCAATTGTCTGTTGCTTAGCAACTTAATACGAATGGGGTTCGGATGATAACTGAAGGTGGACTTTTAGGCATAGATGCAGTTGGATGGCGGTCTATGTACTTTGTCGTAATGCCGGATTAAATCTCACTATATTTATCATATCATGTACATGCATTGTTATGCCTTCTCTATTTGTCAATTGCCCGTGTAATTTGTTCACCCGACATGCTTTATCTTATGGGAGAGATACCTCTAGTGAACTGTGGACGGTCCTATTCTTTACATAGCATACAATCTATTGCAATTGTTTTTTTCTTGTTTTCTTGCAAACAATCATCTTCCACTCGATACGCTTAATCCTTTGTTACAGCAAGCCGGTGAGATTGACAACCTCACCGTTCGTTGGGGCAAAGTACTTTGGTTTTGTTGTCAGATTCCACGTTGGCGCGGAATCCTGTTGTTGCGCCGCATCACATTTCGCCACCATCAACCTTCAACGTGCTTCTTGGCTCCTTCGGTTCCTTGGTTTGGTGAGGAAAACTTGCCTGCGCATCATACCTTCCTCTTGGGGTTCCCAACGGCGTGTATATTTACGCGCATCACCGGGCGCTGGTTGTGATTGGCTCTTACGCTGCGCGACCACCGGTTTCTACACAGTCAGTACGTCCCCGTGGTATCTGGATTCCGGAGCTTCCTTTCATATGACCTCTGAGTCTTCTATTCTGTCTGCTCTTCGGTCTCTTATTTCTCCTGTCCGTGTTGTCATGGCTGATGATACCTCTATTCCTGTGTCTAGTAGAGGCATCCTTTCTACTCCCTCTTTCTCTGTCCCTGATGTTTCTCATGTTCCTCGCCTTCAGATGAACCTTTTCTCTAGCTTGACTCACGATTCTGGTTGTCGCGTCATTCTTGGCAGTCTTGTGCGGTTCAGGATCGTCGCACACAGGCCCTGGTTGGGCTGGCCCTCGTAGCCGTAAGTCTCCGGGGCTTTGGGAGTTAGACTGGCTTCGTGTTCCTTCCGCTGCCACCATCTGTGAGTTCTCCTCCGGTTGTTGCCTCTGTCACAGAAGCTCTTTTCAGCAGTGGCATCATCATCTTGGTCACCTTTGTGACTCTCGCCTGTCGTCTTTGGTTCATCATGGCCTTAAGGGGTCTGTCTCTGGAGAGGTGGGTACACCTGCATCAGGTTAGTTAGGCAAACAGATTCAGCTTCCTTATCCTACTAGTGTGTCTCTCGGCGACCGTTCGATTTAGTCCATTCAGATGTTTGGAGTCCGGCTCCCCGCTTGAGGGGCCATCGATACTATATCTTATTCATTGATGATTTTTCACGGTACACCTGGGTGTTTTCATGCACTCTCGCAGTGAGGTGCTCTCTATTTATCTGCGTTTTGCCATGGTCCGCACTCAGTATTCCTCACCCATTCGCGTGTTCCGTGCTGATTCTGCTGGTGAGTATATCTCCCAGCACCTTCGTGGTGTCCTTGCTGAGGAGGGCACCCTCGCTCAGTTTTCTTGTCCCGGCGCGCATGCTCAAAATGGCGTCGCCGAGCGTAAGCATCGTCATCTTCTTGAGACCACCCGTGCTATGATGATTGCTTCTTCTCTTCTTTTCTGAGGCTGTTGCTACGTCGGCCCACCTCATTAACATTCAACCTTCCGCTGCTCTACAGGGTGGCATTCCTCTCGAGCGTCTCTCTGGTGTTTCTCCAGACTACTCGACTCTCCGTTCATTTGGTTGCGTCTGCTATGTCCTTCTGCCTCCTCGTGAACGCACCAAACTAACCGCACAGTCTGTTGAGTGTGTTTTTCTCGGATACAGTGATGAGCATAAGGGCTATCGCTGTTGGGACCCCGTTGGTCGTCGGATGCGCATCTCTCGTGACGTCACGTTTGATGAGACGCGTCCCTTCTATCTCGCCCCACCTCGGGTACTTACCCGGTGGATGATATCTCTTTTCTTCTTTCCGATCCCTTGTTCCTCCTCCCCTTCCTCCTACTTCGATGCGCCCCCTCGGCGCCATCCTCTCGTTCGTCTAGTCCACCTAGTACTCCTCGTTCTCCGGCTTCGGCTCCTTCCGATGTTGTCCCTTCTTCCTCTTCTTCGATGACTTGTCTTCTGCAGATGAGCTTCCCACAGTGCGTCGCGTCGTGCTCCGGCTCGTTACTCTCCTAGTCGTATGGTCTCTGTCGTTTCCGAGCCGACTTCTTGTCGGGATGAGCGTCATCCGAATGGCAGCTTGCCATGGCTGAGAGATCGCTGCGCTTGAGCGCACTGGCTTGTCTTGTTTCTCCCCTTCTAGTGTTCGTCCTATCACGTGTAAGTGGGTCTATAAAATTAAGACTCGCTCTGATGGATCTCTTGAGCTATAAAGCGCGTCTTGTGGCTCGTGGCTTTCAGCAGGAGCACGGGCGTGACTATGATGAGACTTTTGCCTGTGGCTCATATGACTCTGTGCGTACCCTTCTTGCTGTTGCTTGTGGTCTGGTCTTCTCCCACTGATGTTCAGAATGCTTTTCTTAATGGCGAGTTGAGTGAGGAGGTTTACATGCAGCCTCCTCCTGGGTATTCTGTTCCCGATGGGATGGTTTGTCGTCTTCGACGTTCTCTCTATGGTCTCAAACAGGCCCCTCGTGCCTGGTTTGAGCGCTTCGCCTCTGTGGTGACTGCTGCTGGTTTCTCTCCTAGTCTTCATGATCCAGCACTTTTCGTTCACACTTCTCCTCGTGGACGTACTCTTCTTCTTCTTTATGTTGATGATATGATCATTACTGGTGATGATCCTGAGTATATTGCCTTCGTCAAGGCTCGTCTTCGTCGTTTCTTATGGTGATCTTGGTCCTCTTCGATATTTTCTTGGCATTGAGGTTTCCTCCACTTCTGATGGCTTTTCTATCTCTCAGGAAAAGTACATTCAGGATCTTCTTGCTCGTGCTGCTCTTGGGGATGAGCGCACGTCGATACTCCTATGGAGCTTAATGTTAAGCTTCGTCCTACTGAATCCTTCTGATCCCACCCGTTATCGCCATCTTATTGGGAGTCTTGTTTATCTTCCTGTCACTCGTCCGATATTTCTTATCCTGTTCATATTCTGAGTCAGTTTGTCTCAGCTCCTACCACTGTTCACTATAGTCATCTCCTCCGTGTTCTACGTTACCTTCGTGGCACGATCACTCGTCGCCTTTTCTTTCCCCGTTCCAGCTCTCTCCAGCTCCAGTGCTATTCGGATGCTACGTGGGCGAGTGATCCTACGGATCGTCGTTCACTTTCTTACTGTGTGTTTCTTGGTGGTTCGCTTGTTGCTTGGAAGACGAAGAAACAGGTCGCAGTTTCCCGTTCGAGTGTTGAGGCTGAGTTGCGGGCTATGGCTTTGTTGATTGCTGAGGTGACTTGGTTACGGTGGTTGCTTGCAGATTTTGGGATCTCTGTTACGACACCCACTCCACTTTTATGCTGACACAGTGCTATCATGTTGCACGTGATCCGGTCAAGCATGAGCTGACCAAGCATAGTGGTGTTGATGCTTTTTACACACGTGCTCGGGTGCAGGATGATGTTGTTGCGGTTCATTATGTGCCTTGATTTGCAGTTGGCGGATTTCTTTACGAAGGCACAGACTCGAGCGCAGCATGATTTCTTACTCTCCAAACTCAGTGTTGTGGATCCACCATGAGTTTGAGGGGGGGTGTTAGATGTATATATCTATATATTGTAGTTTCCCCATATGTTAGGGGGCTTCCTGCATATTTCCACCTGTACATGTACTATATATTGTGGCCTTTAGCCCCTTGATAATACAACAAGCATATTGCCATAACAGAAAAGAGTATGGCATTGCCTCTTTCCGGGCGATTGGTCATTGCGCTGCGGAGTAATCTAATTGCTGATGAGTAATCAGGTGGCTTTGCTGGGGACTGGGGATATGCAATGCAACACTAGTGTGGTTTTCCTCTGAAAACTATAGGGGTATTCCTGCTACTGAAACTGCCCCTAGGCACAGTTTCCAGACATGGGTGTGACGATCCAAGATGTTTGGGAGTATGTAGTAGATCGAGTTGCCAAGTGCATTCTACGATCGCAGATAGTAGAAGAGGTTATAGACGTGATTTGCCGATCAGGTTCTATGCTTGAGATTTTTTTTTCGGAAAAGGGGTGAACCCGGCCTCAGCATCGATTGATTCAGTGAACCTGGCCGCTGAAGAAATGCCAGGCCCCGTGGTTGAGGCCTCCCGCTGACCTCTCGAGTCCCTCCAGCGGCCGCCGTTCGCCGTCGATCTCTGCTGGAGGCCACGCCGCCCCACCATTGTCTACAGAGTCCTGACTCGTCGCTCGTGCTCGGTCGGCCGCGAGAGGTTATGCAGCGAGTCGCGCCCAGTCATCTCAACGACCCAGGCCAGGCCCACGAGGACGGACAGCCCAACAGCCACTCTTTCTCACAACTGCTCTTTCTAGATTGTCGTCGGATTGCCGTCCATCCATGTTTTAATCAAGAGCAGCTATTTCTCTATTTCGCGGGAGATTGACATGCGAAGATTGGCGTTTGGGAACGTTAGCTTTAGCCACAATAGTAGATGTTTAAATACTCATGCTCATAACTTAGCTCGGTCCTTTGTGTATTTAAAACATGGATGCCGTTTGTGGCTGCTGGAATCACCTCTGGAGATTGAGTAATAAAAGGTATCAGGAACCCTAAAAAAACTGATCTTTCTAGATGCATATGCACGCATATAGTTCAAAAAAATTGTGTATGTTGTGTATGTGAGTCTGTAATGATTATTTGGCAAACATAAAGCGGTGTTAATATTGTTCAATGAAAACATTTTCTTTATAAATGGATGAAAAGTTTATGTTTCGTTTTTAACCCTAGCCACGACCTCTTTGTCTGGCATGGTGCCCCAAGCCGCTGAGCTGGCAGCGTGGTACGCCCAAGCTACGTGCTTACCGCACCAAGCCATGTGCTAAGTACATAAGCGCTCTGCCACCGTTTGGTTAATCAATATTTTTTTAGTATCAACCGAGATTAAGAAACTCTCAAGAAAATACTGAATTACCAAGACAATAGTTTACGTAACAACATCTCTTTTTGTAATCATAGAGAACTTTATTAATTTTCATTGCTCGGTACAATATCATCAGAAAATCTCAAAAGCATCCGACTATATTACTTGATTAATCAGCCTGATTATTACTATACAATATAGAATCCTACTGTGCTGGAGCGAAGTAATCGAGCCTCCGTGTGTTCGTCCAGGCCTGGTAAAATGCATCCGCTCTGTACATGCCCTCTTTGCCGTCACTGTTCACCGCGTCAAGTCGGAACTTATATCTCATGCCGGACACTATTTGTTGCATGCCGCTGACCACCCTCTTGAGCTGGAGCCCATCATTCGCTTGCTTTGCATGCTCGGCCACCGCCCACCTCGCAATTTCCTGGACGTCAGGGTCGTTGAGGTCTGGAATTTGTTCCCAACCATTAAGAAGTTTTCCTTCAATGGTGGGTGCTGCAATGATGCAAACAAGAACGGCAATAGTGACGAAGAGAATATTGTGTGTCCTCATGGCTGATGGGGGTTTGCCAAATTGCCAAGAGCTTTGCAAGTTTGAAGGCGATGAATTGTGGCGAATGTGGTGCAAATGACAAAGGAAACTGGGACATTTATATAGACACGACATGTAGGAAATAATTTTGATGCATATCCACCCATATGATTCAGTATCAACTGAAATCGAGACATTTATTTGGATATACAGAATTAGGCATGAATTGATTAGGATGCATATTCACCTCATATGTCAGTACCAAATAAAATCGGGTCGTTTATTTGGACCAAAAGAATCAGGGAGGAAATGATTTAGATGCATATTCACCTATATGGGGTACAATATACTGTATAAAACACTAGTACAGATCGGATCTTGTAAGGACCCAGTGTCACATATAAGGTCCTTTCTGTGTGCTGTATAGCCAGACTGCCGAAAATGCGTACAATTTGCCGGGCCGCCAACAGCCCGCTCAGTTAGAAGATAGCACACGGTTACCAGAAAAGAAATCGTATGCGCTATAAGGTGAACGATTTGTCATGAGCAAGTCGTGGGTGTACCATTTACCTTTGCATACTCGTTCTTTCAGTTAAACCATGTGTGATTTTTTCGCGCTTCTTTTGCCTTTCCCGCAAATTTTTCCTTCCATTTAGGTGCCTACCCGCCACAGCCGGCTCATCTATAAATTTGGCGAGGGCCGCCGGTAGCTTATACCTGCAAAAATAGTTGAAAATACTAGAGGAACAATGGGTCACCAAACTCGTAGGTATGTGTCTAGTTACCAAGCAGTGCAGACGCTCAGGGCGAGGATGGAGGCGGCGCTGGCGGCTCCGCTTTCCGCCTCTCCGCCCAGAAGTAACCAAGCAGTGCAGACGCTCAGAGCGAGGATGGTGGCTCCGCTTTCCACCTCTCCGCCTGGCTGTTCATGGGACGTTCTTGTCGTCGTCATGCCTGGTGGAGGCGCACCACCAGTGTCCGACCCTAGTGTCGAGTCGTCGTTGGAGGATGAGTCGCTGGAGGTCTTCGCCGCAGCGTCGAGCCGTGAAGTATGCCATGTGCGTCCCGTGGATGTCTATGAGGCTCTGCTCGACGAGTGCTTCCAGGCATACATGCTATACCGTGCGGGAAAAAACGCACATCTAGGAAGGGCGCATCTGGCTCTGTTGCGGCCTCGGGCTCCGACACAGGCGCCCGTGCCGACGATGATATTTATTTTATTTACTTATTAGATTTTCTGTATATAATATGGGCGGACAATGTTGATCATGATCCCTCCAAATATGAAGTGTATCGTACTTTTGTATGTCATGTGTAACTGAGTTGTTTCATTAATATAGCACCATTTACGATCTTCATCCGTTGACGGTCCGGCAATCAAAAATCGTATGTGAAAGTTTATACCACACACGGTTAGTAAGAACAAATTGTGTGTGCCTAGCCAAGTAGCATAGGGAGAAATTAGACATCACACACAGCTCTATTTAGACAAAACCATGTGTGATGTGCACATCTAGCCTTTAAATAGTGGCCCCCTTCCTTCAGCCTTTTTGTCAGTCATTTCTACCCATTACTTTGGGTCATATGCTTTGGGGCACCATGCCGAATTCCTGCAAGCTGGTACTGTCAGCGGCCATCGCCATGGTCATGGCGCCCGCCAGATCTATCGGCAGTGACGACACGCCGATTCGACCAAGGTACATGTCCGGACTTAATTAGGGATACGCTCTAGTTGGGGATTTGGGTTTCCTAATTCGGCTCGTTTCCATTCTAGCTTCCCCATTGTGACTGCGAGGATCTACATGCTGAGAGAAAGTTATGTGTTGATGGGCTGAACATCGATGTTGAGGTGATGAAGAAAGCAGAGGAAAAAACAAAGATGTTTGAAGAGGAAAATATGAAGATGGAAATACAGTTGAAAGATATTGTCCATAAAGAGAAGATGAAGTTGAAGATTACAAAGATTAAAAAATATGCCTTGGGCATGGAAAATAGGCTTTATTATGTCTTGGATTCTGTTGTAATCCTAATAGATGTTTTGGCTTTCAGGTTTATCTATGTGCAAGTAGTGGATATTTCTGAGTAATCCTGATGGTTAAAAACTCAAAATAATGTAGCAGCAAAAAAATTTGGAAAAAAACTTGGAAATAGTTCACACAAGATTAACATCGAAAAGAACGTGCAAGTGGTGTGTCATTTTGCAGGCCCATTGTGGCCCAATAATTACAAAGCATACAAACTTTCTCCTATAAATAAGGACCGATGACCTTATCCGGTCTCATTTCACTCCATAACCGCCTCCCTCTAGTCGCCGGAAAACTCACATGGTCGCCAAGGTGGAAGCTAGCTTCTGGGTAGAGATTTTTTCCTCGATAGAATGCCAATGACCTACTGCACGGTACGTTGGGCAGGCCTGCCGCCAAAAAAAAAAAATACCGTTCAAGCCTGCTCGTCCTCGCCCTCCTCTGTGGACGAACATGTCCTCGCGCTCCACCTCGGTTGGTTTTGTAAGGTTTACGATCTTAATGTTTGCATATTTATATTTGTAGCATGCTTCTACTATATGAATGGAGCTATCTATAGATTGTAAGCCCTGTTTTTATCACAGATCTACTCTAAGCACAATTGAATTTTCAGGTCAGAGATCTATCACTCTAGGCACTTGCCTGTTTATAGCACAGATCTACTCTAGAATGGATCTTACTGTTTGTTCGATCTTATACTGTGTAAGCTAGGTAGATCTAAAGATAACTACTTGTTGTATCTGTTTGATGTTATTAACTTGAGCTATGTTCTTATAATTTATGTTCTTATAATAGAATGATATTTTGGTGACTCTGCATAAGAATTGGACAACATCGGCTTTGCACAATCACCTATGAGTAGGAAGACAAATCATTTGAAGGTGCATCTATTTAATTTTAACTTGTCTATATGCTTATGTCTAACTCCAATGAGTATTTTTTGCAGTTTGCTGGCCGGTCCTTGTGCCATGAATCTAGTGAAGCGGATCGTGAAAATGCACGTACTGGGTGGTAATGCGGAGTGTGAGTATTGCGCGCAACCTCCTTCCTAGATGGCAGAGGCACAAAAAAATAGAAGGTGACAGCAGAGTCAGGGTGGAGGAGCCGCATCATTGCAAGAGGCACTATTTGTGCAGATATCTCATTCCTATAGATAGAAAATGAATCTATGTTGCGATACATGTATACATGTGCTGCATGAAATGTACAATTAAATAAAAAAAATTTGCAATGTGTTTGCATATAATATTAAGTTATGGTTCACCGTGTACATCTAGGAATTGGTAAAACGTCTGCCACCCTTCCTCAAATCAAACGGCTGGTTCAAACAAACGTGTGCAATCTCCCTTCAACACATACGCCTAAATAAACAACATTGTTTGCAATCTTCTAGTCGGCTGACGGGGTGTGTCCTTTCGCACATGGTTTCTTGAATAGAAATGTTTGCGATATTTCACCATGTCGCACACGGTTTTGAAAACCATGTCCATTGTTGAGGCGGATCACCCACCTTTACGTAGCGACGGTTAGGTTTCCCGTGTGCGACAGCTCATTTCAGCCGTGTGTGATGGCCTAATATGTACTAGTGGCACCCCCGAAAAACTCTGTTAAAATTAACATGGACTATCTAAGCATGGAACAGAGGAATGGTCTCAACTATATGCAGAAATGAGCATGGATGATTTATGGGAGCATTGGTTCTTGTAGTACCTTTTTTCGATAAAGGGAATATATTAATATCAAGAGATACCAATTGCACCCAGCCTCTGCAACAACTCACCACCCTAATGGCACTACGGATGCACACAGCCAAAAAAGGAAAAGAAAACTAAGAAACAAAAGTCCCGCTACAGTATCTCGGGCCTAACAACAGCAATACATCCACCACCATGACAACACTTGAATTACAGACTCTCCAAAAAACAACGCCTTTAAGAAGGGAACAGTGCTCAAACACCGTCGTCGCTGATGGCGTGTAACTCACACGTTCGTTGGGAACCCCAAGAGGAAGGTATGATGCGCACAGTAGCAAGTTTTCCCTCAGAAAGAAACCAAGGTTTAATCGAACCAGGAGGAGCCAAGAAGCACGTTGAAGGTTGATGGTCGCGAAATGTGATGCGGCGCAACACCAGGGATTCCGGCGCCAACTAGGAACCTGCACAACACAACCAAAGTACTTTGCCCCAACGAAACAGTGAGGTTGTCAATCTCACCGGCTTGCTGTAACAAAGGATTAAACGTATCGAGTGGAAGATGTTTGCAAAGAAAACAGTAAAACAAGTAGATTGTATGCTATGGAAAGAATAGGACCGGGTCCACAGTTCACTAGAGGTGTCTCTCCCATAAGATAAAAGCATGTTGGGTGAACAAATTACGATCGGGCAATTGACAAATAGAGAAAGGCATAACAATGCATATACATGACATGGTAAATATAGTGAGATTTAATTGGGCATTACGACAAAGAACATAGACCGCCATCCAACCGCATCTATGCCTAAAAAGTCCACCTTCAGGTTATCGTCCGAACCCCCTCCAGTATTAAGTTGCAAAGCAACAGACAATTGCATTAAGTATTGTGCGTAATGTAATCAATAACTACATCCTTAGACATAGCATCAATGTTTTATCCCTAGTGGCAACACATCACAACCTTAGAACTTTCTGTCACTGTCCCAGGTATCAATGAAGGCATGAACCCACTATCGAGCATAATTACTCCCTCTTGGAGTTAAGAGTAAAAACTTGGCCAGAGCCTCTACTAATAACGGAGAGCATGCAAGATCATAAACAACACATGAACAATAGATTGATAATCACCATAATCATAGTACTCTCTATCCATCGGATCCCGACAAACACAACATATAGAATTACATATAGATGATCTTGATCATGTTAGGCAGCTCACAAGATCTAACAATGAAGCACAACAAGGAGAAGACGACCATCTAGCTACTGCTATGGACCCATGGTCCAGGTGGACTACTCACTCATCACTCCGGGCGATCATGGCGATGAAGAGTCCTCCGGAGATGAATCCCCTCTCGGCAGGGTGCGGTCTCCAGAATCCCCGAGATGGGATTCGCGGCGGCGTCTCGTAAGGTTTTCCGTATCGTGGCTCTCGGCGGGGGTTTCGCGACGGGAGCTTTAAGTAGGCGGAAGGTCAACGCGGGGGCCACACGAGGGCCCAGTAGGTCGGCGCGGCCAGGGCCTGGGCCGCGCCGGCCACCCCTGGCCGCCTCGTGGCCCCACTTCGTTAGGTCTTCGGTCTTCGGAAGCTTCGTGCAAAAATAGGACCCTGGCGAAAGTTTCGTCCAATTCCGAGAATATTTCTTTACTAGGATTTCTGAAACCAAAAACAGAAAAGAAAACTGGCTCTTCGGCATCTTGTTAATAGGTTAGTTCAGAAAATGCATAAATATGACATATAATGTGCATAAAACATGTAGGTATCATCAATAAAGTAGCATGGAACATAAGAAATTATCGATACGTTGGAGACGTATCAGCATCCCCAAGCTTAGTTCTGCCGAGAGCAGGTAAAACGATAACAAAGATAATTTCTGAAGTGACATGCCATCATAATCTTGATCATACTATTTGTAAACATATGTAATGAATGCAGCGATCAAAGCAAAGGTAATGACATGAGTAAACAACTGAATCATATAGCAAAGACTTTTCATGAATAGTACTTCAAGACAAGCATCAATAAGTCTTGCATAAGAGTTAACTCGTAAAGCAATAAATCAAAGTAAAGGTGTTGAAGCAACACATAAGAAGATTAAGTTTCAGCGGTTGCTTTCAACTTGTAACATGTATATCTCATGGATATTGTCAACATAAAGTAATATAACAAGTGCAATATGCAAGTATGTAGGAATCAATGCACAGTTCACACAAGTGTTTGCTTCTTAAGGTGGAAGGAGATAGGTAAACTGACTCAACAATAAAAGTAAAAGAATGGTCCTTCGCAGAGGAAAGCATCGATTGCTGTATTTGTGCTAGAGCTTTTATTTTGAAAACATGAAACAATTTTGTCAACGGTAGTAATAAAGCATATGAGTTATGTAAATTATATCTTACAAGTTGCAAGCCTCACGCATAGTATACTAATAGTGCCCGCACCTCGTCCTACTTAACTTGGACTACCGGATCTTTGCATGCCATGTTTCAACCAAGTGTCACAAAGGGGTACCTCCATGCCGCCTGTACAAAGGTCCAAGGAGAATGCTCGCATTTCGGATTTCTCGCTTTTGATTATTCTCAACTTAGACATCCATACCGGGACAACATGGACAACAGATAATGGACTCCTCTTTAATGCATAAGCATGTAGCAAAGTTATTATTCTCATATGAGATTGAGGATATATGTCCAAAACTGAAACTTCCACCATGATTCATGGCTTTAGTTAGCGGCCCAATGTTCTTCTCTAACAATTTTGCATGCTCCAACCACTAAAATGATAGACCTTCAGACAAGACGGACATGCATAGCAACTCACATGATATTCAACAATAGTTGATGGCGTTCCCCAGAAGCATGGTTATCGCACAACAAGCAACTTAATAAAATATAAAGTGCATAAGTACATATTCAATACTACGATAGTTTTTAAGGCTATTTTGTCCCATGAGCTATATATTGCAAAGGTGAATGATGGAATTTTAAAGGTAGCACTCAAGCAATTTACTTTGGAATGGCGGGTAAATACCATGTAGTAGGTAGGTATGGTGGACACAAATGGCATAGTAGTTGGCTCAAGGATTTTGGATGTATGAGAAGTATTCCCTCTCGATACAAGGTTTAGGCTAGCAAGGTTATTTGAAGCAAACTCAAGGATGAACAAGTGCAGCAAGACTCACATAAAAGACATATTGTAAACATTATAAGACTCTACACTGTCTTCCTTGTTGTTCAAAACTCAATACTAGATATTATCTAGACCTTAGAGAAACCAAATATGCAAATCAAATTTTAGCAAGCTCTATGTATTTCTTCATTAATGGGTGCAAAGCATATGATGCAAGAGCTTAAACATGAGCACAACAATTGCCAAGTATCACATTATCCAAGACATTTTTAGAATTACTACATGTAGCATTTTCCAATTCCAGCCATATAACAATTTAACGAAGAAGAAACTTCGTCATGAACATTATGAGTAAAGCCTAAGGACACATGTGTCCATATGCAACAGCGGAGCGTGTCTCTCTCCCACAAAGTGAATGCTAGGATCCATCTTATTCAAACAAAAACAAAAACGAAACAAACCGACGCTCCAAGTAAAGAACACCAGATGTGACTGAATAAAAATATAGTTTCAGGGGAGGAACCTGATGATGTTGTCGATGAAGAAGGGGATGCCTTGGGCATCCCCAAGCTTAGACGCTTGAGTCTTCTTAAAATATGCAGGGATGAACCACGGGGCATCCCCAAGCTTAGAGCTTTCACTCCTCTTGATCTTAGTATATCATTCTCCTCTCTTGACCCTTGAAAACTTCCTTCACACCAAACTTCAAGCAAACTCATTAGAGGGTTAGTGCATCATTAATAATTCACACATTCAGAGGTGACACAATCATTCTTTTCACTTCTGGACATTGCATAATGCTACTGGACATTAGTGGATCAAAGAAATAAATCCAACATAGCAAAAGAGGCAATGCGAAATAAAAGGCAGAATCTGTCAAAAACAGAACAGTCCGTAAAGACGAATTTATAAATGGCACCAGACTTACTCAAATGGAAAAACTCAAAACTAATGAAAGTTGCGTATATATCTGAGGATCACGCTCGTAAATTGGCAGATTTTTTCGAATTTTCTACAGGGAATTGTGCCCAGATTCGTGACAGACAGCAATGCTGTTTCTGCGCAGCGATCCCAAATATAACATCAACTTTGACATAGAAACTTTACTTGGCACAAAAACATGATAAGGAGAGGTTGCTACAGTAGTAAACAACTTCCAAGACTCAATAAAACAAAAAATTGCTGTAGGTAAAAACATGGGTTGTCTCCCATAAGCGCTTTTCTTTAACACCTTTCAGCTAGGCGCAGAAAGTGCAAATCAAGTAACATCGAGAGTAGAAGCATCAACATCATTACCAGGGGTGTTGGGAGTTTTCTCAACCAAGCATAGTATATTTGATATATAAGTTTTAGCGTCTCCCTTTTCATTAGTCTTAGGCTTGCTACTCTCATCGAACAAATTTTCCGGAACAAGCCAAGCATAGTTATTTTCTAGTGCGTCATTCATAGCTAGAAGTTTACATGGTATTGGTGCTTTGATTTCCCCTCCATCATTAATGTTATTAGTGTACATTATTCTATCCATGTCCATTTTTTCAAGGAGACCAATAAAATTGGTATGAGAACCTAGCATATTAAATTTAGCAAAAACCTTTCTAGCCTCTCTTGCTAGACCACCAAATTCTCTAAGAAGGGTTTCTAAAACAAAATCTTTCTTTTCCCCTTCTTCCATATCACCAAGTGTAAGAAACATGTGTTGGATTATAGGATTGAGATTAACAAATTTAGTTTCCAACAAGCGAACTAAAGCAGCAGCAGCAATTTCATAGGTAGGTGCAAGTTCTACCAAGTGTCTATCTTCAAAATCTTCAGTAATACTAACATGATTGAAAAATTCTTCTATATTATTTCTCCCAACTATGGACCCACGTCCTACCGGTATGTCCTTTGTGGTGAAATTAAAAGGAAACATGATGCAATAAGCAAAAAGTAAACTAGGCAAATAAGGTAAAGACGAGTAACTAATTTTTTTTTGTGTTTTTGATATAGAGAGCAAGACAGCAAAATAAAGTAAAACTAGCAACTAATTTTTTTGTATTTTGTTTAGGTGCAGCAAACAAAGTAGTAAATAAAATAAAGCAAGACAAAAACAAAGTAAAGAGATTGAGAAGTGGAGACTCCCCTTGCAGCGTGTCTTGATCTCCCCGGCAACGGCGCCAGAAAAAGAGCTGTTGCCGTGGGAGGCAATTCTCGTGGTGTAACTTTTCTACAGTTCCCCGGCAACGGCGTCGGAAAAAGAGCTTGATGGCGTGTAACTCACACGTTCGTTGGGAACCCCAAGAGGAAGGTATGATGCGCACAGTAGCAAGTTTTCCCTCAGAAAGAAACCAAGGTTTAATCGAACCAGTAGGAGCAAGAAGCACGTTGAAGGTTGATGGTCGCGAAATGTGATGCGGCGCAACACCAGGGATTCCGGCGCCAACTAGGAACCTGCACAACACAACCAAAGTACTTTGCCCCAACGAAGTGAGGTTGTCAATCTCACCGGCTTGCTGTAACAAAGGATTAAACGTATCGAGTGGAAGATGTTTGCAAAGAAAACAGTAAAACAAGTAGATTGTATGCTATGGAAAGAATAGGACCGGGGTCCACAGTTCACTAGAGGTGTCTCTCCCATAAGATAAAAGCATGTTGGGTGAACAAATTACAGTCGGGCAATTGACAAATAGAGAAAGGCATAACAATGCATATACATGACATGGTAAATATAGTGAGATTTAATTGGGCATTACGACAAAGAACATAGACCGCCATCCAACTGCATCTATGCCTAAAAAGTCCACCTTCAGGTTATCGTCCCCCCTCAGTATTAAGTTGCAAAGCAACAGACAATTGCATTAAGTATTGTGCGTAATGTAATCAATAACTACATCCTTAGACATAGCATCAATGTTTTATCCCTAGTGGCAACAGCACATCACAACCTTAGAACTTTCTGTCATGTCCCAGGTATCAATGAAGGCATGAACCCACTATCGAGCATAATTACTCCCTCTTGGAGTTAAGAGTAAAAACTTGGCCAGAGCCTCTACTAATAACGGAGAGCATGCAAGATCATAAACAACACATGAACAATAGATTGATAATCACCATAATCATAGTACTCTCTATCCATCGGATCCCGACAAACACAACATATAGAATTACATATAGATGATCTTGATCATGTTAGGCAGCTCACAAGATCTAACAATGAAGCACAACAAGGAGAAGACGACCATCTAGCTACTGCTATGGACCCATGGTCCAGGGTGAACTACTCACTCATCACTCCGGAGGCGATCATGGCGATGAAGAGTCCTCCTAGGAGATGAATCCCCTCTCCGGCAGGGTGCCGGAGGCGATCTCCAGAATCCCCGAGATGGGATTCGCGGCGGCGGCGTCTCTGTAAGGTTTTCCGTATCGTGGCTCTCGGTACTGGGGGTTTCGCGAGGGGAGCTTTAAGTAGGCGGAAGGTCAACGCGGGGCCACACGAGGGGCCCAGGGGCTGGGTCGGCGCGGCCAGGGCCTGGGCCGCGCCGGCCACCCTCCCGCCGCCTCGTGGCCCCACTTCGTTAGGTCTTCGGTCTTCTGGAAGCTTCGTGCAAAAATAGGACCCTGGGCGAAAGTTTCGTCCAATTGAGAATATTTCTTTACTAGGATTTCTGAAACCAAAAACAGCAGAAAACACGGCTCTGGCTCTTGTTAATAGGTTAGTTCCAGAAAATGCATAAATATGACATATAATGTGCATAAAACATGTAGGTATCATCAATAAAGTAGCATGGAACATAAGAAATTATCGATACGTTGGAGACGTATCAGTCGCCCGATCATAGATCTTAGATTTTCACCCTGAAGATAGTCCCCGCTCTCAAAACAATGCCTCCAACAAGGTCATTGCCAGGCACAACGAGTTAAGGCCAGACCTTGGGTTTCACCCTGAAAGGTAGGACTCTGCACTTCACCTGTGTTGTCGCCCCCACTTTCATATCACTGCTGTGAAGCCCGGAACACCAAGCAAGCCCCTCAACAGCGCGGAGACTTGAACCTCCCTTAGCTAGTCCTCCCCTCCGGCCTTCATGAAATTCTCTTCTTCCGACTTTCATCATGGATCCATAGTCACTTGATGTCAACACAGAAAAAGAGCTTCGCGCCGCTCCCTCCAGAACCAAACGGTCGGAATAAACACATGGGTGCGCACGACCGAATACCTCCGATCAAGCAAACTCCAAGCAAAGCACTGTTACATTCGCCGGCGGAGCCTTCCGGAACTCAACCCACCGGCCAGATCACGAGTCCAGGCCTCCGGTAGGTCCTCCTCTTCACGCAAGAGAGGCCCTAGGACCGCCGCCTTTATTCAGGTCGGACCCCCACGTCGGCGACCATCCCGGGCTGGCCAATCCAACCCTCCACCGGCGACACCATCGCCGGCTTCCAAGCTCCTCCATCTCACCGCCGGATCGCGGTGATAGATCAAAGATCCACCACCACCAACCGCAGGCCGACCCTCTCCGACGAAGAAGAGGCCACCTCCTCCGTCGAACCCAAGGCTGCTGCCCCGGGCGCCCTCGTGTCGCGGAAGAAGCCCGAGATCGCCTCCACGCACCGACGAGAGGCGGGGGTGGATGGCATGGCGCAGACCGAGGGCCTGGCCGCCGCCCACCACCAGCCCCTGCCGGAGTGCTGCGGGATCCGACGGGAGGAGGAGACCGCAGCGCCGCCCATCCCAACCGCGCCGGCCGGTCCGCCAGGGGACAGCCGACGGGAGGAGGGCCGCCGCCGTCGTCGCCCATCCCACGCGCGCCTGCTCCGCCATGCATCGAGGAGGTGGGATCCGGCCGCCGTTCTCCACGCAGCGACGAGGAAGGGCCCCCGCCGCCGCCACGCCCCGAGGGACTTTGCCCCGGCGGCGCTACCGGCGGCGGCGGCGGAGGGTGGGGTGCGGGAGAGGTTAGGGTTGGGAGGGGTTCGGCCCTACCAACAACAGTCTAATCTGAGACTGCCCCAGGTTCTCTGATCCGGCCACATTAGAAGCCATTGCTTGTAGACATTTCCTGACGTTAGCACACGTCCTGTACTTCAACGTCTGCACATTGCATCCGACTGTCTAGAGGTGCTCAACTCCATCAATGTTCCAACAAAATGAAGCTTTGTTTCAATTCCTTGGGAGATTGATCATCATCAGAACCTGTTTGAGAAGGTTAGCTCATCCATGAGAGTATAAGATCAAATTGGTGAGTAATAAAAGGCATTTTATTGTACCTTTGTGATTGAGTAATAAAAGGAGCCATTACGACCCCTAACCAAACTTCTCTTTCTAGTAATTTTTTAGATTCACAGGGGTTTCCTTCCCGGATCCATTTCATCAAATTGAAACCCCAGTCATAAAAAATTTAAAAGGCATCAAATGCCAGTAGTTCAGAAAGCAGTACAAACTAAAGAAGTTGCTTACAAGAAAAACTTGGCCCTCGTCCGTGGCTAAATACTTACAGCTAAACCAGCACTGCGAAAGTGCATAAGCGAACCCCTACCAGCTATCACTAACACTAGCTCATTGGCAGAAGCTCGAAACCTGCTACTCTCAACCCCCAAACACTTCAGCGGGAGAAGATTTTCCTCCTTACTATACATCACGACGTAGACCGCCTCATCCTCTTTTGAATGCTCCTTGCGATGGAATACCTCAGCGCTGCCACCATAGGCCGATCCAGCCGCTGAAACCTAGGTTGCAATCCCACCGAAGTCATTGTTGTTTGGTATAAACTAGCATGGTGGCCCTCGCAAATGCGAGGGCATCATCTATGTTAAAAATGTTTAAAATTATTTAAACCTTTTTCTCCTTCTATTGAACTTCTTCACTGCGAAATTATTTTAGAAAATACATACATCGGTACTGGTTAACTTTATCTCCGTTTTGAAAATTAATATATTAGTATGTTGCATAGAAAGAACAAAAGAAAATGAAATATCTCTTATGAAAATCGGATGGTAGTGGCTTATATTTTCTCGAAGATATCTATATAACACAAAAAGTTGGAGATGCGACACCTACAAACTAAGCTGCAATCTGTGAGGCCTTTATATCAATTGGTGTATGCTCTCTGATGTAGGTGGTCTGCAGCTCTATGCATATTTGTCATATTAATTACACATAGCTATATGTTATAATCCAATGTTGTTATTGGTATCGGAAAAAAGGTTGCTACATATTAGCTGAATTTTTGCTTACATGTATAATTCATTATATCTATTATCTATAAATAAAATATATTGAACAAACTGATCCACGGTCACCACACACTTTTACATGGGTCTTTCGCATGTTTTCTTTCATATAACACTTCAAGTTGAGTCGAATTGATTTTTTTCACTAAATTTTGTGCTTTTGCCCATCTTACACAAGTTTTCCTCCACACTGGTCTATGCGAGAAAACATAATTATTTGTGCATATTCATCGGTAAATTCTATAGAAAGATCGGTTGCATTAGATGATATAGAGTTCTTTTGAAAAAGAAATCATGTTTTTCTCTCATTTTCTGTTTCCGAATTTCATAGAGAAAATGACGAAAAAGAAAATGTAAATGTTATATAGCTATGGATTTATATGATAGGATTGTACCATTCATCCATCTAACAGAAGTTTATATATCGAACTTATATTTTGAGCCTATATTTACAATCGTGCTAAACAAATACAACGGTCTTAGTAATATGATAATATTTATATATAGGGAAATTTTATTTTGTCTCTTGAGGTTCAGTGAGATTGGTTTATAAAAAAATCAACAGTTTATTTTCTTCCCGTGAAAATTTTGAATATAAATATACGTGTACTGTGTACATATACATGCCTAGTACGTACGACCATGTTTTCCTTGAAAAATATTTTCATATGTGGTCTACAAAAAATACTTTTAAAAATAAAGTTACTTTTGAACTTTTTAAAGCGATGGTTTTGTGATTTGTGTGTAGCCAAAAACACAATGTATTATTTGTCAAATCTCCATATACATGTCAAATATATATGCATGTATCCATGTAAATATTTTTGGAAAAAATCAAAACACTAAAATATCATTTTTGATTTTTAAAATCCCCAGTTTACCGGAGCTCGCGAGCACTTAGAATTCTACACTTACCTTATATTTCTCATATTGAGGTGTAACGTGTGACCCATAACCATCGGATAATAACTCACATATATTACCGTGATCAATTTACACAAAACTCACCTTCGCTCGTTTCGTATTAAAACTTCAATAGACCAACGTTCTCATGAATATTATGATGCTCGGCCGGTCGGCATAGTAGGGACTCTCCTTGTTCCATATCGGGATAGGAGTAGCTATTTTTATGGGAATAGTAGTATTTCCTTTATGCTAAAATAAATGTCTTACTTTTGTCTAGATATAGATATTTGTAGATTCATTTTAATTATAGATACATTCATATTTATAAAAATTATGAAATTTATTTTATATAGAGAAAATAGTTGCCAAGCTTATTTCATGGTATGTGAAATAGGCGTTATTTCATTATTTTGCATGCATGTACCGGGTTTCTTGTGATAAGCCTCTGTGACGGAGGCCCTTAATTTGTTTCTACAAGTTCTAGA
The DNA here is from genome assembly GCA_030979885.1 of Lolium multiflorum. Lineage (NCBI taxonomy): Eukaryota > Viridiplantae > Streptophyta > Magnoliopsida > Poales > Poaceae > Lolium > Lolium multiflorum. Next base: position 266,098,501 of record CM061753.1, read on the forward strand.
TGGTGTCCTAGCTACACACGCTAGCTAGTTTTTTTTGTTTTTTGCTTTTAAATTGGAACTCCCACATCTATTTGAGCCCTTTAGGTAAGGAAACTTGGATAATTTTCGCCGGTATTTTTTTTATGTGTTCAATTCATGTGTTCTAGTATCTCCTCATACGTGATTGGTTCCTAAAAAAGGACTCCTTATACGTGCCATCCTTGACCGATGTGCCTACCAACCACGGTTTTACGTAACCTTTGTTATCTTTAAATCCCCACCGTAAATTATAGATCTAAAAACTATAATAATTAGGATGATGTGGATTAACGCGACGTCTCTATTTTAAACATCCTTATTTTGCTTTTAGTATATAATAGATAATAGATATGGTGCATAGCCTTTTTTCATTAGTTCGGATTTTTGGTTCAATTAGCTAGGCATTAATTTTTCATGGTATCAGAGCTAAGAGGTCTCAAGTTCTAGACCCACGCAGTGTTTAAAACAAAAAAAAAAAAATCACGCAACCTACACCGAGTCCACATTAAGAACTAAAATAGCCTCGACGCGAGGAGAGTGTTGAATATAAATATGGTGCATAGCCTGTTTCCATCAATTCTAATTTTTTGTTCAGTTGGCTAGTGCATCAATCTTTCAGTTGCACCTCAGCTTGGCTCCGGCATCTAGGGGGTTTTGAGCTTTGACACCATTAGGTGTATGAACATTGCCAGCTTTCCCTCTTTCCAGGTCCTTCAAAGGAACTTCCCAATTTCTCAGATATGATAGCACAAGACATCACACCTATTTCATATCGATCCAGGTAGTTCTTTGAAACACTATGTTATCGCTGTTGTTCCAAATGCACCAAAAACAGCAGCGGTGACAAAATTCAATTGCATGAATCTCTTATTGCATAACCACTTTGAAGCAATGTATTCAAAGCTATTAAGTTGTAAATCAAAAACTTTCAAATATCCTCCCAAAAAAGTTTTGGGATAATCTATTTTCTTACAAATTTCACATTCTAATATTTTGGCATTTCTCTTTTTCTCACGTTATCTCTAGTCATGATCACTACAGGAATACATAAGTTAGGTAACACATATCTGTAACACAAGAAAAATTGTGTTACTCCATAAAATCTTAGTAACACACCAATTGTGTCCACCCCGAATTTGTAACACAAAGTATGAGAGATGTGAAGAGTGTTACAAATTTGTAGCACATGATTGAAGGTGTTGCAAGGAGTAACACATGATTTCCAAATATCGAAATTGTGTTACTAGGTTGTATCACATAGCTCAGAAGGAATATGGCGTTACAAGTTTGTAACGCAAAGGGTAAGGTGCAAAATTAAATGTTACAACCAAAATGACAACAAACTAGTTGTACGGTATTTCTTGGAGAAAAGATGATAGTAGATTAATGGTAGGTGATATCTTACTTGTATATATATTGGTATTTGGTTCGAGTCCTAAAAAATGTTTTTTTACGTCTTCAAAACCATGTGGTCAATATATGAAAGTGAGACAAGCAAAACGGTAATCGAGTGAACATCGCCATGATTAGTCTATGCAACATATGTGATACTAATTTACTTTTCTTTAAACAATCGTGTTTCACATATTGAGAAATAATAGGGAGGAATAAAGAATGTAAAATGTCAACCTTTACATGGTCATGTGCTCCAAAAAGATGTACAATAACAGTTAGTATCATATTTATAATGTCAACACCCGGATTTTTAAGTCCAGATGCCTATTATGTCATTCATCGCAATCCCAGAAATATTGTTGTTGCGAGGCATAATAGTTAAGTATCACAGTCATCATTCATTACAAACCATATTGTCTTACAACTTGAATCACATGATCCATATTACACAAATAGTTGATCTATTGATCAACGAACAAACACAAGTTCATAGCGGAAGCGTAAAGATAAAGGGACTCTCTAGTCCACAGGCCAACGCTTGACGTTAGAAGTACTCCTAGTTGTTGTAGACGTCCTGCTGACCATCATCCTCGTAGTCTCCCTTTTTATAGTCTGGCCATTTGAATAGCCAGGGACACAGCCGTGAGTACTTTAAGTACTCGCAAACTAATACTAGTGTAAGTGCTAGCAATTCTAGTAAGGGGTGCTAAGCTCTAGTTTCTTTGCATAAAGCCAATTTTAGTTCACAAGTATTTGCTAAAGACTTATTCATGTGCTAACTAACTCAAGTGGGAACATTAGTGTCATTCCCACAACTCTGTTGTGATTCAAAAACAAGTCACCATTCACCATTCATTTTATCAACATTTTCAAGATCTAACACTGGAAACTGTATGGCCTTTCCAACCGTCCGTAACCGTGGACACGGCTATTCGAATAGGTTTACACTCTGCAGAGGTTGCACACTTGTGCCACAACATTTGATTTCATCCGTCGGGATAACCCCGAATCATCGTAACACAGTACGCGGATCATCAACCATAACCTTTCATTTACAAACCCTAGTATGAGCACCTCTCCCCATGAGCTTGGCCTCCCAGTGAAGACCAACTGTCAACCTGGGAACTGCATAGGGCTTGGCCGTACAATTCACCTCAATTCACATCATTTCTCAACAACGGAGGCAGCCTCGGCATAACCCCTATGATGTGTGTTCAGAGGGAACCCATACTAAGATACATAAATTTCTAGTTAAGCCCTTACCCATAATCAGGTATTGTGGGGGTACTCAAGAATTGGAAAGGTATCGCATCCAAACCAATATCAGTTTTTAATCAAAAATCACTATCTTCTCTTGGTCATATTCACCTTCAAAATTCATTCAATGGAATGCATCATCATTCCAAAGTTTCAATTTTATTTCAAGTCACATGTTCCCATCTAGAGTAGTCAAATTTTAATATTAGCACTAGCATCTAGTCATGAGGGGTGCTAACTACTTGTAATGCTAGTTAGGCTAAGTTTGATACTCTTGTAGTATTCTAGACTTAGACCAAAGTTAACTATAAAAGGAAACTTCAATATTCAAAAAAAGTAAAACTGGGGATGGGTTCATGAAGCATAAGAAAAGATGAGTGTGCCTTGTTCTTGGTAGAACTTTGCACTTTGCAAGAATATTAGCTTGCCTTGGTTGGGGATGGTCAAAGTGGTCTTCTTCTCCTTGAAAGTAGACCTCCTCCTCCTCTTGATACTCCTCGGTACTAGCGTCTAAAATACGAATACGGGGTACACAATCATCATACCAAACTTATTTACTAAACTAAGCACACACATGATTCACACAACTTAAACTAGCATCACACACTACTATTAAGTTGGTGGATGTGTTTTCTCATTTAAGAAAAATAATTTCCTCTTATACTAACTTAGGTGTTATTTTTATTTACTTAGAGAAATAATTTCCTCTCATTATCTTATTAAGATTTAATTTCTCTCATGAATAATATATGACCTAGGTTGACCAAAGTCAACCTCTTCACACTTATCATTTAAGAAAATGATTTAAATGAGGTGAGCACCTCATACAATTTAATCCTAATATGGTAAAGATTTAATATCATCAAACAATTCATATGAGACCTAAATGACCAGAGTCTCTACATCAATTTGAATTGTTTGTGACAAGATTTAAATGAGAGAAACACTCCCATATGATTTATTAATAGTTTTGGACAATATCTTTGACTAGAAATAGCCATATAGTCCTTTAATTAAACTAGGCCATGATCATTCAAAGTAAGCATGGCATATTTTTGCAGAAACAATTAGTACAAGTGTAATGTGATTTATAGGAGTTGGAATTAACTTAAAAGCATTTGTGGTTGATTTTTAATAATTTTTCTAAGGCAGAAAAGTCCCTGCCTTGTTTATTTTCCTACTTTAATTCTATAACAGATCTAGGGATCAATCCAGTGGCATTGTGTAGATAAAATCCTATGCTTTCCAAATATATAAAATTTGTAAAATTTGGCCAAGTAGATTTGTCCCTATTAAATTTTAAAGTTGACACCAGATTGCATTATTTCTCTATTTTGAAATTTCGAATTTGAACAGATGGGCTGGCGGGAAAATAAAAGGTCGAGAGCGAGAGAGAGATGGGCCGGCCCAGCTTCGCAGCGGGCCAGCTGACAAGGTGGGGACCACCTGTCATTGGGGTTTGGCCAGCGAAACGGTACGGGAGATGGTGGCTGTGCGATTAGAAGGGAGATCGACGGCTGATGTCTACGTTCCCCTCCTTTCCTGTAGACAGTGTTGGGCCTCCAAGTGCAGAGGTTTGTAGAACAGCAGCAAGTTTTCCCTTAAGTGGATCACCCAAGGTTTATCGAACTCGGGAGGAAGAGGTCAAAGATATCCCTCTCATGCAACCCTGCAACCACAAAGCAAGAAGTCTCTTGTGTCCCCAACACACCAAATAGGTGCACTAGTTCGGCGAAGAGATAGTGAAATACAGGTGGTATGAATATATATGAGCAGTAGCAAGGCAAAATAGCTTGCTGGCGTGTAGTTGATGGTGGTAGTATTGCAGCAGTAGTAACACAGTAAAACAGTAAACAAGCAGTAGTAACTCAGCAGTATTTAGGAACAAGGCCTAGGGATTACACTTTCACTAGTGGACACTCTCAACATTGATCACATAACAGAATAGATAAATGCATACTCTACACTTTTGTTGGATGATGAACACATTGCGTAGGATTACACGAACCCTCAATGCCGGAGTTAACAAGCTCCACAATAATGCTCATATTTTAGTAACCTTTAGTGTAAGATAGATCAAAAGACTAAACCAAGTACTAGCATAGCATGCACACTGTCACCTTCATGCATATGTAGGAGGAATAGATCACATCAATATTATCATAGCAATAGTTAACTTCGCAATCTACAAGAGATCATGATCATAGCATAAACCAAGTACTAACACGGTGCACACACTGTCACCTTTACACACGTGCAGGAGGAATAGAACTACTTTAATAACTTTGCTAGAGTAGCACATAGATAAATTGTGATACAAAACTCATATGAATCTCAATCATGTAAAGCAGCTCATGAGATCATTGTATTGAATTACATAGGAGAGAGATGAACCACATAGCTACCGGTACAGCCCCGAGCCTCGATGGAGAACTACTCCTCCTCATGGGAGCAGCAGCGGTGATGAAGATGGCGGTGGAGATGGCAGTCGATGGAGAAGCCTTCCGGGCACTTCCCCGCTCCGGCAGGTGCCGGAACAGAGACTCCTGTCCCCCATCTTGGCTTCGCGATGGCGGCGGCTCGGAACTTTTCTCGTATCGTGGCTTCCCCCGTAAGGGTTTTCGAGTGGGCTTTATATAGGCGAAGAGGCGGCGCAGAGGGTCAACGAGGCGACGACACCATAGGGTGGCGCGGCCCTGGGCCGCGCCACCATGTCATCTGGGCCCACCAGGCCCCCCTCTCGCGCCTCGGGTGTTCCGGAAGCTTCGTGGAAAAATAGGAACCTGGGCGTTGATTTCGTCCAATTCCGAGAATATTTCGTTACTAGGATTTCTGAAACCAAAAACAGCAGAAAACAGGAACTGGCACTTCGGCATCTTGTTAATAGGTTAGTTCCAGAAAATGCATAAATATGACATATAATGTGTATAAAACATGTAGGTATCATCAATAAAGTGGCATGGAACATAAGAAATTATCGATACGTTGGAGACGTATCAGCATCCCCAAGCTTAGTTCTGCTCGTCCCGAGCAGGTAAAACGATAACAAAGATAATTTCTGAAGTGACATGCCATCATAATCTTGATCATACTATTTGTAAACATATGTAATGAATGCAGCGATCAAAACAAAGGTAATGACATGAGTAAACAAGTGAATCATATGACAAAGACTTTTCATGAATAGTACTTCAAGACAAGCATCAATAAGTCTTGCATAAGAGTTAACTCATAAAGCAATAATTTAAAGTATAGACATTGAAGCAACACAATGGAAGATTAAGTTTCAGCGGTTGCTTTCAACTTGTAACATGTATATCTTATGGATAATTGTCAACATAGAGTAATATAACAAATGCAATAAGCAAGTATGTAAGAATCAATGCACAGTTCACACAAGTGTTTGCTTCTTAAGGTGGAGGGAGATAGGTAAACTGACTCAACAATAAAAGTAAAAGAAAGGTCCTTCAAAGAGGAAAGCATCGATTGCTATATTTGTGCTAGAGCTTTGGTTTTGAAAACATCAAGAGAGCATAAAAGTAAAGTTTTGAGAGGTGTTTGTTGTTGTCAACGAATGGTAGCGGGTACTCTAACTACCTCATCAACCAGACTTTCAAGAGCGGCTCCCATGAAGGACGTTATCTCTACCAGCAAGGTAGATCATCCCTCTTCTCTTTTGTTTACACATGTACTTTAGTTTAGTTTTTCTTTATTTATGGATGACACTCCTCCCAACCTTTTGCTTACACAAGCCATGGCTAACCGAATCCTCGGGTGCCTTCCAACATTCACATACCATGGAGGAGTGTCTATTTGCAAAATTAAGTTGCTTACTGATGAATCAGAGCAAAACATGTGAAGAGAATTATTAATGCAAGTTAATTAATTGAGGCTGGGAACCTCATTGCCAGCTCTTTTTGCAAAATTATTGGATAAGCGGATGAAGCCACTAGTCCATTGTGAAAGTCTGTCAAAAGTAAATGACAAGATCGAAAGATAAAACACCACATACTTCCTCATGAGCTATAAAACATTGACACAAATAAGAGGTGATAAATTTTGAATTGTTTAAAGGTAGCACTCAAGCAATTTACTTTGGAATGGCGGAGAAATACCATGTAGTAGGTAGGTATGGTGGACACAAATGGCATAGTAGTTGGCTCAAGGATTTTGGATGCATGAGAAGTATTCCCTCTCGATACAAGGTTTAGGCTAGCAAGGTTATTTGAAGCAAACTCAAGGATGAACAAGTGCAGCAAAACTCACATAAAAGACATATTGTAAACATTATAAGACTCTACACCGTCTTCCTTGTTGTTCAAACTCAATACTAGAAATTATCTAGACCTTAGAGAGACCAATTATGCAAACCAAATTTTAGCATGCTCTATGTATTTCTTCACTAATAGGTGCAAAGTATATGATGCAAGAGCTTAAACATGAGCACAACAATTGCCAAGTATCACATTATCCAAGACATTTTACCAATTACTACATGTAGCATTTTCCAATTCCAACCATATAACAATTTAACGAAGAAGAAACTTCGCCATGAATATTATGAGCTAAGAACACATGTGTTCATACGAACCAGCGGAGCATGTCTCTCTCCCACACAAGGATGAACTTATTCAGAGAACTAAGATAACAAAACAAAAACAAAAATAAAAGCACACAGACGCTCCAAGTAAAATACATAGGATGTGATGGAATAAAAATATAGTTTCACTAGAAGAAACCTGATAAGTTGTCGATGAAGAAGGGGATGCCTTGGGCATCCCCAAGCTTAGATGCTTGAGTCTTCTTAAAATATGCAGGGATGAACCACCGGGGCATCCCCAAGCTTAGACCTTTCACTCTTCTCGATCACATTATATCACCCTCTTCTATTGACCCTTGAAAACTTCCTTCACACCAAACTTCGAGCAAACTCATTAGAGGGTTAGTGCACAATCAAAAATTCACATGTTCAGAGGTGACACAATCATTCTTAACACTTCTGGACATTGCACAAAACTTCTGAAAGTTAATGGAACAAAGAAACTCATTCAACTTAACAAAAGCGGCAATGCGAAATAAAAGGCAGAATCTGTCAAAAACAGAACAGTCCGTAAAGACGAATTTAAATCTGGCACCAGACTTGCTCAAATGGAAAAACTCAAAACTAATGAAAGTTGCGTACATATCTGAGGATCACGCTCGTAAATTGGCAGATTTTTTCGAATTTTCTACAGAGAATTGTGCCCAGATTCGTGACAGACAGCAATGCTGTTTCTGCGCAGCGATCCCAAATATAACATCAACTTTGACATAGAAACTTTACTTGGCACAAAAACATGATAAGGAGAGGTTGCTACAGTAGTAAACAACTTCCAAGACTCAACAAAACAAAAATTGCTGTAGTAAAATAAACACATGGGTTATCTCCCAAGAAGTTCTTTCTTTATAGCCATTAAGATGGGCTCAGCAGTTTTAATGATGCACTCGCAAGAAATAGTATTTGAAGCAAAAGAGAGCATCAAGAGGCAAATTCAAAACACATTTAAGTCTAACATGCTTCCTATGCAAAGGAATCTTGTAAATAAACAAGTTCATGAAGAGCAAAGTAACAAGCATAGGAAGATAAAACAAGTGTAGCTTCAAAAATTTCAGCACATAGAGAGGTGTTTTAGTAACATGAAAATTTCTACAACCATATTTTCCTCTCTCATAATAACTTTCAGTAGCAACATGAGCAAACTCAACAATATAACTATCACATAAAGCATTCTTATCATGAGTCTCATGCATAAAATAATTACTACTCCCAACATAAGCATAGTCATTCTTATTAATTGTAGTGGGAGCAAATTCAACAAAGTAGCTATCAAATATAGGAGGTATATTGTAATCATAATCAAATTTATCCTCCATAACAGGTGGTAACAAAAGACTACTATCATTATAATCATCATAAATGGGAGGCAAAGTATCATCAAAGTAAATTTTCTCCTCAATGCTTGGGGGACTAAAAATATCATGCTCATCAAAGCCAGCTTCCCCAAGCTTAGAATTTTCCATAGCATTAGCAACAATGGTGTTCAAAGCATTCATAGTAACAACATTCCCATTAGCATGCATATAAAGTTCCATGGGTTTCTTAATTCTTTCTTCAAACACATCATGTCCTAATTCAAGATAAAGTTCATAAAGATCTCTCATATTTTTGTTGTTTTCCATTATGCCTAACTAGTGTAAACAAGAAACCAAATGTCGCAATTGCAGAGTCTAAAGGAAATAGCTTCGAGTACTTACAATGGCGCCGGAAAATAGCTTAGTAGCCGAGATCCGGAGTGTGAGTACCTTTTACCTTTCCTCCCCGGCAACGGCGCCAGAAAATAGCTTGATGTCTACGTTCCCCCTCCTTTCCTGTAGACAGTGTTGGGCCTCCAAGAGCAGAGGTTTGTAGAACAGCAGCAAGTTTTCCCTTAAGTGGATCACCCAAGGTTTATCGAACTCAGGGAGGAAGAGGTCAAAGATATCCCTCTCATGCAACCCTGCAACCACAAAGCAAGAAGTCTCTTGTGTCCCCAACACACCAAATAGGTGCACTAGTTCGGCGAAGAGATAGTGAAATACAGGGTATGAATATATATGAGCAGTAGCAACGTGCCAGAAAATAGCTTGCTGGCGTGTAGTTGATGGTGGTAGTATTGCAGCAGTAGTAACACAGAAAAACAGTAAACAAGCAGTAGTAACTCAGCAGTATTTAGGAACAAGGCCTAGGGATTACACTTTCACTAGTGGACACTCTCAACATTGATCACATAACAGAATAGATAAATGCATACTCTACACTTTTGTTGGATGATGAACACATTGCGTAGGATTACACGAACCCTCAATGCCGGAGTTAACAAGCTCCACAATAATGCTCATATTTTAGTAACCTTTAGTGTAAGATAGATCAAAAGACTAAACCAAGTACTAGCATAGCATGCACACTGTCACCTTCATGCATATGTAGGAGGAATAGATCACATCAATATTATCATAGCAATAGTTAACTTCGCAATCTACAAGAGATCATGATCATAGCATAAACCAAGTACTAACACGGTGCACACACTGTCACCTTTACACACGTGCAGGAGGAATAGAACTACTTTAATAACTTTGCTAGAGTAGCACATAGATAAATTGTGATACAAAACTCATATGAATCTCAATCATGTAAAGCAGCTCATGAGATCATTGTATTGAATTACATAGGAGAGAGATGAACCACATAGCTACCGGTACAGCCCCGAGCCTCGATGGAGAACTACTCCCTCCTCATGGGAGCAGCAGCGGTGATGAAGATGGCGGTGGAGATGGCAGCGGTGTCGATGGAGAAGCCTTCCGGGGGCACTTCCCCGCTCCGGCAGGGTGCCGGAACAGAGACTCCTGTCCCCCAGATCTTGGCTTCGCGATGGCGGCGGCTCTGGAACTTTTCTCGTATCGTGGCTTCCTCCGTAAGGGTTTTCGATGCAGGGGCTTTATATAGGCGAAGAGGCGGCGCAGGAGGGTCAACGAGGCGACGACACCATAGGGTGGCGCGGCCAGGGCCCTGGGCCGCGCCACCATGTCATCTGGCCCACCAGCCCCCGCGGCTCTCGGGTGTTCTGGAAGCTTCGTGGAAAAATAGGAACCTGGGCGTTGATTTCGTCCAATTCCGAGAATATTTCGTTACTAGGATTTCTGAAACCAAAAACAGCAGAAAACAGGAACTGGCACTTCGACATCTTGTTAATAGGTTAGTTCCAGAAAATGCATAAATATGACATATAATGTGTATAAAACATGTAGGTATCATCAATAAAGTGGCATGGAACATAAGAAATTATCGATACGTTGGAGACGTATCAACGGCCGAGGAGGGTCGTCTTCTCCGGCGAGAGGGAGGCTTACGGGAGGCGGAGGTAGGGGTCAGAGCGGTCGTCGGAGCTCCGGCGATCGTTGGAGGGGTGCGCCGCAACGTTGTAGTGGATGAGGAAGCGCCTGGAAGCAGTGCGTCCGGGGCGGCCTCCTTCTCCGAGCTTCGGCCATCGTGGGCGGCGGTGAGCTAGCAATTGGTGGCCTCCGGGCTAATCGAGCGAGGTGAGTGGTCGAGGAGAGGCGGTGAGGAGGGGAAGTGAATGGTGTGCTCGGATTGAGAGGAGGAGTCCTCCTTTTATAGCCGAGGGAGGTGGCCGTGGCGCTCGGCTAGGTCGCCGTCGTCGTCGCCATTCCAGGGCTGCGAAGAGGCAAGGAGTGGGCGCGTACGATTGCTGGTGTCCTGGCGAAGCTGACGCACGTGATGGTGGTGAAGACGAGGCTCGGACGAGACGGTGAGGTTGACGAGAGCTTGCCGTGGCGAGTCGGCCGACGATGACGACGGCCATGCTCCCGCGGCCAAACGGTGGTGTCTGCGGGTCTCCGGTGTCCGATACGTCCAATTTGCATCACTATTTTGTATCATAATTGTTATTCATTGATATATTTCATATTGGGACACAATACTTATGTTATTTCATCTATTTTGCATGTTTCATCATCATTGGAGGATCAAGCACCGGAGCCAGGATTCTGCTGGAAAAAGCACCGTCAGAATGCAATATTTCGGAAGATCAACTGTGGAAGGGAATTTCACGTAAATTCCTATTTTTCCAGATGACGGAGGGAGCCAGAAGGGGGAGCAGAGAGGAGCCACTGTGGGCCCAGACCCTAGGGCGGCGCGGCCCATGGCCTGGCCGCGCCACCCTGTGGTCTGGGGGCCCCACAGCCCCTTTCGCCTCCTTTTCTTCGCGTACTCCTTCGTCCCGAAAACCTAAGCCACAGAGAGGACCTCACGAAGGGTTACAGCCGCCTCTGCGGGGCGGAGAACACCAGAGAGAAAAGAGCTCTCCGGCGGGCAGGAATCCGCCGGGGAAATTCCCTCCCGGAGGGGGAAATCGACGCCATCGCCATCGTCATCGAGCGGGACATCATCTCCATCATCATCATCATCTCCACCATCTACACCGCCATCACCACCGCTGCACCTCGTCACCGCTGTAACAATTCGGGTTAAATCTTGATTGTATGATAGGGGAAACTCTCCCGGCATTATTCTCTACTTGTTATAGATGCTATTGAGTGAAACCATTGAACCAAGGTTTATGTTCAGATTGTTATTCATCATCATATCACCTCTGATTGTATTCCATATGATGTCTCGTGAGTAGTTCGTTTAGTTCTTGAGGACATGGGTGAAGTCTAAATGCTAGTAGTGAATTATGGTTGAGTAATATTCAATGTTATGATATTTAAGTTGTGGTGTCATTCTTCTAGTGGTGTCGTGTGAACGTCGACTACACGACACTTCACCATTTATGGGCCTAGGGGAGTGCATCTTGTATTCGGTTGCTAATTGCGGGGTTGCCGGAGTGACAGAAACCTAAGCCCCCGTTAGTATACCGATGCAAGAGGGATCGCAGGATCTCAGAGTTTAAGGCTGTGGTTAGATTTATCTTAATTACTTTCTTGTAGTTGCGGATGCTTGCAAGGGGTATAATCACAAGTATGTATTAGTCCTAGGAAGGGCGGTGCATTAGCATAGGTTCACCCACACAACACTTATCAAAACAATGAAGATTATTTAGCTACATGAAGCGAAAGCACTAGACTAAAATCCCCGTGTGTCCTCAAGAACGTTTGGTCATTATAAGTAAACAAACCGGCTTGTCCTTTGTGCTAAAAAGGATTGGGCCACTCGCTGCAATTATTTCTCTCGCATTTTATTTACTTGTACTTTATTTATCTGCAATATCAAAACCCCCTGAATACTTGTCTGTGAGCATTTACAGTGAATCCTTCATCGAAACTGCTTGTCAACACCTTCTGCTCCTCGTTGGGTTCGACACTCTTATTTATCGAAAGTACTACGATACACCCCCTATACTTGTGGGTCATCAAGACTATTTTCTGGCGCCGTTGCCGGGGAGTGAAGCGCTATTGGTAAGTGGAATTGGTAAGGAAAACCTTTACTGTTTGTGCTGATTTTATTTCTGCCTGCTGCTATAAATCATTATGGAGAGATCTTCTCTTCAATTTCTATTTGGGAAATCTACTACTACTGCAACGGTAGTGGATGAAGCGCCAGGTGAGGAAGTAGTACCATATAAAATACCTATGAAAATTATTGAACGTGTTATGGATAACCGCTATGAAGGGGATGGAACTGTCCATCCTGGTGATCATTTATTGTTTTTGCATGAATTATGCGGGTTATTCAAATGTGCAGGTATTTCTATGAATGAAGTTAGGAAGAAACTATTCACTATATCGCTGTCTGGTAAAGCGGCGCACTGGTATAAATTGCTGAAGAATGGTGATTCTATTGATTGGGAGGACATTGTGCCTTTATTTTATTCCAAATTTTATCCTCCAAGTGAAATTCACAAAGATCGGAACCGCATATATAATTTCTGGCCTCATGATGGAGAGAGTATTGCCCAAGCTTGGGGGAGATTGAAGTCTTTAATGCTCAAATGCCCCATTCATGAGCTTCCTGGTAATGTTATTATTGATAATTTCTATGCAAGACTTTCTTTTCAAGACAAGACCTTGCTGGATACTTCTTGTTCTGGATCATTTACACGCAAGAATGAAGAGTTTAAAAGGGACCTTCTTGATCGGATCCAAGAAAATACTGAAGGATGGGAGAACGACAAAGATAGAGAATCAGGTATAATTTATGATTATAAATGCATTGAAGCTTTTATGGATACTGATAAATTTCGTAATATGAGTGCTACATATGGTCTTGATTCCCAAGTTGTTGCAAATCTTTACAAAGCTTTTGCCTCTCATTATGAATTGCCTAAGAAGAATTTTGATAAGTATCATGAACCGTATAAAGATAAAATTGATTCATCTGTAAACAAATGTGTAGTGATTGAAACTGTTGATCATGTTATTCCTGAAGCTTATATTGAAAAAACTCCTTTCCCTGCTAAAATGAAGGAGTACTCTGTCATATCTAGTGCGGTTAATAAAAGTGAAAAGAAACCTAAAGAACCTGAAGAACAAATTAAAATTGAACCTGCTGTTGCAATAGTTAAAGATCTTGTGACTGAAAATGTGGAGGATGGTCATATTATTTTCTGTGAAGATGCTTCTAATATTGTTTCACATCCTAATAAACCCAAACAAGTTAGTGTTCCTATGCTATCTGTTAGAATTGGTGATCATTGCTATTATGGTTTATGTGATATTGGTGCAAGTGTTAGTGCTATTCCTTATGAGCTTTACACGGAGATTATGCACGAAATTGGTTCTTGTGAACTTGAAGATATTGATGTGGTTATTCATCTGGCTAATAGAGAAACTATTTCTCCAATTGGTATTGTTCGAGATGTGGAAGTTCTATGTGGTAAGATTAAATATCCTGCTGACTTTTTGGTACTTGGTTCTGCTGCTAGTGATCATTGTCCTATCATTTTTGGTAGACCTTTTCTAAATACTTGTGGAGCTATTATAGATTGTAAGAAAGAGAAAATTTTGACTAGATTTGCTGGTGAACCTTATGAATTTAACTTTTCTAAATTTACCAAAACTCCTTATAAAGCTGACTTGCCTAGTAATGATTTTAAAATGGAGCAGTGTGCATCTATTGTTCTTGTTCCTAATAATCCTTTGCAGCAACATTTGGAGAATAGTGAAAGTGAAGCTTTTAGGAAAGAAAGAGATGAGCTTGAGGAAATTTTTCTTCGCCAACCTATTCTCAAGCATGATTTACCGGTGGAAGATTTGGGTACAACACCGCCACCAAAGGAAGATCCTGTTTTTGATTTAAAGCCTTTACCTGATGATCTTAAATATGCTCATATTGATGATAAGAAAATATATCCTGTTATTATTAGTTCTAAGCTTTCAGAGATTGAGGAAGAAAGGTTATTGGAAATATTGAAGAAACACCGAGGAGCTATTGGTTATACTCTTGATGATTTGAAAGGGATTTCTCCTTCTATTTGCCAACATGCTATTAATATGGAAGAAGATGCAAAGCCTGTTGTTGAACATCAACGTCGTCTAATTCCGAAGATGAAAGAGGTGGTAAGGAACGAGGTATTAAAACTTCTTGAAGCTGGTATTATATATCCTATTGCTGATAGTAGATGGGTTAGTCCTGTGCATTGTGTTCCTAAGAAAGGAGGAATGACTGTTGTGCCTAATGATAATGATGAGCTTATTCCTCAAAGAATAGTTGTAGGTTATAGAATGTGCATTGATTTTCGAAAAGTTAATAAAGTTACTAAGAAAGATCATTACCCTTTACCCTTTATTGATCAAATGCTAGAAAGGTTATCTAAAAATACTCATTTTTGCTTCCTTGATGGTTATTCTGGGTTTTCACAAATTGCTGTTAAAGCTAAAGATCAAGAGAAAACCACTTTACTTGTCCTTATGGAACTTATGCTTATAGGCGTATGCCTTTTGGTTTATGTAATGCTCCTGCTACTTTTCAAAGATGCATGTCTGCTATTTTTCATGGTTTTTGTGAAAGTATTGTAGAGGTGTTCATGGATGATTTTTCTGTCTATGGGAATTCTTTTGATAATTGCTTGCGAAACCTCGATAAAGTTTTGCAGAGATGTGAAGAAACTAACCTTGTTCTTAATTGGGAGAAATGCCACTTTATGGTTAATGAAGGAATTGTATTGGGACATAAAATTTCCGAGAGAGGTATTGAAGTTGATAGAGCTAAAGTTGAAGCAATTGAGAAGATGCCCTATCCGAGGGATGTTAAAGGTATTCGTAGTGTTCTTGGTCATGCTGGGTTTTATAGGAGATTTATTAAAGATTTCTCTAAAATTTCAAAGCCTCTTACTAATCTTCTTCAAAAAGATGTACCTTTTGTTTTTGATGATGATTGTAAGGAAGCTTTTGAAACTCTAAAGAAAGCCTTAACAACTGCTCCTGTAGTTGAACCTCCTGATTGGAATTTGCCTTTTGAAATTATGTGTGATGCTAGTGATTTTGCTGTAGGCGCTGTTCTTGGACAGCGGGTAGATAAAAAATTAAATGTTATTCATTATGCTAGTAAGACTCTTGATGCTGCTCAAAGAAATTATGCTACAACTGAAAAGGAATTGTTAGCTGTAGTCTTTGCTTGTGATAAGTTTAGACCCTATATTGTTGATTCGAAAGTTACAATTCATACTGATCATGCTGCAATTAGATACCTTATGACAAAGAAAGATGCTAAGCCAAGGCTTATTAGATGGGTACTTCTTTTGCAAGAATTTGATTTACATATTATAGATAGGAAAGGTGCTGATAATCCTGTTGCTGATAATTTGTCTAGATTGGAAAATATTGCTTATGATCCTGTTCCTGTTAATGATAGTTTTCCAAATGAACAATTGGCTGTAATAAAGGTGAGCTCGCGAGAGAGCCCTTGGTATGCTGATTATGTTTCGAAGTATTTGCCTCCAACCTTTTCAGCTCAGCAAAGGAGGAAATTCTTTTATGACTTGAGGCATTATTTTTGGGATGACCCACACTTATATAAAGAAGGAGTAGATGGTATTATGCGAAGATGTGTTCCTGAATATGAACAACAGGAGATATTGAATAAATGTCATGGTAGTGTTTATGGAGGACATCACGCTGGAGATAGAACCGCGCAAAAGGTTCTACAATCAGGTTTTTATTGGCCAACACTCTTCAAAGATGCAAGGAAATTTATTTTATCTTGTGATGAATGTCAAAGAGTTGGTAATATCTCCAGACGCAATGAAATGCCTATGAATTATACTCTTGTTATTGAACCATTCGATTGTTGGGGATTCGACTTCATGGGTCCTTTCCCTTCTTCAGAAGGTAATACTCATATACTTGTCGCTGTTGATTATGTTACTAAATGGGTAGAAGCTATACCTACAAAAAGTGCTGATGGTGAGACCTCTATAAAAATGCTTGTAGATGTTATATTTCCTAGATTTGGAGTACCTAGATATATTATGACTGATGGAGGTTCTCATTTTATTCATGGAGGTTTTAGAAAAACTCTTGCTAAGTATGGTATTAATCATAGAATTGCTTCTGCTTATCACCCTCAAACTAGTGGTCAAGTAGAATTATCAAATAGAGAGATTAAAGCTATCTTGGGTAAGACTGTTAATAAATCTAGGAAGAATTGGGCTAGCAAATTGAAAGAAGCACTATGGGCTTATAGAACTGCTTATAAAAATCCTATGGGAATGTCACCTTATAAAATGGTTTATGGAAAAGCTTGTCATTTACCTTTAGAACTAGAGCACAAAGCTTATTGGGCTGTTAGAGAACTAAATAAAGATCCTAAATTAGCCGGTAATAAAAGATTGCTGCAATTAAGTTCTCTAGATGAATGGAGAAGTGAAGCTTATGAAAATGCTAAACTCTTTAAAGAAAAAGTTAAGAAATGGCATGATAGAAGGATTATCAAAAGAGAGTTTAATGTTGGGGATAAAGTCCTATTGTATCGGTCTCGTCTCAGATTCTTTGCAGGGAAATTACTCTCGAAGTGGGAAGGACCATATGTTGTTGAGGAGGTGTATCGTTCAGGAGCAATTAAAATTAGCTCTCTCCAAGGCAATGCCACACAAGTGGTGAATGGACAAAGACTCAAGCATTATATCTCGGGTGATTCTTATAATGTTGATGTTGATATTATTCAAGTGGAAACACCGGAGGCTTTCATCAAAGGACAAATTGACAGTCCGCCAGAACTCGACTTTGAATAGGTAACAGTACAGGTAATAAAAAGTCCGCGTTTACCTTTCCGAACATTATTTCTGCTGTTTTTAGAAAATATGAAAAATTACGGAATCGAAACGGAGTGGAAAAGACGCGCGAGGGCCCGTCACCACAGGCCGGCGCGGGCCCCACCCTGGCCGCGCCGACCTATGGTGACGGCACCTCGGCGTCCCGTTTCCACTCGTTTTCGGCCTGGAACCTTCCTTTTGTCGTAAAAATATTTGCTATATAATCCCCCGGACCCCTGGAGGTCCGTAATATCGTTTTCTCGTCGTGTTTTGTTTCGAGCTGTTTTCTGCCAGATTTGTTTTGATCTAGAAGCACCATGGTCTCCAACAACAAAGACAAGGGGCCTTGGAGGGAAGAGATGGATGAAAGGATCAATAAGGAGAAGGAGAAGATAGCATCAGCAAAAGGAGAGTGGGAAACTACGAGGAGTAAGCCAATCTTGGTGGGATCGGTTAACACTGGGCGTTCTTTTTCTCATAACTTGCAGGGAGCTCTTCCGCCTGCTCTGGACCTCGACTCTTTCCCTTGTGTGGAGGAAGCAATACGGGTTGCTGATGAGTTTTGTGATCAATATCGTGCTCTCAAAAGGGAAGTGGAGATACTTCAGGAGGAGAACCAGCGACTTCGCAGAATGCTGGAATATTACTCAAACCTCAGCACAAGGCCGTCACCGCCACACTCGGGTAACAATGAGTCTCTTCAGGTTTTGGTGCAGAATTACAAAATTGAGAAGCTGAAGCTGAAGGAGATCCTTATGAAGCGCGAGAGGAATCCATCACCACCATCACCGAAGGAGTAATTCATCATCGGTATTGGCATCCCCTTGGTTTGTTCCAAGCTTGGGGGAGTGCCGCGGTATCACATCATCATTACCTTTATCTTTTACTATCAAGTAGTGTCATATCATGAGTAGGGAAGTTATCATATGGAATAGTATGCAATGTGGAAGTATCTCTCTTAGTTAGTTATCTATGTATCCGTTGGTGTGAGTTATCGTTATGGAATATTAATGAGAAGTCTTATCATTTACTTTTTGCACACCTTATTTTAGTTTGCAATCTCCATTATATGATTACTCTTGACATGAGTATTGATATCACTTTGGGAGCATCAAGTAAATCTATTTGGTTTTGGCAAACTTAGCATTGGTCAATAGCAACAACATCTTGATGTTTAATAGAAGAGAGAAATACACTTAGATATATTACTCTATTATCTCTATGCTTAGTATTCTAAAGTTAAAATTGCTTGTGCTTATGAGAAAGATGCATGATTGTTCTATCATATGTATATTTGTTTGTTTCCCTCAACCTTTATGCTTGCTATCAAACCTTGCTAGCCAAAGACCTGTATCGAGAGGAGATGCTTCTCATACATCCATAACCTTAGACCAAACCTATGCCATTTGTGTCCACCATACCTACCTATTACATGGTATTTTCTGCCATTCCAAGTAAATACTTCATGTGCTACCTTTAAATAATTCAAACTACTACTCCTTATTTGTGTCAATGTTTTATAGCTCATGAGGAAGTATGTGGTGTTTTATCTTTCAATCTTGTTGGGCGGACTTTCACCAATGGACTAGCGGCACATCCGCTTATCCAATAATTTTGCAATAAGAGCTGGCAACGGGGTTCCCAGCCTCAATTAATAACTTTCATTAATAATTCTCTTCACATGTTTTGCTCTGATTTATCAGTAAGCAACTTAATTTTGCAATAGACACTCCTCCATGGTATGTGAATGTTGGAAGGCACCCGAGGATTCGGTTAGCCATGGATTGAGAAAGCCAAGGTTGGGGGGAGTGTCATCCTTAATAAAACTAAAATACATGTGTAAACAAAAGAGAAGGGGGATGATCTACCTTGCTGGTAGAGATGCCGTCCCTCATGGGAGCCGCTCTTGAAAGGTTCGTTTGGCAAGGGGGTTAGAGTGCCCGCTACCATTCGTTGACAACAACAAACACCGCTCAAAATCTTACTTTTATGCTCTTTATATGATTTCAAAACTTGAAAAGCTCTAGCACATGATTTAATCCCTGCTTCCCTCTGCGAAGGGCCTATCTTTTACTTTTATGTTGAGTCAGTAAACCTATTTCCCTCTATCTCAAGCAAGCAATTGAGTTGTTGTGAACCAATCATTTATGCTATGATTCAGTTAATCATGTCTTTTATACTTTCTTGTTTAGTACCAATTTTATCTGAATGAATATGACTTTGAAGTTATCAATGATTATGAGGAGATTGTTATGCTTGAATATGAAGGCTCAGTTATAAAATCTAATATGAAAGCTTTGCTTAGAAGTACAATCCGTTAGTAGTTCTCTGACCAAGAACAAAGTTTGCCATCACCAATTATGATTTCTTATGCACCTTTACTTGTGATTTCTCTTTACTTATTTCAAGATGAGTTATATGAGGAAGTTGTTTACTAGAATGTCTTGTGTGAATAAATATGATGCTTCTTGTCCGTATTTTATTTATCGACTCTTCACTCCATAAACATGTGGTCTTGTTTATCGAGCTCAGTTTCGCTTGGGGACAAGCGAGGTCTAAGCTTGGGGGAGTTGATACGTCCAATTTGCATCACTATTTTGTATCATAATTTGCTGTTATTCATTGATATATTTCATATTGGGACACAATACTTATGTTATTTCATCTATTTTGCATGTTTCATCATCATTGGAGGATCAAGCACCGGAGCCAGGATTCTGCTGGAAAAAGCACCGTCAGAACGCAATATTTCGGAAGATCAACTGTGGAAGGGAATTTCACGTAAATTCCTATTTTTCCAGATGACGGAGGGAGCCAGAAGGGGGAGCAGAGAGGAGCCACTGTGGGCCCAGACCCTAGGGCGGCGCGGCCCATGGCCTGGCCGCGCCACCCTGTGGTCTGGGGGCCCCACAGCCCCTTTCGCCTCCTTTTCTTCGCGTACTCCTTCGTCCCGAAAACCTAAGCCACAGAGAGGACCTCACGAAGGGTTACAGCCGCCTCTGCGGGGCGGAGAACACCAGAGAGAAAAGAGCTCTCCGGCGGGCAGGAATCCGCCGGGGAAATTCCCTCCCGGAGGGGGAAATCGACGCCATCGCCATCGTCATCGAGCGGGACATCATCTCCATCATCATCATCATCATCTCCACCATCTACACCGCCATCACCACCGCTGCACCTCGTCACCGCTGTAACAATTCGGGTTAAATCTTGATTGTATGATAGGGGAAACTCTCCCGGCATTATTCTCTACTTGTTATAGATGCTATTGAGTGAAACCATTGAACCAAGGTTTATGTTCAGATTGTTATTCATCATCATATCACCTCTGATTGTATTCCATATGATGTCTCGTGAGTAGTTCGTTTAGTTCTTGAGGACATGGGTGAAGTCTAAATGCTAGTAGTGAATTATGGTTGAGTAATATTCAATGTTATGATATTTAAGTTGTGGTGTCATTCTTCTAGTGGTGTCGTGTGAACGTCGACTACACGACACTTCACCATTTATGGGCCTAGGGGAGTGCATCTTGTATTCGGTTGCTAATTGCGGGGTTGCCGGAGTGACAGAAACCTAAGCCCCCGTTAGTATACCGATGCAAGAGGGATCGCAGGATCTCAGAGTTTAAGGCTGTGGTTAGATTTATCTTAATTACTTTCTTGTAGTTGCGGATGCTTGCAAGGGGTATAATCACAAGTATGTATTAGTCCTAGGAAGGGCGGTGCATTAGCATAGGTTCACCCACACAACACTTATCAAAACAATGAAGATTATTTAGCTACATGAAGCGAAAGCACTAGACTAAAATCCCCGTGTGTCCTCAAGAACGTTTGGTCATTATAAGTAAACAAACCGGCTTGTCCTTTGTGCTAAAAAGGATTGGGCCACTCGCTGCAATTATTTCTCTCGCATTTTATTTACTTGTACTTTATTTATCTGCAATATCAAAACCCCCTGAATACTTGTCTGTGAGCATTTACAGTGAATCCTTCATCGAAACTGCTTGTCAACACCTTCTGCTCCTCGTTGGGACACTCTTATTTATCGAAAGTACTACGATACACCCCTATACTTGTGGGTCATTAGTGTCTGGCGCGTCTCGGCGAGCGAGCAGGTGAGTGGGGGCGAGTGCGTCGGCGCTCGTCACGCTCCGGCGCGTCCGGGCGCTCGCCGTGCGCGCACCGGCGCGTGCGTGTGCACGCTCGCGCGTCCGGCCACGTCGATGCTTGGCGTGTGCACGCGTCGTGTTGACCAAGGGAAGGCACGGGCTGGTTCAGGAGACTGAGAGGGAGTCGCTGGACATGGCAGGGCAGGCTGGAGGTGACCAGAGAGAGAGAGAGAGCATGAGGGTGGCATGACATGCCACGGCATGGATGCTCTGGTCAACATGAGCAAGCTCCAGTGCTTGGCAAGTGGTGGAGATGGTGTAGTGAGGTGAGAGGAAGGTCCAGAGATGCAGAGAGGCTCATGCTTGGACTTGGTCTCCTCCAATTTTCAGTATGGGCACAATAATATACCCTACATAACAAGTGTTTGATGAAATGCCCGAAAGAAAATAATTTTTGAATTTTGCAAATCTTTTTGGTGGGTTGTAAACATATATTATTTGGAGTAGATTGATGTTGGTGGTGGTCAAAATGAAGTTGAATTGCAAAATCACATTTTGCATATGATCTTGAATTTGTTTCAAAGTCTCCACTTGGCTTGCTTCTCATTTGAATTTGAGACAGAGTTTGGGGTGATGGTTTTGGGCAACGTTGTTCTCCTTGATGTTGTCTTGGATGAGGTGCAAAGAGTTGGAAAAGGGTAGAAGAGAAATCTCACAAACCAGGGGCTTAAATTGGGTATCATGCTGAAATTTGCACAAGTGACCATAATCATATGTGAGCTCCAATTTGATTCAAATTTGATTTGAATTGAGTTTGACTGTTTCCAAAAGTGTTAGTAAGTGTTTAGTATCCATTTACAACCAATGGTGCAAACCAAAATGGTCTAGATTAAAGATTTGTAAAAATGGCCTAAGCCATATGTGTGTGTTGAGTTGATTTTTATATTTTCTTTTCTCAATTCTTTTTCTTTGTATTGGGATGATCATGAGATCATGGTTAGGGTTTTAGGGTAAGGGTAAACACACAAGCAACATCATGGCAAAAGAACACTCAAATAATTAATAAGGTGAGCTACATGCATAGTCCTATATGATGAGAACAAGTTTTTGTTGGTTCTAATTTTTGGATTCTTGGAAACTCTCTCTTGCTTCTTTTATTGAAAACTTGGGATGTTACAAACCCTTCCCCCTTACAAAAGATCTCTTCCCGAGATCTTAAAGAAAACTAGGTACTAAAGAGATATGGGTATTCCTTCTTCATATCTTCTTCGCGCTTCCAAGTGGCTTCTTCTTCAGTGTGATTGCTCCACTGAATCTTCAAGAACTTGATACTCCTGGTGCGGGTGGTTCTGTATGCTTCTTCCAGGATGCGAATAGGCACTTCGAGATACGTCAAGTCTGTGTTGATATCCACTGATCGGTGATCTATATTCTTGAATACTTCGGTCTTCTCCGGTACTTCCAAGGAGCAGTGAGATGAAACACATTATGCACAGCCGCCATTTCTTCTGGTAGTTCCAGTTGATAAGACACTTCTCCTCGGCGACTCAGAACTTTGAAGGGTCCAACATATCGGGGTGCGAGCTTTCCTTTCAGCTGGAATCTCTGCATTCCTTTGAGGGGTGACACTTTGAGGTAAACAAAATCTCCAATCTCGAAGGTCATCTCTCGGCGTCTCTTGTCGGCGTAGCTCTTCTGTCTTGACTGGGCGGTCTTGAGGTACTCGCGGATCTTGTGCACCTTCTCTTCAGCTTCTCGGAGGATGTCTGGGCCGAAGATTTGACTATCTCCGACTTCCGACCAGTTCAGAGGGGTGATGTCTATGGGTGCTTCTATTCTTGTAGACAGTGTTGGGCCTCCAAGAACAGAGGTTTGTAGAACAGCAGCAAGTTTCCCTTAAGTGAATCACCCAAGGTTTATCGAACTCGGGGAGGTAGAGGTCAAAGATAGTCCTCTCAAGCAACCCTGCAATTAAGATACAAGAAGTCTCTTGTGTCCCCAACACACCTAATACACTTGTCAGATGTATAGGTGCACTAGTTCGGCGAAGAGATAGTAAAACACAGGTGGTATAGATGGTGGTAGATGGTAATAACAATCTGAAATAAATATGGCAGCGAGTAAACATGCAGTAGAACAGTAAGTAAGCAGTGTGGCAGTATTTAGAACAAGGCCTAGGGATCATACTTTCACTAGTGGACACTCTCAACATTGATCGCATAATAAATAACTTACTTCTCTCATTTGTGCTACATACACTCTTTTGTTGGATGACAAACACCATTCGTTGTGTAGGGCTACAAGAGCTCCCTCAAGCCGGAGTTAACAAGCGCCACAACATTCGGCATTCATATTTAAGTAACCTTAGAGCATAATAGATCTTTGCAAAATAAACCGAGAACTAACATAGCATACACACTGTCATCATTACACTATGAAAGGGGGAATAGATCACATCAATACTATCATAGTGATAATTAACTCCATAACCTACAAGAGATTATGATCATAACCTACGACAAGAACTACACGGTGCACACACTGTCGCCTTTACACCATGCAGGAGGAATAGACTACTTCAATAACATCACATGAGTAGCACATAGACTAATAGCGATACAAAACTCATCATATGGATCTCAATCATGCAAAGCAATTCATGAGATCATTGTATTGGAGTACAGAGAGAGATATTAACCACATAGCTACCGGTAGAGCCCTCAGCCTCGGGGGAGAATTACTCCCTCCTCATCATGGAAACAACGATGGCGGTGAAGATGGCTATGGAGATGGCTTCCGGGGCAATTCCCGATCCGGCGGCGTGCCGAAACAGAGACTTCGTCCCCGAATCTTGACTTCGCGATGGCGGCGGCTCCGGAACTTTTCTCGTATCGTGGTTTTTCCGTATCGAAGATTTAGGTCAAGACGACTTATATAGGCGAAGAAACGGAGTCGAGGGTGACGAGGACCCACACAAAGAGGGGGCGCCCCCGGGCGCGCTGCCACCTTGTGTGGTGGGCCTGTGGCTCTCCTCCGGCCCCCACTACAAGAAAAGTTCGATAGACAACGTCCCAAAATCGTCAACTAAGGGGCATTTTTCGTCGCCTATGGGCCTAACCCGACGATATGGGTTCTGTTGTCGAAACTGCGTCAGGCAAAGTCCAACGACGATTTTTTCGGTCCGTCGCGCTTGGGCGCCCTTCCGCCACGGAAAATCGGACCGTTGTGTTTTCGGGAGCCCGTTGACTGCTGACGTCATGCAAACTGACACGTGGCAGACGCCGTTAACTGCCAGTTAACGGCGTTAACCGGCTGAAACCCCGTGGTAGATGGTAGGCCCACACGAGGCCTGCCACGTCTTAAGCGGGCCGGGCCAGATGACATAGTTTGACCGGTCAACTATATAGCTGGGCTGGTCCATTAGTTACGTGGGCCGGCCTAACCTCTAATGTTGACTGGTCAAACTTAAATGGGCCGGCCCATTTAACATGTGGGTCCACCTACAACCCGGGCCGCCTGCAGCGCGTGTCGGCCAAAACAGTGGTCCCACTTTCCGTTAAAAGGCCGCCCATTTAGTGCTGGGTCCACCGTATAGGCGGGCCGCCCAACAAGCTAGTGGGCCAAAACACAGTGGGTCCCACTTTCCGCTAAAGGGCTCGCCCATTTAGTATGTGGGTCCACCATATAGCAAGTGGGCCGCCCAACAAGATAGTGGGCCGGCCAAAACACAAGTGGGTCCCACCTTCCGCCAAAGGGCCTACCCATTTAGTATGTGGGGTCCACCATATAGCAGTGGGTGCCCACAAGCCAGCGGTCGGGCCAAAACACAGGGTCCCACATTTCTCGTTAATGGGCCGGCCCATTTGGTATGTGGGGTCCACCATAGAGAAGTGGGCCGGCCCAACAAGATAGTGCGCCGGGCCAAACACAAAGGTCCCACCTTCCTATTAAAGGGCCGGCCCGTTTACCATGTGGGACCACCATATAGCAAGTGGGCTGGCCCAACAAGATAGTGGGTCGGGCCAAAAGCACAAGTGGTCCCACTTTCTGTTAGGGGCCCAATTAGTGTGTGGGTCCACCATATAGTGGCCGGCCCAACAAGATAGTGGGCCGGGCCAAAACACAGGTGGGTCCCACTTTCCTCTTAAAGGGCCGCATTTAGTATGTGGGGTCCACCACAAAAGCAATTGGGCTGGCCCAACTAAGTAGTGGGAGGGGTCCACCTTAAAGCAAGTGGGCCAGCCCAATTAGAGTGTGGGGTCCACCTTCAATCAAATGGGCTGGCCCAATAAGTAAGTGGGCCAGCCCGTTTAGTTGTTGTTTATATGCCGGCATAATAGGCGCTATAGGAATTTGCGGGCAGGCACATATGTGATTTCGCTTAATTGGGCCGTTTAAGGGATGGGAATTCGTGATTTAGATACTGAGAATATTTACGCAGCATTGATTTCTGTCGGATAGCCTCACTTACCACAAGCACCAAAGAAAAAATGCGCGAAAGAACTATAAAAACTAACTAAATATTACATCAGCTGCAAGGCATTGAAAAAATATTACAGAACCCAGAGAAATTGAATGGTAATTAAACCTAGCAATACAATGAAGCGATCCGGCAATCTTTTAAGTTGTCCATGCAGCACCTATATCTGAAACAAAGACATTACAAGTTAAGACAACAACAATGGAAAGGCAAAGACACTACAATATTGTTTGCCAAAGAATTTGGAACTCATCATTTCGTCGTTATAACAAGATCATTGTAATGCGCACAATAAGCAAACAAAGAGTGCATGCCGCATACCAACAGCCAATATAACAGAGCATGTTAGAATGAAACAACAGACTTACTACTGTCGAGTCCCATGCAAACCAACATGTTCAGGGAGTACAAAATTGGCATGAACAACATAGTAGCAGGCTATAAATTTTGTAACAACGACTGAGCAAGATGAAGTTATGATGGCTACATCTACAGAGCAGGGAATGTAAACCAAAAATAGAAGTTACGATGGCAAAAGCTAAAGAGGAGGGAATGTGAACCAACATGTGCCAAGTGCAATTACTTCATTTTGGCCGTGAACTAAATAATACTCCTGAACTTATAGTGAAGGGGATGCAAATCAAGATGTTTTGGGATATAAACTTGTAATGAGCAACACATAGAGGATAGTTAATGCTGGAGCTTAGGATGGACCAGATACAGAATATAGTGGGATCACCTGTGAACTTGTATAAGAGGGAATGCAAACCAATATGTTCAGCTTTCCATATGTGAGCGTCATGCCAAGTCAGAGAAACAAGTCAATAATGCAGCTTTTGAAGAACAAGATGGCACGCAAAATTATTATCTAGTAGTATGACAAGTTTATTTGTACTACAGGCTAGATAGCAGAGTGATAGCATGCCAAACTAAGTCCTTACTTTGTTAGCTTACAATGAACTAGATACAAAACAATGGCATCACCTGTAGTACAGGGAATGCAAGCCAACATGTTCATGGAGTAAAAAATTGGCACAAACAACATAGTAGCAGGCCATAATTTTTGTAACAACGACTGAGCAAGATAAAGTTATGATGGCTAGATCTACAGAGCAGGGAATGTAAACCAAATATAGAAGTTACGATGCCAAAAGCTATAGAGCAGGGAATGCGAACCAACATGTGCAATTACTTAAAATTGGCCATGAACTAAATAATAGCAGGATGTTACTATAATACCTATAATTTTTGTAACAACGACTGAGCAAGATAGAAGTTATGATGGCTACATCTACAGAGCAGGGAATGCAAACCAAAATGTTCAATCGCTTAAAGTTAGCAATGAAGTAGAAAATAGCAAGATGTTACGGTCATAGCTAGGAATGAACTAAAAGAGCTTCAGACAAACAAGCATCTGAACCCAGAACATGGCGCTAAAACAAGGGACTTACATTAGGAGAAGCACTCTGTGGGAGTCACAGCAGATCTTCCTGGGGTTGATAGATCCGGTGATGAAGTACGCTACATGTGCTACTTGGGGTTGGAGAGACGGCCATTACACTTCATGGTTACTCATCTCATCTGCAAAAACGTAACGGCGCGTCGTTAGCACAAACAGATTCCCCCAAGATTAAACAAGAACTTGCAGGCAAGCAATAGAAAAGCGACAGTAGAAGAGTTTAGATCATGCACGGCGCCGGTGAAGCAGATCCGGTTCATGCACAGCGGTGTCGGTGAGCAAGATCCGATGCGGTGGACGACGGATCCGGCGAAGCGGCTCCGGTGGGGTGGACGATACCGCAGCTGAAGCGACTGCGGTAGACTGCTGGATGAGTATATGGTTTCGAGGTTCGGCGGGGATGATCCAGTCCGGTTGATGACGGCGTCGATGAAGCGGCTCCGGCAGGCAGCCGGATGACGAGGATCGCGAGGCCTCGGGTAGGCCAGGGAAGTCCGGCGGGGATGTTCCGGTGCGGTGGTCGTGGAGGTGGGAGAGAGAGGGACTTGGGAAGTTCCGGTGGGTGGTCTCAGAGGAGAGAGTGAGGGAAATGAATTTTTTTTCGGGGAGTTTCGGAGCTAGGGAGGTGGTGATCGAAAAAAATGACGGGTAGACCCCCCACCAACCGACTTATGCATGGACATTGTTGTCATCTTTACGAGGGTAGAATGGGAAGTTAGAGGCGTGTGAAATATTTGTATTTTTCGAGCGGGAAGTTTTGCCGCTGGAATGAGATTTCGAATTTGGCTATAGTCCAAGTAATACAAAAATATGAGACCGTACTAGTACGGCCAAGTGTCACATCAAGTCATCATCACGTTGAAAATCGGTTACCACGAGCATAATCATGATATATCTTGAAAATCAATTTTGAAAAGCCCTTCTGAAATATTTCGGGATTGGTACTAGGAGATTTTGCAGCTTGACTAAGTAATTTTTTTTCTTCGAAAAGGGGATATGACCCCAGCCTCTGCATCGTGGTGATGCACACGGCTTTTATTAATAATCCAGTCGCAACAAAAGTATGTTTTTTTTTGCAAGGAGCAACAAAAGTATGTTGTACAGATGGTCCAAGTAATATATACTCGTGATTGTAATATAAGGCCAGGGGTAGACCGGAACCATATCCTCTAACGTAGAGATGACAAGTCAGGTAAGCACAGTGCTTAAGTAGTGCAAAACGTAGAAGAAAAATCAGGAAAATGTAACAAATACTGTACGTATTTACTGTAGCAACCACTGTATATTTTTACTGTATAAAAAATCGTATAAATATTTAAAAAAGATAGTCATAATTTTGATTGTTACTAATTATCGTAAATGCATATGGCTTACATATATTATGGAAGTTAATTTAGATCAAATTAGACTTAATCATGTAGATGTGGAGAAGGAAAATTAGAGAGGTGTAGCTTACCCGACTTGTCTATTGCACGTTAGAGGATCTACTTCCGGGGTAGACCATGCTACTTAGACTACTCATAGTGGGAGTAACTAAGGAGTATTAACATAGAGCTGGTTGTGGTAACTAGCTATGTTACCATAACACTTTTCAAGATAGAATGAGTCTACATACTAACTAAAACAATCATGCATGATAGTACTACATCTAAGTTACTATGCATTATGAAGGTAGTAACATAGAGTAGTGTCATATGCATGCGGAAATTCAATTTGGCTCCCGGGTGCATATGCTCCCTCTACCAAAAAATCATATTTTAAAATGTCGAAAAAAATTAGCAAAAAATTTACATGTACATATTCATAATATATGTTCGTTCGTCAAGTTTCACGAAAAACCAATATTTTTTGTGGTCTATGTAAAAAAGAGAAAACTTATCTTGTGAAAAGCATTATTTTTAGTACTGTGTTTTATCTTTTTACACACGTCACACGACAAGTCGCAACTTTTTAAGGGCGTAGCACGAGAAGATGTACATGCGAATTTTTTGTTTCATTTTTTTTGAAATTCAAAATATGTGTAAGATGCATTTCAAAATGGAGGGAGCATATGCTCCTATGTTTCAAAACACCACTCCCGCATGCGCATGACACTACTATACGGTCACATCAAGTCATAATCACAACCAAAATCAGTTCCCATGTACAAATATTTTGGATTTTATTGGCGGGAGATTGTAGCGCTTGACAGATATTTTCAATTTAGCTGGCGCTAAAAAAATACTGTACTAGAAAAATTGGTAGCTTACTGTAGTACTGCCTCCTTTCAGGGATACAAGGACAAGGACCAATCAACTAAAATAATGTATGAAAATGGTCACCAATGGGCCAACTAATAGTTATACTTTTCCCATGCAGCGCAATATAAAAAATACTACAAATCAGATTAAACCTTGATTAAATATTGGTGCATCCAATCCATTCAGTTTTCATTTAATCCACATCACCAAGGAAACAACCACCAGGTACATAACAAGTGCAGATAGAAGCACCAACAAAATAGTTCAGCATCACAAACCCTTTCACACAACCAAGGGACACCTTTGACTGTCAGTGTTCACTGTGGTATTCAGCATCTCCCACACTTTCTCAGGATGTTGCCCAGGTGGGCTTGACTTGCTTCTAATCCTGCAGTTATACGGTGGATGACTACTCTTTGTGCAGCCACTATTGCTCGTTCCTCTTTGAGTAGTTCCTCGAGAACATAAAAAGACAATGACTTGGACCTCAACCTGCGCTTGGGCTTTGACTTGGACTTGGACCTCGACAAATTAGTTGTGAACCCAGCATTACGCAGGAATGTGTTGTTGGCTATACCATGACATTGTAGTACCTTGGAAAATGAATTCAGACATTCTTCCTGGGTTTTTTCTATACCATCTTTCTTTGGTTTTGCCAGCTCCACTTTCATGTCAGACTGAGGAGTTTTCAGTTGTTACACATGTGTAAGAGAAGAGATTATAATGTGAAGACATGTGTATGAACTACCTCTAATAATCCTACAAACTGGCATGGCTGATTACCGCATATACATTTTAGTAAGAGCATGTTACATCATATTGACATGTCTTCTATTGCTAACACGTAATAGCAGGACTATAAAAATATGCATGGATCCATGTGTAGAATTCGTAATGTGCATGATATTGCTGAGAAGTATATAAGTGAATTGTACTAGCCCTTTCCACCAGTTCAGACATTTGGTTGTGTTGGCTAGTGCATGAAGCTTGACAAATATGACAAGATATTTCTGAATACAATTGAAAACCATAACTGACATTAGTAGAGAATACTTACAATAACACTCTGTGCAAAATGTCCAGTCAAACCATTTCTGCTCGGGAATGACTAGGGCTGCGGCTGGCCCCATCCCTCAAGCGACTCTCGCAGCCTCCTGGTCGCGCGCCGATGCGGGTCGCAAGGGCGTGCCACCTGACCTATACCTGGTCAGGAAGGTGTGGATGATGCCTCGCTTAGTTTCCTGCAGGGCACACACGTACACGTTAAATACGAGCCTCGATCGGCTCTCAGGTTGTCCTGTGAATCGGCTCATGGAGCCGATCCACCCATGATTCGTCCAAGGTGGCCGAATATATGGTGGTCCTGCTTGATCAATATAAAGCGTATGAGATCCACGACGATCTAGGGTTTTCACCGCATAATCGGATCATCCTACTCACGATTGGGCCTCGCGCTCACGCACGGTAAACGTAAGCCAGCCCTAGACAAGGCCTAAAAACCAACACTAGGTTGATCCTCGGAACGTCCTGTCTAGGGGCAGCAAACTACACCCTGCATGCCGCTGGATCCTCCAACCCTTTGTAAGGCCTAACTATTGCAGATATTAAACTAATCCTTGATGAATCAAGGATCGACCATAACGGATCAGATCTACTAAATAAAGATCAAGCGGGGTGCCGCCCCTGCACCCATGATGAGGCACAAGGACGGCTAGACGCGCAAGGGTTGCACTACGCGAGCATATGATGCTAAGAACGATGCTAACCCTAACGCGTCTACGATAACTACGTTGCTCGCCATCAAAAAGGCTTCAGTACGAGCAACGCATGAACAACTAGGCAGGCTTGTGCTGCCTAGATCGCGAGATGCGATCTAGGCAGCATGATGCTTACCGGAGGAACCCTCGAGACGAAGGAGTTGGCGATGCGCCGAGATTGGTTTGTGTTGAACGTTGGTTGTTGTTTATTCCATAAACCCTAGGTACATATTTATAGTCCAGGGGACTTTCTAATGCGGGCGTGCACTAAACCGTGCACGAGACAAACTCTACGTAACCTACTAAGTAAAGATACACGGGCTAACTAGCCCAAACTTGACACACAAGGCCGATTTACATATCTCTCCACGCATATATCTTCAAATTCGTCTTGATCGCGGCCCACCTCTGGCTTGGTCAAATACTGGTGATAACACATGCCCCCCTGGTTTTGGAAATGACATTTCCAAAATCATTATGCTTTCTCTCATCGGGTCATGTCGTGGCAGAGCAGAAACGTCGCAGAGTCCTTCATCATGATAACTTGCCTTCTCAACTTCTCTGCGCGATTAGACTGTTCTGGCACCACCTCCTCGGGAACTGCTGTGGCATTGAATTTTTACTATGCTCCCTTTTATTTAACCGCAGCAAACAGTCTTCTTCCTCATCCCCTTCGCACTAGCCTCCAAAAAACCCTCCTCTGCCACCATGTCCTCGTCCTCCTCTTCTTCCTCATCGGATCTTTCCTACGTGTCCTCTCCTATCCGAGAGGAGACGCCCTCGTGGGGCACGCAGGCGGCGTACGATATCCTCGCCCCAACGAAGTGGGACAAAGAGGACCATGACTCCTTCGTATGGTCCGAGGATGACAAATCCTTGACCGAGGGACCTCCGCTTCCTCGCCGTTGGGGAACCGGTGGAGGAGAGCGACGACGACAACTTCTCCTGCGACTTCACCTCTTCCGGGGAGGAAGGGGAGCAGGGAGAGGAGGAGGGAGACGACGATGAGAGCTCCTCCGACGAGCCGCCGGCCAAGCGCCATTGCCCCTGGCCGGAAATCTGAGTGACTTCGACAGCGACGACGACGACGCCGACGGAGAGGATGAAGACGACGAGGGCCCGTTGGCGGCCATTGGAGCGACGACGAACCCGCCGGGAGCAGCGCCGACAGCGACGAAGGCGACGATGAGGGCAGCGACGGCCCATAGTAGACCTAGTACTTTTGAGAGCAATCAGCTCTTTATGTAAGAAATCTTGTCTATCAATGAAGAACTTTTTCTTTTCCCCAATTTGATTTTGCCGATTTCTTCTGAGCTTAATTAAGCCGATTCCCTCTTCTACTGACCTTGCCGATTCGTCCCCTTTGCCAATGCGTAATGAGCCGATAGCACCGCATCGGTCCTTTGAAATTCGCCCTTCCCTTCTTCAACTGATGATTTTCTAAATCTTGCAAGGAAGGATCAGGATGATAACTCAATCGGCTAGAAAAAATAGAGCAAGGCAGAACATCCACCAGGCCTGCTGCCCCCCGAGTCTTGGCCAAGGCAAAACTTAGCCGAATTAGCCTGGGCTTGATCATGCAGAGTCAGCCGATTTGCACGTAAATCGGTTTGCAGAGAACCTTCAAGGTGGGCTGCCCCCCGAGTTTCCTCAGTGCGCTGCCCTTGCGAGTCAGATCGGCTCCCTTCCTTTGGTGGATCTGATGCGACCCACCTTTAACCTGATCTGGACACCCAATCTGCCCTTAGCACTGTTCTTGAAGAGAAGATCTGAGCTGTTAAACCTGGCCATGCATCGGCTATGAAAAATTTAAAAATTTCAGGCCGATTTGTGTATCGGCCTCCATACTTAGTGTTTTATCCATCTAGGTGCCCCCCGAGCCGATTCTGTCAAGAGAATTGATGGTATCGGCTCTTCAGGTAGTCCCTGTTGGGTCAAACGTTGATCCCAGGCAGAATGGATGGTGAGGATAATTTGGGCCGATTGCTGGAATCGGCCTCCATGTTGCTTGTTCGGTGAAGGTTTTGTAATATCCCTTCATCAGTTTCGGAGGGCCGATCGCAAGGATCGGCCTCGCCATGTTGCTTATCGACGTAGTCTTGCTACTCGTCCATGTCGGCGGATAAAACCAGCCCAATCTCTGACTTTAGCACGTTGGTGTGCTTGCTGTTATCCATGTCGGGTGCACTGTGTAATCGTGGAGCACTACACTCCGCCGGACGAATGAACACCATGTTTGTGCCAGCCGATGTGTCATCATCGGCTCTCTTTTGCTTGGGGCGCCACTCTTTTCTTTGCGGCAGTCCCTCCTCATCCAGGGTCCTCTGGACTTTCGCAGCCAGATCAGGTCGTGCCTTCCTCAGCGTATGCAAGTACATCCTTTCGGCTTCCTCCAGACCGCGCAATCGCTGAACCCTGCGCTTTTGTGAATGGCTGAGACCGTCAGGGCACCACCTTGGACGGTGGCACCTGTCTTCTTCGCATTCCCCTTCGTCTTCTGAATCCTCGAGATCTTCCAACGGAGGGGTCTCAGCACGTCTGTTTTGCGGTGGGAGAGGCCCTAGGCGCTCGAACACAGACACGTTGGCTGTCTCCTTCTTTTTCCGGTTGCATTCTGGGCAGTTGCCGATTGTTGGTAATCGGCTCATTCCTGAATCCCAGCAGTGTCTGAAGAAGGGGCAGTGCCAATGCCTGTCCGTATCGTCCTGCTCCCTGCCGTGGCGCTCCTGCCGCTCCTCATCATGATTATGCCGGCGATGTCTTCCGTCGTTTATGGTCATCCGACCTCTTTCATCATTGTTATCGTATCGCCGGCGTTGGTCATATCGACTAACATACTTGTTGAGGAGGTGATCAGAGAGGGGTCGTTGGTATCTTATGTTCTTCACTTCCCCCTCTGTGACGTAGCGCTTGCCATCTTGACGGAGCCGATCGCATGGAGCGGCCCCCTCAGTGTCCTTGCTCTGAGAGCAGCTGTCCTCATCCCCGTCCTTCTCAGAGCGGTGTCCAAGCTCTACCATACTGATGTTGGCTGAGAAATCAGGCTGGCACCCTCCAAGGTGGGTAAACTCCACCATGTTGACGGCGGGGAAGGGGTGTGTGTCGACCTTCATGGCGTACTGGTTAAAAATTAATCGCCCATTTTCTATCGCCACTTGGATCTGCTGACGCCACACCCTGCAGTCGTTGGTGGTGTGGGTGAACGTGTTATGCCACTTGCAGTATGGCTTTCCGTTCAGCTCTTGCACCGTAGGAAACTTGTGGCCTTCGGGTACCTTTATGTGCTTCTCCGCGAGTAAGAGGTCGAAAATCTGCTCGGTTTTCGTCACGTCGAAGTCGAACCCTCTTGGAGGCCCTGGTGGCTTTACCCATTTGCAGGTTACTGGGCCTGCAGCTCGAGTCCACTCAGCTACTGCGACCTCTCGCTCTCCCGTAGGACCTTCATCTTCGCCTGCGTCAACCATGGTAACCACGCGCTTGAATTTATCTTGGTAGATATCCGGGTGGCGTTGCTCATATGCTGACAACTTCTGCACCATGTGTGCTAATGAAGGATAGTCCGCCTGGGAGGCCACTTCCTTGATCGATGATGATAGACCCACCACCGCCAATTCGACTGCTTCCTTTTCGCTTACATGAACCGAATAGCATCGGTTCCTAACGGTCCTGAAGCGCTGAATGTATTCTGACACCGTTTCTCCGCGCTTCTGTCGTACTTGGGCTAGATCGGCAATGCCAGCCTCGGAAGCCTCTGAGTGATATTGCTCGTGGAACCGTTCTTCCAGCTGCTTCCAGGTCTGGATTGAGTTCGGTGGCAGCGACGTGTACCATCCGAAAGCCGATCCTGTGAGGGACTGCGAGAAGTACCTCACGCGCAGCTCGTCTGACGCTGAGATCATGCCCAGCTGTGCCAAATATCGGCTCACATGCTCGATGGAGCTGGAGCCATCTGATCCGCTGAACTTTGTGAAGTCCGGGAGCCGATATTTGGGTGGTAGCGGGATCAATTCGTACTCATTGGGGTACGGCTTGGTATAGCCGATCGCCTTTCTCTTCGGCATCATGCCGAACTGATCTTTCAGGATCGTACAAATTTGATCCGCGGTGATGGCTGCAGGTGCCGAACCCTGAAGATTCGTCGGAGTGGCGTACTTAACCAGCCATGCCTGTTTCTCTGGTTCTGAGCCAACTGCAGGAGCTGGGCTCGGGAGTTTCGTCGGGGTGGCGTATTTAGCTAGCCACGTTTGCTTCTCAGGGTCTGCCTCCGACGCTCCTCCTGTTGCCCCAGAAGTCCCTGCTATAGCAACCTGGTTCGAGGGTGCCCAGGTGCTGCAGTCTGGCACGTATGCACATGCGTATCCGTGCGGGATCTCCTTGGGCGCGTCCTGTAGGAACTGGTAGTCACTGGGGTCACCACCAATCTTGTAGACGACAAAAGCCGATGAGTTCGGCGCTTCGGGCGCTGCCAACGCGAATGGCAGCGGGGGACGGGAATGGAGCAGCGCTTCCCCTTGGTGAGTCCCTAGGGCTGGTCCTGACGGAGAGTACTGATGGCTCATGATCTCCTGGATCACGCGCAGCGCGACGCGCTCCAACGTATTCACCAGGCTCTCAGAATGGCGGTGCAGCGAATGAGCCACCATGAAGTTGATCTCCTGACGCAGCGACCTGGTGCGTTCTTCGGACGGGGTGGACAGGTCCACTCCATCAAGCGCGCCTTCAGGTGTGAACCCCTTCCATCTGATGCCATGGGAGCGGGTCCTGTGGAAAGAGCCGATTAGGTCGGCTTCGAGGGCAGACTTGATCTCGTCGTACTTCTTCTTGAGCTCGCCAGTGAGATCCCCGTACGTGACCGGAGTTTCTTCTGCCACTTCTGATGAAGACGGTATGGTGTCTTTCGCCATCTCTGATGTGGATGGCGAGATGGTTGTCGTTGAAGATGTGTCCCACCGGGCGTGCCAGAATGTGTTGGCGTCAGAAACCCACCGGCGGGCAGCGACTGGCCAACACGGTAGAGCCGGGAATGACTAGGGCTGCGGCTGGCCCCAGTCCCTCAGAGCGACGGCCCGCAAAGCCTCCTGGTCGCGCGCCGATGCGGGTCGCAAGGGCGTGCCACCTGACCTATACCTGGTCAGGAAGGTGTGGATGATGCCTCGCTTAGTTTCCTGCAGGGCACACACGTACACGTTAAATACGAGCCTCGATCGGCTCTCAGGTTGTCCTGTGAATCGGCTCATAGAGCCGATCCACCCATGATTCGTCCAAGGTGGCCGAATATATGGTGGTCCTGCTTGATCAATATAAAGCGTATGAGATCCACGACGATCTAGGGTTTTCACCGCATAATCGGATCATCCTACTCACGATTGGGCCTCGCGCTCACGCACGGTAAACGTAAGCCAGCCCTAGACAAGGCCTAAAAACCAACACTAGGTTGATCCTCGGAACGTCCTGTCTAGGGGCAGCAAACTACACCCTGCATGCCGCTGGATCCTCCAACCCTTTGTAAGGCCTAACTATTGCAGATATTAAACTAATCCTTGATGAATCAAGGATCGACCATAACGGATCAGATCTACTAAATAAAGATCAAGCGGGGTGCCGCCCCTGCACCCATGATGAGGCACAAGGACGGCTAGACGCGCAAGGGTTGCACTACGCGAGCATATGATGCTAAGAACGATGCTAACCCTAACGCGTCTACGATAACTACGTTGCTCGCCATCAAAAAGGCTTCAGTACGAGCAACGCATGAACAACTAGGCAGGCTTGTGCTGCCTAGATCGCGAGATGCGATCTAGGCAGCATGATGCTTACCGGAGGAACCCTCGAGACGAAGGAGTTGGCGATGCGCCGAGATTGGTTTGTGTTGAACGTTGGTTGTTGTTTATTCCATAAACCCTAGGTACATATTTATAGTCCAGGGGACTTTCTAATGCGGGCGTGCACTAAACCGTGCACGAGACAAACTCTACGTAACCTACTAAGTAAAGATACACGGGCTAACTAGCCCAAACTTGACACACAAGGCCGATTTACATATCTCTCCACGCATATATCTTCAAATTCGTCTTGATCGCGGCCCACCTCTGGCTTGGTCAAATACTACTAACAATAACACTCTGTGCAAAATGTCCAGTCAAACCATTTCTGCTCGTCTGGCACACCTTGAATTGCTCAAGTAGACTCATCTCTCTGTCTGTACTCTCACAGTATGCTTGCCTTGCCTTCTGATATTTTCGCAAGAGAAAATATAAATTAGTTTCACAACCACGTCACATGCCGACATGCGACAATTGAAAGTTTTCAAAAAAAATATAAATAAAACAGAGACATCAATTTACGATGTATATTGTGCATCTATAAATTCTAAATGATTTACTAATTTAAATATAGTTGTACAGATAACATTCCTTACCATACAGTAGAGGTGTCCAATCAAGCTACGAGATCCTGTACGCTGTTGTAAACGTACATTATTACGAGCACGCATGTTACTTCGAGCGATGAACTACAAATGAAGACTTGTGAGACACATGCTTAAAAAGGAATCAGTAATGTGATCTTGTCTCACTGTCTTCACAGAACATACCAAATTCTTTTGAGCAGACCAATACTCAACAAGATCACACCATTGATCATCAGTCATCTGTAGTATAGGAGAGGTTGTTGGAATATCGCTAGGAGTCCTCCCAGCAAAGTATCTCATCTTTAGCCTATGGCGCTCCTGGCGCAACGCTGAAGAGAATATGCTCCTGATAACAGTGATTACATTCTTCATGTCATCATCAAACTCAAGACATGTCTGTTTACAACAATGGGAACCGTTCATGTGTTAGATAGCTAGCCAACAGAAAGCTAGAGGGAATGTGAACGAGCAACATGGTATTGTTTACGAAAATGACTTACATGTAACATGTGCAGTAAACCTTCAAAATGAGAAGGGGTGTTTACGTGTTGTTTCCATGATGGAAAGATAGGAATTTGAGTCCTGACAAAAACGCCTGTGATCGATGCTATATTAGATGATTCTTGTGGATCCAGTGGCCTTCTGATACCTGCTATAACTGATGTGATGGGAAATCTTGTTCCCATTCGGGCAATCTTATTTTTAAGTGATTTCAAAGTCGTTGGCCCCCTTCGTTTTCTTGGTCGTGGTGGAACTGCAAATTTAAGCATTACATCAAGCTATCAAGGTATTTATGTAACGGAGCATGTAAGGGAACACGTACCTAATTCGGCCCCACCATCATCTTTAAGGAAGAAGTTGTCTCTGGCAGGACTAAATGTCAGCGGGCGATCGTGATTAGTTAGGTGTTGAGAACCTGCTGTTGAAACTGGGTCTGCTGTGAATTGTTCTTGGGTAACTGGATTGGCAACAGGTGGCTGGGGAACATGTGGTTTGGTATTTGCTCCGTCTACAGCTTTTAGACCAACCGATGTGGGGTTAGGTCGAAGCTTTTTATGTTGGTGTTTCGCATTACAATATTTTTTTGCCTGGTCATCATTTTCAACTAGATTAGAGTGACTCTGAGTCTGAGACCTTGTTTTTACTCTGTTCACTGCATTTGTTTGTGATCTGACATGACCAGCTTGAACCCTTTTTATTTTTAGGTGAGCTGTCAGATATTGATCTTCCTGTTGAACTATGTTCTTCACCTTGTTGGTATTTGAAACGTCCTTACGTGAAGTCCCTGATGCCTGCCAGAGATAAACGGTACTTCAATCAACAAAATCATATACATGCTTGATACGATTATGGAACATAAGAACAGCAAGCCAAGACATGATGAAACATATGTTATTATTATGTGTTAACTGAGCAGATGATAATGCTATAACTTGGGCTGGGTTGGACAGATACATCACAGTTATTGAAGATGCAACAATAATGCCAATGAAAAGAGCGAGCAATCACCTTGGGGGGTGGAGTAGGGTGCTTGACAAGGGCATCCTCTTTACTCAGGTCTCCCTCAGACTCTTGTTCAGTAGGATCAAGTTCTGAATAAGAAAATGATTGTTATCGATGGAGACAGGAGAGGTGTTTGATTGTTCACTGGTGATGCCTATATTTTCTCTCCGGCCCTCTTTGTACTCTACTACAGTATCTTTAGCATGCATTAGAAAAAAATGCTAACGAGATTTATCATGGAACTTTGAGTAGAGCAGTAGAAGGGCAAATTAGTAGTAGCAAGTAGATGATAGCTCAAAAAGGAATAAAGCGTAGATCAAAAATAAATGATTTCCCTGTGCATGCCAATTGATGATTACAAGATTTATAAACATGCAGTTTAATAATGTCGACTAATCACTCTGCAGGCTTGACTTCTACTACAGTCATACCAGATAGCACCAAACAGATTGTAGGAAAAGTAAACTTGAAACCCCTAAGGCCTTGTTTGGTACTAGTGTTTTAGTGGGGATTAGTGGGGATAATACTCTAGAGTATTGGGTGACAGCAGAATTCACCCAATACCCACAAAACCCCATCCCCAATCCACTAGGTAGGGGTAGAGTATTGGGGATTGAAAAAATACACTAAATTTTGCGGAAAAGTAGGGATAAGTGGGGATTAAACTCGCTCATACTCTAGCACCAAACATGCATTGGGGATAAGTGGGGATTTAAAGTTTGGAGCGGATTATCCCTGCTAATCCCAGTAAAACTCTAGTACCAAACAAGCCCTAAAACAGATCGCACGAAACTGATGTTCGGAAATGAAATGCATAACGGAAGCGGCTAAACACCAACCTTCGCATGGGGAGTGGACGGCTTTACGCTTTGGTTTCGCGCGGTGGACCGGTTGGGCGCGGGGTCTACCCATTTCACCGTGCGGTAGACCAGGGAGTCGGGAAGCAGATCCGACGCAGCGGCGGAGGTGGACGGCGTCCCTGAGCAGGATCCGGCGCGGTGGGCGTCGGCTACGGTGGAGCACAAATGGTGCGGTGTGCGCCTTCGTAGGGGAAGCGGCTCCGGCTTGCTTGACAACGTCTTCTCGGACACTACAGCGTCTGGTCAGGAGGCTGTGGTGGCGAGGTGGGACGGTGGTGCACTGCCGTCGTCGGGCGAGATGCTCCGATTCGGTGTGTGACGCGTGAGAGATGTGGGATTCGGCGCCTGTGCCGGTGGTATGTTTTAATGGCTGGGGTGAGATTGGCCTTGGCCAAGAGAAGAACCGCTGGGGACGTTTTTGATGAAAGGATAAGATCGGAAATTCGAACATTTGAAAATTGGAGGC
Source organism: Lolium multiflorum (assembly GCA_030979885.1). NCBI lineage: Eukaryota > Viridiplantae > Streptophyta > Magnoliopsida > Poales > Poaceae > Lolium > Lolium multiflorum. The sequence goes on from CM061753.1 coordinate 266,139,239, forward strand.
GGCAACCCGAGCTATTTTCGCCGCTGTTTTGGCGCTTCGTTGAAATGGTTTGGTGGATGCGCGAAAAAAAAAATGGACGCGGTCCGACCCCATCAAGGTCTCATTTGTAAGCATGGGCGGTACGGCAGCCATCCTACCTTGATTTTTAGTGAATATCCATCCATTCATATATATGTGTTTTTTTCTGAACATTTGAGTACTTAAAACGGACTTCATATGACAAAGTTGCGCCTATTTTAGTGAACACTGCGTGGAGCCGATTTCGAAAACAAAACATGGACTAGGTACCAAAAAACATATATAGACTCGTTCTCCGTTGAAGTCGCGCCGTGGTTGCTGGTGTACCATGGCCGACGATTTTGGTCCCTCCGTGGTGCATGTCAAAACTTTTTTTTCTCGTTTTTGAGGCCACCTAGCCCGACGAAAGCGGCCAAAACGTGGCGTATGGTGGCCCGGGACGTGGTGCATCTCGAAATCTCGGGTTCGCCGGCCGAGTCAACGCAAATCCGCACCGCCGAGGGATGTAGGGCCCAGATGGCAGCCTCTCTGGCATTGTTTTTTTCTAGATCGCGCCATCTCGTTCAACGTTCTCCGATCGAGCCGTTTACGATGCAGGATCATGGGTCCCGCATGTCATCCTCTATGAACCAAAATTCTTTCTATTCTTGGATTTTTTTTGACCCCCTGATTTCTGGCTACTTCCTTTTTCTTTTGATCCCTTGCCGCCTTGGAAACGTTGAGACCGCCGCTAAATGGGACCCGCATGTCATCCTCTATGTGCAATCAACTTTCTTTTCTTGGAGTTTTTTTGGCACCTCAAATTTGGTCACTTGCCTTTTTCTTTCGATCCCCCGCCGCCTCTCAAACGGTGATACCGCTGCGCTAACCGGACCCGCATGTCATCCTCTATGTACTATAAAACTTTCTTTTCTTGAATTATTTTTGGCACCTCATATTTGGTCACTTACCTTTTTCTTTCGATCCCCTCCCGCCTCTCAAACGGTGATACCGCTGCTGCTAAATGGGACCCGCATGTCATCCTCTATGTACTATAAAACTTTCTTTTCTTGGATTTTTTTGGCACCTCATATTTGGTCACTTGACTTTTTCTTTCGATCACCTGCTGCCTCTCAAACAGTGATACCGCTGCTGCTAAATGGGACCCGCATGTCATCCTCTATGTACTATAAAACTTTCTTTTCTTGGATTTTTTTGGCACCTCATATTTGGTCACTTGACTTTTTCTTTCGATCACCTGCCTCAAACAGTGATACCGCTGCTGCTAAATGGGACCCGCATGTCATCCTCTATGTACTATAAAACTTTCTTTTCTTGGATTTTTTGGCACCTCATATTTGGTCACTTGACTTTTTCTTTCGATCCTCGCCGCCTCTCAAATTGATACCGCTGCTGCTAAATGGGACCCGCATGTCATCCTCTATGTACTATAAAACTTTCTTTTCTTGAATTATTTTTGGCTCCTGATATTTTTCACTTGCCTTTTTCTTTCGATCTCATGCCACGTTTGAAACGTTGAGGAACCTGCTGGCTCATGGGACCCGCATGTCATCCTCTATGTACTATAAAAGTTCATTTTCTTGGTTTTTTTTCACCCTCTGATTTTTGGCAATTTCTTTTTTCTTTCGATCCCCTGCCGCCTCTCAAACGGTGATACCGCTGCTGCTAAATGGGACCCGCATGTCATCCTCTATGTACTATAAAACTTTCTTTTCTTGAATTATTTTTGGCTCCTGATATTTTTTCACTTGCCTTTTTCTTTCGATCTCATGCCACGTTTGAAACGTTGAGGAACCTGCAGGCTCATGGGACCCGCATGTCATCCTCTATGTACTATAAAAGTTCATTTTCTTGGGTTTTTTTCACCCTCTGATTTTTGGCAATTTCTTTTTCTTTTGATCCCCCGCCTCTCAAACGGTGATACCGCTGCTACTAAATGGGACCCGCATGTCATCCTCTATGTACTATAAAACTTTCTTTTCTTGAATTATTTTTGGCTCCTCATATTTGGTCACTTGCCTTTTTCTTTCGATCTCATGCCACGTTTGAAACGTTGAGGAACCTGCTGGCTCATGGGACCCGCATGTCATCCTCTATGAGCAATCAACTTTCTTTTCTTGGAGTTTTTTTTGGCACCTCATATTTGGTAACTTGACTTTTTCTTTCGATCTCATGCCACGTTTGAAACGTTGAGGTACCTGCTGGCTCATGGACCCGCATGTCATCCTCTGTGTGCTATAAAAGTTTCCTTTGTTGGATTTTTTTTCACCCTCTGATTTTTGGCTTGCCTTTTTCTTTTGATCCCCTGCCCCCTTTGAAACGTTGAGTAAGCTGTTGGTTCAAGGGACCCGCATGTCATCCTCTATGTCCATCAACTTTCTTTTCTTGGATTTTTTTCACCCCCTAATTACTAGCTACTTTCTTTTTCTTTTGATCTCAAGCCGCATTACAAACATTGAGACCGCTGCTGCAAAATGGGACCCACATGTCATCCTCTATGTACAATAAATCTTGGATTATTTTTGGCTCCGATATTTGGTCACTTGCCTTTTTCTTTCGATCTCATGCCGCCTTTGAAACGTTGAGTAAGCTGCTGGCTCATGGGTCCCGCATGTCATCCTCTACGAACAATAAAAGTTTCCTTTCTTGGAGTTATTTTTTACCCCTAATTTCTGGCTATTTGCCTTTTTCTTTTGATCCCCTGCCCCCTTTGAAACGATGAGGACGCTGTTGGCAGGTCGGTCCCACATGTCATCCTCTATGAACAATAAAAGTTTCCTTTGGTGGATTTATTTTTGACCCCTAATTAATTTCTGGCTATTTCCTTTATTTTTCTTTTGATCCCCTGCCGCCTTGGAATTGTTGAGAATGCTGCTGCCTCATTTTTCTTTTGGTCCTGTGCCGCCTTGGAAACGTTGAGACCGCTGCTACAAAATGGGACCCGCATGTCATCCTCTATGTACAATAAAGTTTCTTTTCTTGGATTATTTTTGGCTCCTGATATTATGTCACTTGCCTTTTTCTTTCGATCTCATGCCGACTTTGAAACGTTGAGGATGCTGCTGCCTCATGGGTCCCGCATGTCATCCTCTCAGAACGATAAATGTTTTCTTTTCTTGTATTTTTTTACCAACTGATTTTTGGCTTTTTTTATTTTCGATCCCCTGCCGCCTTTGAAACGTTGACTCCGCTGCTGGCTCATGGGTCCCCGATGTCAGCCTCCCCGTACAAGAAACATGTGATATTTTATTTTGCAGACAATAAACGTTGTATTTCGCTCTGAGCTATTGCAAACGGATAAATTAAATCTTTATATCTACATAAACAAACTTATATGTTGAATCTCCTTGTTTTTTGTTTTTGCGAAGCATAGGACTTTCCTGTTTTTTTTTGAGAAAAATCCGACCTTTCCTGTTTTGGAGTGGGCTGAAATTGTACGAGTCAAAAGGCCCAGCAGATAGTTCGAAGGCCCAGATGTCCAGATACAGCCCAATTGAAATCTTTCTTTTCTTGGATTTTTTTCACACCCTGATTTCTGGCTACTTCATTTTTCTTTCGGTCCTGTGCCGCCTTGGAAGCGTTGAGACCGCTGCTACAAAATGGGACCCGCATGTCATCCTCTATGTACAATAAAGTTTCTTTTCTTGGATTATTTTTGGCTCCTGATATTATGTCACTTGACTTTTTCTTTCAATCTCATGCCGACTTTGAAACGTTGAGGAAGCTGCTGGCTCATGGGTCCCGCATGTCATCCTCTATGAACAATAAAAGTTTTCTTTGTTGGATTTATTTTTTTCCCCTAATTTCTGGCTATTTGTCTTTTTCTTTTGATCCCCTGCCCCCTTTGAAACGATGACGACGCAGCTGGCAAGTCGGTCCCACATGTCATCCTCTATGAACAATAAAAGTTTCCTTTGATGGATTTATTTTTGACCCTAATTAATTTCTGGCTATTTCCTTTTTTATTTTGATCCCCTGCCGCCTTGAAATAGTTGAGGATGCTGCTGCCTCATGGGTCCCGCATGTCATCCTCTCAGAAAGGTAAATGTTTCTTTTCTTGAATTTGTTTACCAACTGATTTTTGGCTTATTTTTTCTTTCGATCTCCTGCCACCTTTAAAACGTTGACGACGCTGCTGGCTCATGGGTCCCCAATGTCAGCCTCCCCATACTGCAAATCCTCTTTCTGCAAAGGTTGTATTTCTAGATAGATAAGGTGGATTCGAATCTGCCATGGTTCAGGCAGCTCAGGTAAGCCTTCTTGCACTAATTAATGGAAGTAGTGTATCGCAAGGTCAAGACATGTGGCTCGGTGTAATGAATCTATATGAATCATGTTGTGGGTTCAATCTGATAGTTCTCTAACAGGTCAGCCAAAATAGAAATTAAGTTTTTTTCTAAAAGGGAAATGCAAATTAAGATGAACACAAACATTAGTTATCATAATAGCTGATCATACATACATACTTGCTAAGAGCAAAAGCTTGCCAGAGTTTTACCACCCATACAATTAATTAGCAGTTCAGATAAGATAACCTTATATAAGTATAACTACAAATGCATTTGCTAAGGGCTCATGGGACAACAGAACTAGACAACCGCGAACTTTATGACCAGCATGTCACAGCGGCATCGAAAGATCTTGACCTTCAACTTTGATCCAATGCGAAGTTTGGCACCGTCAATGAACTTTTTCCACCTGGAAGTAACAGCCAAGCGGCCATCTGTGGGACTGACAGAGTACCGTCCCTCCACGGTGAGACCTTCACTCTCCATGACGAGGGATATCTTGCCCCTTCGGCCAGCATTGAGATCCTTGGAGATACTTTTAGGCAATTTCTGATTCAAAGCAAGAGATACCACCAAAAATTAGTCAATGGCACCAATGCACTGAACCATGTGAGACTTTGAGCAGAGAAGACATCAAGATAAGAGCAGTTATGCTGTCATATACTCACGAACATAGCCTTCAGATGCGTCCTGGTCACCACACGGGTGGCCACAACAATGAGCTGAGACCTCGGTGATCTGGCTGGGGCAGGTGCATGAGCCTGGGCTGGTACACGAGCTGGTGCTGATGCAGGAGACTGCTGGGCAGGTGCAGTAAACGGTGCCTCTAGAGGAACCGGTGCTGATGCAGGAGACTGTTGGGCAGGTGCAGTAAACGGTGCAGCTAGAGGAACCAGTGCTGATGCAGGAGCCTGCTGGGCATGTGTAGTATATGGGGCCTCTACAGGAACCAATGCTGATGTAGGGGACTGCTGGGTAGATGCAGTAAACGGAGCTGGTACAGGAACCGGTGCTGATGCAGGAGAGTGGGAAGCCGGTGCCGGTGCTGGTGTGGTTGCCCTTTGTGACATCCGCTCCTGTTCCGTCAGGGGATCTGCAGCTTTGATCATGTTAAACCCAGCAAGCTAGAACAGAGGGAATGGTTTAGAACAACTGCTCAGAATGCAGTTATCAAAAGATATGAGTAGAAAAAAGTTACATATTATATATTTGGAAGTGTCTCCAACTCTGTAAGCAGTTACGTATATCTGCCCGTTTGAGTTTCTGATCCTCAGCTCGTCGCCCTTCTTCAGACCGTAGTCAAAAGCAAACTTTCTCCAATCATGTCCATACAAATATGTGATGGCCTGCGTCTTGTAGACATACACCTCATAGACCGTGTAGGTGTTCATCAATTTGCCATTGCCATGCATAGTGAAAGATCCTTCATGCGGACACATCTGGTTAATCATTGGACGAAGTTCACAAGGTACAGTCTGCATGTGAAAATTGATACAAATGTAAGAAGCAGGAAGACTAAAAACAAGACTTTACTATATGCCAATTCATGCTAAACCACTGAGAATACATACCTGTAACTCTGTGAAGGAGCTACTAGAAAGGTAGATAGAGCCATAGGAGGTGTTATATGCGGGGTATGTACATGGGCCCGCCATATTCCCGCAAGCTCGGCATCGGGATGGTGAAGGAAACATGGGAGGTACTACTGGTGCGTAGCGCTGAACGTAAGTGGAAGAATTAGGTTGTGTAAAGTGCATAGTTCAGAGCAATGCAAATGTTGACAAGCAAGTGCATAACACTATGTTACAAACTGAACAGTGAAAAATTAGTGTATGATGAATATAAGCATGCTAATTTGGTGTTTCCGAATTCCAAAAAGCATTAGACAGAGCCAGTGATAATATCAGACATAAATCATGGCATGTATATGTGGCTTAAGAAAATATACCCGAACCCTTGGATGGTTACGGCCCGGCTGATCCTTGGACTTGAGCTTATATAAGCATCCAGAAGGTGGGGCTGACAGTAACTTGGTGGCAGCCTCTGCAGATGCCTCATCAGCAGCAGTTGCAATCCTTTTGACCAATGAAGGCTTAGCAGTTTCAGTCTGCATATAAAAATTGAAGAGCAACAGACATCAGCAGTGATATATAAAATGAATCTATGAGACACTGATGCATATAGTGCTGGATGTAAGTGGAAGAATAGGTGTGTGTGTTTCTGAACTATTGGTAAGCATTAGACAAAGCCGGCAATAAACAGACAAAAATCAAATCATGTATGAGGATTAAGAAAATATACCTGCTTACTGAAAAGGGTACCACCCAGCTGGCCCGTGGCCTTGTGCTTGAGGAGGTTTTCAGAAGATGGTGGCAGCACCATCGTCTTCACAGCAGCCTCATCAGGATCATTTTTTATCCATTTGAGTAGAGGAACAGAAGTTTCATCCTGCATATGAATAGCAACAGAACTCATCATTGATATTTAATAAATCTATGAGATAGACTGATGCAAATAGTGCGGGTGTAAGTGGAAGAATAGGGTTGTGCATAGAGAACAGTTGACAACAATGCAAATGATTACAAAAGAAGCCAATGGAAATCAACAGTTTATATACTGGATGAGACAGACTGAAAAGTGAAAAATTAGTGTATGATGATTGTAAGCAAACGCAGTGTTTCTGAACTTTTGGTAAGCATTAGACAAAGCCAACAGTAATTAAACAGATAATAATGAAATCATGTATGTGGATTAAGAAAATATACCAGATTCATTAAAAGGTCACCACCCAGCTGGCCCATGGCCTCGTGCTTGTAGAGGTTTTCGGAAGATGGTGCCGGCACCATCGTCCTCACAGCAGCCTCATTAGCCCCATTTTGCATCCACTTGAGTAAAGGCGCAGCAGTTTCAGCCTGCATAAGAATGGGAACAGATCTCAGCAGTGATATTGAATGACTCTGAGACAGACTGATGCATATAGTGCTAGATGTAAGTGGAAGGGTATGGCCGTGTATGGACAACAGTTCACAACAATGCAAGGGTGTGTTCGGTTCTGAAACAGCGTGGAATGGAATGGAATGGTTCCATTTCAGAGGAATGGAATGGTTACATTTTTGTTCGGTTGGGAAAAATGGAGAGCAGAAGAGATCGAGGTTAAACTAACCAATTGTCTCAAAATTGTAATTAACAATTGCAAATGACATTTTAATCTCAAAGTCGTAATTAACAGCGCCTAATGGTGCTCTTTTAATCTAAAAATCGAAATTAACATCATTTTATGTTGGGTTAGGGGAACTGGAGTAGATGAACATTACTGTATGATGATTGTAAGCAAACGAATTTGGTGTTTCTAAACTTTTGGCTTCGAGATCTTATGGGTTTCAACTCTAGCCTACCCCAACTTGTTTGGGACTGAAAGGCTTGGTTGTTGTTGTTGTTGTAAACTTTTGGCAAGCATAGAAAAAACCGACAATAAACAGAGAAAAATCAAGGCATGTTTTGTGGATTAAGAAAATATACCATATTCATTAAAAGATCACCACCCAGCTGGTGCGTGGCCTTGTGCTTGTAGAGGCATTTAGAAGATGGGGGCGGCATCAACATACTGGCAGCCTGATCAGCCGCAGTTTTGATCTTCCTTTTGAGTAAAGGCCCTAAAGTTTCAGTCTGCATATGAATAGCAAAACAAAAGGCAGACCTCAGCAGTGATATTGAATTACTGTATGAGATAGACTGATGCATATAGTGGATGCTCTTAGCCTTTTGCAGCGTGAACACTAGCTATGGACAGACAAAAAAACTAGTTAACTCAGCTTTGTCTAGATATGAATGTACTACCACCATCCAAAAGCTTAAGCCTTATTTATTTTTGAGAAATCAAAACAAGCAAAGTTTGACCAAAATTTTAGAACATTCTATCAACAAATATAATACTGTGTAGATACCGTAGGAAAATATATTTTATTATCTATTTAATGATATTAATTTTGTATTTTGCATGTTACTGATTTTTGGTAAAAGCTTAGTCAAACATGGTATAGTTTGACTTTCTAAAAATAATATAAGCCCAAAGCTTTGGGATGGAGGCAGTAGTATCTAGAGCTAAAACACATCTAGATACATCCGTATCTACAGATAGTTGAGTCAATTAATTTGGATCTGAGGGAGTATCAGATTCAGACTACATCATGGTAAGTTGGTTAAAAAAATTACCCCTGGGCGGTCCCTGCCCAGCTCGGCAGTGGCATTTCGCTTCTTGTGCTGCAGATCGGGCCATGCTCCTGCAGCAGGTGGGGCGCTATTCTCGTTCCCCATAGCCTCAGCACGGAACCTGGAGGTACCAACCTGATACAGAGAATATAGAGCATGGTGTCACAGAGGCTTTACGCACAAACAGCTGAAGACATGTGCTACTTTAAGCATATTCCAGAACAGGAACAGATTGAGGATGCAGAGACCAGAGAGACACTTAAAAGGTAAAGAGTGGATAAGCAAACGGAGTACCTGCTTCGCGGGGCTGGGGACGCAGCTCAGGCTCAGCCAACTGCCCACATGCGTGGTGGCCTTACGCTCCATTGCCCCCACCGCCGAGGTCTTACCTTTCCTGTACAAGCTGACAAAAGATACAGTGAGGATCAGCAGAAACTACAAAGGTTGCAAATGTCGACAAATAAAGGAAGAACACCCCAATCCAAGCAAAGGTAGCCCCCGCCCCCACCCCCATCAATCACTCCCAGCTCGAGGGTGACCAGAAAGACACCCCTTTGCCCAGAATAGGAAAGAGATGCGCAAGATATCGAGGAGAGGAAAAAAGAACCGATCTCGAGAAAGGAGAGAACATTACTAGTCCTACCTAATCCGCTTGGGCTAGATGCAGCTTGCCCCTCCAAGCTGGATGCCTGGACGGTGGAGGCGAAAGGAGGGGATCGAGCTAGCGGCTTGCATCCGTCGGCAATCGGCACTCGATCGGGAGAGAAGGGGTGCTACATAAAGGGGAGGGGTAACATATTTTATTACACAGTGAACTTACTGATGTGACTAGTCATTACATGTCTCACTGAAACTAGGGCCCATAGTGTGGCACCCCAAATTTACTTGAAGCTGCCCGGCGGGACGCATTGGCGCGTCAAGAAACCCCCGAATTGTAGCGGGGAAATGAAACATTTCACAAAAATTCGAAATTCAAGCACACCGCCACGCGCCAAGCACGCGGCTGTTCCTTCCTCTTCCTCGGTTCCTCCTCCCCTATCCGAAAAAACCCCAAATCCCAAGCTCAAACCAAAAAAAAAACAAAAAACAAATCCCCTGGCCGCCATGCATGTCCTCGTTAACCCGCTGGAGATCGTTCCCGGACGATGCGGACCACCCGCCCTGAGATCCAGAATTCCGTCCACCTCGAGGCACTGCGTGCTGTCTCGCAGCAGCGGCTTGAGGGCGCTGAAGAGGAAGTTCCGCCGGAAAGTGCTCATGGCAACCGTGCAAGCTCACCGGCGTGCTGTATCCCGAGAGGAACTGGTCAAAGCTTTGCTATTCGCCACACAAAAAAAATTGCGGGCCAAGATCTGGTCAAAGCTTCGTCGATGGCTTGCCGCGAGAGGCTTGGAGTCCAGAGTCAATAAACTAGCTGCTCGAGGACTTGGGCGGTTTACACGGATTCATATTAACTGACTCAAGTTTGTTAGTCTAGTTAACAAATGCATCTAGATACATCCATATCTAGACAGAATTGAGTCAATTAATATGAATCAGAGGGGAGTACCTGAAAGTGTTTCATGCTACCAACTAATGCGCTGGCAGGAATCGCTGTAGAAGTAATTGTGCTACTACTCGTACGATGAACTGATTGTGTGGGTGTCGAATTTTGCAACGCGATCATCCACTGAATGCTTAATCTAGCGCCAAAGGCGTACAAATCATAACATACTACAGCACCAGAACATAAGAGTACGAATCATAAAGTAGCTCAACATTTTGCATCAGGGCTGGGTGGTCCTGAGACTACCGGGACGCCCCTGATGATCTCCGGGTGTGCATCCTCTTCAACGCAAAGCTGTGTACTCGGTCCACGGCCTCCTTCTGTAGGCTGGATAATCTCAGGTGCAGGACCTTCGTCTATGAGAGGCTCGTCATCAGTACCATCCACAGGTGCATCAGGGCTGGGTGGTCTTGAGACTACCCGGACGCCCGTGATGATCTCCGGGCGTGCATCCACTTCAACGCAAAGCTGTGTACTCGGTCCACGGCCTCCTTCTGTAGACTGGATAATCTCAGGTGCAGGACCTTCGTCTATGAAAGGCTCGTCATCAGTACCATCCACAGGTGCATCAAACTGAGATTCATCTTCAAATCTCCCATCAAACTGAGAGACCTCTTTAACTCTATGCTTCTGCAATTAGTACATCAACCGATTAGACAAACATCTAAGGGATGCAACCTGAACAAATGCCGTTTTACATATTTACCTTCTCATCTGGCACAGCACATGTCCCAGAGCTGAAACCCGTTTCCTGAAGCAAGCGCTTTTTCTCTCCTTCCCGTCCATCCATCTGCAACAAGTTAAATTTGAGTACAGAACCTTGCACAGCAATGCAAACTATTGATTGAAACAGCGGCAGCATCAATATAAATAATTAACTACATATGCCAGCACACATACAGTGTGAGCAAGATCTGCTTCTCCTGCTAAAGGATCATTATATGGTTCACCATGCTAAACCCGCCTAACATATGTGCGGTCCATCCCAAAAATGTGTAAATGATCTGCCACTACAGGGTGAGGCCTCTTCTCACCATTCATACATGTGCAGCGCGGGCAATACACGTCCAGGTTGTGACCATCATGAGCTCTAATAAACCCCATAAAGGGTTGAACACCATTTATATATGAAGGGGAACATAAGTGTCCATGCAGTTTCCAAGTTCTGTCCATCTGTTTAATTATGAGATACAGTGGTTGGTGATTAATTTAAGGCGAAGTAGGAAATGTATATCCATCGAGTACAAAACTATACTACATGATTATGCATTTCAGCAATCATGTCGAGTACAAAACAAAAAATGCCCATCGACATTTTAGCAAACAGATCGTGTACAAAACTCTGCCATGGCATTTCAGCAAATTAACGGATCGAGTGCAGAACTGACTCTATATGCCCACGCAAATGAACAAATTGATCGATGACAAATCGAGCGGAAAACTATAAAGTGCCAATTAGTTCGAGCATACTGACGAATTTTTTTAGCAGCATCAAGAAAATATAAATCGTTAGGCTGTCTTGCCCGATACATGATTGAGCTAGAGATAGCAGCCCTACCGTGGATCAACTTGACCGCCGGTGCGTCTCGAGAAGAACGACGGGGAGGGGAAGCTTCTTCTTCGCACGGACGGGACGGGGAGGGGAAGCTCTTCGCACGGACGGGGATAAGTTGTGTACGGGTGGGTGGGGGGTCATGCGGCCGGGCCGCCGGGGTGATAATTAATGTCGGTAGGTGGCGTTTAATGGAGTTGCGTGTGTAATTTGCCGTGCACAAGGTTGAGGAATAGGCGGTTCCCTTTGCCGCGCGCACAATTCAAACTATCCCGCCCATGTAGTTTAAATTCGCCATATTTTCGTTAAATCGACATAAAGTCATGTGAGTGGGGGAAAATTAGCAAAGTTGCTTGAAAAATAGTAAAACTCTGGAATTATCCTTTAAATATGCTCTACTTCGTGTGAAAATCGGGGTGTGGAAGCATGTTGAGCTGTTTTATTTGTACTTTCTTCATTAAAACTCCCATTTTATGCACTTTGGATGGAAAGAAATCATTTGTACATAAATTTTGACAACGCCATTTGCAAACACTAATTGTTTACATGCCAAGATGCACCCATCCACCAAATATATATGTGGCAAAAGTTTATCACAATCTAGCAGATATGCATAATTAGTGAGGGACCCCTTTTGATTTTGTGCAATTTCCACTAATTAGGTAGAGATCGAGAAGGGTTAATTAATTAGGCCATGTTAGGGGTTATGTGTTTTAGATTAGGTTGTGTGGATTCAAATACAACTTCTTTATTTGTGTGCTATGATTAATCAAAACTAGATCGATCGACTGCGCACACATTATTAGAGGCGCATGCCTTTGCGCACAAAGTGCATGTGTGTGTTGTTGGCCACCAACGAGAGAGAGAGAGAGAGAGAGAGATAGAGGTAGAGAGAGCTACATACGAGAGAGCGATTGAAATCCCCAAATTAAACACATATATATGCATGGCACATTTAATTTAATTAGAGGACCGCGAGGCACCCCTGGCCTGCTTGATGCATAATTAAGTGTCATTGGCCTATATATATAGGGTTTAATTAGGGTTTAGGGTTTAGGGTTAGGAGGTTAGGGTTTAGGGTTTAATGTTTATGGTGTTTAGGGTTTAGGGATTAGGGATTAGGGTTTATTTAGGGTTTAAGGTTTAGGGATCATCGATCGAGTGCGCACACACACATTATTAGAGGCACACGCGCCTTTGCGCATAAAGTGCATGCGTATATGTGTGTGTTTTTTGGCCACCAACGACATATAGATGATCGAGAGAGAGAGATTGAAATCCCCCAAGAATATGTTCAAATATATATTAAAATATATGCACGAATTAATGCATGCATGGTAGGCCATGCATGCACACTAATTATATATATATTATGAGGAAACTTAATCAAATGTGTTTTCATTCGAGAGAACTTGTCAAAATTCAAGTTAATTAATTTATCATCGATAATTATATAATTAATTAATGAATCTCAGGGAGATGTTATACAACATATGATCGATATATAGGCCATGTATATATTAATTGGTTTTAATCTACCGTTTTTGCTAGCTAGCTGCATGCTATATATAGAGCATGTTTTTATTAGATCGGGTTATAGCTAGTATAGTTTAGGGTTATGTGTTTTAATTAACTAGGGTTTGATTAGCTAGGGGTTAGTTATATATATATGGTTTAGGGTTAATGCATGTCACATTTAATTTAACTAGAGGACCGCGAGGCACCCCTGGCCTGCTTGATGCACAATTAAGTGTCGTTGGCCTATATATATAGGGTTTAATTAGGGTTTAGGGTTAGCTAGCTGGGTTTAGGGTTTAGTGTTTTGGGTGTTTAGCTAGGGTCTAGGGTTTAGGGTTTAGTGTTTACTGTGTTTAGAGGGTCTAGGGTTTAGTGTTTAGGGTGTTTAGGGTCTAGGGTTTAGGGTCTAGTGTTTAGGGTCTATGGTTTAGGGTTTAATTAGTGTTTAGGGTGTTTAGGGTTTAGGGTTTAGTGTTTACGGTGTTTAGGGTCTAGGGTTTAGGGTTTAGTGTTTAGGGTCTAGGGTTTAGGGTTTAATTAGTGTTTAGGGTGTTTATAGGGTTTAGGGTTTAGGGTTTAGGGTTTAGGGTTTAGGGTTTAGGGTTTAGGGTTTAGGGTTTAGAGGGTTTAGGGTCTAGGGTTTAGGGTTTAGTGTTTAGGGTGTTTAGGGTCTAGGGTTTAGTGTGTTTAGGGTGTTTAGGGTTTAGGGGATTAGGGATTAGGGTTTTAGGGTTGTTTAAGGTTTAGGGATCATCGATCGAGTGCGCACACACATTATTAGAGGCACCCGCGCCTTTACGCATCAAGTGCATGCGTATATATGTGTGTTTTTTGGGCCACCAACGATATATAGATGATCGAGAGAGAGAGAGAGATTGAAATCCCCAAGAATATGTTCAAATATACATTAAAATATATGCACGAATGCATTGTAGGCCATGCATATGCACACTAATTATATATATATTATGAGGCAACTTAATCAAATGTGTTTTCATTCGAGAGAACTTGTCAAAGTTCAAGTTAATTAATTTATCACGATAATTATATAATTAATTAATGATTCTCAGGGATATGTTATACAACATGATCGATATAGGCCATGTATATTTTAATTGGTGTTAATCTACGGTTTGCTAGCTAGCTGCTATATATAGAGCATGTTTTTATTAGATCGGGTTATAGCTAGCTAGTATAGTTTAGGGTTATGTGTTTTAATTAAGTAGGGTTGATTAGCTAGGGTTAGTTACATATATATGGTTTAGGGTTAATGCATGGCACATTTAATTTTATTAGAGGATCACGAGGCACCCATGACCCGCTCGATCGATGCACAATTAAGTGTCGTTGGCCTATACATAGGGTTTAATTGGGGTTTAGGATTAGCTAGGGTTTAGGGTTAGGGTTAGGGTTAGGGTTAGGGTACGTTTAGGGTCTAGGGTTTAGGGTTTAGTGTTTAGGGTGTTTAGGGTTTAGGGATTAGGGATTTAAGGTTTTAGGGTTGTTTAAGGTTTAGGGATCATCGATCGAGTGCGCACACACATTATTAGAGGCACCCGCGCCTTTACGCATAAATTGCATGCATATATATGTGTGTTTTTTGGGCCACCAACGATATATAGATGATCGAGAGAGAGAGAGATTGAAATCCCCAAGAATATGTTCAAATATACATTAAAATATATGCACGAATGCATTGTAGGCCATGCATGCACACTAATTATATATATATTATGAGGCAACTTAATCAAATGTGTTTTCATTCGAGAGAACTTGTCAAAGTTCAAGTTAATTAATTTATCACGATAATTATATAATTAATTAATGATTCTCAGGGATATGTTATACAACATGATCGATATAGGCCATGTATATTTTAATTGGTGTTAATCTACGGTTTGCTAGCTAGCTGCTATATATAGAGCATGTTTTTATTAGATCGGGTTATATCTAGTATAGTTTAGGGTTATGTGTTTTAATTAAGTAGGGTTGATTAGCTAGGGTTAGTTACATATATATGGTTTAGGGTTAATGCATGGCACATTTAATTTTATTAGAGGATCGCGAGGCACCCATGACCCGCTCGATCGATGCACAATTAAGTGTCGTTGGCCTATACATAGGGTTTAATTGGGGTTTAGGATTAGCTAGGGTTTAGGGTTAGGGTTAGGGTTAGGGTTAGGGTACGTTTAGGGTTAATGCATGTCACATTTAATTTAACTAGAGGACCGCGAGGCACCCCTGGCCTGCTTGATGCACAATTAAGTGTCGTTGGCCTATATATATAGGGTTTAATTAGGGTTTAGGGTTAGCTAGCTGGGTTTAGGGTTTAGTGTTTTGGGTGTTTAGCTAGGGTCTAGGGTTTAGGGTTTAGTGTTTACGGTGTTTAGAGGGTCTAGGGTTTAGTGTTTAGGGTGTTTAGGGTCTAGGGTTTAGGGTCTAGTGTTTAGGGTCTATGGTTTAGGGTTTAATTAGTGTTTAGGGTGTTTAGGGTTTAGGGTTTAGTGTTTACGGTGTTTAGGGTCTAGGGTTTAGGGTTTAGTGTTTAGGGTCTAGGGTTTAGGGTTTAATTAGTGTTTAGGGTGTTTATAGGGTTTAGGGTTTAGGGTTTAGGGTTTAGGGTTTTAGGGTTTAGGGTTTAGGGTTTAGGGTTTAGGGTTTAGGGTTTAGGGTTTAGGTTTAGGGTTTACGGTGTTTAGGGTCTAGGGTTTAGGGTTTAGTGTTTAGGGTGTTTAGGGTCTAGGGTTTAGTGTGTTTAGGGTGTTTAGGGTTTAGGGGATTAGGGATTAGGGTTTTAGGGTTGTTTAAGGTTTAGGGATCATCGATCGAGTGCGCACACACATTATTAGAGGCACCCGCGCCTTTACGCATCAAGTGCATGCGTATATATGTGTGTTTTTTGGGCCACCAACGATATATAGATGATCGAGAGAGAGAGATTGAAATCCCCAAGAATATGTTCAAATATACATTAAAATATATGCACGAATGCATTGTAGGCCATGCATGCACACTAATTATATATATATTATGAGGCAACTTAATCAAATGTGTTTTCATTCGAGAGAACTTGTCAAAGTTCAAGTTAATTAATTTATCACGATAATTATATAATTAATTAATGATTCTCAGGGATATGTTATACAACATGATCGATATAGGCCATGTATATTTTAATTGGTGTTAATCTACGGTTTGCTAGCTAGCTGCTATATATAGAGCATGTTTTTATTAGATCGGGTTATAGCTAGCTAGTATAGTTTAGGGTTATGTGTTTTAATTAAGTAGGGTTGATTAGCTAGGGTTAGTTACATATATATGGTTTAGGGTTAATGCATGGCACATTTAATTTTATTAGAGGATCACGAGGCACCCATGACCCGCTCGATCGATGCACAATTAAGTGTCGTTGGCCTATACATAGGGTTTAATTGGGGTTTAGGATTAGCTAGGGTTTAGGGTTAGGGTTAGGGTACGTTTAGGGTCTAGGGTTTAGGGTTTAGTGTTTAGGGTGTTTAGGGTTTAGGGATTAGGGATTTAAGGTTTTAGGGTTGTTTAAGGTTTAGGGATCATCGATCGAGTGCGCACACACATTATTAGAGGCACCCGCGCCGTTACGCATAAATTGCATGCATATATATGTGTGTTTTTTGGGCCACCAACGATATATAGATGATCGAGAGAGAGAGAGATTGAAATCCCCAAGAATATGTTCAAATATACATTAAAATATATGCACGAATGCATTGTAGGCCATGCATGCACACTAATTATATATATATTATGAGGCAACTTAATCAAATGTGTTTTCATTCGAGAGAACTTGTCAAAGTTCAAGTTAATTAATTTATCACGATAATTATATAATTAATTAATGAATCTCAGGGATATGTTATGCAACATGATCGATATAGGCCATGTATATTTTAATTGGTGTTAATCTACGGTTTGCTAGCTAGCTGCTATATATAGAGCATGTTTTTATTAGATCGGGTTATAGCTAGCTAGTATAGTTTAGGGTTATGTGTTTTAATTAAGTAGGGTTGATTAGCTAGGGTTAGTTACATATATATGGTTTAGGGTTAATGCACGGCACATTTAATTTTATTAGAGGATCACGAGGCACCCATGACCCGCTCGATCGATGCACAATTAAGTGTCGTTGGCCTATACAGAGGGTTTAATTGGGGTTTAGGATTAGCTAGGGTTTAGGGTTAGGGTTAGGGTTAGGGTTAGGGTACGTTTAGGGTCTAGGGTTTAGGGTTTAGTGTTTAGGGTGTTTAGGGTTTAGGGATTAGGGATTTAAGGTTTTAGGGTTGTTTAAGGTTTAGGGATCATCGATCGAGTGCGCACACACATTATTAGAGGCACCCGCGCCTTTACGCATAAATTGCATGCATATATATGTGTGTTTTTTGGGCCACCAACGATATATAGATGATCGAGAGAGAGAGATTGAAATCCCCAAGAATATGTTCAAATATACATTAAAATATATGCACGAATGCATTGTAGGCCATGCATGCACACTAATTATATATATATTATGAGGCAACTTAATCAAATGTGTTTTCATTCGAGAGAACTTGTCAAAGTTCAAGTTAATTAATTTATCACGATAATTATATAATTAATTAATGAATCTCAGGGATATGTTATACAACATGATCGATATAGGCCATGTATATTTTAATTGGTGTTAATCTACGGTTTGCTAGCTAGCTGCTATATATAGAGCATGTTTTTATTAGATCGGGTTATATCTAGTATAGTTTAGGGTTATGTGTTTTAATTAAGTAGGGTTGATTAGCTAGGGTTAGTTACATATATATGGTTTATGGTTAATGCATGGCACATTTAATTTTATTAGAGGATCGCGAGGCACCCATGACCCGCTCGATCGATGCACAATTAAGTGTCGTTGGCCTATACATAGGGTTTAATTGGGGTTTAGGATTAGCTAGGGTTTAGGGTTAGGGTTAGGGTTAGGGTTAGGGTACGTTTAGGGTCTAGGGTTTAGGGTTTAGTGTTTAGGGTGTTTAGGGTTTAGGGATTAGGGATTTAGGGGTTTTAGGGTTGTTTAAGGTTTAGGGATCATCGATCGAGTGCGCACACACATTATTAGAGGCACCCGCGCCTTTACGCATAAATTGCATGCATATATATATGTGTGTTTTTTGGCCACCAACGATATATAGATGATCGAGAGAGAGAGATTGAAATCCCCAAGAATATGTTCAAATATACATTAAAATATATGCACGAATGCATGGTAGGCCATGCATGCACACTAATTATATATATATATATATTATGAGGCAACTTAATCAAATGTGTTTTCATTCGAGAGAACTTGTCAAAATTAAAGTTAATTAATTTATCACGATAATTATATAATTAATTAATGAATCTCAGGGATATGTTATACAACATGATCGATATAGGCCATGTATATATTAATTGGTGTTAATCTACGGTTTGCTAGCTAGCTGCTATATATAGAGCATGTTTTTATTAGATCGGGTTATAGCTAGTATAGTTTAGGGTTATGTGTTTTCATTAAGTAGGGTTGATTAGCTATGGTTAGTTACATATATATGGTTTAGGGTTAATGCATGGCACATTTAATTTAATTAGAGGACCGCGAGGCACCCCTGGCCTGCTTGATGCACAATTAAGTGTCGTTGGCCTATATATAGGGTTTAATTAGGGTTTAGGGTTAGGGTTTAGGGTCTAGGGTTTAGTGTTTAGGGTGTTTAGGGTTTAGGGATTAGGGATTAGGGTTTCAGGGTTGTATAAGGTTTAGGGATCATCGATCGAGTGCGCACACACATTATTAGAGGCACCCGCGCCTTTGCGCATAAAGTGCATGCGTATAGTTTAGGGTTATTTGTTTTAATTAAGTAGGGTTTGATCAGCTAGGGTTAGTTACATATATATGGTTTAGGGTTAATGCATGGCACATTACATATAGTTTAAATCTCAAGAATGTTTATACATGATAGGCCATATGTGCAAAGGAATTTTTTTCCTCGTGAACTTGTCAAAATTCAAGTTTATCAGTGCCAATGGAAACTAGTCCAAAAAATTACATAGAGGACCAAAAGTACTAGACAATAACTAATAGAACCTGCAACTTTACAAAAAGGACCCCAAAACATATAGAAGAAAATCAATCGAGTCCTTCTCGACCGCACATCAGATCTCTGCTCCGCATCCTTTCCAGCAACTCCGTCGCCGGGGACGCACCACTTGGGACGGTGTCGCCGGTAGTCGCCAGGACGAAGGAGAAGAAGGGCCTCAGCAACGGCATATTGGCTCTGAGAAGGGTCGCTGAAAGTCCAAGATGTGCACGGGCAAGACGGATGACGCCGTCGTATGCCCCGAGCTTGTGAACTTTAGCAGCTTGACTTCCCCATTGGCCAGATCTGAAGCACTGACCAAAGCAAGCCTCACCGTTAGCGCCATCACATTGATGGCACCAGATCGGGGTTTGGCCGGCAAGATCCGCCAGATTCACCATAGGCCAGATCTGAAGCCGATGACGAGATCCCCGACTCCATTGCGCCATTCTGCTCATGGGAAACACTGGATCTAAGCTTACAACAACACTAACTCCCTCGGATCCAAATTAGCTGACTCAACTTTGCTTATCTAAATATGGATGTATCCACACATGTTTTTACTCTAGATACATACACGTCTAAGGAAAGTTGAATCAATTAATTTAGTTCGGAGGGTGTACAATATACAGAGAGAAGTCGGCCTCGTCTCCGGCCGGCGAGGCCGCCGGAGAGAAGGGGGAGAGGAGCCGGGGGAGTGGGAGAGACTCGAGAGAGAAAGAGAAGAGGAAGAAATGAGAGCTCCCTGGGGAAGAACATTATTTTTGTCGTTCTGCTCGTAGCTTGAAACTGAAAATTTCGGCCACGCGCCAAATCATCCCGCCGCATCCATTCGAAAATCCCGTGACCAGTTTTACCCTTTTAACCCTGGTCCGGAAGCTACAACCCACCGACCATGGAGGGCTCATTCGGTAACAATGAAATATCTTGCCTAGATCCCGAACCCTCCCCACAGGCCCACACCCACCCACCAACCATTCGCCCCATTAGCTCAAAAATACTCTCACACGCCAAAGCTCTGACTCTCTACAGTACTAGATCTGCTTCGCCGCCGGCATACTCCTCCACAGCGTAGCCTTGATCGTGTTGGCTGTCCACCCACCTGATCCGCTCCCCCGCCGCCCTCGTCACCGACGGATCTGCTTCACCGCCGACCTCGCCACCGACGGATCTGCTTCACCGCCGACCTCGCCACCGACGGATCTGCTTCACCGCCGACCTCGCCACCGACTACCTCGCCGCAGCGGCTGTATCAACTTCACCGAATACCTTGCCAGCCAACCAGATCTGCTTCACTAACGCCCGCTTCTACTGAAACAGGGTCGATTCATCGTCTCCCGCGTTCGCCGCCGCTGGAATGCAAGTTGCCGCCCCCGTCCACCCCGCCGCAGCTTGGTTAGTACGCTGGCCCGTTAGATCGCGGTGTTTCTTTAGCCATGTTTTGTGTAGTTATTTGCAGATCTCATATGCCGTTAACTTTCTTGATGTGTTGCTTCGCATGAAGTTTGTTTAAATGTTGTACAGTACAAAAGCATTATCCGGTCGCTACCATCCTGTTCATTCTACTGACACCTGTGTGCATCCACATATTTATAGCCTTGTACCCATTCATTTGCTGCCAACTGTTTTTGTACTGCATGCTATTGTCGCACTGCTTTTATAGTCGTGCTATGGGCATTTCCAATCTGCTTGTTCTTATACCACGTCATTAGCTCACCGCTAGCTGTTTTCTCGTGTCTGCTATTCTCACACTGCTTTTATAATCATGCTATGTGCATTTCCAATCTGCTTGCTCTTATACCTCGTCTTTAGCTTATATAGTTATTGCTGCGTGCATGTCTGGTCTTTGTATTATCGTAGACTGACTTGTCAATGTTATTTTTCCTTGGGATTGATCATGCGAACCACTTATTAGAACATCCAACATTAACAGCGGGGACGCTAGGTAAGGTTGGAATCTGAGTTCGTGGTTGGTAATTTTGGCAGTTTACTTCCGTTATTATCTATAACCTATATGCATTGTTCCTTATGCAAGAGATTAACACTTGGAACCCTGCCATAGCAATGCCATTCATGCTTTACTATGTTTCTGCCTATTTGATATGCTTGTCTTGGAGAAACTTCGAGGGTGATTTGAACCTGACATTTGGTCATTCTTAATGCCAGTTTACTTTATGTGTAAAACCTTGGCATTACCCTACTCTAAATCTGAATGTCTGAAATTCGTATCTCATGCAAAGCAACATCTAGTTGGTTTTAATCTGATATCTGGTAACTATTGGCTTATTCATTTGGCAGCTCAAGTTTTTTGTTATTTGAAACCAGCTGACTTGGTCTTAAATGTGATATCTAAACACAGATTAAGGACAATGGAGCAGGAGGATTAGCATTTCACTTGATGGCTGAACCTAAAATGATAGGCATGTTGACCACGACTAGTGCACGCAAGAGAAGGACCTGCAGTGAGCCAGTATGTGCTTAGTACATGCATCTTATCTTATCTTGTGCTTATTTCTGCTACATGCTGTTATCTGATCTCTACATTGCGTAATACATGTTTGAATAGTTAATTGTTGTAACTATGTTTACAATGTTACCAGAATGCAGTTTTAATGAAGCAGTCATCATTAGAAGATAGTCGCCAAAAAAGGATCTGTAGCGACCCTGTGCAACATTATGATGTAAGTTTGTGCTTAGTACAAGTTCCATACATGTCTTATTTATGCAACTTGTTATTATCTTATATCTACATTGCATAATAAATGTTTGCATAGTTCATCGTTTAACTCTTTTTGCATTATTATCAGAATGCAGTTGTGATGAAGCAATCTTCATTACCAGTGAGGCCCACAAAAAGTTCTGATCTTTCTTCTGATGCATCTTCTCATAGCCGTCAACCTAGACCATTTCTTTCATCAGACAGTAAATATCTCAAGGCTGTACTTTATAAAAGACATGGTATTGCTGCTTTAAGATCTGTAGCTGATATGTTGACAAAGAGTACACAAGATTCAATCAAGGCGATTGCCAAATGTCAACGTGTTATTGATGATGCTAATAGAAGTCCTCAATGATTCTATGTAATTTTTTTATTTGGGCACATTAATTGCCTTGTAATTTTCCTATTTGTTTTATTTGTGTATGTAATTGTGTGTATCATTGAAATCAGATTTTAGGCTCATGAAATTTAATGCAAGTTGACTAGTCAAACAAGTAGGGCCCTACAACAGATTGGGCCGGCCCACTTACAGTAGTGTGGGACCCACTTTCATTTTGGGCCGGCCCACTTCTTTAGTAGGCCGGCCCGGTTACACGATAATGGGCTCCACATGCTTATTGGGCCGGCCCACTTGCTCTATGGTGGTCCCACATGGTAAATGGGCCGGCCCTTTAATAGGAAGGTGGGACCCACCTGTGTTTTGGCCCGGCCCACTATCTTGTTGGGCCGGCCCACTTTCTATATGGTGGACCCCACATACCAAATGGGCCGGCCCACTTTCTATATGGTGGACCCCACACACCAAATGGGCCGGCCCTTTAATAGGAAGGTGGGACCCACCTGTGTTTTTGGCCCGGCCCACTACCTTGTTGGGCCGGCCCACTTTCTATATGGTGGACCCCACATACCAAATGGGCCGCCCATTAACAGGAATGTGGGACCCACTGTGTTTTTGGCCCGCCCACTATCTTGGTGGGCCGCCCACTTGCTATATGGTGGCCCCACACACTAAATGGGCCGCCCTTTAACAGGAAAGTGGGACCCACCTGTGTTTTTGGCCCGGCCCACTATTTTGTTGGGCCGGCCCACTTGCTATATGGTGGACCCCACGAACTAAATGGGCCGACCCTTTAACAGGAAAGTGGGACCCACCTGTGTTTTGGCCCGGCCCACTAGCTTGTTGGGCCGGCCCACTTGCTATACGGTGGACCCCACGCACTAAATGGGCCGGCCTTTTAACAGAAAGTGGGACCCACCTGTGTTTTTGGCCCGGCCCACTTGCTTTTTGGGCCGGCCCAGTTGCTGTAAGGTGGACCCCACATGTTAAATGGGCCGGCCCATTTAAGTTTTGACCAGTCAACCTTAGAGGTTAGGCCCGGCCCACTTAACTAATGGACCAGCCCAGCTATATAGTTGACCGGTCAAACTATGTCATCTGGCCCGGCCCGCTTAAGACGTGGCAGGCCTCGTGTGGGCCTACCATCTACCACGGGGTTTCAGCCGGTTAACGCCGTTAACTGGCAGTTAACGGCGTCTGCCACGTGTCAGTTTGCATGACGTCAGCAGTCAACGGGCTCCCGAAAACACTTCCGCAACGGTCCGATTTTCCGTGGCGGAAGGGCGCCCAAGCGCGACGGACCGAAAAAATCGTCGTTGGACTTTGCCTGACGCAGTTTCGACAACGGAACCCATATCGTCGGGTTAGGCCCATAGGCGACGAAAAATGCCCCTTAGTTGACGATTTTGGGACGTTGTCTATCAGAACTTTTCTTGTAGTGTATATAGACTCGTTCTCCGCATTAAAAAGATTGATGTATCATGGATCTTAGTATATGTAAAATAACCTTGAGCTATTCATTATCATACGCGTAGAATTGAAGACTTCAGATATTTCTTTATATTTGAAAGAAACGCCATGTTTCATCCGACAACATTTATCATCTCATTGAGTTGGCGCTGATTTTATATGTGGTGACGAAAACAACTGAGGCTCCTTTGATTTATAGGATTTAGATCCTACGGGAATTATTCTACACTATTGGTTATATTCAAAGGGAACATATCCCATATGAATCTTGTACTACAAATCCTATATGAACAAAACATTAGGTCATCCCTCATGGAAAAATCCCTTTGGTACAATCAAAGAAACTCATATTCCCATAGGATTCAAATAGACAAGATGTACATACGTTTTTCCTATCCTATGACTTAAAGGACTCCTGAAATGGCTCGACAACAAAGATCATAAATTCCGAGTTGTGCATCGAGCAAAAGATATTGAAAAAATTCTTGATCGATCCAATTACAAAATGATTTTCAAAAGAACTAAAGTTTTGCCATTGATCACATAATTGGTATGTATATAGGTTCTACTTATAATAAAATATGTTTTGGTTTATTGGGATTGCGTTAGAATTACATGCATCACAATGTCTCGGGACTATTTCGGTATTTACCTCTTCTTTTAGAGTTCGCCCTATCTAAGATTATTTCCGACATTCGCCAATGTTTGCAAGGAATGGCATGCAGTCGATTCCCACCCTGTTTCAGAAAAAATGAAGAAAAAAAAGTGAACTTGTGGCTATAAAATGATAAGCTTGAATTTTGATATGTTTAAAAAAAAACTAGCTTCAAAATATGGCCTACCATTTTATATAAAAAACCATGGGTCTTAACGAAAATGCCCAAGGTAAAATGTGCATTAACATTTTGGGGAAAGGTGCAATAAGATTTCATTTTATTGTGGGAAACAAATTGTTGTTGTTTTTTTGCCTTTTCTGAATAGCTAAAAAGGTGTCATCTTTTTTCCATACATTCCATAATGTCATAGAACATAAGCATCCGGTGTCCAGATATAGCAACAATTCAGTATAAGACAATACTAACATAGTTTCCATAAAGTACTGCTAACACATAAGAAAACAAAAGATCTAGATGATGACCCAAGAAACATCCTTGTATATAATAACAATCTATTGACCATATGGCGGCTTTTGCATCACCCTATCAAAATCATCTGCCTTCAAGCACGAGAGCAGAATGTCGACACGTGCTTCAACATGTTCCAAGATCCTCTTGATGATCTCATGGATATCTGCATCAGCCGAATAGGAATCAAAGTTGTCAGCCACTAGCTTCTGATAGAAAGAAACATCAGTGTTGAAGGCGTCGATCTTAGGAGTCCCCACATTTCATTACTTGCAAGACCAAGATGATCAAATTCCCTTTACTTCATAAGAATGTCTGGATCGCTGACACGATCGAAATCTTTGCTAGTACCCTCCTTTGGCCGAATTCAAATTTGCATCAGATCTTGGTGCCCATGCCTTTGGTACATGCGGGTAATTTTTTGCCAATATGTCGTGCATTGCACATAGCGTCCTACTGTACAGGGGTATTTCTACATATCTTCTTCCAAATATAATTTAATTTATTTCGGGTTGGATTCAATTTGTTTCAAAATTGTCTGATATACCATTTGTATTGGTAGGAGATGCAGCTTTGAATTTTAATCATTGTTTCTAGGTGCCACACTTGCAGGGTACAGTCAAAGATTTTATCCAATGTTTCATGTCTTGACAAATCCTTTTCGTAATGGAAGTTGAGACCCCCAGCCTCTGCATCAAAATGATGCACATGGAATTTTTTAGTATGGTATTCAACAAAATATGATAAGATGCAAAAATCAAACCTTGGACAAATATGACACATGCTCACTTGGGTAGAAAGCCAATCAAACTGATACAAATTACATTGCAGAGTCCTTGCATGTTAAACTATATATTGCCAAACACCACATATATTAAGGGATACATATTAATTTCGATACTACTACTTTTACGATAGAAGATTTGTAACTACAAACGTTGTGGGTTGTGGCTGCCCTCCTCAATCTACTCACTTGTCTCATCGGCAACCGTCTCCACCTCTCTACATGCACATATGGGTACAACTTCTTCACACCCGAAGAAGATTACTTGTTTCCTGTCATGCTCCGCCACTTGTAGTAGGTGTGCTCCTTTTTCAGAGATGAATTCTCTTTTAGGATGGAGATGTTCTCCTTTTTCAGAGATGAGTTCTCTTTTAGGATGGAGATGTTCTCCTTCGTTAGAGACCCGTTCTGATTTACCATGGAGAGGTTCTCCTTCGATAGAGATGAGTTCTCCTTTGATAGAGATGAGTGCTCATTCAAGAGTACGGCATACTCATTCCATAGCTTCATAGCACGGTTTACCAGATGTGCGTTCACATCTCGGAGCTTGGACGCATGGTCAATCAACTCGCGCGACTCATCCAGGAGCGACCGCCGGATTACTTGCAGAGACGCTTCATGTTGTCGTCCTTCATTAGATGGTAGATTCACAGAGCGACCCTGTGTGACACATGATATTATACTAATAAAGTGCAAGAGTGTAACTTCAATAGTAAAAATATAGTACTCCGAAAGTTTGCAGGACTTAAACTTCAATACTCATAGTAATATGTACAAGACTAACTTCAATAGTAATTGTAATATGTATAAATTTCAATTGCAATACTGTAGTAATATGAGTACTCCGGAGCTTGGAGTAATAAAGTTTCAAACTAAGAACGAAACATGAACTAATAAAGTTTGCCCTATGCATCAATCGATGGAGAGGCTGGATCTCAAGTTCGAAAGGGGGAAAAAGACTGCAGTGAAGTTTCAAGTTTGCATTGAAGTTCGAAAGTGGTAATGCAGCTAGTATTAGTGCAGTAGAAATCCCTTGTGCCTTGTTTGGTTGACGTGTTTTCACATGGTTCAGTGAGTAATATCTGGGTCTTTCTTAATAAGAACACATTTTATCTGTTTGGCAGAAGAGTATTGGACAGGATCAGAGTCGCGGGGATCCTCAGGAAACACTTCCGCGCACGTCGGGTGGACGTGGAACCGCAACACCTCTATGCTCTCGCGTTTCTGGTCGTTCCACATACGTGCTCCGATTGCTGCTTCTCCTTCCAGGCATCCACCCCGTTCCAGCATGGATCAGGCTGAGGGATTGATTCCAATGCAAAATTACAAGTCCTGAGGCCTGCTGGCATGGATTACGTGAATAGAAATTGGACGCTTCACTAATAAGGCCCGAGGAACCCCTCAAAAAAAAAACTAATAATGCCCCAGGACAGGCTATCTCTCAGGTTGTCCTGATCTGCCGCAAATACTCACGCCAAAACATGGTGAATGAAGTATTTTGCATCAAATCCCCTCCGAATAATACTCAGTAGGGGGCTAACTAGTTTTAAACCAATGATTAAACTACATTAACCACTGACCTCGAAGCTCTCCTCCTTGGAGAGGACCGACTCCCCGGCGACGGCGAGGTTGTCTTGCAGCTGCAGCAGGACTGTCACGTCTGAGCCCACGGAGAGGTCGTTGATCCGCTGCCGCTTGGTGGGCACATCAGACTCAACGGCGAGGCCGCCATGCGCCTGCTGCAGCAGCTGTAGGGGGGCGTGCGAGTTGGCGGCGAGGTCCTGTAGTTGCTGCTGGGGGATTACGACGGTGGGCCGCACACCTAACAGGCCCCCTTGTCCACTCGTGGGATTCATCGCCGGAAGATGGGGGTGCAGGGAGGCGCTAATACAGAGGTTGTGGATGGTACAGCCGCCGACGAGCACTGTACAGGTTGGGGCTATAGGATTTTGAAGATGAATGGGGAGAGGCGGCAGGGGCCTATATAAATCGAGAGGAGTGAGGTAGCGAGAAGTGAAGTGAATGGGGAGAGGCGGCAGGGGCCTATAAATCGAGAGGGCTATAGGTTGGGACATGATTTTTACGCAATATTTAAATTTAGATTTAAGCCGCATGTCACCAGGTGACATGCGAAAGGTGCATGTCACCTGATCTCTATCCGTGAAGGACACAGGTCACTCGCAACACTGTACATGGTGTACTGTAGGGACGCGAAACAGTATTGTTCACTGTTCGTAGTGTTTTTCATTTTTCTGATTTTTTTGAATTTTATGCCCATTTGAATCTTTTGGTCAAATCCTAGGTTTGACAAAGATTTAAACAAGTTTAAAATATATGAAAAGGTAAGCATGGATCCTTCTTAGTCACTCTAAAATGAAGCTTTTGGGATGTTCTTGAAATTTCCATGCTTGACTTCATAAGACAGAGTTTAGGGTTAGGGGTAGATATATACATGATTTGTTTGGTTTGAATATGTCTAGACCTTGTTTATCAACTTTAATTCTTACTATATGACATAAGAAAACTATTTGCTTTGGTTTTTCATTTTTCTGATTTTTTTGAATTTTGATGCCCATTTGAATCTTGTCAAATCCTAGGTTTGACCAAGATAATTTAAACAAGTTTAAAACATGGAAATGAAAAGGGAAGCATGTATCCTTCTTAGTCACTCTAAAATGAAGTTTTTGGGAGGTTTTTGAAATTTCCATGTTTGAAACCCAAAACCACTTCTCTTCATGCTTGACTTCATAAGACAGAGTTTAGGGGTTAGGGGGTAGATACATGGTTTGTCTAGTTTGAAACTTTGAATATGTCTAGACCTTGTTTATCAACTTGAATATGCTTACTATATGACATAAGAAGACTATGTACTTTGGTTTTTCATTTTTCTGATTTTTTTAATTTTCTGCGCATTTGAATCTTGGTCAAATCCTAAATTTGACCAAGATTTAGACAAGTTTAACACGTGAAAACGAATAAGTAAGCCTGGATCCTTCTTAGTCACTCTAAAATGAAGCTTTTGGGAGGTTCTTGAAATTTCCATGTTTGAAACCCAAAACCACTTCTCTTCATGATTGACTTCATAAGATCGACAGATTAGTTTAGGGTTAGGGGTAGATATATACATGATTTTTCTGGTTTGAATATGTCTAGACCTTGTTTATCAACTTGAATGCTTACTATATGACATAAGAAAACTATTTGCTTTTGTTTTCATTTTTCTGATTTTTTTTGAATTTTGATGCCCATTTGAATCTTGTCAAATCCTAGGTCGTTTGACCAAGATAATTTAAACAAGTTTAAAACATGAATATGAAAAGGGAAGCATGTATACTTCTTAGTCACTCTAAAATGAAGTTTTTGGGAGGTTTTTGAAAATTCCATGTTTGAAACCCAAAACCACTTCTCTTCATGCCTGACTTCATAAGATAGAGTTTAGGGGTCAGGGGGTGTAGATACATTTGGTTTGTCTAGTTTGAATATGTCTAGACCTTGTTTAACAACTTTAATGCTAACTATATGACATAAGAAGACTATGTGCTTTGGTTTTTCATTTTTCTGATTTTTTTGAATATTGTGCCCACCCATTTGTATCTTCATGAAATCCTAGGTTTGACCAAGATAATTTAAACAAGTTTAAAACATGAAAATGAAAAGGGAAGCATGGATCCTTCTTAGTCACTCTAAAATGAAGCTTTTGGGAGGTTTTTGAAATTTCCATGTTTGAAACCCAAAACCACTTCTCTTCATGATTGACTGAGTTTAATTAGGGTTTTAGGGGTAGATATATACATGATTTTTCTGGTTTTTCATTCTTTTGATTTTTTTCTGAATTTTTAGGGCCATTTGAATCTTGGTCAAATCCTTGGTTTGACCAAGATTTAAACAAGTTTAAAACATGAAAATGAAAAGGGAAGTCTGTATCCTTCTTAGTCACTCTAAAATGAAGCTTTTGGGATGTTCTTGAAATTTCAATGTTTGAAACCCAAAACGACTTCCCTTCATGCTAGACTTCATAAGATCGAAAGGGGGTAGATACACGATTTGTCTGGTTTGGATATATCTAGACCTTGTTTATCAACTTGATTGCTTACGATATGACATAAGAAGACTATGTGATTTGGTTTTCCATTTTTCTGATTTTTTTAATTTTTTGCCCACCCATTTGTATCTTCGTCAAATCCTAGGTTTGACCAAGATAATTAAAACAAGTTTTATAAAACATGAAAATGAAAAGGGAAGCATGTATCCTTCTTAGGCACTCTAAAATGAAGCTTTTGGGAGTTTTTTGAAATTTCCATGTTTGAAACCCAAAACCACATCTCTTCACATGCTTGACTTCATAAGATAGAGTTTAGGGGTTAGGGGTATAGATACATGATTTGTCTGGTTTGAATATGTCTAGACATTGTTTATCAACTTTAATGCTTACTATATGACATAAGAAAAATAATGTCATGTAAATGAGTTAACTTGGATTTCCTACCCTTGAATCCATAGGAAACTTTGTTCTAATGCACTATAATAATCAACCGAGTTTTTACACCAACAGGTCTGTCACTTACGTGTGGTGCCCACGCGTGAGGTCCCACACTTCAGTGAGCACAAGTCACGTGCAATAGGTACGCAAACTCCCAGCCATCTTTTTGGTTGGATCCCTCTCACAAAAAAAACAAATCTCTCTCATTCTCGGCCTCGCTCGACTCGCTCGCTCGCACCTCCTGCTCACTGACAAACCCTGCACAAAAGTCAACATCATCACCCGAAAAAGGGGAGACACCATAATTCTCTCCCTTCTTCTCTCCTTCCGAGTGATCCCTCTTCCTCCGAGTTTCACTCGACGGGCAAACACACTTGTGCTGCATAGTAATAATAAAAAGGTATAGAAAAATCAACCTACGAATCTATAATTAAATAGGTTAGTAATAATAAAAAGGTAGAAAAATCAACCTACGAATCTATAATTAAATAGGTTAAACTAGGGTTTTGCCCAGTACTACAGATCAAGGTTCAAACCTTGTTTATCAACTTGAATATGCTTACTATATGACATAAGAAGACTATGTACTTTGGTTTTCATTTTTCTGATTTTTTAAATTTTCTGCGCATTTGAATCTTGGTCAAATCCTAGGTTTGACCAAGATTAGACAAGTTTAACACGTGAAAACGAATAAGTAAGCCTGGATCCTTCTTAGTCACTCTAAAATGAAGCATTTTGGGATGTTCTTGAAATTTCCATGTTTGAAACCCAAAACGACCTCTCTTCATGCTACACTTCATAAGATCGACCGAGTTTAGGGTTAGGGGTAGATACATGATTTGTATGGTTTGAATATGTCCAAACCTTGTTAATTTATCAACTTGAATGCTTACTATATGACATAAGAAGACTATATGCTTTTGTTTTTCATTTTTCTGATTTTTTTTGAATTTTATGCCCATATATTTGAATCTTGGTCAAATCATAGGTTTGACAAAGATTTAAACAAGTTTAAATTGTGAAAATGAAAAGGTAAGCATGGATCCTTATTAGTCACTCTAAAATAAATCTTTTGGGAGGTTCTTGAAATTTCCATGTTTGAAACCCAAAACCACTTCTCTTCATGATTGACTTCATAAGACAGAGTTTAGGGTTTTAGGGGTAGATATATACATGATTTTTCTGGTTTGAATATGTCTAGACCTGGTTTATCAACTTGAATGCTTACTATACATATGACATATATAAGAATGCTATGTGCTTTGGTTTTTCATTCTCTTTTGATTTTTTTTCTAAATTTTTATGCCCATTTGAATCTTGGTCAAAATCTTTGGTTTGACAAGGATTTAAACAAGTTTAAAACATGAAAATGAAAAAGGGAAGTCTGTATATCCTTCTTAGTAACTCTAAAATGGAAGCTTTTGGGATGTTCTTGAAATTTCCATGTTTGAAACCGAAAACGACTTCCCTTCATGCTAGACTTCATAAGATCGACAGGGGGTAGATACATGATTTGTCTGGTTTGGATATATCTAGACCTTGTTTATCAACTTGAATGCTTACGATATGACATAAGAAGACAATGTGATTTGGTTTTTCAATTTTCTGATTTTTTTGAATATTGTGCCCACCCATTTGTATCTTCATGAAATCCTAGGTTTTACCAAGATAATTTAAACAAGTTTAAAACATGAAAACGAAAAGGGAAACATGTAACCTTCTCAGTCACTCTAAAATGAAGTTTTTGGGAGGTTTTTGAAATTTCCATGTTTGAAACCCAAAACCACTTCTCTTCATGCTTGACTTCATAAGACAAAGTTTAGGGTTAGGGGTATAGATACATGATTTGTATGGTTTGAATATGTCCAAACCTTGTTTATCAACTTGAATATGCTTACTATATGACATAAGAAGACTATGTACTTTGGTTTTCATTTTTCTGATTTTTTTAATTTTCTGCACATTTGAATCATATCTTGGTCAAATCCTAGGTTTGACCAAGATTTAGACAAGTTTAACACGTGAAAACGAATAAGTAAGCCTGGATCCTTCTTAGTCACTCTAAAATGAAGCTTTTGGGAGGTTCTTGAAATTTCCATGTTTGAAACCCAAAACCACTTCTCTTCATGATTGACTGAGTTTAATTAGGGTTTTAGGGGTAGATATATACATGATTTTTCTGGTTTGAATATATATGTCTAGACCTTGTTTATCAACTTGAATGCTTACTATACATATGACATATATAAGAATGCTATGTGCTTTGGTTTTTCATTCTTTTGATTTTTTTCTGAATTTTTAGGGCCATTTGAATCTTGGTCAAATCCTTGGTTTGACCAAGATTTAAACAAGTTTAAAACATGAAAATGAAAAGGGAAGTCTGTATCCTTCTTAGTCACTCTAAAATGAAGCTTTTGGGATGTTCTTGAAATTTCAATGTTTGAAACCCAAAACGACTTCCCTTCATGCTAGACTTCATAAGATCGAAAGGGGGTAGATACACGATTTGTCTGGTTTGGATATATCTAGACCTTGTTTATCAACTTGATTGCTTACGATATGACATAAGAAGACTATGTGATTTGGTTTTCCATTTTTCTGATTTTTTTAATTTTTTGCCCACCCATTTGTATCTTCGTCAAATCCTAGGTTTGACCAAGATAATTAAAACAAGTTTTATAAAACATGAAAATGAAAAGGGAAGCATGTATCCTTCTTAGGCACTCTAAAATGAAGCTTTTGGGAGGTTTTTGAAATTTCCATGTTTGAAACCCAAAACCACATCTCTTCACATGCTTGACTTCATAAGACAGAGTTTAGGGGTTAGGGGTATAGATACATGATTTGTCTGGTTTGAATATGTCTAGACATTGTTTATCAACTTTAATGCTTACTATATGACATAAGAAAAATAATGTCATGTAAATGAGTTAACTTGGATTTCCTACCCTTGAATCCATAGGAAACTTTGTTCTAATGCACTATAATAATCAACCGAGTTTTTACACCAACAGGTCTGTCACTTACGTGTGGTGCCCACGCGTGAGGTCCCACACTTCAGTGAGCACAAGTCACGTGCAATAGGTACGCAAACTCCCAGCCATCTTCTTTGTCAAGAGAAGACGCATCAGGATGCGTATTGGAAGTCTGTGGGTCCTTCTGGATCCTTCGGTTGTCCCTCTCACAAAAAAAAACAAATCTCTCTCATTCTCGGCCTCGCTCGCTCGCTCCTCGCTCACTGACAAACCCTGCACAAAAGTCAACATCATCACCCGAAAAAGGGGAGACACCATAATTCTCTCCCTTCTTCTCTCCTTCCGAGTGATCCCTCTTCCTCCGAGTTTCACTCGACGGGCAAACACACTTGTGCTGCATAGTAATAATAAAAAGGTATAGAAAAATCAACCTACGAATCTATAATTAAATAGGTTAGTAATAATAAAAAGGTAGAAAAATCAACCTACGAATCTATAATTAAATAGGTTAAACTAGGGTTTTGCCCAGTACTACAGATCAAGGTTCAAACCTTGTTTATCAACTTGAATATGCTTACTATATGACATAAGAAGACTATGTACTTTGGTTTTCATTTTTCTGATTTTTTAAATTTTCTGCGCATTTGAATCTTGGTCAAATCCTAGGTTTGACCAAGATTAGACAAGTTTAACACGTGAAAACGAATAAGTAAGCCTGGATCCTTCTTAGTCACTCTAAAATGAAGCATTTTGGGATGTTCTTGAAATTTCCATGTTTGAAACCCAAAACGACCTCTCTTCATGCTACACTTCATAAGATCGACCGAGTTTAGGGTTAGGGGTAGATACATGATTTGTATGGTTTGAATATGTCCAAACCTTGTTAATTTATCAACTTGAATGCTTACTATATGACATAAGAAGACTATATGCTTTTGTTTTTCATTTTTCTGATTTTTTTTTGAATTTTATGCCCATATATTTGAATCTTGGTCAAATCATAGGTTTGACAAAGATTTAAACAAGTTTAAATTGTGAAAATGAAAAGGTAAGCATGGATCCTTATTAGTCACTCTAAAATAAATCTTTTGGGAGGTTCTTGAAATTTCCATGTTTGAAACCCAAAACCACTTCTCTTCATGATTGACTTCATAAGACAGAGTTTAGGGTTTTAGGGGTAGATATATACATGATTTTTCTGGTTTGAATATGTCTAGACCTGGTTTATCAACTTGAATGCTTACTATACATATGACATATATAAGAATGCTATGTGCTTTGGTTTTTCATTCTCTTTTGATTTTTTTTCTAAATTTTTATGCCCATTTGAATCTTGGTCAAAATCTTTGGTTTGACAAGGATTTAAACAAGTTTAAAACATGAAAATGAAAAAGGGAAGTCTGTATATCCTTCTTAGTAACTCTAAAATGGAAGCTTTTGGGATGTTCTTGAAATTTCCATGTTTGAAACCGAAAACGACTTCCCTTCATGCTAGACTTCATAAGATCGACAGGGGGTAGATACATGATTTGTCTGGTTTGGATATATCTAGACCTTGTTTATCAACTTGAATGCTTACGATATGACATAAGAAGACAATGTGATTTGGTTTTTCAATTTTCTGATTTTTTTGAATATTGTGCCCACCCATTTGTATCTTCATGAAATCCTAGGTTTTACCAAGATAATTTAAACAAGTTTAAAACATGAAAACGAAAAGGGAAACATGTAACCTTCTCAGTCACTCTAAAATGAAGTTTTTGGGAGGTTTTTGAAATTTCCATGTTTGAAACCCAAAACCACTTCTCTTCATGCTTGACTTCATAAGACAAAGTTTAGGGTTAGGGGGTATAGATACATGATTTGTATGGTTTGAATATGTCCAAACCTTGTTTATCAACTTGAATATGCTTACTATATGACATAAGAAGACTATGTACTTTGGTTTTTCATTTTTCTGATTTTTTTTTAATTTTCTGCACATTTGAATCATATCTTGGTCAAATCCTAGGTTTGACCAAGATTTAGACAAGTTTAACACGTGAAAACGAATAAGTAAGCCTGGATCCTTCTTAGTCACTCTAAAATGAAGCTTTTGGGAGGTTCTTGAAATTTCCATGTTTGAAACCCAAAACCACTTCTCTTCATGCTAGACTTCATAAGATCGAAAGGGGGTAGATACACGATTTGTCTGGTTTGGATATATCTAGACCTTGTTTATCAACTTGATTGCTTACGATATGACATAAGAAGACTATGTGATTTGGTTTTCCATTTTTCTGATTTTTTTAATTTTTTGCCCACCCATTTGTATCTTCGTCAAATCCTAGGTTTGACCAAGATAATTAAAACAAGTTTTATAAAACATGAAAATGAAAAGGGAAGCATGTATCCTTCTTAGGCACTCTAAAATGAAGCTTTTGGGAGTTTTTTGAAATTTCCATGTTTGAAACCCAAAACCACTTCTCTTCATGCTTGACTTCATAAGACA
The DNA here is from genome assembly GCA_030979885.1 of Lolium multiflorum. Lineage (NCBI taxonomy): Eukaryota > Viridiplantae > Streptophyta > Magnoliopsida > Poales > Poaceae > Lolium > Lolium multiflorum. Next base: position 266,174,873 of record CM061753.1, read on the forward strand.
GAGTTTAGGGGTTAGGGGGTAGATACATGGTTTGTCTAGTTTGAAACTTTGAATATGTCTAGACCTTGTTTATCAACTTGAATATGCTTACTATATGACATAAGAAGACTATGTACTTTGGTTTTTCATTTTTCTGATTTTTTTAATTTTCTGCGCATTTGAATCTTGGTCAAATCCTAAATTTGACCAAGATTTAGACAAGTTTAACACGTGAAAACGAATAAGTAAGCCTGGATCCTTCTTAGTCACTCTAAAATGAAGCTTTTGGGAGGTTCTTGAAATTTCCATGTTTGAAACCCAAAACCACTTCTCTTCATGATTGACTTCATAAGATCGACAGATTAGTTTAGGGTTAGGGGTAGATATATACATGATTTTTCTGGTTTGAATATGTCTAGACCTTGTTTATCAACTTGAATGCTTACTATATGACATAAGAAAACTATTTGCTTTTGTTTTCATTTTTCTGATTTTTTTTGAATTTTGATGCCCATTTGAATCTTGTCAAATCCTAGGTCGTTTGACCAAGATAATTTAAACAAGTTTAAAACATGAATATGAAAAGGGAAGCATGTATACTTCTTAGTCACTCTAAAATGAAGTTTTTGGGAGGTTTTTGAAAATTCCATGTTTGAAACCCAAAACCACTTCTCTTCATGCCTGACTTCATAAGATAGAGTTTAGGGGTCTGATACGTCTCAAACGTATCTATAATTTCTTATGTTCCATGCTACTTTATTGATGATACCTACATGTTTTATACACATTATATGTCATTATTATGCGTTTTCCGGAACTAACCTATTGACAAGATGCCACAGTGCCTGTTTTCTGCTGTTTTTGGTTCCAGAAAGGCTGTTCGGGCAATATTCTCGGAATTCGACGAAACAAAGACCAAACATCTTAATTCACCGAGACGGACCAGAACACCGAAGGGGAGACGGAGAGGAGGCCCAGGGCCCCGACACCACACGGCCGCGCGGGCAGGGCCCTGGCCGCGCCGGCCTATGGGGAGGGCGCCCTGGTGCCCCTCTGACGCCGCCTCTTCGCCTATTAACCCCTCGTGACCTAAAAACACCGTACCACTTGAGAAACTCCAGAAAGACTACTGGGGCGCCGCCGCCATCGCGAAACTCCAATTCGGGGGACAGAAGTCTCTGTTCCGGCACCCTGCCGGACGGGGAATTGCCCCCGGAGTCATCTCCACCGCCGTCTCCACCGCCATCTTCACCGCCATCGCTGTCTCCATGATGAGGAGGGAGTAATTCACCCCCGGGGCTGAGGGCTCCGCTGTAGCTATGTGGTTCATCTCTCTCTTTATGTGATCTAGTTGAATATTATCTATGTGCTACTCTAGTGATGTTATTAAAGTACTCTATTCCTCCTTCACGGTGTAATGGTGACAGTGTGTGCATCCGTGTTAGTACTTGGCGTAGATTATGATCATAATCTCTTGTAGGTTATGGAGTTAATTATTACTATGATAGTGTTGACGTGATCTATGCCTCCTTCATGGCGTGATGGTGATAGTGTGCATGCTATGTTAGTTCTTGGTGTAATTATGTTGATCTATCTTGCACTCTAAGGTTATTTAAATATGAACATTGAATTGTGGAGCTTGTTAACTCCGGCATTGAGGGTTCGTGTAATCCTACGCAATGTGTTCATCATCCAACAAAAGGGTGTAGAGTAGTCCTATTATGTGATCATTGTTGAGAGTGTCCACTAGTGAAAGCAGGATCCCTAGGCCTTGCTTCCAAGCATCGAATCTCCGTTTGTTTACTGTTTTGTTGCATGTTTACTCGCTGCCATATTTTATTCAGATTGCTATTACCACTCATATACATCCATATTACTTGTATTTCACTATCTCTTCGCCGAACTAGTACACCTATACACCTGACAAGTGTATTTGGTGTGTTGGGGACACAAGAGACTTCTTGCTTTGTGATTACAGGGTTGCTTGAGAGGGATATCTTTGACCTCTTCCTCCCTGAGTTCGATAAACCTTGGGTGATCCACTTAAGGGAAACTTGCTGCTGTTCTACAAACCTCTGCTCTTGGAGGCCCAACACTGTCTACAAGAATAGAAGCTCCCGTAGACATCAAGCACTTTTCTGGCGCCGTTGCCGGGGAGGAAAGGTAAAAGGCACTCATACTTCGGTTCCAGGTAACAGTACTTTTCTGGCGCCATTGTGTGTGTGCTCGAAGCTATTTCCTTTAGATCCTGCAATTGCATCTTTTTGTTTCTTGTTTTTATTTTCACTAGTTAGGCATAATGGAAAACAACAAAAAAATTGGTGAGCTTTTTAATCTTTTTCCTAATTTAGAATTGTTTGATGCGAAAATTAAAAAACCTATGGAACCTTATTTACATGATAGTAGCAATGTTATTAGTATGAATGCAATTACTGCTAATGCTATGAAGAAGTCTAAGCTTGGGGAAGCTAGTTTACATAAAAATAATCTTTTTTGCTCCTCAACTTTGGAAGAAATATTTTGCTCTGATAATGCTTTATCTCCCATATGCGATAACTCTAATGATGCTTCTGATATTTTAAATCCACCTGCTGAAAGTATTCCGTATAAAATCCCTATGAAAATTATTGAACGTGTTATGGATAACCGCTATGAAGGGGATGGAACTGTCCATCCTGGAGATCATTTACTGTTTTTGCATGAATTATGCGGGTTATTCAAGTGTGCAGGTATTTCAATGGATGAAGTTAGAAAGAAATTATTTGTTATGTCGCTATCTGGTGAAGCGGCGCATTGGTATAAACTATTGAAGGACGGGCGCTCTCTTGATTGGAAGGATATTGTGCCTCTATTTTATTCCAAGTTCTATCCTCCAAGTGAAATTCACAAAGATCGAAACCATATATATAATTTTTGGCCTCATGATGGAGAGAGTATTGCCCAAGCATGGGAGAGATTGAAGTCTTTAATGCTCAAATGCCCCAATCATGAGCTTCCAGGTAATATCATCATTGATAATTTCTATGCAAGACTTTCTTTTCAAGATAAGACCTTGCTGGATACTACTTGTTCTGGATCATTCACGCGCAACAAAGAAGAGTTTAAAAGGGACCTTCTTGATCGGATTAAGGAGAACGCTGAAGATTGGGAGAACGACAAAGGTAAAGAGTCAGGTATAAATTATGATTATGAATGCATTGAAACTTTTATGGATACTGATAAATTTCGAAATATGAGTGCTACTTATGGTCTTGACTCTCAAGTTGCTGCAAATCTTTATAAAGCCTTTGCTTCTCATTTTGAATTGCCTAGGAAGAATTTTGATAAGTATCATGAACCTTTTAAAGAGGCTTGTATGAAGGATGAAATTGTTATTAATGATTGCAATAAGCATGCTCAAACTCCTAAGAATGCTATTTCCTATAAGCATGTTAATTTTTGTGGAATACATAGACCTTGTGGAATTAATCAAATTGAGGAAGAATATTGTATCCATCATAGGAATGAAAAAACTAGAAAGTGGTCTAGGGCTCTAGATGATCTTGGAGAAAAAGTGTGTGCCCTCTATCCTTTTATTTGTGAACTTTGCCATAGAGTTGGTCATTTTAATTTTCAATGTTCCTCCAATGATAATTCGAACCCCATGAGTGCTGCAAATTTGTATTGTGATGATGAAATTATTCCTAATCAGCATGATGAACTTACCTTATTTTTGAAGTGTGAAGAGTTATCAAGAAAAATTTCTTTGTTAGATATTAACGATCTTGATATTGATGATGTCCTGCATGGGTGTCTTTCTTATTGCATTGATAATAGCCATACAAATACTTACATACAAAATATTTTAGAAGATGACACCTTGCCAAAATATGATAGGACCGCTGTGTGTTTTCAACTAATTAATGAAAAGGAGGGATCCTCCCAAGTTTCTTCTATTGTTTCTAAAAGTAAATCAGGTTATGCGGACAAGCCACCCTTCAAGCCTCTTCCTCCTAAAGAAGGGAACGAGGAGAAGGAAGAGAAGAAGAAGAAGAAGAAGAAGGGAACGAAGAAGAAGAAGAAGAAGAAGGAGAATAAAAAGAAAGAGGTAACGGCGTATCCCCGCGTGAATGAGATAACGCTAGGTAACCGTAAGTATGTTGCTCCTAATGATTATTGTGATAATGAATCTGAATACGATGATCTTCCTATGCCCTTTACATACATTAGCGATCATGATTTGAATGAGCACACTACCTTTGATATTGAAAATCTCTTTGGTACTGATTATGAAAGTAATGATGATAGCATTATTCATGTCCCCTTAAACGATGATATTGAAAGCCCTAAGCTTGGGGATGTTGTGCTTGAAGATCCTATATTTGAGACCTCTACTTTTAGTGAAAATGATGATATTACATATTCTGGTTTAGATAATTGCTATAGAGATGTATATGACACATGTTACAATTATCCTTATGAAACTTGTCATAGTTATGATGGGCTTGCCAAAAACCATTCCCTTAGTATGCAACTTGTTTACCATGTTCAAATTCTTGATAATGATCCTGCTCCAATTACTATTAATGAGAAGAGTTTTTCTTATGTCAAAAATAATGATACCTTTATGCATATGAACCATGATAAGAATGTTTTAAGTGATGGTTATATTGTAGATTTCATCAATGATGCTACTGAAAGTTATTATGAGAGAGGGAAACATGGTTATAGGCATCTTAATAATATTAAGTTTCCCCTCTTTATGTTGAGAATCTTGAAGTTACTCGTGTTTTATCCTCTTATGCTTGTCACTTTGTTCTTCATGAATTCATTTGTGTACAAGATTCCTTTGCATAGGAAGTGTGTTAGACTTAAATGCTCTCTTTTGCCTCAACTTTTATTTCTTGCGAGTGCATCATTAAAACTGCTGAGCCCATCTTAATGGCTATAAAGAAAGAACTTCTTGGGAGATAACCCATGTGTTTATTTTGCTACAGTACTTTTATTTTGTATTTGTGTCTTGGAAGTTTTTACTACTGTAGCAACCTCTCCTTATCTTATTTTTATTGCATTGTTGTGCCAAGTAAAGTCTTTGATAGAAAGGTTGATACTAGATTTGGATTACTGCGCAGAAACAGATTTCTTGCTGTCACGAATCTGGGCCTAATTCTCTGTAGGAAACTCAGAAAATTATGCCAATTTACGTGAGTGATCCTCAGATATGTACGCAACTTTCATTAGTTTTGAGTTTTTCCGTTTGAGCAAGTCTGGTGCCATTTTAAAATTCGTCTTTACGGACTGTTCTGTTTTTGACAGATTCTGCCTTTTATTTCGCATTGCCGCTTTTGCTTTGTTGAATGGGTTTCTTTGTTCCATTAACTTTCAGAAGTTTTGTGCAATGTCCAGAAGTGTAAAGAATGATTGTGTCACCTCTGAACATGTGAATTTTGATTATGCACTAACCCTCTAATGAGTTTGCTTGAAGTTTGGTGTGAAGGAAGTTTTCAAGGGTCAATAGAAGAGGGTGATATAATGTGATCGAGAAGAGTGAAAGGTCTAAGCTTGGGGATGCCCCGGTGGTTCATCCCTGCATATTTCAAGAAGACTCAAGCATCTAAGCTTGGGGATGCCCAAGTCATCCCCTTCTTCATCGACAATTTATCAGGTTTCTTCTAGTGAAACTATATTTTTATTCGGTCACATCTTATGTACTTTACTTGGAGCGTCTGTATGTTTTTGTTTTTTTTTTGTTTGAATAAATGATTGTTTGGGAGAGAGACACGCTCCGCTGGTTCGTATGAACACATGTGTTCTTAGCTTTTAATTTTCATGGCGAAGGTTGAAACTGCTTCGTTAATTGTTATATGGTTGGAAACGGGAAATGCTACATGTAGTAATTGGTATAATGTCTTGAATAATGTGATACTTGGCAATTGTTGTGCTCATATAGATCTTGTTTAAGCTCTTGCATCATGTACCTTGTACCCATTAATGAATAATTACATAGAGCTTGTTAAAATTTGGTTTGCATGATTGGTCTCTCTAAGTCTAGATATTTTCTGGTTGAGGTGTTTGAACAACAAGGAGACGATGTAAAGTCTTATAATGCTTACAATATGTTTATATGTGAGTCTTGCTGCACCATTTTATACTTGAGTTTGCTTCAAATAACCTTGCTAGCCTAAACCTTGTATAGAGAGGGAATACTTCTCATGCATCCAAATACTTGAGCCAATATTCATGCCATTTGTGTCCACCATACCTACCTACTACATGGTATTTCTCCGCCATTCCAAAGTAAATTGCTTGAGTGCTACCTTTAAACCATTCAAAACTTATCACCTCTGATTTGTGTCAATGTTTAATAGCTCATGAGGAAGTATGTGGTGTTTATCTTTCAATCTTGTTGGGCAACTTTCACCAATGGACTAGTGGCTTCATCCGCTTATCCAATAATTTTGCAAAAAGAGCTGGCAATGGGATTCCCAGTCCCAAATTAATTAACAAAAATAGACACTCCTCCATGGTATGTGATTGTTGGACGGCACCCGAAGGATTCGGTTAGCCATGGCTTGAGAAAGCAAAGGTGGGGAGGAGTGTCATCATAATAAAACTAAAATAAAAGGCACTCCTTCATGGTATGAGATTGTTGGCAGGCACCCGAGGATTCGGTTAGCCATGGTTTGTGAAAGAAAGGTTGGAAGGAGTGCCACCCAAAAATAAAATAAAATGGGAGCCGCTCTTTGAAGGTTTGTCTGGCAAGGGGGTTAGAGTACCCGCTACCATTCGTTGACAACAACAAACACCTCTCAAAACTTTACTTTTATACTCTCTATATGTTTTCAAAATCAAAGCTCTAGCACAAATATAGCAATCGATGCTTTCCTCTTTGAAGGGCCATTCTTTTACTTTATTGTTGAGTCAGTTTACCTATTCTTTCTATCTTAGAAGCAAACACTTGTGTAAATTGTGTGCATTGATTCTTACATGTTTACCTATTGCACTTGTTATATTACTTTGTGTTGACAATTATCCATGAGATATACATGTTAAAGTTGAAAGCAACCGCTGAAACTTATATCTTCCTTTGTGTTGTTTCAAAGCTTTCTACTAAGAATTTATTGCTTATGAGTTAACTCTTATGCAAGACTTATTGATGCTTGTCTTGAAAGTATTATTCATGAAAAGTCTTTGTTATATGATTCATTTGTTTACTCATTATCTTCATCATTGCTTCGAATCTCTGCATTCATCTCATGTGCTTTACAATAGTATGATCAAGGTTATGATGGCATGTCACTTAAGAAATTATCATTGTTATCGTTTACCTACTCGAGGGCGAGTAGGAACTAAGCTTGGGGATGCTTGATACGTCTCAAACGTATCTATAATTTCTTATGTTCCATGCTACTTTATTGATGATACCTACATGTTTTATACACATTATATGTCATTATTATGCGTTTTCCGGAACTAACCTATTGACAAGATGCCGAAGTGCCAGTTCCTGTTTTCTGCTGTTTTTGGTTCCAGAAAGGCTGTTCGGGCAATATTCTCGGAATTCGACGAAACAAAGACCAAACATCTTAATTCACCGAGACGGACCAGACACCGAAGGGGAGACGGAGAGGAGGCCCAGGGCCCCGACACCACACGGCCGCGCGGGCAGGCCCCTGGCCGCGCCGGCCTATGGGGAGGGCGCCCTGGTGCCCCTCTGACGCCGCCTCTTCGCCTACTTAACCCCTCGTGACCTAAAAACACCGTACCACTTGACAAAACTCCAGAAAGACTCCAGGGGCGCCGCCGCCATCGCGAAACTCCAATTCGGGGGACAGAAGTCTCTGTTCCGGCACCCTGCCGGACGGGGAATTGCCCCCGGAGTCATCTCCACCGCCGTCTCCACCGCCATCTTCACCGCCATCGCTGTCTCCATGATGAGGAGGGAGTAATTCACCCCCGGGGCTGAGGGCTCCGCTGTAGCTATGTGGTTCATCTCTCTCTTTATGTGATCTAGTTGAATATTATCTATGTGCTACTCTAGTGATGTTATTAAAGTACTCTATTCCTCCTTCACGGTGTAATGGTGACAGTGTGTGCATCCGTGTTAGTACTTGGCGTAGATTATGATCATAATCTCTTGTAGGTTATGGAGTTAATTATTACTATGATAGTGTTGACGTGATCTATGCCTCCTTCATGGCGTGATGGTGATAGTGTGCATGCTATGTTAGTTCTTGGTGTAATTATGTTGATCTATCTTGCACTCTAAGGTTATTTAAATATGAACATTGAATTGTGGAGCTTGTTAACTCCGGCATTGAGGGTTCGTGTAATCCTACGCAATGTGTTCATCATCCAACAAAAGGGTGTAGAGTAGTCCTATTATGTGATCATTGTTGAGAGTGTCCACTAGTGAAAGCAGGATCCCTAGGCCTTGCTTCCAAGCATCGAATCTCCGTTTGTTTACTGTTTTGTTGCATGTTTACTCGCTGCCATATTTTATTCAGATTGCTATTACCACTCATATACATCCATATTACTTGTATTTCACTATCTCTTCGCCGAACTAGTACACCTATACACCTGACAAGTGTATTTGGTGTGTTGGGGACACAAGAGACTTCTTGCTTTGTGATTACAGGGTTGCTTGAGAGGGATATCTTTGACCTCTTCCTCCCTGAGTTCGATAAACCTTGGGTGATCCACTTAAGGGAAACTTGCTGCTGTTCTACAAACCTCTGCTCTTGGAGGCCCAACTTCATAAGATAGAGTTTAGGGGTCAGGGGGTGTAGATACATTTGGTTTGTCTAGTTTGAATATGTCTAGACCTTGTTTAACAACTTTAATGCTAACTATATGACATAAGAAGACTATGTGCTTTGGTTTTTCATTTTTCTGATTTTTTTGAATATTGTGCCCACCCATTTGTATCTTCATGAAATCCTAGGTTTGACCAAGATAATTTAAACAAGTTTAAAACATGAAAATGAAAAGGGAAGCCTGGATCCTTCTTAGTCACTCTAAAATGAAGATTTTGGGAGGTTCTTGAAATTTCCATGTTTGAAACCCAAAACCACTTCTCTTCATGATTGACTGAGTTTAATTAGGGTTTTAGGGGTAGATATATACATGATTTTTCTGGTTTTTCATTCTTTTGATTTTTTTCTGAATTTTTAGGGCCATTTGAATCTTGGTCAAATCCTTGGTTTGACCAAGATTTAAACAAGTTTAAAACATGAAAATGAAAAGGGAAGTCTGTATCCTTCTTAGTCACTCTAAAATGAAGCTTTTGGGATGTTCTTGAAATTTCAATGTTTGAAACCCAAAACGACTTCCCTTCATGCTAGACTTCATAAGATCGAAAGGGGGTAGATACATGATTTGTCTGGTTTGGATATATCTAGACCTTGTTTATCAACTTGATTGCTTACGATATGACATAAGAAGACTATGTGATTTGGTTTTCCATTTTTCTGATTTTTTTAATTTTTTGCCCACCCATTTGTATCTTCGTCAAATCCTAGGTTTGACCAAGATAATTAAAACAAGTTTTATAAAACATGAAAATGAAAAGGGAAGCATGTATCCTTCTTAGGCACTCTAAAATGAAGCTTTTGGGAGTTTTTTGAAATTTCCATGTTTGAAACCCAAAACCACATCTGTTCACATGCTTGACTTCATAAGACAGAGTTTAGGGGTTAGGGGTATAGATACATGATTTGTCTGGTTTGAATATGTCTAGACATTGTTTATCAACTTTAATGCTTACTATATGACATAAGAAAAATAATGTCATGTAAATGAGTTAACTTGGATTTCCTACCCTTGAATCCATAGGAAACTTTGTTCTAATGCACTATAATAATCAACCGAGTTTTTACACCAACAGGTCTGTCACTTACGTGTGGTGCCCACGCGTGAGGTCCCACACTTCAGTGAGCACAAGTCACGTGCAATAGGTACGCAAACTCCCAGCCATCTTCTTTGTCAAGAGAAGACGCATCAGGATGCGTATTGGAAGTCTGTGGGTCCTTCTGGATCCTTCGGTTGTCCCTCTCACAAAAAAAAAAAATCTCTCTCATTCTCGGCCTCGCTCGACTCGCTCGCTCGCTCGCTCGCTCACACTGAAAACCCTGCACAAAAGTCAACATCATCACCCGAAAAAGGGGAGACACCATAATTCTCTCCCTTCTTCTCTCCTTCCGAGTGATCCCTCTTCCTCCGAGTTTCACTCGACGGGCAAACACACTTGTGCTGCATAGTAATAATAAAAAGGTATAGAAAAATCAACCTACGAATCTATAATTAAATAGGTTAGTAATAATAAAAAGGTAGAAAAATCAACCTACGAATCTATAATTAAATAGGTTAAACTAGGGTTTTGCCCAGTACTACAGATCAAGGTTCAAACCTTGTTTATCAACTTGAATATGCTTACTATATGACATAAGAAGACTATGTACTTTGGTTTTCATTTTTCTGATTTTTTAAATTTTCTGCGCATTTGAATCTTGGTCAAATCCTAGGTTTGACCAAGATTAGACAAGTTTAACACGTGAAAACGAATAAGTAAGCCTGGATCCTTCTTAGTCACTCTAAAATGAAGCATTTTGGGATGTTCTTGAAATTTCCATGTTTGAAACCCAAAACGACCTCTCTTCATGCTACACTTCATAAGATCGACCGAGTTTAGGGTTAGGGGTAGATACATGATTTGTATGGTTTGAATATGTCCAAACCTTGTTAATTTATCAACTTGAATGCTTACTATATGACATAAGAAGACTATATGCTTTTGTTTTTCATTTTTCTGATTTTTTTTGAATTTTATGCCCATATATTTGAATCTTGGTCAAATCATAGGTTTGACAAAGATTTAAACAAGTTTAAATTGTGAAAATGAAAAGGTAAGCATGGATCCTTATTAGTCACTCTAAAATAAATCTTTTGGGAGGTTCTTGAAATTTCCATGTTTGAAACCCAAAACCACTTCTCTTCATGATTGACTTCATAAGACAGAGTTTAGGGTTTTAGGGGTAGATATATACATGATTTTTCTGGTTTGAATATGTCTAGACCTGGTTTATCAACTTGAATGCTTACTATACATATGACATATATAAGAATGCTATGTGCTTTGGTTTTTCATTCTCTTTTGATTTTTTTTCTAAATTTTTATGCCCATTTGAATCTTGGTCAAAATCTTTGGTTTGACAAGGATTTAAACAAGTTTAAAACATGAAAATGAAAAAGGGAAGTCTGTATATCCTTCTTAGTAACTCTAAAATGGAAGCTTTTGGGATGTTCTTGAAATTTCCATGTTTGAAACCGAAAACGACTTCCCTTCATGCTAGACTTCATAAGATCGACAGGGGGTAGATACATGATTTGTCTGGTTTGGATATATCTAGACCTTGTTTATCAACTTGAATGCTTACGATATGACATAAGAAGACAATGTGATTTGGTTTTTCAATTTTCTGATTTTTTTGAATATTGTGCCCACCCATTTGTATCTTCATGAAATCCTAGGTTTTACCAAGATAATTTAAACAAGTTTAAAACATGAAAACGAAAAGGGAAACATGTAACCTTCTCAGTCACTCTAAAATGAAGTTTTTGGGAGGTTTTTGAAATTTCCATGTTTGAAACCCAAAACCACTTCTCTTCATGCTTGACTTCATAAGACAAAGTTTAGGGTTAGGGGGTATAGATACATGATTTGTATGGTTTGAATATGTCCAAACCTTGTTTATCAACTTGAATATGCTTACTATATGACATAAGAAGACTATGTACTTTGGTTTTTCATTTTTCTGATTTTTTTTAATTTTCTGCACATTTGAATCATATCTTGGTCAAATCCTAGGTTTGACCAAGATTTAGACAAGTTTAACACGTGAAAACGAATAAGTAAGCCTGGATCCTTCTTAGTCACTCTAAAATGAAGCTTTTGGGAGGTTCTTGAAATTTCCATGTTTGAAACCCAAAACCACTTCTCTTCATGATTGACTGAGTTTAATTAGGGTTTTAGGGGTAGATATATACATGATTTTTCTGGTTTGAATATATATGTCTAGACCTTGTTTATCAACTTGAATGCTTACTATACATATGACATATATAAGAATGCTATGTGCTTTGGTTTTTCATTCTTTTGATTTTTTTCTGAATTTTTAGGGCCATTTGAATCTTGGTCAAATCCTTGGTTTGACCAAGATTTAAACAAGTTTAAAACATGAAAATGAAAAGGGAAGTCTGTATCCTTCTTAGTCACTCTAAAATGAAGCTTTTGGGATGTTCTTGAAATTTCAATGTTTGAAACCCAAAACGACTTCCCTTCATGCTAGACTTCATAAGATCGAAAGGGGGTAGATACACGATTTGTCTGGTTTGGATATTGATACGCGTAGATGCACACGTCCGTTGGGAACCCCAAGTGGAAGGTATGATGCGTATAGAAGCAAGTTTCCCTCAGTATGAAACCAAGGTTTAATCGAACCAGTAGGAGCCAAGAAGCACGTTGAAGGTTGATGGTCGCGAAATGTGATGCGGCGCAACACCAGGGATTCCGGCGCCAACGTGGAACCTGCACAACACAACCAAAGTACTTTGTCCCAACGAAACAGTGAGGTTGTCAATCTCACCGGCTTGCTGTAACAAAGGATTAAACGTATCGAGTGGAAGATGTTTGCAAAGAAAATAAACACAATTGCAGTAGATTGTATGCTATGTAAAGAATAGGACCGGGATCCACAGTTCACTAGAGGTGTCTCTCCCATAAGATAAAAGCATGTTGGGTGAACAAATTACAGTTGGGCAATTGACAAATAGAGAAAGGCATAACAATGCATATACATGATATGATAAATATAGTGAGATTTAATCCGGGCATTACGACAAAGTACATAGACCGCCATCCAACTGCATCTATGCCTAAAAAGTCCACCTTCAGGTTATCATCCGAACCCCATTCAGTATTAAGTTGCTAAGCAACAGACAATTGCATTAAGTATGGTGCGTAATGTAATCAACAACTACATCCTTAGACATAGCATCAATGTTTTATCCCTAGTGGCAACAGCACATCACAACCTTAGAACCTACTGTCACGATCCCAGGTGTCAATGAAGGCATGAACCCACTATCGAGCATAAATACTCCCTCTTGGAGTTAAGAGTAAAAACTTGGCCAGAGCCTCTACTAATAACGGAGAGCATGCAAGATCATAAACAACACATAAACAATAGATTGATAATCACCATAATCATAGTACTCTCTATCCATCGGATCCCGACAAACACAACATATAGAATTACATATAGATGATCTTGATCATGTTAGGCAGCTCACAAGATCCAACAATGAAGCACAACAAGGAGAAGACGACCATCTAGCTACTGCTATGGACCCATGGTCCAGGGGTGAACTACTCACTCATCACTCCGGAGGCGACCATGGCGGTGTAGAGTCCTCCGGGAGATGAATCCCCTCTCCGGCAGGGTGCCGGAGGCGATCTCCTGAATCCCCCGAGATGGGATTCGCGGCGGCGGCGTCTCAGTAAGGTTTTCCGTATCGTGGCTCTCGGTACTGGGGGTTTCGCGACGGAGGCTTTAAGTAGGCGGAGGGTCAACGCGGGGGGCCACACGAGGGGCCCAGGGGGTAGGTCGGCGCGGCCAGGGCTTGGGCCGCGCCGCCCTAGCTCTGGCTGCCTCGTGGCCCCACTTCGTTATCTCTTCGGTCTTCTGGAAGCTTCGTGCAAAAATAGGACCCTGGGCGAAAGTTTCATCCAATTCCGAGAATATTTCTTTACTAGGATTTCTGAAACCAAAAACAGCAGAAAACAACAACTGGCTCTTCGGCATCTTGTTAATAGGTTAGTTCCAGAAAATGCATAAATATGACATATAATGTGCATAAAACATGTAGGTATCATCAATAAAGTAGCATGGAACATAAGAAATTATCGATACGTTGGAGACGTATCAGCATCCCCAAGCTTAGTTCTGCTCGTCCCGAGCAGGTAAAACGATAACAAAGATAATTTCTGAAGTGACATGCCATCATAATCTTGATCATACTATTTGTAAACATATGTAATGAATGCAGCGATCAAAGCAAAGGTAATGACATGAGTAAACAAGTGAATCATATGACAAAGACTTTTCATGAATAGTACTTCAAGACAAGCATCAATAAGTCTTGCATAAGAGTTAACTCATAAAGCAATAAATCAAAGTAAAGGTGTTGAAACAACACATAGGAAGATTAAGTTTCAGCGGTTGCTTTCAACTTATAACATGTATATCTCATGGATATTGTCAACATAAAGTAATATAACAAGTGCAATATGCAAGTATGTAGGAATCAATGCACAGTTCACACAAGTGTTTGCTTCTTAAGGTGGAAGGAGATAGGTAAACTGACTCAACAATAAAAGTAAAAGAATGGTCCTTCAAGAGGAAAGCATCGATTGCTGTATTTGTGCTAGAGCTTTTATTTTGAAAACATGAAACAATTTTGTCAACGGTAGTAATAAAGCATATGAGTTATGTAAATTATATCTTACAAGTTGCAAGCCTCATGCATAGTATACTAGTAGTGCCCGCACCTCGTCCTACTTAGCTTGGACTACCGGATCTTTGCATGCCATGTTTCAACCAAGTGTCACAAAGGGGTACCTCCATGCCGCCTGTACAAAGGTCTAAGGAGAAAGCTCGCATTTTGGATTTCTCGCTTTTGATTATTCTCAACTTAGACATCCATACCGGGACAACATGGACAACAGATAATGGACTCCTCTTAAATGCATAAGCATGTAGCAACAATTATTATTCTCATATGAGATTGAGGATATATGTCCAAAACTGAAACTTCAACCATGATTCATGGCTTTAGTTAGCGGCCCAATGTTCTTCTCTAACAATTTTGCATGCTCCAACCACTAAAATGATAGATCCTTCAGACAAGACGGACATGCATAGCAACTCACATGATATTCAACAATAGTTGATGGCGTTCCCCAGAAGCATGGTTATCGCACAACAAGCAACTTAATAAAATATAAAGTGCATAAGTACATATTCAATACTACGATAGTTTTTAAGGCTATTTTGTCCCATGAGCTATATATTGCAAAGGTGGATGATGGAATTTTAAAGGTAGCACTCAAGCAATTTACTTTGGAATGGCGGAGAAATACCATGTAGTAGGTAGGTATGGTGGACACAAATGGCATAGTAGTTGGCTCAAGGATTTTGGATGCATGAGAAGTATTCCCTCTCGATACAAGGTTTAGGCTAGCAAGGTTATTTGAAGCAAACTCAAGGATGAACAGGTGCAGCAAAACTCACATAAAAGACATATTGTAAACATTATAAGACTCTACACCGTCTTCCTTGTTGTTCAAAACTCAATACTAGATATTATCTAGACCTTAGAGAGACCAAATATGCAAATCAGATTTTAGCAAGCTCTATGTATTTCTTCATTAATGGGTGCAAAGCATATGATGCAAGAGCTTAAACATGAGCACAACAATTGCCAAGTATCACATTATCCAAGACATTTTAGAATTACTACATGTAGCATTTTCCAATTCCAACCATATAACAATTTAACGAAGAAGAAACTTCGCCTTGAACATTATGAGTAAAGCCTAAGGACACATGTGTCCATATGCAACAGCGGAGCGTGTCTCTCTCCCACAAAGTGAATGCTAGGATCCATCTTATTCAAACAAAAACAAAAACAAAAACAAACCGACGCTCCAAGTAAAGAACACAAGATGTGATTGAATAAAAATATAGTTTCAGGGGAGGAACCTGATGATGTTGTCGATGAAGAAGGGGATGCCTTGGGCATCCCCAAGCTTAGACGCTTGAGTCTTCTTAAAATATGCAGGGGTGAACCACGGGGGCATCCCCAAGCTTAGAGCTTTCACTCCTCTTGATCATAGTATATCATTCTCCTCTCTTGACCCTTGAAAACTTCCTTCACACCAAACTTCAAGCAAACTCATTAGAGGGTTAGTGCACAATTAATAATTCACACATTCAGAGGTGACACAATCATTATTTTCACTTCTGGACATTGCATAAAGCTACTGGACATTAATGGATCAAAGAAATAAATCCAACATAGCAAAAGAGGCAATGCGAAATAAAAGGCAGAATCTGTCAAAAACAGAACAGTCCGTAAAGACGAATTTAAATCTGGCACCAGACTTGCTCAAATGGAAAAACTCAAAACTAATGAAAGTTGCGTACATATCTGAGGATCACGCTCGTAAATTGGCAGATTTTTTCGAATTTTCTACAGAGAACTGTGCCCAGATTCGTGACAGACAGCAATGCTGTTTCTGCGCAGCGATCCCAAATATAACATCAACTTTGACATAGAAACTTTACTTGGCACAAAAACATGATAAGGAGAGGTTGCTACAGTAGTAAACAACTTCCAAGACTCAACAAAACAAAAAATTGCTGTAGGTAAAAACATGGGTTGTCTCCCATAAGCGCTTTTCTTTAACGCCTTTCAGCTAGGCGCAGAAAGTGCAAATCAAGTAACATCGAGAGTAGAAGCATCAACATCATAGCTTGTTCTAATAATAGAATCAAAAGGCAACTTCATTCTCTTTCTAGGAAAGTGTTCCATACCTTTCTTGAGAGGAAATTGATATTTAATATTACCTTCCCTCATATCAATAACAGCACCAACAGTTCGAAGAAAAGGTCTTCCCAATACAATTGGACAAGATGCATTGCATTCGATATCCAAGACAACAAAATCAACGGGGACAAGGTTATTGTTAACCGTAATATGCACATTATCAATCCTCCCCAAAGGTTTCTTTTTAACATTATCGGCAAGATTAACATCCAAATAACAATTCTTCAATGGTGGCAAGTCAAGCATATCATAAATCTTTTTAGGCATAACAGAAATACTTGCACCAAGATCACATAAAGCATTACATTCAAAGTCATTGAATTTCATTTTAATGATGGGCTCCCAACCATCTTCTAACTTTCTAGGAATAGAAGTTTCAAGTTTTAGTTTCTCTTCTCTAGCTTTTATGAGAGCATTTGTAATATGTTTTGTAAAGGCTAAATTTATAGCACTAGCATTAGGACTTTTAGCAAGTTTTTGTAAGAACTTTATAACTTCAGAGATGTGGCAATCATCAAAATCTAAATCATTATGAGCTACAGCAATGGGATCATTGTTCCCAAGGTTGGAAAAAATTTCAGCAGTTTTATCACAAGCAGTTTCAGCAGTTTTAGCAATTTCAGGCAGTTTTGTTCGCTTTGCACTAGGAGTAGAAACATTGCCAACACCAATTATTTTACCATTGATAGTAGGAGGTGCAGCAACATGTGAAGAATTAGCATTACTAGTGGTGGTAATAGTCCAAACTTTAGCTACATTATTCTCTTTAGCTAGTTTTTCATTTTCTTCTCTATCCCACCTAGCACGCAACTCAGCCATTAATCTTATATTCTCATTAATTCTAACTTGGATGGCATTTGCTGTAGTAGTAATCTTATTATCAATATCATTATTAGGCATAACTTTCAATTTTAAAAGATTAACATCGGAGGCAAGCCTATCAACTCTAGAAGCAATAGTATCAATTTTATCAAGCTTTTCCTCAACAGATTTGTTAAAAGCAGTTTGTGTACTAATAAATTCTTTAAGCATAGCTTCAAGACCAGAGGGTACACTCCTATTATTATTGTAAGAATTCCCATAAGAATTACCATAACCATTACCATTAGCAGAAGGATATGGCCTATAGTTATTACCAGAGTTGTTCCTATAAGCATTGTTGTTGAAATTATTATTTTTAATGAAATTCACATCAACATTTTCTTCTTGAGCAACCAATGAAGCTAAAGGAACATTATTTGGATCAACATTAGATCTACCATTCACAAGCATAGACATAATCACATCAATCTTATCACTCAAGGAAGAGGTTTCTTCAACAGAATTTACCTTCTTACCTTGTGGAGCTCTTTCCGTGTGCCATTCAGAGTAATTTATCATCATATCATCAAGAAGTTTTGTAGCCGCCCCCAATGTGATGGACATAAAGGTACCTCCAGCAGCTGAATCCAATAAATTCCGCGAAGAAAAATTTAGTCCTGCATAGAAGGTTTGGATGATCATCCAAGTAGTCAGTCCATGGGTTGGGCAATTCTTTACCAAAGTTTTCATTCTCTCCCATGCTTGAGCAACATGTTCAGTATCTAATTGTTTAAAATTCATTATGCTACTTCTCAAAGATATAATTTTAGCGGGAGGATAATATCTACCAATAAAAGCATCCTTGCATTTAGTCCATGAATCAATACTATTCTTAGGCAAAGATAGCAACCAATCTTTAGCTCTTCCTCTTAATGAGAAAGGAAACACTTTCAATTTAATAATATCACCATCTACATCTTTATACTTTTGCATTTCACAAAGTTCAACAAAATTATTGAGATGGGCAGCAGCATCATCAGAACTAACACCAGAAAATTGATCTCTCATGACAAGATTTAGTAAAGCAGGTTTAATTTCAAAGAATTCTGCTGTAGTAGCAGGTGGAGCAATAGGTGTGCATAGGAAATCATTATTATTTGCATTTGTGAAGTCACACAACTTAGTATTTTCAGGGGTATTCATTTTAGCAATAGTAAATAAAGCAAACTAGATAAAGTAAATGCAAGTAACTAATTTTTTTGTGTTTTCGATATAGAGAGCAAGACAATAAATAAAGTAAAACTAGCAACTAATTTTTGTGTGTTTTGTTTAGGTGCAGCAAACAAAGTAGTAAATAAAATAAAGCAAGACAAAAACAAAGTAAAGAGATTGAGAAGTGGAGACTCCCCTTGCAGCGTGTCTTGATCTCCCCGGCAACGGCGCCAGAAATTTAGCTTGATACGCGTAGATGCACACGTCCGTTGGGAACCCCAAGTGGAAGGTATGATGCGTATAGAAGCAAGTTTCCCTCAGTATGAAACCAAGGTTTAATCGAACCAGTAGGAGCCAAGAAGCACGTTGAAGGTTGATGGTCGCGAAATGTGATGCGGCGCAACACCAGGGATTCCGGCGCCAACGTGGAACCTGCACAACACAACCAAAGTACTTTGTCCCAACGAAACAGTGAGGTTGTCAATCTCACCGGCTTGCTGTAACAAAGGATTAAACGTATCGAGTGGAAGATGTTTGCAAAAAAACAGTAAACACAATTGCAGTAGATTGTATGCTATGTAAAGAATAGGACCGGGGTCCACAGTTCACTAGAGGTGTCTCTCCCATAAGATAAAAGCATGTTGGGTGAACAAATTACAGTCGGGCAATTGACAAATAGAGAAAGGCATAACAATGCATATACATGATATGATAAATATAGTGAGATTTAATCCGGGCATTACGACAAAGTACATAGACCGCCATCCAACTGCATCTATGCCTAAAAAGTCCACCTTCAGGTTATCATCCGAACCCCATTCAGTATTAAGTTGCTAAGCAACAGACAATTGCATTAAGTATGGTGCGTAATGTAATCAACAACTACATCCTTAGACATAGCATCAATGTTTTATCCCTAGTGGCAACATCACATCACAACCTTAGAACCTTCTGTCACGATCCCAGGTGTCAATGAAGGCATGAACCCACTATCGAGCATAAATACTCCCTCTTGGAGTTAAGAGCAAAAACTTGGCCAGAGCCTCTACTAATAACGGAGAGCATGCAAGATCATAAACAACACATAAACAATAGATTGATAATCACCATAATCATAGTACTCTCTATCCATCGGATCCCGACAAACACAACATATAGAATTACATATAGATGATCTTGATCATGTTAGGCAGCTCACAAGATCCAACAATGAAGCACAACAAGGAGAAGACGACCATCTAGCTACTGCTATGGACCCATGGTCCAGGGGTGAACTACTCACTCATCACTCCGGAGGTGACCATGGCGGTGTAGAGTCCTCGGAGATGAATCCCCTCTCCGGCAGGTGCGATCTCCTGAATCCCAGAGATGGGATTCGCGGCGGCGTCTCTGCGTTTTCCGTATCGTGGCTCTCGGTGCTGGGGGTTTTGCGACGGAGGCTTTAAGTAGGCGGAGGGTCAACGCGGGGGCCACACGAGGGGCCCAGGGGGGTAGGTCGGCGCGGCCAGGGCTTGGGCCGCGCCGCCCTAGCTCTGGCTGCCTCGTGGCCCCACTCGTTATCTCTTCGGTCTTCTGGAAGCTTCGTGCAAAAATAGGACCCTGGGCGAAAGTTTAGTCAATTAAGAGATATTTCTTTACTAGGATTTCTGAAACCAAAAACAGCAGAAAACAGCAACTGGCTCTTCGGCATCTTGTTAATAGGTTAGTTCCGAAAATGCATAAATATGACATATAATGTGCATAAAACATGTAGGTATCATCAATAAAGTAGCATGGAACATAAGAAATTATCGATACGTTGGAGACGTATCAGATATATCTAGACCTTGTTTATCAACTTGATTGCTTATGATATGACATAAGAAGACTATGTGATTTGGTTTTCCATTTTTCTGATTTTTTTAATTTTTTGCCCACCCATTTGTATCTTCGTCAAATCCTAGGTTTGACCAAGATAATTAAAACAAGTTTTATAAAACATGAAAATGAAAAGGGAAGCATGTATCCTTCTTAGGCACTCTAAAATGAAGCTTTTGGGAGGTTTTTGAAATTTCCATGTTTGAAACCCAAAACCACATCTCTTCACATGCTTGACTTCATAAGACAGAGTTTAGGGGTTAGGGGTATAGATACATGATTTGTCTGGTTTGAATATGTCTAGACATTGTTTATCAACTTTAATGCTTACTATATGACATAAGAAAAATAATGTCATGTAAATGAGTTAACTTGGATTTCCTACCCTTGAATCCATAGGAAACTTTGCTCTAATGCACTATAATAATCAACCGAGTTTTTACACCAACAGGTCTGTCACTTACGTGTGGTGCCCACGCGTGAGGTCCCACACTTCAGTGAGCACAAGTCACGTGCAATAGGTACGCAAACTCCCAGCCATCTTCTTTGTCAAGAGAAGACGCATCAGGATGCGTATTGGAAGTCTGTGGGTCCTTCTGGATCCTTCGGTTGTCCCTCTCACAAAAAAAAACAAATCTCTCTCATTCTCGGCCTCGCTCGACTCGCTCGCTCGCTCGCACCTCCTGCTCACTGACAAACCCTGCACAAAAGTCAACATCATCACCCGAAAAAGGGGAGACACCATAATGCTCTCCCTTCTTCTCTCCTTCCGAGTGATCCCTCTTCCTCCGAGTTTCACTCGACGGGCAAACACACTTGTGCTGCATAGTAATAATAAAAAGGTATAGAAAAATCAACCTACGAATCTATAATTAAATAGGTTAGTAATAATAAAAAGGTAGAAAAATCAACCTACGAATCTATAATTAAATAGGTTAAACTAGGGTTTTGCCCAGTACTACAGATCAAGGTTCAAACCTTGTTTATCAACTTGAATATGCTTACTATATGACATAAGAAGACTATGTACTTTGGTTTTCATTTTTCTGATTTTTTAAATTTTCTGCGCATTTGAATCTTGGTCAAATCCTAGGTTTGACCAAGATTAGACAAGTTTAACACGTGAAAACGAATAAGTAAGCCTGGATCCTTCTTAGTCACTCTAAAATGAAGCATTTTGGGATGTTCTTGAAATTTCCATGTTTGAAACCCAAAACGACCTCTCTTCATGCTACACTTCATAAGATCGACCGAGTTTAGGGTTAGGGGTAGATACATGATTTGTATGGTTTGAATATGTCCAAACCTTGTTAATTTATCAACTTGAATGCTTACTATATGACATAAGAAGACTATATGCTTTTGTTTTTCATTTTTCTGATTTTTTTTGAATTTTATGCCCATATATTTGAATCTTGGTCAAATCATAGGTTTGACAAAGATTTAAACAAGTTTAAATTGTGAAAATGAAAAGGTAAGCATGGATCCTTATTAGTCACTCTAAAATAAATCTTTTGGGAGGTTCTTGAAATTTCCATGTTTGAAACCCAAAACCACTTCTCTTCATGATTGACTTCATAAGACAGAGTTTAGGGTTTTAGGGGTAGATATATACATGATTTTTCTGGTTTGAATATGTCTAGACCTGGTTTATCAACTTGAATGCTTACTATACATATGACATATATAAGAATGCTATGTGCTTTGGTTTTTCATTCTCTTTTGATTTTTTTTCTAAATTTTTATGCCCATTTGAATCTTGGTCAAAATCTTTGGTTTGACAAGGATTTAAACAAGTTTAAAACATGAAAATGAAAAAGGGAAGTCTGTATATCCTTCTTAGTAACTCTAAAATGGAAGCTTTTGGGATGTTCTTGAAATTTCCATGTTTGAAACCGAAAACGACTTCCCTTCATGCTAGACTTCATAAGATCGACAGGGGGTAGATACATGATTTGTCTGGTTTGGATATATCTAGACCTTGTTTATCAACTTGAATGCTTACGATATGACATAAGAAGACAATGTGATTTGGTTTTTCAATTTTCTGATTTTTTTGAATATTGTGCCCACCCATTTGTATCTTCATGAAATCCTAGGTTTTACCAAGATAATTTAAACAAGTTTAAAACATGAAAACGAAAAGGGAAACATGTAACCTTCTCAGTCACTCTAAAATGAAGTTTTTGGGAGGTTTTTGAAATTTCCATGTTTGAAACCCAAAACCACTTCTCTTCATGCTTGACTTCATAAGACAAAGTTTAGGGTTAGGGGGTATAGATACATGATTTGTATGGTTTGAATATGTCCAAACCTTGTTTATCAACTTGAATATGCTTACTATATGACATAAGAAGACTATGTACTTTGGTTTTTCATTTTTCTGATTTTTTTAATTTTCTGCACATTTGAATCATATCTTGGTCAAATCCTAGGTTTGACCGAGATTTCAGACGGGTTTCACACTTGTGCTGCATAGTAATAATAAAAAGGTATAGAAAAATCAACCTACGAATCTATAATTAAATAGGTTAGTAATAATAAAAAGGTAGAAAAATCAACCTACGAATCTATAATTAAATAGGTTAAACTAGGGTTTTGCCCAGTACTACAGATCAAGGTTCAAACCTTGTTTATCAACTTGAATATGCTTACTATATGACATAAGAAGACTATGTACTTTGGTTTTCATTTTTCTGATTTTTTAAATTTTCTGCGCATTTGAATCTTGGTCAAATCCTAGGTTTGACCAAGATTAGACAAGTTTAACACGTGAAAACGAATAAGTAAGCCTGGATCCTTCTTAGTCACTCTAAAATGAAGCATTTTGGGATGTTCTTGAAATTTCCATGTTTGAAACCCAAAACGACCTCTCTTCATGCTACACTTCATAAGATCGACCGAGTTTAGGGTTAGGGGTAGATACATGATTTGTATGGTTTGAATATGTCCAAACCTTGTTAATTTATCAACTTGAATGCTTACTATATGACATAAGAAGACTATATGCTTTTGTTTTTCATTTTTCTGATTTTTTTTGAATTTTATGCCCATATATTTGAATCTTGGTCAAATCATAGGTTTGACAAAGATTTAAACAAGTTTAAATTGTGAAAATGAAAAGGTAAGCATGGATCCTTATTAGTCACTCTAAAATAAATCTTTTGGGAGGTTCTTGAAATTTCCATGTTTGAAACCCAAAACCACTTCTCTTCATGATTGACTTCATAAGACAGAGTTTAGGGTTTTAGGGGTAGATATATACATGATTTTTCTGGTTTGAATATGTCTAGACCTGGTTTATCAACTTGAATGCTTACTATACATATGACATATATAAGAATGCTATGTGCTTTGGTTTTTCATTCTCTTTTGATTTTTTTTCTAAATTTTTATGCCCATTTGAATCTTGGTCAAAATCTTTGGTTTGACAAGGATTTAAACAAGTTTAAAACATGAAAATGAAAAAGGGAAGTCTGTATATCCTTCTTAGTAACTCTAAAATGGAAGCTTTTGGGATGTTCTTGAAATTTCCATGTTTGAAACCGAAAACGACTTCCCTTCATGCTAGACTTCATAAGATCGACAGGGGGTAGATACATGATTTGTCTGGTTTGGATATATCTAGACCTTGTTTATCAACTTGAATGCTTACGATATGACATAAGAAGACAATGTGATTTGGTTTTTCAATTTTCTGATTTTTTTGAATATTGTGCCCACCCATTTGTATCTTCATGAAATCCTAGGTTTTACCAAGATAATTTAAACAAGTTTAAAACATGAAAACGAAAAGGGAAACATGTAACCTTCTCAGTCACTCTAAAATGAAGTTTTTGGGAGGTTTTTGAAATTTCCATGTTTGAAACCCAAAACCACTTCTCTTCATGCTTGACTTCATAAGACAAAGTTTAGGGTTAGGGGTATAGATACATGATTTGTATGGTTTGAATATGTCCAAACCTTGTTTATCAACTTGAATATGCTTACTATATGACATAAGAAGACTATGTACTTTGGTTTTTCATTTTTCTGATTTTTTTTAATTTTCTGCACATTTGAATCATATCTTGGTCAAATCCTAGGTTTGACCAAGATTTAGACAAGTTTAACACGTGAAAACGAATAAGTAAGCCTGGATCCTTCTTAGTCACTCTAAAATGAAGCTTTTGGGAGGTTCTTGAAATTTCCATGTTTGAAACCCAAAACCACTTCTCTTCATGATTGACTGAGTTTAATTAGGGTTTTAGGGGTAGATATATACATGATTTTTCTGGTTTGAATATATATGTCTAGACCTTGTTTATCAACTTGAATGCTTACTATACATATGACATATATAAGAATGCTATGTGCTTTGGTTTTTCATTCTTTTGATTTTTTTCTGAATTTTTAGGGCCATTTGAATCTTGGTCAAATCCTTGGTTTGACCAAGATTTAAACAAGTTTAAAACATGAAAATGAAAAGGGAAGTCTGTATCCTTCTTAGTCACTCTAAAATGAAGCTTTTGGGATGTTCTTGAAATTTCAATGTTTGAAACCCAAAACGACTTCCCTTCATGCTAGACTTCATAAGATCGAAAGGGGGTAGATACACGATTTGTCTGGTTTGGATATATCTAGACCTTGTTTATCAACTTGATTGCTTACGATATGACATAAGAAGACTATGTGATTTGGTTTTCCATTTTCTGATTTTTTTGAATATTGTGCCCACCCATTTGTATCTTCATGAAATCCTAGGTTTGACCAAGCTAATTTAAACAAGTTTAAAACATGAAAATGAAAAGGGAAGCATGTAACCTTCTCAGTCACTCTAAAATGAAGTTTTTGGGAGGTTTTTGAAATTTCCATGTTTGAAACCCAAAACCACTTCTCTTCATGCTTGACTTCATAAGACAAAGTTTAGGGTTAGGGGGTATATATAGATACATGATTTGTATGGTTTGAATATGTCCAAACCTTGTTTATCAACTTGAATATGCTTACTATATGACATAAGAAGACTATGTACTTTGGTTTTTCATTTTTCTGATTTTTTTAATTTTCTGCGCATTTGAATCATATCTTGGTCAAATCCTAGGTTTGACCAAGATTTAGACAAGTTTAACACGTGAAAACGAATAAGTAAGCCTGGATCCTTCTTAGTCACTCTAAAATGAAGCTTTTGGGAGGTTCTTGAAATTTCCATGTTTGAAACCCAAAACCACTTCTCTTCATGATTGACTGAGTTTAATTAGGGTTTTAGGGGTAGATATATACATGATTTTTCTGGTTTGAATATATATGTCTAGACCTTGTTTATCAACTTGAATGCTTACTATACATATGACATAAGAATGCTATGTGCTTTGGTTTTTCATTCTTTTGATTTTTTCTGAATTTTTAGGGCCATTTGAATCTTGGTCAAATCCTTGGTTTGACCAAGATTTAAACAAGTTTAAAACATGAAAATGAAAAGGGAAGTCTGTATCCTTCTTAGTCACTCTAAAATGAAGCTTTTGGGATGTTCTTGAAATTTCAATGTTTGAAACCCAAAACGACTTCCCTTCATGCTAGACTTCATAAGATCGAAAGGGGGTAGATACACGATTTGTCTGGTTTGGATATATCTAGACCTTGTTTATCAACTTGATTGCTTACGATATGACATAAGAAGACTATGTGATTTGGTTTTCCATTTTTCTGATTTTTTTAATTTTTTGCCCACCCATTTGTATCTTCGTCAAATCCTAGGTTTGACCAAGATAATTAAAACAAGTTTTATAAAACATGAAAATGAAAAGGGAAGCATGTATCCTTCTTAGGCACTCTAAAATGAAGCTTTTGGGAGGTTTTTGAAATTTCCATGTTTGAAACCCAAAACCACATCTCTTCACATGCTTGACTTCATAAGACAGAGTTTAGGGGTTAGGGGTATAGATACATGATTTGTCTGGTTTGAATATGTCTAGACATTGTTTATCAACTTTAATGCTTACTATATGACATAAGAAAAATAATGTCATGTAAATGAGTTAACTTGGATTTCCTACCCTTGAATCCATAGGAAACTTTGTTCTAATGCACTATAATAATCAACCGAGTTTTTACACCAACAGGTCTGTCACTTACGTGTGGTGCCCACGCGTGAGGTCCCACACTTCAGTGAGCACAAGTCACGTGCAATAGGTACGCAAACTCCCAGCCATCTTCTTTGTCAAGAGAAGACGCATCAGGATGCGTATTGGAAGTCTGTGGGTCCTTCTGGATCCTTCGGTCGTCCCTCTCACAAAAAAAACAAATCTCTCTCATTCTCGGCCTCGCTCGACTCGCTCGCTCGCTCGCTCGCTCGCACCTCCTGCTCACTGACAAACCCTGCACAAAAGTCAACATCATCACCCGAAAAAGGGGAGACACCATAATTCTCTCCCTTCTTCTCTCCTTCCGAGTGATCCCTCTTCCTCCGAGTTTCACTCGACGGGCAAACACACTTGTGCTGCATAGTAATAATAAAAAGGTATAGAAAAATCAACCTACGAATCTATAATTAAATAGGTTAGTAATAATAAAAAGGTAGAAAAATCAACCTACGAATCTATAATTAAATAGGTTAAACTAGGGTTTTGCCCAGTACTACAGATCAAGGTTCAAACCTTGTTTATCAACTTGAATATGCTTACTATATGACATAAGAAGACTATGTACTTTGGTTTTCATTTTTCTGATTTTTTAAATTTTCTGCGCATTTGAATCTTGGTCAAATCCTAGGTTTGACCAAGATTAGACAAGTTTAACACGTGAAAACGAATAAGTAAGCCTGGATCCTTCTTAGTCACTCTAAAATGAAGCATTTTGGGATGTTCTTGAAATTTCCATGTTTGAAACCCAAAACGACCTCTCTTCATGCTACACTTCATAAGATCGACCGAGTTTAGGGTTAGGGGTAGATACATGATTTGTATGGTTTGAATATGTCCAAACCTTGTTAATTTATCAACTTGAATGCTTACTATATGACATAAGAAGACTATATGCTTTTGTTTTTCATTTTTCTGATTTTTTTGAATTTTATGCCCATATATTTGAATCTTGGTCAAATCATAGGTTTGACAAAGATTTAAACAAGTTTAAATTGTGAAAATGAAAAGGTAAGCATGGATCCTTATTAGTCACTCTAAATTAAATCTTTTGGGAGGTTCTTGAAATTTCCATGTTTGAAACCCAAAACCACTTCTCTTCATGATTGACTTCATAAGACAGAGTTTAGGGTTTTAGGGGTAGATATATACATGATTTTTCTGGTTTGAATATGTCTAGACCTGGTTTATCAACTTGAATGCTTACTATACATATGACATATATAAGAATGCTATGTGCTTTGGTTTTTCATTCTCTTTTGATTTTTTTTCTAAATTTTTATGCCCATTTGAATCTTGGTCAAAATCTTTGGTTTGACAAGGATTTAAACAAGTTTAAAACATGAAAATGAAAAAGGGAAGTCTGTATATCCTTCTTAGTAACTCTAAAATGGAAGCTTTTGGGATGTTCTTGAAATTTCCATGTTTGAAACCGAAAACGACTTCCCTTCATGCTAGACTTCATAAGATCGACAGGGGGTAGATACATGATTTGTCTGGTTTGGATATATCTAGACCTTGTTTATCAACTTGAATGCTTACGATATGACATAAGAAGACAATGTGATTTGGTTTTTCAATTTTCTGATTTTTTTGAATATTGTGCCCACCCATTTGTATCTTCATGAAATCCTAGGTTTTACCAAGATAATTTAAACAAGTTTAAAACATGAAAACGAAAAGGGAAACATGTAACCTTCTCAGTCACTCTAAAATGAAGTTTTTGGGAGGTTTTTGAAATTTCCATGTTTGAAACCCAAAACCACTTCTCTTCATGCTTGACTTCATAAGACAAAGTTTAGGGTTAGGGGGTATAGATACATGATTTGTATGGTTTGAATATGTCCAAACCTTGTTTATCAACTTGAATATGCTTACTATATGACATAAGAAGACTATGTACTTTGGTTTTTCATTTTTCTGATTTTTTTAATTTTCTGCACATTTGAATCATATCTTGGTCAAATCCTAGGTTTGACCAAGATTTAGACAAGTTTAACACGTGAAAACGAATAAGTAAGCCTGGATCCTTCTTAGTCACTCTAAAATGAAGCTTTTGGGAGGTTCTTGAAATTTCCATGTTTGAAACCCAAAACCACTTCTCTTCATGATTGACTGAGTTTAATTAGGGTTTTAGGGGTAGATATATACATGATTTTTCTGGTTTGAATATATATGTCTAGACCTTGTTTATCAACTTGAATGCTTACTATACATATGACATATCTAAGAATGCTATGTGCTTTGGTTTTTCATTCTTTTGATTTTTTTCTGAATTTTTAGGGCCATTTGAATCTTGGTCAAATCCTTGGTTTGACCAAGATTTAAACAAGTTTAAAACATGAAAATGAAAAGGGAAGTCTGTATCCTTCTTAGTCACTCTAAAATGAAGCTTTTGGGATGTTCTTGAAATTTCAATGTTTGAAACCCAAAACGACTTCCCTTCATGCTAGACTTCATAAGATCGAAAGGGGGTAGATACATGATTTGTCTGGTTTGGATATATCTAGACCTTGTTTATCAACTTGATTGCTTACGATATGACATAAGAAGACTATGTGATTTGGTTTTTCATTTTTCTGATTTTTTTGAATATTGTGCCCACCCATTTGTATCTTCATGAAATCCTAGGTTTGACCAAGCTAATTTAAACAAGTTTAAAACATGAAAATGAAAAGGGAAGCATGTAACCTTCTCAGTCACTCTAAAATGAAGTTTTTGGGAGGTTTTTGAAATTTCCATGTTTGAAACCCAAAACCACTTCTCTTCATGCTTGACTTCATAAGACAAAGTTTAGGGTTAGGGGGTATATATAGATACATGATTTGTATGGTTTGAATATGTCCAAACCTTGTTTATCAACTTGAATATGCTTACTATATGACATAAGAAGACTATGTACTTTGGTTTTTCATTTTTCTGATTTTTTTAATTTTCTGCGCATTTGAATCATATCTTGGTCAAATCCTAGGTTTGACCAAGATTTAGACAAGTTTAACACGTGAAAACGAATAAGTAAGCCTGGATCCTTCTTAGTCACTCTAAAATGAAGCTTTTGGGAGGTTCTTGAAATTTCCATGTTTGAAACCCAAAACCACTTCTCTTCATGATTGACTGAGTTTAATTAGGGTTTTAGGGGTAGATATATACATGATTTTTCTGGTTTGAATATATATGTCTAGACCTTGTTTATCAACTTGAATGCTTACTATACATATGACATAAGAATGCTATGTGCTTTGGTTTTTCATTCTTTTGATTTTTTCTGAATTTTTAGGGCCATTTGAATCTTGGTCAAATCCTTGGTTTGACCAAGATTTAAACAAGTTTAAAACATGAAAATGAAAAGGGAAGTCTGTATCCTTCTTAGTCACTCTAAAATGAAGCTTTTGGGATGTTCTTGAAATTTCAATGTTTGAAACCCAAAACGACTTCCCTTCATGCTAGACTTCATAAGATCGAAAGGGGGTAGATACATGATTTGTCTGGTTTGGATATATCTAGACCTTGTTTATCAACTTGATTGCTTACGATATGACATAAGAAGACTATGTGATTTGGTTTTCCATTTTTCTGATTTTTTTAATTTTTTGCCCACCCATTTGTATCTTCGTCAAATCCTAGGTTTGACCAAGATAATTAAAACAAGTTTTATAAAACATGAAAATGAAAAGGGAAGCATGTATCCTTCTTAGGCACTCTAAAATGAAGCTTTTGGGAGGTTTTTGAAATTTCCATGTTTGAAACCCAAAACCACATCTCTTCACATGCTTGACTTCATAAGACAGAGTTTAGGGGTTAGGGGTATAGATACATGATTTGTCTGGTTTGAATATGTCTAGACATTGTTTATCAACTTTAATGCTTACTATATGACATAAGAAAAATAATGTCATGTAAATGAGTTAACTTGGATTTCCTACCCTTGAATCCATAGGAAACTTTGTTCTAATGCACTATAATAATCAACCGAGTTTTTACACCAACAGGTCTGTCACTTACGTGTGGTGCCCACGCGTGAGGTCCCACACTTCAGTGAGCACAAGTCACGTGCAATAGGTACGCAAACTCCCAGCCATCTTCTTTGTCAAGAGAAGACGCATCAGATGCGTATTGGAAGTCTGTGGGTCCTTCTGGATCCTTCGGTTGTCCCTCTCACAAAAAAAAACAAATCTCTCTCATTCTCGGCCTCGCTCGACTCGCTCGCTCGCTCGCTCGCACCTCCTGCTCACTGACAAACCCTGCACAAAAGTCAACATCATCACCCGAAAAAGGGGAGACACCATAATTCTCTCCCTTCTTCTCTCCTTCCGAGTGATCCCTCTTCCTCCGAGTTTCACTCGACGGGCAAACACACTTTTTTTAATTTTCTGCCCATTTGAATCTTGGTCAAATCCTAGGTTTGACCAAGATTTAAACAAGTTTAAAACATGAAAATAAAATGGTAAGCATGGATCCTTCTTAGTCTCCCGAAAATGAAGCTTTTTTTTTGAAATTTCCATGTTTGAAACCAAAAACCACTTCTCTTCATGCTTGACTTCATAAGACATAGTTTAGGGTTAGGGGTAGATATATACATGATTTTTCTGGTTTGAATATGTCTAGACCTTGTTTATCAACTTGAATGCTAGCTTACTATATATGACATAAGAATGCTATGTGCTTTGGTTTTTCATTCTTTTGATTTTTTCTGAATTTTTATGCCCATTTGAATCTTGGTCGAATCCTAGGTTTGACCAAGATTTAAACAAGTTTAAAACATGAAAATGAGAAGGGAAGCATGTATCCTTCTTAGTCACTCTAATTAAAATGAAGATTTTGGGAGGTTTTTGAAATTTCCATGTTTGAAACCAAAAACCACGTCTCTTCATGCTTGACTTCATAAGATATATAGAGTTTAATTAGGGGTTAGGGGTATAGATACATGATTTGTTTGGTTTGAATATGTCTAGACCTTGTTTAACAACTTGAATGCTTACTATATGCCATAAGAAGACTATGTACTTTGGTTTTTAATTTTTTTGATTTTTTAAAATTTTCTGCCAATTTGTATCTTGGTCAAATCCTAGGTTTGACCAAGATTTAAACAAGTTTAAGACGTGAAAATAAAATGGTAAGCATGGATCCTTCTTAGTCTCCCTAAAATGAAGCTTTTGGTTTTTTTTTTAAATTTCCAGGTTTGAAACCCAAAACCACTTCTCTTCATGCTTGACTTCATAAGACAGAGTTTAGGGATAGGGGTAGATATATATATACATGATTTTTCTGGTTTGAATATGTCTAGACCCTGTTTATCAACTTGAATGCTTACTATATGACATAAGAATGCTATGTGCTTTGGTTTTTCATTCTTTTGATTTTTTCTGAATTTTTATGCCCATTTGAATCTTGGTAGAATCCTAGGTTTGACCAAGATTTAAACAAGTTTAAAACATGAAAATGAGAAGGGAAGCCTGTATCCTTCTTTGTCACTCTAATTAAAATGAAGCTTTTGGGTGGTTTTTGAAATTTCCATGTTTGAAACCCAAAACCACATCTCTTCGTGCTTGACTTCATAAGACAGAGTTTAGGGGTTAGGGGGTACATAGATACATGATTTGCATAGTTTGAATATGTCTAGCTAGAGACCTTGTTTCTCAATTTTAATGCTTACTATATGACATAAGAAGACTATGTGCTTTGGTTTTTCATTTTTCTGTTTTATTTTAATTTTATGCCCATTTGAATCTTGGTCAAATCCTAGGTTTGACCAAGATTTAAACAAGTTTAAATTATGAAAATGAAGGTAAGCATGGATCCTTATTAGTCACTCTAACATAAATCTTTTGGGAGGTTCTTGAAATTTCCATGTTTCAAACCCAAAACCACTTCTCTTCATGATTGACTTCATAAGACAGAGTTTAGGGTTTTAGGGGTAGATATATACATGATTTTTCTGGTTTGAATATGTCTAGCCCTTGTTTATCAACTTGAATGCTTACTATACATATGACATAAGAATGCTATGTGCTTTGGTTTTTCATTCTCTTTTGATTTTTTTCTAAATTTTTAGGCCCATTTGAATCTTGGTCAAATCCTTGGTTTGACCAAGATTTAAACAAGTTTAAAACATGAAAATAAAAAAGGAAGTCTGTATCCTTCTTAGTCACTCTAAAATGGAAGCTTTTGGGATGTTCTTGAAATTACCATGTTTGAAACCGAAAACGACTTCCCTTCATGCTAGACTTCATAAGATCGACAGGGGTAGATACATGATTTGTCTGGTTTGGATATATCTAGACCTTGTTTATCAACTTGAATGCTTACGATATGACATAAGAAGACAATGTGATTTGGTTTTTCATTTTTCTGATTTTTTTGAATATTGTACCCCACCCATTTGTATCTTCATCAAATCCTAGGTTTGACCAGGATTTAAACAAGTTTAAAACATGAAATGAAAAGATAAGCCTGGATCCTTCTTAGTCACTCTAAAATGAAGCTTTTGGGAGGTTCTTGAAATTTCCATGTTTGAAACCCAAAACCACTTCTCTTCATGATTGACTTCATAAGACAGAGTTTAGGGTTTTAGGGGTAGATATATACATGATTTTTCTGGTTTGAATATATATGTCTAGACCTTGTTTATCAACTTGAATGCTTACTATATATATGACATAAGAATGCTATATATGTGCTTTGGTTTTTCATTCTTTTGATTTTTTCTGATTTTTTAGGCCCATTTGAATCTTGGTCAAATCCTAGGTTTGACCATGATTTAAACAAGTTTAAAACATGAAAATGAAAAGGTAAGCATGGATCCTTCTTAGTCACTCTAAAATGAAGCTTTTGGGATGTTCTTGAAATTTCCATGTTTGAAACCCAAAACGACTTCGATCTCTTTATGCTAGATTTCATAAGACTGAGTTTTAGGGGTTAGGGGGTAGATACATGATTTGTCTAGTTTGAATATGTACATAGTACTCCCTCTATAGGAACTTGGAGAAAGCAACTGTTGTGCCACACAATTTTGTTGTTTTCCTATTTTTCTTTCATGAAGCTTTACGATGTGGTTCGTGTGTGGGGATCAAGCTCGTAATCTCGTTTCAATTACACAACCAACTACTCTGCTCATCCTTGCATGTAATTAACCAATATAGGAATTTGATTCCACGGAACTTTTTCAGTACATAAGTCTCCTCCTTAACTCCTCTAGTCTCTACCAAGCCGGCCGCCTCGCTACTTCCCTAGCTTCCTCCCTACAGCACACCTCGCCCCCGTACGCGAGCTAGGTCCAGCCGGAGATGGGGCACAGCCGCCCCCGCTGGAAGAATGCTCAGAGGAAGTCCGGGCAGGAGGACAAGGGTGACGCCATCCCGGATGAACTTCTCGGGCTGGTGTTCCTGCGCCTCACCTCGCCTCTGGATCTCGTCCGCGCCGCGTTCGCCTGCAGGAGCTGGCGCAAGGTCATCGCGGCGGAGGACTTCCGTGTCCTCTCCGCTCGCCACGGCGCGCCATCCTCCATAGTCGCCGGCCACTACCACATCAGCTTCTCCCATTGTCACTATCGGCCGTCTGGCTTGCTGCCCCACTTCGTTCCCTCTTCCTCGTCATGTTGGGCCGGGGTCGCCGCAAATAATCTCGCGCTCGACTTCCTCCCACGGGCGCCAAACGGCGACCTCAGTTTGGAGCTCGCCGACTCTCGGGGCGGCCTCCTACTCCTTGCGGACTTCGACCACACCGAACACGGAAAGCCTTTCGAGCAGCCTTCACGTCTCGTCGTCTGCGATCCCCTGGCAGGTCAGTACGTGACGGTCCCTCCACCCCCTGCTGTTTCGCACACAACATTCGTAAGCTTGTTCCTGGGCGCCGCCCTCCATGGCGAGGACGCTGCGGCGCGCATCAGTCTGTCAAATTACAGGGTGACGTGCCTGATCTATCATGACGGCATCTGCAAGACCTGCGTGTTCTCGCCTGGCCCTGGTGGCCACGCTTGGACCTCCTCCGGCGCCATCGTGCCTCTCCACGCCACGCACACAGGCCGGTCGGATATCCTCTTTGTGGGGTGCAACGCCCGTTTCTTCCAGTGGTACGTGTTCGGTGGGCTCGGAAACTTCATTCTTGCTCTCGACAGAGAATCCGGCGAGCTCTCACGCTTCGAGAGAGCTCGAGACGAGGACTGGCTTCACACCGTGCCGATTGAGATGCTGGGCGGGCCCTCGCGCGTGCTGAATTGGTACGTGCTAGAGCTTCCGTGGCCACCTACCTTCCGAGCTTGCTTATCCTAGGATTCTGGCTTCCTGGGTTGGATTAGTGTCGGCCATGGTGTCGTCGACATGGTCTGGAGGTTGAAGACGAAGGGCATCTCAAGGATTTTGTTGTAATTTCGTTTTTTTTCAGGTGTTTTGTACTATTTGATGTTTCTCTTAATGCCAGAGGGTTTATTTGCACTAGTCATACTTGACATAGCTGTACGTTTTGAAGATTAACTTGTTCATCATGATCCGAACTTCTCATACTCTTAATGCCAGAGGGTTTATTTGCACTAGTCATACTTGACATAACTTCGAACTTGTTTTGAGTAATACGTAGTATGGTATACTAGAATAGGAGGAGTAACACTTTTCGCATTTGGGCCAAATATAAAGTACTACCTCCATTTCAAGGAATAAGGCGCACGCGTACTCCAAGACGTATCTTTTGGTCAGATTACCTTGACCATTGAATTGACAAGACAACACACAGAGCATTGGGGCGTGCTCGATGGTGCTAGCTGCGGCTATACAGACATGTGATAGGCATCGCGGAAGCGTCGCAAATAGAAAACAAATCATATTTTTTGGGGGAGGATGTTTTGGCTCCTGGTTGCGTATGCTCCCTTTAGTTTGAACTGCAACATCTATATATTTTGAAATGTAAAAAAAATCCAAACAAAAAATTAATCTTTTCATCTTCACATGCTAAGAGCGCATAAAGTCTTTCCATAAAAAACTAAATTGTCGTTTGGGCTATGTAAAAAAGATAAAATTTATTGCTAAAAATAAAGCTGTTTACATCAACCACAAAAAATATCGGCTTTTCACGAAACTACACGAACACACATAGATTATCGAGAAGTACATGCGGATTTTTTTGTTAGAATTTTTTGAAAATTAAAAATATGTTTTTTTGGGTCGAGGTAGCATATCCGCCCAATAGCCGAATTAAATTTCCGATTTTTTTGGACTGACAATTTCATCGGGAAGACATGGATGCGCGCAGACGGCGTGCAAGGCAAGGCATCGATTTGACCGGACGTACTTAGGGCAGGTCAGGCTGCCAGCGTACTTATTCCGGGCAGGTGAGGTACTAGAACTCAAAGTCCTCCTCAGCGTCTCTCCTCTCTCTCTGTCTTTATTGAGTGTACTAGCGCGCAGGGACTCAAAGTCAGGGAAATGTTTGAGATGCAAAGTAAGAGAATATTTACCAGTATAATTGGTTGATTAGAAGATTAAGTGGTGAAATCACAACAGATTGGAGCAGTACATGGTGGAAACCGCAAAATATCCTTCCAAATGGTGTTTTTGTGCAACATACGAAGTATGAGGTGGTGGAACTTGAGGCCAGTGACTTTACTTACTCCAAAATGCAACTTTACGTACATGAGCCATCGGATCAAGATCCAACGGACACAGTTGATCCAGAATTTGTAGTCACATTTTAAGTTGCTCGAAAAAAATCGAAAACATTACAGTAAGATATATATCTTTCTTAAGTATTCTGGTAAAGTTTTACTTCATTTGAAAATTGAGTTTAATTTTAAGTTTAAAATTTGGATCAACCATGTGCGTTGGATCTTGATCGAATGACTCACGTACAAGTCGCCAGTGAAGTTACTGGATCTCGTTCCTTGGTGGAATCTGCAATTCCCTCCCCTATATATACTATACAAGTCGAAGACTACGACCCTCTATCCCTATCTCCTTCACATCCTCTAAATTCATATTCCCATTTAGAATCGTTGGGCATGGAGGTTCCCCCTGGTAGCTTTAGAGCTTTTGTCGACGATGCTAATTTGAGAAGACTGCTCACCTACGGTTTGTGCTCTCAATCCGCACAACCTCCATTTTGGCGGGTTAGTACTTTCTTCACTAGGTTCATCAAGATGTATTTTAATTTGGGCTAACAGTCGTGTTAATTTCCTTGTATTAAGCAGTGCTGTTCGTGCAAGAAGGTTGCATGCGACAGCTGCGCTAGGAACCTGCCCGGTGGCGCGTGCCCGGGATGCCAGGGCGTCTTCCAAGGTGAAAGTCCTCCATCTGAAAGCATGTACTTTTCCCGTGAATGTGTTATGGAAAAGAATGTGGTGAGAAGAACGTTCATCTGCGGTTTGTGCTCTCAAATCGCACGACGTCCACTATAACGGGTTAGTACTTTCTTCACTAGGTTCCACCCAACTGTATTTTTCTTTGGGCCAACAGTCATGTAAATTTCCTTGTATTAAGCAGTGCATTCGCATGGGGGAGGGACATCACATTGCATGCGGAAGCTGCTTAAGAAACCTGCCCAGTCTCGTGTGCCCGAACTGCGACGGCATCTACGAAGAGGATGAGGATTTAAGTAGATTTGCCTCCTTGTTTAAGGTGGATTGCAGCAACGATGGTTGCGACATGAGCGGCGACTTGCTCGAATACTTTCAACATGAGGCGACGTGCCCGCATGCGCCAACGAGACGGTAGGTGGTTGATCTTGCCGGTCTCGATGGAGAAGATGATCGCGCTTTGAGGCTAATCTGAGCTCGGTGGAGAAGGACCGGATGGAGTTTCCTTTTCTAGAACTAGAGTTCTTTTTGTACTTTTGGATGTCTTGTCTGTAGTTTCCTTTTACTTGGAGGGTCCTCCTAGCTTGCAGTCTGTAATCCCACCGTCATCATAATATAAAAGCAGTGTCGCGAGGTCCTTCGGGACATTTCTGTGTTCAAAAAATGTATGATTTTAGACATGTCGTCTATTTATGTGTGCGATGTTGTATCATCTATTACCGTGATTAGTTTGAACGTGTCCATGTCCTAGAACAAAACTTCGGCATGATGTACTTGTATGTTTAATTGAATTCGACCAAGTATAATGTGGAACCGATCATTGCGAGCATATGGAGATTGCGAACCGGTAATTGACAGGTGGTACATGCTCTATCTTAATCTTGTTTATCTAATGGTAATTGCGATTTATGCGGTACTGAAATAATTAGTTTTAGTTATAAACAGGGACTCTTCGGACGGGGGCTCCTTTTCAAACAAGACCGGGGAGATTTATGAAGTGCTAGAAGGGAACAAATTACTACATGAGTGTTTTGCGTGAAATGGTTAAAATTTGTAGTGGCAGATTGCCGCCAATGCAATTTTTCATGTGGTTGATATGGTAGGATGGACATTTCCAAAATTTCACGAATTATTTCGGTTTGTGACCATATATTAAATTAGTTCTGGGCTCATTTCCATATAATTTGAAATTTCAACGCGAAGTACACGAAGTACAATTAAAAAAGGGGAAACTATATATACGTGATGTGCACTAAATGTGTGGTACCCCCCAAAAAATGACCAAACATATGCGTTGCATCCAAGTACGTAACACCCATATGGCAAACGAAAGCATTGAGTAGTTGTTTGTGATGTAAGTAATCTACATATA
Source organism: Lolium multiflorum (assembly GCA_030979885.1). Taxonomy (NCBI): domain Eukaryota; kingdom Viridiplantae; phylum Streptophyta; class Magnoliopsida; order Poales; family Poaceae; genus Lolium; species Lolium multiflorum. The sequence goes on from CM061753.1 coordinate 266,213,142, forward strand.
TATCAAAATACCAAACATGGCACACCAAAATATTTTTTAGAAGAACTTACCAGATTTTGGCACCATGCATGTTGGAGTTTTTTTTTGACAGAATCCATCTTGGAGTTCGCATGGCTCTCTTCCGAAGTGAGAGGTGAGTTGGTTAATGCTAGAACCATGGCAAACTTCCGAATGTTAGTAATTTATCATGGATTCATCATTTGTGATGAAATACCTAGGAACAATGCCAAACATGACCTACCTATGTTCTTGAGAATATTCCCTTTCACCGATTTTGGCACCATGTGTGTTTTTAAGTACGTTTGCATGCCTTCTTGATTGGTTATTAAAATACCATGTCAAACTGTCGATACATGGAAAATTCCTTTGCTACAATCAAATAAACTTCGGGCTCCTTTTATTCAAAGGAATATGGAGGGCGTAGGAATATGAAAGGTGCATGATTGGAATGTTATGCCAAGTTGAATCCTATAGGAACATGATGTGTCTTTGATTGTGGCAAAGGAACTTTTCCATGAGGTATTAGCTAATGGTTTTTTCCTATAAGATTTGCACTACAAGATTCCTATATGAATAGTTCCTATGAATCAAATGACTTGTATAGGAATTTTTCCCATAAGAACCGAATCCAACATAATTCCTATGACAATCATATGAATCAAAGGAGCACGATTCCCATAGGATTGAAGTAGACATGACATCCCAATTCTATGATTTTCCTTTTCCTATACTTTCCATTTCCTATGAACCAAAGGAGGCCTAACTAGTTGGCCATACTGAAACAATTGCCAAATAAATGCCGTGCATCCTATGGCCCCCGTGAGTTTGACCTAAATTTGAAATCATGGTAAAAGGTGCTTAAAATAGGCAAATAAAAGCATGTAGTCAATTTTTTTTAGGATGTAGTACTACCTAGGGAAAATACCAAACATGCCATAATGCAAACTGTGTTTTAGAGAGTAGCCCTTCAAAAAAGTTGGCATCCACTTGTTGATTTTGCTATCGACATGACAAAATAACTGATCAGATGACCAAGTGGTAAAAATTGCAACAGATTAGACCACCACATGGTGGAAACTGCTAAAAATCATGAAAACTGCGAAGAAAAAGTTAAAGTGGTGGTTTGTGCAGCATATGGAGGATTGAGTAGTACAAGTTGGATGTGCACTACCGTGTGCCCGTGGTAATGTTCGCCTATTATGATGATGGCAAGAAAAAATGATGTTTTCTCTGCTGAAACTGTCCCGAGCTGATTTGACGAGACAAAATACAGCTACACGGCGTGCAAGGGACGGCTATACAGTACATTAGCTTCTTCTCGGGTCACACGCCTGCACCACAGGTGCAGTAAGTGCAGCAGAGACCAGAGAGAGAAGGAACGCCCGTATTATATTTGATTTCAATTCATATTGTTTTTTTCCTTGCCTCTCCGTCTTCTTCACCGCCATCTTCTCGGTGTTTTCAAGAGTGATTATCAAGTGGAGAGACAATTGCATTGGGAAAGTCTCTCCACTTGATAATCTCTGTTGAAAAACTCGCACGTCTTGTGAAATGTGAAGGCTGCACGCGTGGGGAAGGGAGACGCAAACGCCGCACCGCATCATTAGTAGTACAGTAGTATACCTTTCTCTCCTCAGGCACCCCGGCTGGCCGCCCGCCGCAATAGTTCCTTGCATAGCGCTTGCCGTCTCCTCCAAAAACCCCCAGCGCACTTGCATCCGCCATCCACCTAAATCCACCGCCGAGTACCTTTCTGTCCTCACCACCGCCGCTGCGCCTATTCCCCTGTCCAGCAGACGACTGCGGCGTTGCGTGTGTCGCCGCCGTGTCAGATGGAGGCGGAGCCGCTCAACTCCCGAAGGCGGGTCGAGCCAGATCGGGAAGAGCCTCCGTCGAGCCTCGACCTCATCAGCCGCCTCCCCGACGAGATGCTGCACATCATCATCTCCCTCCTGCCCATGATATCCGCTGTAAGGACAACATTGCTCTCCAAACGGTGGCGCCACCTCTGGCGCTCCGTCCCACTTAACCTCCTCGTCGGCGACAACGACCTCATCAGCCGCCTACCGGACCAGATTCTCCACATCATCATCTCCCACCTGCCCACTGTATCCGCTGTAAGCACAACCTTGGTCTCCAAACGGTGGCGCCACCTCTGGCACTCCGTCCCACTTAACCTCGAGATCGACGACGAACTCGCCAAGCAAAACCACAAACGCATCGCCGCGGTCTCCAGTATCCTCGCCGCTCACCCTGGCCCCGCCAGAAGCGTGTCAATCGACCCCTTCAGAACCACTTGCAAGGTCGACACCACGCTCGACAGCTGGTTCCGGTCCAGCACCCTATCTTGCGTCGAGAACCTCAGATTCGATGCTGGAACTGTGATGCGCTCCTTCCCGCTGTCCGCGTTCCGCTGCGCGCCCACGCTGCGCATTGTCAGCATTTCTACTTGCTATTTGCCCGAGATTCATGCCAACTCCATGCTTCTTTTCCCCCAACTCAAAAGGCTCTTGCTCTATGACGTCTACATCTGTAAGGCGACGAACATCGACCGCCTGTTCACCCGCTGTATTGTGCTCGAGGCACTTCACCTTGAGGGGGTCCACGGGTTCACCCAACTCAACATTCAAATGCCAAATCTTCGTACAATTAGTGTGGCTAGCTATTGGAAACGCAACACCACCGAACTTATTCAGTTAGACACGGTGCAAATTATGGATGCATCTTGCCTCGAGAGATTGGTCATATGCGTTGATGATGTTCCACTACTAATCCAGGTCGCCAACGCACCAAAGTTGATGGTGTTGGGCTTTGCGTCGTACCCTGGCTGCCAACTTGTTATTGGACGCATAAACTTTTTGGTAGAACAGCCTTCTTCTTGTTGAATTAACTCACATTTTTGTTATTTTTTTGACATATGTACCATTGTCCTGTAGAGGATGATGCCCATAAGCTTGGAAAATTCTCTGTGCACAGTGAAGAACTTGGTTCTAAAATCTGACGGCCCTCGTCTGGATCAACTACTTGCATTTCTTAGATGCTTTCCCTGCACGGAGAAGCTATATATCCAGGTAAATTCGTTGTTGTTAACTGTTTACCACTATGAGCAAAAACTGTAGAGTTACATGGAGTTAACCTGTTATTACTTATTAGCCTAGATCAGTTGAACAATTGTACTAGAAGAACATCCACAATGGAGTTATATTATGTTGGTTCAAAACTAAACTTCTTGTCATACAATGTGTTGTATCTTGTGCATCTGTGAAGTTTCATATAAACACATGATAATATGTGATCTGTGTAAAAAAGAGAAGACATATGTAAATAGTGTGACTTACTATTTACACATCATTTGTTCTTTTTTTGTGTAGATCACATATTATCATATTTTTGGATGAAACTTCACAGAAGCACATGATAGAACACAATGTATGTCCAGACTTTTAGTTTACATTTTTTTTGGAAACTTGGAAGTGTCAAAAGAAAAATGGGGTGCACCCGCAACTAGTTGCGGATTGGAGTTTCCCATGTTGGTAACCTTTCCCCAACTTTACAATGACAATAACAGATGTAAAAAAGTGCATCTATCAAATTGGAACGTGTCAGGGGATTATGTTGTTCCACGGTCCTCAATTAACACATGATTCAACTCACCTGAGATATTCATTAGTTGATAGCTATGAAGTACTTTGTTATTGTACTGACTACTTAATTTGACTTCTTTGCAGTTTTATAGAACCGGCAATAAGGTTCATGTGCTGCATAATGAGCCAGCCTGTCCCATTGAATGCCTTGATCTCCACCTCAAAGAAATTTCGATTTCTGACTACCGAGGAAGGAGAAATGATGTTATTGTCTCCAGGTTCTTTATACAGAACACTAGAATGCTCAAAGTAATGAATTTTGGTGTAAGATATCATCACAAGGAGATCTGGTGGGATACCCAGTTCAAGCAGCTAGACCTGAAGAACACCGCTTATAGAGATGTTGATTTTCAGTTTGGATATTTACCATCCTTAGATAAGTTCAGCTCGGACGGTGTTCTTAGCTGGTTGGTACATGACTTGTCAGTGGCTGATCCCTTTGCTAGAGGGATATATGCAAGAGAAGGGCCAATTTCTGCATAGTGTTAGTTTAACTCCCTATATTTTGTACTGGTCTGAACAATATATTTTATCACTCTGTTAATGTAGTTCAGACTTGATGTTATTCTTGTGAACATGGTCTAATATTCTAATGCTTTCGCGATGTATGTACTACTAGTGATATTTACAGAAGCTAGCAATTGTTTGACAAAATTTACTAAAAAAAGCCTGTAACGCATGTTCACATTCAGTTCGTCAATGCTAGTGTTCACAGAGGAAAGGTTTATTGTTCACAGAGGCTGACATGTGGGGCCCATGAGCCAGCAGAGTCCTCAACGTTTCAAAGGCGGCAGGGAATCAAAAAAAAATGAAGTAGCCACAAATTAGGGTAAAAAATAACTCCAAGAAAGGAAACTTCTTTTGTAAATAGAGGACGACATGCGGGTCCCATTTTGCACGGGATCGAAAGAAAAAAGGCAAGTGACCAAATATCAGGAGCCAAAAATAATCCACGAAAAGAAACTTTTATTGTACATAGAGGATGACATGTGGGTCCCATTTTGCAATAGCGGTCTCATAGTTTCCAGGCGGCACAGGATCAAAAGAAAAAGGAAGTAGCCAGAAATCAGGGTGTCAAAAAATCCATGAAAAGAAAGATTTCAATTGGGCTGCATCTGGACATCTGGGCCTTCGAACTATCGTGCTGGAAGCCTTTTGACTCGTACAATTTAAGCCCACTCCAAAACAGGAAAGTCCTATGCTTGGCAAAAACAAAAAACAAGGAGATTCAACATATAAGTTTGTTTATGTAAAAACAAAGATTTAATTTATCCCTTTGCAATAGCTCAGAGCGAAATACACTGTTTATTGTCTGCAAAATAATCAAGATATCACATGTTTCTTGTACGGGGAGGCTGACATCGGGGACCCATGAGCCAGCAGCGTCGTCAACGTTTTAAAGGCGGCAGGGGATCGAAAGAAAAAATAAACCAAAAATCAGTTGGTAAAAATCCAAGAAAATAAACATTTATCGTTCTAAGAGGATGACATGCGGGACCCTTGAGGCAGCAGCATCCTCAACCTTTGCATAAAGAGGATTTGCAGTACGGGGAGGCTGACATTGGGGACCCATGAGCCAGCAGCGTCGTCAACGTTTTCAAGGCGGCAGGAGATCGAAAGAAAAAATAAGCCAAAAATCAGTTGGTAAACAAAACCAAGAAAAGAAACAATTACCTTTCTGAGGGGATGACATGCGGGACCCATGAGGCAGCAGCATCCTCAACTATTCTAAGGCGGCAGGGGATCAAAAGAAAAAGGAAATAGCCGAAAATCAGAGGGTAAAAAATAAATCCAACAAAGGAAACTTTTAGGATTTGCTAAGAAACAGTCGACTTATTCTTTTTTGGCCATCAGTCGAATTTCTGTCCAACCAATTAGGCATCGCGATTGTGGACTTGCACGTGTTTCTCTGAGCCACTGTGTACCGTACTTAGGGCATGTACAATGGTAGAGAAGGCATGCCTTCCCTTACCCCGCCACATCAGCTAGAGAAGGCATTAGATATAAGTCATACAATGCATTATCTCTTACAGCCATCTCTAGCAATTAATACGAATAATTAAATTTTGGTAGGAAATTTGTTGCTAAGGGAAGACATATGTGATACAACGGAGAAAATAGTCTTCCCTTATTTCCTAAGAGATGATCCCTTAGCTAAGGGAAGACAACCTTCTCTCTCTTCGTTCTCTTTCCTCCAACTAAGCAAAAAATCTGACGTGGCATCTCTAAGGGAAGGCTGACATCACCGCATTGTACATGCCCTTAGCCATCTGCTATAGCTGCACACGTTTGTGTGGGGAGGTTTTGGATGTAAAACGCGTGCATGACTAAGTCAGCGGATAGATATTTACTGAACTTTTTGTGTAAATTTGTATATGACGAATTACAGTCCATTACACTGGTATTTACATGATTTGGAACATGTAAAATTAGGCAAACAAGTCTGTAATTTTACTTTCAAATCATGTAGACGATTTTCTTTCAGTTTCCCCATCTCACAGTTTACAGTCCATTACAACTATGTTTACATAATACAAAACATGTAATTTTCGCCAAACAACGTTTTAAGGTCTTTAAATCATGTATTATGGATTTTTTTTCTGTTTGCAACTTGTTTGTCTGTTGCTAATTATAGGGATTTAGCCCACATACAAGGCTTGGTAAAATTCTTTTTTTATGGGCTTGACTGATTTTTGCCTATGCCATGTGCCGTCTTATAATTTGAAGAAAAACTGACTTACGCTGAATTGAAAATCAGTCAGCTGACAAATAGACATCCCCAACTTTTATTGTTCATAGAGGATGACATGCGGCACCCATGAGCCAGCAGCCTCAACGTTTCAAAGTCGGCATGAGATCGAAAGAAAAAGGCAAGTGACCAAATATCAGGAGCCAAAGATAATCCAAGAAAAGAAACTTTATTGTACATAGAGGATGACATGCGGGTCCCATTTAGCAGCAGCTGTATCAACGTTTGAGAGGCGGCAGGGGATCGAAAGAAAAAGGCAAGTGACCAAATATGAGGTGCCAAAAAAATCCAAGAAAAGAAAGTTTTATAGTACATAGAGGATGACATGCGGGTCCCATTTAGCATCAGCGGTATCACCGTTTGAGAAGCGGCAGGGGATCAAAAGAAAAAAAGGAAATAACCAGAAATTAATTAGGGGTCAAAAATAAATCCACCAAAGGAAACTTTTATTGTTCATAGAGGATGACATGTGGGACCGACCTGCCAACAGCGTCCTCATCGTTTCAAAGGGGGCAGGGGATCAAAAGAAAAAGGCAAATATCCAGAAATTAGGGGTAAAAAATAACTCCAAGAAAGGAAACTTTTATTGTTCGTAGAGGATGACATGCGGGACCCATGAGCCAGCAGAATCCTCAACGTTTCAAAGGCGGCAGGTGATCAAAAGAAAAAGGCAAGTGACCAAATATCAGGAGCCAAAAATAATCCAAGATTTATTGTACATAGAGGATGACATGCGGGTCCCATTTTGCAGCAGCGGTCTCAATGTTTCAAATGCGTCTTGAGATCAAAAGAAAAAGAAAGTAGCTAGAAATTAGGGGCTCAAAATAATCCAAGAAAAGAAAGTTGATGGACATAGAGGATGACATGAGGGTCCCATTTAGCAGCAGGTTCCTCAACGTTTCAAACGTGGCATGAGATCGAAAGAAAAAGGCAAGTGACCAAATATCAAGAGCCAAAAATAATCCAAGAAAAGAAACTTGAATGTACATAGAGGATGACATGCGGGTCCCATTTAGCAGCAGCTGTATCAACGTTTGAGAGGCGGCAGGCGATCGAAAGAAAAAGGCAAGTGACCAAATATGAGGTGCCAAAAAAAATCCAAGAAAAGAAAGTTTTATAGTACATAGTGGATGACATGCGGGTCCCATTTTGTAGCAGCGCTCTCAACGCTTCCAAGGCGGCACAGGACCAAAAGAAAAATGAAGTAGCCAGAAATCAGGGGTTGAAAAAATCCAAGAAAAGAAAGATTTCAATTGGGCTGCATCTGGACATCTGGCCTTCGAACTATCTTTCTGGGCCTTTTGACTCGTACAATTTCAGCCCACTCCAAAACAGGAAAGTTCGGATTTTTCTAAAAAAAACAGGAAAGTCCTACTATGCTTCGCAAAAACAAAAAACAAGGAGATTCAACATATAAGTTTGTTTATGTAAATATAAAGATTTAATTTATCAGTTTGCAATAGCGCAGAGCGAAATACAATGTTTATTGTCTGCAAAATAAGATATCACATGTTTCTTGTACGGGGAGGCTGACATCGGGGACCCATGAGCCAGCAGCGTCGTTTTCAAAGGCGGCAGGGGATCGAAAATAAAATAAAAACCAAAAATAAGTTGGTAAAAAAATCCAAGAAAAGAAAACATTTATCATTCTGAGAGGATGACTGCGGGACCCATGAGGCAGCAGCATCCTCAACGTTTATTGTTTATAGAGGCTGACATGTGGGACCCGTGAGCCAGCAGCGTCGTCAACGTTTTAAAGGCGGCAGGAGATCGAAAGAAGAAAAAAAAGCCAAAAATCAGTTGGTAAACAAAATCCAAGAAAAGAAACATTAACCTTTCTGAGAGGATGACATGCGGGACCCATGAGGCAGCAGCATCCTCAACGATTCCAAGGCGCCAGGGGATCAAAAGAAAAAAAGGAAATAGCCAGAAATTAATTAGGGGTCAAAAATAAATCCACCAAAGGAAACTTTTATTGTTCATAGAGGATGACATATGGGACCGACCTGCCAACAGCGTCCTCATCGTTTCAAAGGGGGCAGGGGATGAAAAGAAAAAGGCAAATAGCCAGAAATTAGGGGTCAAAAATAAATCCAAGAAAGGAAACTTTTATTGGTCGTAGAGGATGACATGCGGGACCCATGAGCCAGCAGCTTACTCAACGTTTCAAAGGCGGCATGAGATCGAAAGAAAAAGGCAAGTGACAAAATATCAGGAGCCAAAAATAATCCAAGATTTAGTGTACATAGAGGATGTCATGTGGGTCCCATTTTGCAGCAGCGGTCTCAATGTTTGAAATGCGGCTTGAGATCGAAAGAAAAAGAAAGTAGCTAGTAATTAGGGGGTAAAAAAAATCCAAGAAAAGAAAGCTGATGGACATAGAGGATGACATGTGGGTCCCATTTTGCAGCAGCGGTCTCAATGTTTGAAATGCGGCTTGAGATCAAAAGAAAAAGAAAGTACCTAGTAATTAGGGGGTCAAAAAAAATCCAAGAAAAGAAAGTTGATGGACATAGAGGATGACATGCGGGTCCCTTGAGCCAGCAGCTTACTCAACGTTTCAAAGAGGGCAGGGGATCAAAAGAAAAAGGCAAGCCAAAAATCAGAGGGTGAAAAAATCCAACAAAGGAAAGTTTTATAGCACATAGAGGATGACATGCGGGTCCCATGAGCCAGCAGGTTCCTCAACGTTTCAAACATGGCATGAGATCGAAAGAAAAGGCAAGTGACCAAATATCAGGAGCCAAAAATAATCCAAGATTTATTGTACATAGAGGATGACATGTGGGTCCCATTTTGCAGCAGCGGTCTCAATGTTTGAAAGCGGCTTGAGATCAAAAGAAAAAGAAAGTACCTAGTAATTAGGGGGTCAAAAAAAATCCAAGAAAAGAAAGTTGATGGACATAGAGGATGACATGCGGGTCCCTTGAGCCAGCAGCTTACTCAACGTTTCAAAGGGGGCAGGGGATCAAAAGAAAAAGGCAAGCCAAAAATCAGAGGGTGAAAAAAAATCCAACAAAGGAAAGTTTTATAGCACATAGAGGATGACATGCGGGTCCCATGAGCCAGCAGGTTCCTCAACGTTTCAAACGTGGCATGAGATCGAAAGAAAAAGGCAAGTGACCAAATATCAGGAGCCAAAAATAATCCAAGATTTATTGTACATAGAGGATGACACGTGGGTCCCATTTTGCAGCAGCGGTCTCAATGTTTGAAATGCGGCTTGAGATCAAAAGAAAAAGAAAGTAGCTAGTAATTAGGGGGTCAAAAAAATCCAAGAAAAGAAAGTTGATGGACATAGAGGATGACATGCGGGTCCCTTGAGCCAGTACTCAACGTTTCAAAGGGGCAGGGGATCAAAAGAAAAAGGCAAGCCAAAAATCAGAGGGTGAAAAAAAATCCAACAAAGGAAACTTTTATAGCACATAGAGGATGACATGCGGGTCCCATGAGCCAACAGGTTCCTCAACGTTTCAAACGTGGCATGAGATCGAAAGAAAAAGGCAAGTGACCAAATATCAGGAGCCAAAAATAATTCAAGAAAAGAAACATGATTTACATAGAGGATGACATGCGGGTCCCATTTAGCTGCAGCGGTATCACTGTTTGAGAGGCAGCAGGGGATCGAAAGAAAAAGTCAAGTGACCAAATATGAGGTGCCAAAAAAATCCAAGAAAAGAAAGTTTTATAGTACATAGAGGATGACATGCGGGTCCCATTTAGCAGCAGCGGTATCACCGTTTGAGAGGCGAGGGATCGAAAGAAAAAGTCAAGTGACCAAATATGAGGTGCCAAAAAAATCCAAGAAAAGAAAGTTTTATAGTACATAGAGGATGACATGCGGGTCCCATTTAGCGCGGTATCACATTTGAGAGGCGCGGGGATCGAAAGAAAAGTCAAGTGACCAAATATGAGGTGCCAAAAAAATCCAAGAAAAGAAAGTTTTATAGTACATAGAGGATGACATGCGGGTCCCATTTAGCATCAGCGGTATCACTGTTTGAGAGGCGGCAGGATCGAAAGAAAAAGGCAAGTGACCAAATATGAGGTGCCAAAAATAATCCAGGAAAAGAAAGTTTTATAGTACATAGAGGATGACATGCGGGTCCCATTTAGCATCAGCGGTATCACCGTTTGAGAGGCGGCAGGGGATCGAAAGAAAAAGGCAAGTGACCAAATATGAGGTGCCAAAAAAAACTCCAAGAAAAGAAAGTTGATAGCTCATAGAGGATGACATGTGGGTCCCATTTAGCAGCAGCGGTCTCAACGTTTCCAAGGCGGCAGGGATCAAAAGAAAAAGGCAAGTAGCCAGAAATCAGGGGGTAAAAAAATCCAAGAAAAGAAGGAATTTTGGTTCATAGAGGATGACAAGCGGGACCCATGATCCTGCATCGTAAACGGCTCGATCGGAGAGCGTTGAACGAGATGGCGCGATCGAGAAAAAAACAATGCTAGAGAGGCTGCCATGTGGGCCCTACATCCCTGGGCGGTGCGGATTTGCGTTGACTCGGCCGGCGAACCCGAGAATTCGCGATGCACCACGTCCCGGGCCACCATACGCGACGTTTTGGCCGCTTTCGTCGGGCTAGGTGGCCTCAAAAACGAGAAAAAAAGTTTTGACATGCACCACGGAGGGACCAAAAATCGTCGGCCATGGTGCACCAGCAACCACGGTGCGACTTCAACTTCGTCGGCCATGGCAACTTTTCTTGTAGTGCCCTCTCCGGTGTTCTGGAAGCTCCGTGCAATTATAAGATGCTGGGCGTTGATTTCGTCCAATTCCGAGAATATTTCCTTACTAGGATTTCTGAAACCAAAAACAGCAGAAAACAGGAATTGGCACCTCGGCATCTCGTCAATAGGTTAGTTCCGGAAAATGCATCAAAACGATATAAAGTGTGAACAAAACATGTAAGTATTGTCATAAAACAAGCATGGAACATCAGAAATTATAGATACGTTTGAGACGTATCAAGCATCCCCAAGCTTAGTACCTACTCGCCCTCGAGTAGGTAAACGATAACAAGGATAATTTCTGAAGTGACATGCTGCCAACATAATCTTGATCAACATTATTGTAAAGCATATGAGATGAATGCAGCGATTCGAAGCAATGATGAAGACAATGAGTAAACAACTGAATCATATAGCAAAGACTTTTCATGAATAGTACTTTCAAGACAAGCATCAATAAGGCTTGCATAAGAGTTAACTCATAAAGCAATAAATTCTTAGTAAAAAGCTTTGAAACAACACAAAGGAAGATATAAGTTTCAGCGGTTGCTTTCAACTTCAACATGTATACCTCATGGATAATTGTCAACACAAAGTAATATAACAAGTGCAATAGGTAAACATGTAAGAATCAATGCACACAGTTTACACAAGTGTTTGCTTCTAAGATAGAAAGAAGTAGGTAAACTGACTCAACAATAAAGTAAAAGAATGGCCCTTCGCAGAGGGAAGCATTGATTGCTATATTTGTGCTAGAGCTTTTATTTTGAAAACATAAAGAGAGCATAAAAAGTAAAGTTTTGAGCGGTGTTTGTTGTTGTCAACGAATGGTAGTGGGCACTCTAACCCCCTTGCCAGACAGACTTTCAAAGAGCGGCTCCCATGAAATTTTATTTTTGGGTGGCACTCCTTCCAACCTTGCTTTCACAAACCATGGCTAACCAAATCCTCGGGTGCCTGCCAACAATCTCATACCATGAAGGAGTGCCTTTTTATTTTAGTTTTATTTAGATGACACTCCTCCCCACCTTTGCTTTCTCAAGCCATGGCTAACCGAATCCTCGGGTGCCGACCAACAATCACATACCATGGAGGAGTGTCTATTTGTAAATTTATGAAAGTTAATTAATTCGGGGCTGGGAACCCCATTGCCAGCTCTTTTTGCAAAATTATTGGATAAGCGGATGAAGCCACTAGTCCATTGGTGAAAGTTGCCCAACAAGATTGAAAGATAAACTCCACATACTTCCTCATGAGCTATAAAACATTGACACAAATAAGAGGTAATAATTTTTGAATTGTTTAAAGATAGCACTCAAGCAATTTACTTTGGAATGGCGGAGAAATACCATGTGGTAGGTAGGTATGGTGGACACAATTGGCATAGTTTTTGGCTCAAGGATTTGGATGCACGAGAAGAATCCCTCTCAATACAAGGCTAGGCTAGCAAGGTTGTTTGAAGCAAACTCAAGTATAAAACGGTGCAGCAAGACTCACATATGAACATATTGTAAGCATTATAAGACTTTACATCGTCTCCTTGTTGTTCAAACACCTTAACCAGAAAATATCTAGACTTAGAGAGACCAATCATGCAAACCAAATTTTAACAAGCTCTATGTAGTTCTTCATTAATAGGTGCAAAGTATATGATGCAAGAGCTTAAACATGATCTATATGAGCACAACAATTGCCAAGTATCAAATTATTCAAGACATTATACCATTTACCACATGAAGCATTTTCTATTTCCAACCATATAACAATGAACGAAGCAGTTTTCAACCTTCGCCATGAACATTAAAAGTAAAGCTAAGAACACATGTGTTCATACGCAACAGCGGAGCGTGTCTCTCTCCCACACAAGCATGAATTTATTCAGAAAACTAAGATAACAAAAAAAAAGCACACAGACGCTCCAAGTAAAGTACATAAGATGTGGCGGAATAAAAATATAGTTTCACTAGAAGTGACCTGATAAGTTGTCGATGAAGAAGGGGATGCCTTGGGCATCCCCAAGCTTAGATGCTTGAGTCTTCTCGAAATATGCAGGGATGAACCACCGGGGCATCCCCAATCTTAGACCCTTCACTCTTCTTGATCATAGTATATCATCCTCTTCTCTTGACCCTTGAAAAGTTCCTCCACACCAAACTTTAAAGCAAACTCATTAGAGGGTTAGTGTATAATCAAAAATTCACATGTTCAGAGGTGACACAATCATTCTTAACACTTCTGGACATTGCACAAAGCTTCTGAAAGTTAATGGAACAAAGAAACTCAGTCAACATAACAAAAGCGGCAATGCGAAATAAAAGGCAGAATCTGTCAAAAACAGTCAGTAAAGACGAATTTTGCAGAGGCACTTAACTTGCTCAAACGGAAAAACTCAAAAATAATGAAAGTTGCGTACATATCTGAGGATCACGCACGTAAATTGGCAGAATTTTTTGACTCTTCTACAGAGAGATCTACGCAAATTCGTGTGGACAACAAATTTTTTTGCGCAGTAATCCAAATCTAGCATCAACTTTACCATAGAGACTTTACTTGGCACAAAAAAACATGATAAGGAGAGGTTGCTACAGTAGTAACAACTTCCAAGACACAACAAAACAGTAGCAAAATAAACACATGGGTTATCTCCCAAGAAGTTCTTTCTTTATAGCCATTAAGATGGGCTCAGTAATTTTAATGATGATGTTCTCATAAGGATGAGAGTCGAAGCAAAGAGAGCATCAAAAAGCAAGTATGAAACAAATTTAAGCCTAACCCTCTTCCTATGAAAAGGAATCTTGTACACAAATAAATTCATGAAGAACAAAGTGACAAGCATAAGAAGATAAGACACGAGTAACTTCAAGATTCTCAACATAAAGAGGGGAAACTTAATATTATTAAGATGCATACAACCGTGTTTCCCTCTCTCATAATAACTTTCAGTAGCATCATTGATGAAATCCACAATATAACCATCACTTAAAACATTCTTATCATGGTTCATATGCATAAAGGTATCATTTTTGACATAAGAAAAACTCTTCTCATTAATAGTAATTGGAGCAGGATCATTATCAAGAATTTGAACATGGTAAACAAGTTGCATACTAAGGGAATGGTTTTTGGCAAGCCCATCATAACTATGACAAGTTTCATAAGGATAATTGTAACATGTGTCATATCCATCTCTATAGCGATTATCTAAACCAGAATATGTAATATCATCATTTTCACTAAAAGTAAAGGTCTCAAATATAGGATCTTCAAGCACAACATCCCCAAGCTTAGAGCTTTCAATATCATCATTTGAGGGAACATGAATAGTGCTATCATCATTACTTTCATAATCAGTACCAAAGAGATTTCCAATATCAAAGGTAGTGTGCTCTTCCAAATCATGATCACTAATATGGGTAAAGGGCATAGGAAGATCATTGTACTCAGATTCATTATCATAATAATCATTAGGAGCAACATACTTACGGTTACCTATTGTTACCTCATACACGCGGGGATATGCCGTTACCTCTTTCTTCTTATTCCCCCTCTTCTTCCTCTTCTTCGTTCCCTTCTTCTTCTTCTTTTCCTTCTCCTCGTTCCCTTCTTTAGGAGGAAGAGGCTTGAAGGGAGGCTTCTCCACAGAACCTGATTTATTTCCAGAAACAATAGAAGAAACTTGGGAGGATTCCTCCTTTTCATTAATAAGTTTAAAACACACAGCGGTCCTATCATATTTTGGCAAAGTGTCATCTTCTAAAATATTCTGTATGTAAGTATTTGTATGGCAATTATTAATGCAATAAGAAAGACACCCATGCAGGACATCATCAATATCAAGATCGTTAATATCTAACAAAGAAATTTTTCTTGATAACTCTTCACACTTCAAAAATAAAGTAAGTTCATCATGCTGATTAGGAATAATTTCATCATCACAATACAAATTTGCAGCACTCATATGGTTCGAATTATCATTGGAGGAGCATTGAAAATTAAAATGACCAACTCTATGGCAAAGTTCACAAATAAAAGGATAGAGGGCACACACTTTTTCACCAAGATCATCTAGAGCCCTAGACCACTTTCTAGTTTTTTCATTCCTATGATGGATACAATATTCATCTTCGATTTGATTAATTCCACAAGGTCTATGTATTCCACAAAAATTAACATGCTTATAGGAAATAGCATTTTCAGAAGTTTGAACATGTTCATTGCAATCATTAATAACAGTTTCATCCTTCATGCAAGCGTCTTTAAAAGTTTCAATGCATTCATAATCATAATTTATACCTGACTCTCTACCTTTGTCATTCTCCCATTCTTCAGTATTCTCCTGAATCCGATCAAGAAGGTCCCATTTAAACTCTTCTTTGTTGCGTGTGAATGATCCAGAACAAGCAGTATCCAGCAAGGTTTTATCCTGAAAAGAAAGTCTTGCATAGAAATTATCAATGATAACATTACCAGGAAGCTCATGAATGGGGCATTTGAGCATTAAGGACTTCAATCTCTCCCATGCTTGGGCAATACTCTCTCCATCATGAGGCCAGAAATTATATATACGGTTTCGGTCTTTGTGAATTTCACTTGGAGGATAGAACTTAGAATAAAATAGAGGCACAATATCCTTCCAATCAAGAGAACGCCCGTCCTTCAGCAGTTTATACCAATGCGCCGCTTTACCAGATAGCGACATAACAAATAATTTCTTCCTAACTTCATCCATTGAAATACCTGCACACTTGAATAACCCGCATAATTCATGTAAAAACAGTAAATGATCTCCAGGATGGACAGTTCCATCCCCTTCATAGCGGTTATCCATAACACGTTCAATAATTTTCATGGGTATCTTGAAAGGAATACTTTCAGTAGGTGGATTTAAAATATCATAAGCATCATTAGAGTTATCGCATATGGGAGATAAAGTATTATCAGAGCAAATTTTCTCCCCTAAAGCTGGGAAGCTAAAAAGATCACAAAAACTAGCTTCCCCAAGCTTAGACTTCTCCATAGCATTAGCAGTAATTGCGTTCATACTAATAACATTGCTACTAGCATGCAAATAAGGTTCCATAGGTTTTTTAATTTTTGCATCAAACAATTCTAAATCAGGAAAAAGATTAAAAAGCTCACTAATTTTGTTGTTGTTTTCCATTATGCCTAACTAGTGAAAATAAAAACAAGAAACAAAAAGTCGCAATTGCAGATCTAAAGGAGATAGCTTCGAGCACTCACACACCGGCAACAATGCTAAGAAATAACTTAGTAGTCGGAGGATGTGAATACCTTTTACCTTACCTCCCCGACAACGGCGCCAGAAAATAGCTTGATGTCTACGGGTGCTTCTATTCTTGTAGACAGTGTTGGGCCTCCAAGAGCAGAGGTTTGTAGAACAGCAGCAAGTTTCCCTTAAGTGAATCACCCAAGGTTTATCGAACTCGGGGAGGTAGAGGTCAAAGATAGTCCTCTCAAGCAACCCTGCAATTAAGATACAAGAAGTCTCCTGTGTCCCCAACACACCTAATACACTTTTCAGATGTATAGGCGCACTAGTTCGGCGAAGAGATAGTAAAACACAGGTGGTATAGATGGTGGTAGATGGTAATAACAATCTGAAATAAATATGGCAGCGAGTAAACATGCAGTAGAACAGTAAGTAAGCGGTGTTTGCAGTATTAGAAACAAGGCCTAGGGATCATACTTTCACTAGTGGACACTCTCAACATTGATCGCATAATAAATAACTTACTTCTCCTCATTTGTGCTACATACACTCTTTTGTTGGATGACAAACACCATTCGTTGTGTAGGGCTACAAGAGCTCCCTCAAGCCGGAGTTAACAAGCGCCACAACATTCGGCATTCATATTTAAGTAACCTTAGAGCATAATAGATCTTTGCAAAATAAACCGAGAACTAACATAGCATACACACTGTCATCATTACACTATGAAAGGGGGAATAGATCACATCAATACTATCATAGTGATAATTAACTCCATAACCTACAAGAGATTATGATCATAACCTACGACAAGAACTACACGGTGCACACACTGTCACCTTTACACCATGCAGGAGGAATAGACTACTTTAATAACATCACATGAGTAGCACATAGACTAATAGCGATACAAAACTCATCATATGGATCTCAATCATGCAAAGCAATTCATGAGATCATTGTATTGGAGTACAGAGAGAGAGATTAACCACATAGCTACGGTAGAGCCCTCAGCCCCAGGGGAGAATTACTCCCTCCTCATCATGGAAACAGCGATGGCGGTGAAGATGGCGGTGGAGATGGCTTAGGGCAATTCCGTCCGGCGGCGTGACGGCAGAGAGACTTGTCCCCGAATCTTGACTTCGCGATGGCGGCGGCTCTTGACCTTTTCTCGTATCGTGGTTTTTTCGTATCGAAGATTTAGGTCAAGACGACTTATATGAGAAGAAAGGAGTCGGAGGGCTGACGAGGACCCACACGGTGGGGCGCCCCCAGGGCCGCGGCGCCACCTTGTGTGGTGGGCTGTGTCTCTCCTCAGCCCCCTCTCGGTGTTCTAGAAGCTCCGTGCAATTATAAGATCTTTGGGCATTGATTTCGTCCAATTCCGAGAATATTTCCTTACTAAGATTTCTGAAACCAAAAATAGCAGAAAACAGGAACTGGCACCTCGGCATCTCGTCAATAGGTTAGTTCCGAAAAATGCATCAAAACGATATAAAGTGTGAACAAAACATGTAAGTATTGTCATAAAACAAGCATGGAACATCAGAAATTATAGATACGTTTGAGACGTATCAAGCATCCCCAAGCTTAGTACCTACTCGCCCTCGAGTAGGTAAACGAAAGGTTGGGAGGAGTGTCATCTAATAAATAAAACTAAAGTACATGTGTAAACAAAAGAGAAGAGGGGTGATCTACCTTGCTGGTAGAGATAACGTCCTTCATGGGAGCCGCTCTTGAAAGTCTGGTTGATGAGGTAGTTAGAGTGCCCACTACCATTCGTTGACAACAACAAACACCTCTCAAAACTTTACTTTTATGCTCTCTATATGATTTCAAAACTTGAAAAGCTCTAGCACATGATTTTATCCCTGCTTCCCTCTGCGAAGGGCCTTTCTTCTACTTTTATGTTGAGTCATTTTACCTACTTCCTTCCATCTTAGAAGCAAACACTTGTGTCAACTGTGCATTGATTCTTACATACTTGCTTATTTGCATTCATCATATTACTTTGTGTTGACAATTATCCATGAGATATGCATGTTGAAAGTTGAAAGCAACTGCTGAAACTTATATCTTCCTTTGTGTTGCTTCGATGCCTTTACTTTGAATTTATTGCTTTATGAGTTAACTCTTGTGCAAGACTTTTGATGCTTGTCTTGAAAGTACTATTCATGAAAAGTTTTGCTATATGTTATCTATTTGTTAGCAAATATAGATCATTGCCTTGAGTCACTTCGTTCATCTCATATGCTTTGCAATAGTATGATTAAGATTATGTTGGTAGCATGTCCAGAAATTATTCTTTTTATCGTTTACCTACTCGAGGGCGAGTAGGAACTAAGCAGGATGCTTGATACGTCTCAACGTATCCATAATTTCGATGTTCCATGCTTGTTTTATGACAATACCTACATGTTTTGCTCACACTTTATAATGTTTTTATGCGTTTTCCGGAACTAACCTATTAACGAGATGTCGAAGGGCCAGTTCTGTTTTGTTTGTTTTTGGTTCCAGAAAGGCTGTTCGGGCAATATTCTCGGAATTCGACGAAACGAAGACCCAACATCTTATTTTTCCCGGAACCTTCCAGAAAGTCAAAGTGGGACCAGAGGGGTGCCCTGGGGGCCCCACACATGGTGGCGCGTGGGCTCCACCCTGCCGCGTCGGCCTAGTGTGAGGAGGCCCCGTGGCCCCTCCGACTCCGACTCTTCGCCTATTTAAGCCGTCCTGACCTAAAACATCGTACCGATTGACGAAACTCCCGGCGCCGCATGTCGAAACTCAATTAGAGGACAGAATCTCTGTTCGGGCAGCCGGGGAGGAAGTGCCCCGGAAGCCATCTCCATCATCGCCACCGCCTCCATCATGCTCCGTGAGTAGTTCCCCCATGGACTACGGGTTCTAGCTGTAGCTAGTTGGTATTCTCTCCCCCATGTACTTCAATACAATGATCTCATGAGCTGCCTTACATGATTGAGATTCATCTGATGTAATCGGTGTTGTGTTTGTTGGGATCCGATGGATTGTTACATTATGATTAGTCTATCTATATAAGTTTGTGAAGTTATTGTTGCTACAATCTTGTTGTGTTTAATGCTTGTCACTAGGGCCCGAGTGGCATGATCTTAGATTTAAGCTCTATACTTATTGCTTAGATTGTATCTACAAGTTGTTTGCACATGTCTATGTCCGGAACCCGAGGCCCCAAAGTGACAGAAATTGGGACAACCGGAGGGGAAGGCTTAGATATGAGGATCACATGTTTTCACCAAGTGTTAATGCTTTGCTCCGGTGCTCTATTAAAAGGAGTGCCTTAATTTCCAGTAGTTTCCCTTGAGGCCCGGCTGCCACCGGCTGGTAGGACAAAAGATGTTGTACAAGTTTCTCATTGCGAGCACGTATGACTATATATGGAAAACATGCCTACATGATTAATAATCTTGATGTTCTGTCTTAATGCTATTTCAATCCTATCAATTGCCCAACTGTAATTTGTTCACCCAACACTTGTTATTGGAGAGTTACCACTAGTGTAGATAGCTGGGAACCCCGGTCCATCTCTCATCATCATATACTCGTTCTTTATGTCATTGGAAGTAGTATTAACTATTTTCTGGTGCCATCGCCTCTGTGTTCTTATTCTGCTGTTGTATTCTGTTACTATTGCTCTCATATTACTGCTGCTTTCACATCACCCCTGTTACTAGTGCTTTTCCAGGTGCAGCTGAATTGACAACTCAGTTGTTAAGGCTTATAAGTATTCTTTACCTCCTTGTTGAATCAATAAATTTGGGTTTTATTTCGAAGCCTCCAATAGCGATCCCTATACTTGGTTATCATCCGGCATGATTAGGATGGGGGCTGTGGTTAGTCTTGTCTTGAGCTGGAAGCTCTCTACACATTTATCAGTCCATTCAAACTTCTTGTCCTTCTTCAACAGTTGTGTCATTGGCCCTGCAATGCTTGAAAATCCTTCAACAAATCTGCGGCAATATCCGGCTAATCCGAGAAAGGCACGGACTTCAGTCTGAGTGGTTGGGGCTTTCCATTCTTCAACTGTTTTGATCTTGGCGGGATCTACGGCTATTCCTCCTGCAGACAAGATATGTCCCAGGAATCCTACTTCCTTCAACCAGAACTCGCACTTGCTGAACTTGGCATACAACTTGTGCTGCCTAAGGGTTTCTAGGATGATTTCCAAATGTTGCTCATGTTCTTCTTCGGTTTTAGAGTAGATAAGGATGTCATCGATGAAAACAACGACAAACTTATCCAGAAAGTTCATGAAGATCTTGTTCATTAGGTTCATGAAGTACGCTGGGGCATTGGTTAATCCAAACGACATGACATTGTACTCATACAACCCATATCTGGTGGTGAAGAGTCTTTGGGATATCCGTTGCACGGATCTTCAGCTGATGATAACCAGTCCTAAGATCAATCTTAGAGAACACAGTGGCACCGGTCAACTGGTCAAACAAGTCTTCTATCTTTGGCAAAGGGTATTTGTTTTTGATGGTGACATCGTTAAGCTTACGATAATCCGTACATAAACGACTGGCACCGTCTTTCTTATCCACAAACAAAACTGGGGATCTCCAAGGCGACGCACTTGGTCGGATTAGACCTTTGGCTAACAGTTCATCCTGTTGCTTCTTCAGTTCCACTAACTCTGCGGGGTTCATGCTATAGGCTCTCTGGGCTATAGGTCCTGTTCCAGGGATTAACTCGATGATAAACTCGATATCCCGATCGGGGGCATACGGGTAGACCCTCGGGCACATCAGTATCGACAGACGACTGATCTGATCCAGAGTTGGCTTACACTTTGGTTGCAGGTAAATTTCTGGGAGTCTTGAGATATGTGTTCATGGTATTCCGGTGCTCTAGTCATGGTGATGGCCTTCTTGGCGCAGTCTATCAATCCATGATGTTTCGCCATCCAATCCATACCAGTACTTCCAATCCTTTTGTTCCCAGAACAATCAAGTTTGCATAAAAATCTATTTCATGAATTCTGATGGGTACATCTTTGCAAAATTTTCTAGCTTTAGTTGTTGATCCAGGTATTTGAACTATCATGACATGTTTCAAGCTGATTGGTTGAATCTTACTAGTGCACACAAAATCTTCTGTAACAAATGAATGCGATGCTCCTGAATCAAACAACACTCTTGCTGGTATTGAGTTAACAGAGAACATACCCAGCACCACATCTGGTGCTTCCTGGGCTTCCTCGGCGTTCATGTGGTAGAGGCGACCTCCACGGTTGTTCGGGTTGTTGGGGGCGAACTTCTTGCCGGTGGAGACACGGCGTTGCTGTTGAGCAGGTGCAGCGGTGTTGCCGGCGAGCTTGGCCAGCCTTTTGGGGCACTCATTGGAGTAGTGTCCCACAACTCCACATTCATAGCAGGTGATTGTGGCCTTGTCCTTGGTTGCAACGGGGATGGCGTTGCTTCCGGTTCTTGGTGCAGTGTTGGTGTTGTTGTTGTGGTTGTTGGGGGCTCTCGGCGGAGCGCGGTTGAAGTTGTTGTTGTGGTGCACATAGGAGTTCTTGTTGTGTGTGGTGGGGGCCTCCTGGCCTTGGGTTTCCTCCGCTCCGGTTCTGAAAACCGGGGCGTGACATCTGGTTCTGGGGCTTGTTGTTTCTGGGCAAAACCACCGCTTGAGCTAGGGCGTACGTGGGGTATTGCTGGGCCCGCTTTGATGCATCATGCGGCGCTTTCGGTTCTCATTTGCTTGGTGCAGTTTGCCTTCCATCTGGATGGCAGAATCCACTAGGGCTTCGAGGTCGGCAAAGGGGATGTTGACTAGTCTGTGCATCTCGTCGTGCGACCATTGAGGAATCTCTCCTTTCTTTTCTCCGTGGTGTCGGTTTCATCGGGCGTACCTTGACAGGGTGAGGAACCTGTCGCGGTATTCTACCACCGACATCCGTCCTTGCTTCAGTTCACGGAATTCATCCCTCATTTTCTTGATCAAACCTGGCACATGATACTTGCTAAACTTGAGCTTGAAGTCAGCCCAAGTCATCATCTGTCCGGCATTTAATGCACGGGCGCTTGTCCACCAAGCTCTTGCTGGTCCTGCAAGGTAGTGCGTAGCAAATAGCACCTTCTCATTCTCATCAACTCCAGCTACTTCTAGGTTATTCTCCATGGTTTGCAGCCAATCATCTGCATCTAAAGGTTCTTCAGTCTTGCTGAAAACTGGGGGGTTGGTGTTTTGGAAATTCTTGAGTTTTGACCCTGGGTGATCATGGTTCCATGGCCATGCTGGTTGTTGGCTAACTGTTGCAGTGCTGCGAGGCTGGCTTGACGTTCAGCTCGATCTGTCTCCCTGTCTGCCATCAGGGTCTGCAGCAGTTGCATCATAGCATCTGGGTTCGCGTTGCGATGCGGAGCCATCTGAAGGTAGAGAGATCATGAGATAAGAGGGAATTTTCTATGGCTTATTTAAGTTTTAAAAACTTAAAACTTGAAGTCTTTTGATGATGCACATAACATTCATTCATTCATTCATCACATATTACAAACTAACACACACTAATGGTTTTAAGAACCATTCTTCTCATGCTACGATACAACGGACGGGATACAACTCACACCTACATAAGTGAAACTAGTGCAACTACTCCTCATCATCTTCATCCACATCGATGGGAATGATCCCATCCTCTGCGGCCTCCAGAAACTCGTAGTCCTCCTCCTCGGTGAACTCGTCCTCCTCAAAGTCGTCGTCGTCACTCAGGAAGGCTCCTCCTCCCTGAAGGTCGATGCCTCCATCGTCATCCTCCATCTCTCTCAGCTGGTCCTCTTGGGCCTTGACAGTGATCTCCAAGGCTGCTATCTTGGCGCGAAGGCGCACTATGGTAGCATCCTTCTTGGCACGCTGCAAGCGGAGTGACTTGCGGTCATGGCAAGCATCTTGATGGCATCGGCGTGCTGAGCCAAGGCCATGTGAGTCTGGTTGGCGTAACCACGGGAGTTATCCAGCTCCTTCTGCTGGAACAGCATGTAGTCCAGATGGTCCACATGGTGCCTCAGCTGGGGGTGCATCTGTACCTCCATGGGTGCTCCAAAGGCATCACACCTTGCATGGTGAGAAAAGCGAGACACGAGTACGGCTACCACGTTCTGTCCGCACAGACGAGCATGTGCTTCCTGAAGAGCACGAGCGAGTCAGTCCATCCAGCTGCTTTCCCTGAAGGTAAGAGGATCCTCTCAGAAGTAGGAGGCTCCACCTTGCCCCTCAAGTCAGCGGTGATAACCCACTGAAGCTCCCCTCCGTGCTGGTCGTTGACCTCGACTCCGTGAAACTCGGGTGGGGCGCCCAGGAAGTCAGACGAGGCGTCAAGGTCCATCTCGAAGATCAGGTCTCCGCCGTTCCCGAGCTGGTCAAACTTCACGTTGGTCGGCTCCATCTGAAAGTGAATTGGATGAGCAAGTTAGAGAGTGAACAAGTGTGTCAAAATTTTAAGTATTTATAAGGAAGAGCATGACATATCCTTTTGAACAGATCTCAAAGAGAAGAGTGTGTATAAATTTTTGAAGTATTCACTTTATTTGTTTTTGAAACTAAATTTTTCAGAACGTCCATTCTAAACTAGGGTCTCCTAAGGTCAAACAATGGCTCTGATACCAACTTGTCAACACCCGGATTTTTAAGTCCAGATGCCTATTATGTCATTCATCGCAATCCCAGGAATATTGTTGTTGCGAGGCATAATAGTTAAGTATCACAATCATCATTCATTACAAACCATATTGTCTTACAACTTGAATCACATGATCCATATTACACAAATAGTTGATCTATTGATCAACGAACAAACACAAGTTCATAGCGGAAGCGTAAGATACAAGGACTCTCTAGTCCACAGGCCAACGCTTGACGTTAGAAGCTCCTAGTTGTGGTAGACGTCCTGCTGATCGTCATCCTCGTACTGCTGCTCCTCTTATAGTCTGGCCATTTGAATAGCCAGGGACACAGCCGTAGTACTTTAAGTACTCGCAAACTAATACTAGTGTAAGTGCTAGCAATTCTAGTAAGGGGTGCTAAGCTCTAGTTTCTTTGCATAAATCCAATTTTAGTTCACAAGTATTTGATAAAGATTTATTCATGTGCTAACTAACTCAAGTGGGAACATTAGTGTCATTCCCACAACTCTGTTGTGTTTCAAAATACTCAAGTCACCATTCACCATTCATATCAACAACATGATCAAATTCTAATACTGGAAACTGTATGGCCTTTCCAACCGTCCGTAACCGTGGACACGGCTATTCGAATAGGTTTACACTCTGCAGAGGTTGCACACTTGTGCCACAACATTTGATTTCATCCGTCGGGATAACCCCGAATCATCGTAACACAGTACGCGGATCATCAACCATAACCTTTCATTTACAAACCCTAGTATGAGCACCTCTCCCCATGAGCTTGGCCTCCCAGTGAAGACCAACTGTCAACCTGGGAACTGCACAGGGCTTGGCCGTACAATTCACCTCAATTCACATCATTTCTCAACAACGGAGGCAGCCTCGGCATAACCCCTATGATGTGTGTTCAGAGGGAACCCATACTAAGATACATAAATTTCTAGTTAAGCCCTTACCCATAATCAGGTATTGTGGGGGTACTCAAGAATTGGAAAGGTATCGCATCCAAACCAATATCAGTTTTTAATCAAAAATCACTATCTTCTCTTGGTCATATTCACCTTCAAAATTCATTCAATGGAATGCATCATCATTCCAAA
The DNA here is from genome assembly GCA_030979885.1 of Lolium multiflorum. Classification (NCBI taxonomy): domain Eukaryota; kingdom Viridiplantae; phylum Streptophyta; class Magnoliopsida; order Poales; family Poaceae; genus Lolium; species Lolium multiflorum. The sequence continues at coordinate 266,238,263 of CM061753.1, forward strand.
GTTTCAATTGTATTTCAAGTCACATGTCACTACAAGAAAAGTTCTGATAGACAACGTCTCAAAATCGTCCGCTAAGGGGTATTTTTCGTCGCCTATGGGCCTAACCCGACGATATGGGTTCTGTTGTGGAAACTGCGTCAGGCAAAGTCCAACGACGATTTTTTCGGTCCGTCGCGCTTGGGAGCCCTTCCGCCACGGAAAATCGGACCGTTGCCCAAGTGTTTCGGGAGCCCGTTGACTGCTGACGTCATGCAAACTGACACGTGGCAGACGCCGTTAACTGGAAGTTAACGGCGTTAACCGGCTGAAACCCCGTGGTAGATGGTAGGCCCACACGAGGCTGCCACGTCTTAAGCGGGCCGGCCCATTAAGTTTGCGGGCCGGGCCAGCTGACTTAGTTTGACCGGTCAACTATATAGCTGGGCTGGTCCACTAGTTACGTGGGCCGGGCCTAACCTCTAAGGTTGACTGGTCAAAACTTTAATGGGCCGGCCCACTAAGCATGTGGGCCGGACCGAATGCACTCGTTTGACCGGTCAACAGGCAAAAGGGCCGGCCCACAAGACATGTGGGACCCACTTTCCTGTTATCGGGCCGACCCATTTAACTAGTGGGGTCCACCTTAAAACAACTGGGCCGGCCCAAGAAGTTATTGGGCCGGCCCAATTAGCATGTGGGTCCCACTTTCCTGCTATCGGGCCGGCCCATTTAGTACGTGGGGTCCACAATAGATCAAATGGGCTGGCCCAACAAGAAAGTGGGCCGGGCCAAAAACACAGGTGGGTCCCACTTTCTGTTAAAGGGCCGGCCCATTTCGTACGTGGGGTCCACAATAGATCAAACGGGCTGGCCCAACAAGATAGTGGGCCGGGCCAAAACACAGGTGGGTCCCACTTTCCTGTTAAAGGGCCGGCCCATTTAGTATGTGGGGTCCACCATCTAGCAAGTGGGCGGGCCAAAACACAATTGGGTCCCCTTTCTGTTTGAGTCCGGCCCATTTAGTATGTGGGGTCCAACATCTAGCAAGTGGGCCGGCCCAACAAGATAGTGGGCCGGGCCAAAAAAACAGGTGGGTCCCACTTTCCTCTTAAATGGACGGCCCGTTTAGTATGTGGGGTCCACCATATAGCAGTGGGCCGGCCCAACAAGATAGTGGGCCGGGCCAAAAAACACTGGTGGGTCCCACTTTCGTCTTATAGGGCCGGCCCATTTAGTACGTGGGGTCCACCAGCTAGTTAGTGGGCCGGCCCAGTAGTGGGTGGGGTCCACCTTAAAGCAAGTGGGCCGGCCCAATTAGATTGTGGGGTCCACCCTAAATCAAGTGGGCTGGTGTTGGCGTCAGAAACCCACCGGCGGGCAGCGACTGGCCAACACGGTAGAGCCGGGAATGACTAGGGCTGCGGCGCGATCCCTCGAGAGCGACAGCCCGCAAAGCCTCTGGTCGCGCGCCGATCTTTGGGTCGCAAGGGCGTGCCACGACCTATACCTGGTCGGGAAGGTGTGGATGATGCCTCGCTTAGTTTCCTGCGGGGCACACACGTACACGTTAAATACGAGCCTCGATCGGCTCTCGGGTTGTCCTGTGAATCGGCTCGGGAGCCGATTACCCATGATTCGTCCAAGGTGGCCGAATATATGGTGGTCTGCTTGATCAATATAAAGCGTATGAGATCCACGACGATCTAGGGTTTTCACCGCATAATCGGATCATCCTACTCACGATTGGGCCTCGCGCTCACGCACGGTAAACGTAAGCCAGCCCTAGACAAGGCCTAAAAACCAACACTAGGTTGATCCTCGGAACGTCCTGTCTAGGGGCAGCAAACTACACCCTGCATGCCGCTGGATCCTCCAACCCTTTGTAAGGCCTAACTATTGCAGATATTAAACTAATCCTTGATGAATCAAGGATCGACCATAACGGATCAGATCTACTAAATAAAGATCAAGCGGGGTGCCGCCCCTGCACCCATGATGAGGCACAAGGACGGCTAGACGCGCAAGGGTTGCACTACGCGAGCATATGATGCTAAGAACGATGCTAACCCTAACGCGTCTACGATAACTACGTTGCTCGCCATCAAAAAGGCTTCAGTACGAGCAACGCATGAACAACTAGGCAGGCTTGTGCTGCCTAGATCGCGAGATGCGATCTAGGCAGCATGATGCTTACCGGAGGAACCCTCGAGACGAAGGAGTTGGCGATGCGCCGAGATTGGTTTGTGTTGAACGTTGGTTGTTGTTTATTCCATAAACCCTAGGTACATATTTATAGTCCAGGGGACTTTCTAATGCGGGCGTGCACTAAACCGTGCACGAGACAAACTCTACGTAACCTACTAAGTAAAGATACACGGGCTAACTAGCCCAAACTTGATACACAAGGCCGATTTACATATCTCTCCACGCATATATCTTCAAATTCGTCTTGATCGCGGCCCACCTCTGGCTTGGTCAAATTCTGGTGATAACACATGCCCCCCTGGTTTTGGAAATGACATTTCCAAAATCATTACGCTCTTTCTTTCGTCGGGTCATGTCGTGGCAGAGCAGAAACGTCGCAGAGTCCTTCATCATGATAGCTTGCCTTCTCAACTTCTCTGCGCGATTAGACTGTTCGGGCACCACCTCCTCGGGAACTGCTGTGGCCTTGAATTTTTACTATGCTCCCTTTTATTTAACCGCAGCAAACAGTCATCTTCCTCATCCCCTTCGCACTAGCCTCCAAAAAACCCTCCTCTACCACCATGTCTTCGTCCTCCTCTTCTTCCTCCTCATCGGGTCTTTCCTACGTGTCCTCTCCTATCCGAGAGGAGACGCCCTCGTGGGGCACGCAGGCGGCGTACGATATCCTCGCCCCAACGAAGTGGGACAAAGAGGATCATGACTCCTTCGTATGGTCCGAGGATGACAAATCCTCGACCGACGGGGAGAGTGACCTCCGTTTCCTCGCCGTTGGGGAACCGGTGGAGGAGAGCGACGATGACAACTTCTCCTGCGACTTCACCTCTTCCGGGGAGGAAGGGGAGCAGGGAGAGGAGGAGGAAGACGACGATGAGAGCTCCTCCGACGAGCCGCCGGCCAAGCGGTTCTGCCCTTGGCCGGGCAACTTCATGACTTCGACAGCGACGAGGACGACGCTGTCGGAGAAGATGAAGACGATGAGGGCCCAGTCGGCGGCCATTGGAGCGATGACGAGCCCGCCGGGAGCAGCGCCGACGGCAGCGACGAAGGCGACGACGAGGGCAGTGACGGCCCGTAGATTAGGACTTCTAGAATAGGACCAGACGGGGCAATGTACCCCGCATATTTCCTTTTGAGAGCAATTAGCTCTTCATGTAAGAAATCTTGCCCATCAATGAAGAATCTCTTCCCAATTTGATTTTGCCGATTTCTTCCGAGCTTAATTAAGCCGATTCCCTCTTCTACTGTCCTTGCCGACTCGCCCCCTTTACCAATGCGTAACGAGCCGATAGCACCGTATCGGTCCTTCGAAATTTGCTCTTCCCTTCTTCAACTGATGATTTTCTAAATCTGGCAGAAAAATGTAGGATCTTCAGGAAACTTTTGAACTTTCCCAACCAAACCCAATAATCCTTTCCAGCACTCATCATTTGTGACGAAGGTTTGCAATGAAGGATCAGCCGATGATAACTCAATCGGCTCGTAAAAAACAGAGCAAGGCAGAACATCCACCAGGCCTGCTGCCCCCCGAGTCTTGGCCAAGGCAAACACTCAGCCGAATTAGCCTGGGCTTGATCATGCAGAGCCAGCCGATTTGCACGTAAATCGGTTTGCAGAGAACCTTCAAGGTGGGCTGCCCCCCGAGTTTCCTCAGTGCGCCTCTTTGCCCTTGCAAGTCAGATCGGCTCCCTTCCTTTGGTGGATCTGATGCGACCCACCTTTAACCTGATCTGGACGCCCAAGCTGCCCTTAGCACTGTTCTTGAAGAGAAGATCTGAGCTGTTAAACCTCTCTCTTGAGGAGTTCTTCCATTGTGGCTTCTCTTCATAATTTACTAGGGCTGACCTTCTGGTTGACAATTGTATTTCTTGAGTCGATGGCCATGCATCGGCTGCTTCTCAATTCTAAAGTCGATGGCCATGCATCGGCTATGAAAAATTTAAAAATTTCAGGCCGACTTGTGTATCGGCCTCCATACTTAGTGTTTTATCCATCTAGGTGCCCCCCGAGCCGATTCTGTCAAGAGAATTGATGGTATCGGCTCTTAGGTAGTCCCTGTTGGGTCAAACGTTGATCCCAGGCAAAGCAGATGGTGAGGACAATTTTGGCCGATTGCTCGAATCGGCCTCCACGTTGCTTGCTCGGTGAAGGTTTTGTAATATCCCTTCATCAGTTTCGGAGGGCCGATCGCAAGGATCGGCCTCGCCATGTTGCTTATTGACGTAGTCTTGCTACTCGTCCATGTCGGCGGATAAAACCAGCCCAATCTCTGACTTTAGCACGTTGGTGTGCTTGCTGTTATCCATGTCGGGTGCACTGTGTAATCGTGGAGCACTACACTCCGCCGGACGAATGAACACCATGTTTGTGCCAGCCGATGTGTCATCATCGGCTCTCTTTTGCTTGGGGCGCCACTCTTTTCTTTGCGGTAGCCCCTCCTCATCCAGGGTCCTCTGGACTTTCGCAGCCAGATCAGGCCGCGCCTTCCTCAGCGTATGCAAGTACATCCTTTCAGCTTCCTCCAGACCGCGCAATCGCTGAACCCTGCGTTTTTGTGTATGGCTGAGACCGTCAGGGCACCACCTTGGACGGTGGCACCTGTCTTCTTCGTATTCCCCTTCGTCTTCTGAATCATCGAGATCTTCCAACGGAGGGGTCTCAGCCCGTCTGTTTTGCGGTGGGAGAGGCCCTAAGCGCTCGAACACAGATACGTTGGCTGTCTCCTTCTTCTTCCGGTTGCATTCTGGGCAATTGCCGATTGTTGGTAATCGGCTCATTCCTGAATCCCAGCAGTGTCTGAAGAAGGGGCAGTGCCAATGCCTGTCCGTATCGTCCTGCTCCCTGCCATGGCGCTCCTGTCGCTCCTCATCATGATTATGCCGGCGATGCCTTTCGTCGTTTCTGGTCAGACGACCTCTTTCATCATTGTTGTTGTATCGCCGGCGTTGGTCATATCGACTAACATACTTGTTGAGGAGGTGATCAGAGAGGGGTCGTTGGTATCTTATGTTCTTCACTTCCCCCTCTGTGACGTAGCGCTTGCCATCTTGACGGAGCCGATCGCATGGAGCGGCCCCCTCAGTGTCCTTGCTCTGAGAGCAGCTGTCCTCATCCCCGTCCTTCTCAGAGCGGTGTCCAAGCTCTACCATGCTGATGTTGGCTGAGAAATCAGGCTGGCACCCTCCAAGGTGGGTAAACTCCACCATGTTGACGGCGGGGAAGGGGTGTGTGTCGACCTTCATGGCGTATTGGTTAAAAATTAATCGCCCATTTTCTATCGCCACTTGGATCTGCTGACGCCACACCCTGCAGTCGTTGGTGGTGTGGGTGAACGTGTTATGCCACTTGCAGTATGGCTTTCCGTTCAGCTCTTGCACCGTAGGAAACTTGTGGCCTTCGGGTACCTTTATGTGCTTCTCCGCGAGTAAGAGGTCGAAAATCTGCTCGGTTTTCGTCACGTCGAAGTCGAACCCTCTTGGAGGCCCTGGTGGCTTTACCCATTTGCAGGTTACTGGGCCTGCAGCTCGAGTCCACTCAGCTACTGCGACCTCTCGTTCTCCCGTAGGACCTTCATCTTCGCCTGCGTCAACCATGGTAACCACGCGCTTGAATTTATCTTGGTAGATATCCGGGTGGCGTTGCTCATATGCTGACAACTTCTGCACCATGTGTGCTAATGAAGGATAGTCCGCCTGGGAGGCCACTTCCTTGATCGATGATGATAGACCCACCACCGCCAATTCGACTGCTTCCTTTTCGCTTACATGAACCGAATAGCATCGGTTCCTAACGGTCCTGAAGCGCTGAATGTATTCTGACACCGTTTCTCCGCGCTTCTGTCGTACTTGGGCTAGATCGGCAATGCCAGCCTCGGAAGCCTCTGAGTGATATTGCTCGTGGAACCGTTCTTCCAGCTGCTTCCAGGTCTGGATTGAGTTCGGTGGCAGCGACGTGTACCATCCGAAAGCCGATCCTGTGAGGGACTGCGAGAAGTACCTCACGCGCAGCTCGTCTGACGCTGAGATCATGCCCAGCTGTGCCAAATATCGGCTCACATGCTCGATGGAGCTGGAGCCATCTGATCCGCTGAACTTTGTGAAGTCCGGGAGCCGATATTTGGGTGGTAGCGGGATCAATTCGTACTCATTGGGGTACGGCTTGGTATAGCCGATCGCCTTTCTCTTCGGCATCATGCCGAACTGATCTTTCAGGATCGTACAAATTTGATCCGCGGTGATGGCTGCAGGTGCCGAACCCTGAAGATTCGTCGGAGTGGCGTACTTAACCAGCCATGCTTGTTTTTCTGGTTGAGCCAACTGCAGGAGCTGGGCTCGGGAGTTTCGTCGGGGTGGCGTATTTAGCTAGCCACGTTTGCTTCTCAGGGTCTGCCTCCGACGTTCCTCCTGCTGCCCCAGAAGTCCCTGCTATAGCCACCTGGTTCGAGGGTGCCCAGGTGCTGCAGTCTGGCACGTATGCACATGCGTACCCGTGCGGGACCTCCTTGGGCGCGTCTTGTAGGAATTGGTAGTCACTGGGGTCACCACCAATCTTGTAGACGACAAAAGCCGATGAGTTCGGCGCTTCGGGCGCTGCCAACGCGAATGGCAGCGGTGGACGGGAATGGAGCAGCGCTCCCCTTGGTGAGTCCCTAGGGCTGGTCCTGACGGAGAGTACTGATGGCTCATGATCTCCTGGATCACGCGCAGCGCGACGCGCTCCAACGTATTCACCAGGCTCTCAGAATGGCGGTGCAGCGAATGAGCCACCATGAAGTTGATCTCCTGACGCAGCGACCTGGTGCGTTCCTCGGACGGGGTGGACAGGTCCACTCCATCAAGCGCGCCTTCAGGTGTGAACCCCTTCCATCTGATGCCATGGGAGCGGGTCCTGTGGAAAGAGCCGATTAGGTCGGCTTCGAGGGCAGACTTGATCTCGTCGTACTTCTTCTTGAGCTCGCCAGTGAGATCCCCGTACGTGACCGGAGTTTCTTCTGCCACTTCTGATGAAGACGGTATGGTGTCTTTCGCCATCTCTGATGTGGATGGCGAGATGGTTGTCGTTGAAGATGTGTCCCACCGGGCGTGCCAGAATGTGTTGGCGTCAGAAACCCACCGGCGGGCAGCGACTGGCCAACACGGTAGAGCCGGGAATGACTAGGGCTGCGGCTGGCCCCAGTCCCTCAGAGCGACGGCCCGCAAAGCCTCTGGTCGCGCGCCGATGCTGGGTCGCAAGGGCGTGCCACCTGACCTATACCTGGTCAGGAAGGTGTGGATGATGCCTCGCTTAGTTTCCTGCAGGGCACACACGTACACGTTAAATACGAGCCTCGATCGGCTCTCAGGTTGTCCTGTGAATCGGCTCGGGAGCCGATTACCCATGATTCGTCCAAGGTGGCCGAATATATGGTGGTCCTGCTTGATCAATATAAAGCGTATGAGATCCACGACGATCTAGGGTTTTCACCGCATAATCGGATCATCCTACTCACGATTGGGCCTCGCGCTCACGCACGGTAAACGTAAGCCAGCCCTAGACAAGGCCTAAAAACCAACACTAGGTTGATCCTCGGAACGTCCTGTCTAGGGGCAGCAAACTACACCCTGCATGCCGCTGGATCCTCCAACCCTTTGTAAGGCCTAACTATTGCAGATATTAAACTAATCCTTGATGAATCAAGGATCGACCATAACGGATCAGATCTACTAAATAAAGATCAAGCGGGGTGCCGCCCCTGCACCCATGATGAGGCACAAGGACGGCTAGACGCGCAAGGGTTGCACTACGCGAGCATATGATGCTAAGAACGATGCTAACCCTAACGCGTCTACGATAACTACGTTGCTCGCCATCAAAAACGCTTCAGTACGAGCAACGCATGAACAACTAGGCAGGCTTGTGCTGCCTAGATCGCGAGATGCGATCTAGGCAGCATGATGCTTACCGGAGGAACCCTCGAGACGAAGGAGTTGGCGATGCGCCGAGATTGGTTTGTGTTGAACGTTGGTTGTTGTTTATTCCATAAACCCTAGGTACATATTTATAGTCCAGGGGACTTTCTAATGCGGGCGTGCACTAAACCGTGCACGAGACAAACTCTACGTAACCTACTAAGTAAAGATACACGGGCTAACTAGCCCAAACTTGATACACAAGGCCGATTTACATATCTCTCCACGCATATATCTTCAAATTCGTCTTGATCGCGGCCCACCTCTGGCTTGGTCAAATCTGGTGATAACACATGGCCCAATAAGTAAGTGGGCCAGCCCGTTTAGTTGCTGTTTATATGCCGGCGTAATAGGCGCTTTAGGATTTTGCGGGCCGGCACATATGTGATTTCGCTTAATTGGGCCGTTTAAGGGATGGGAATTCGTGATTTAGATACTGAGAATATTTACGCAGCATTGATTTCTGTCGGATAGCCTCACTTACCACAAGCACCAAAGAAAAAATGCGCGAAAGAACTATAAAAACTAACTAAATATTACATCAGCTGCAAGGCTTTGAAAAAATATTACAGAACCCAGAGAAATTGAATGGTAATTAAACCTAGCAATACAATGAAGCGATCCGGCAATCTTTTAAGTTGTCCATGCAGCACCTATATCTGAAACAAAGACATTACAAGTTAAGACAACAACAATGGAAACGCAAAGACACTGCAATATTGTTTGCCAAAGAATTTGGAACTCATCATTTCGTCGTTATAACAAGATCATTGTAATGCGCACAATAAGCAAACAAAGAGTGCATGCCGCATACCAACAGCCAATATAACAGAGCATGTTAGAATGAAACAGCAGACTTACTACTGTCGAGTCCCATGCAAACCAACATGTTCAGGGAGTACAAAATTGGCATGAACAACATAGTAGCAGGCTATAAATTTTGTAACAACGACTGAGCAAGATGAAGTTATGATGGCTACATCTACAGAGCAGGGAATGTAAACCAAAAATAGAAGTTACGATGGCAAAAGCTAAAGAGGAGGGAATGTGAACCAACATGTGCCAAGTGCAATTACTTCATTTTGGCCGTGAACTAAATAATACTCCTGAACTTATAGTGAAGGGGATGCAAATCAAGATGTTTCGGGATATAAACTTGTAATGAGCAACACATAGAGGATAGTTAATGCTGGAGCTTAGGATGGACCAGATACAGAATATAGTGGGATCACCTGTGAACTTGTATAAGAGGGAATGCAAACCAATATGTTCAGCTTTCCATATGTGAGCGTCATGCCAAGTCAGAGAAACAAGTCAATAATGCAGCTTTTGAAGAACAAGATGGCACGCAAAATTATTATCTAGTAGTATGACAAGTTTATTTGTACTACAGGCTAGATAGCAGAGTGATAGCATGCCAAACTAAGTCCTTACTTTGTTAGCTTACAATGAACTAGATACAAAACAATGGCATCACCTGTAGTACAGGGAATGCAAGCCAACATGTTCATGGAGTAAAAAATTGGCACAAACAACATAGTAGCAGGCCATAATTTTTGTAACAACGACTGAGCAAGATAAAGTTATGATGGCTAGATCTACAGAGCAGGGAATGTAAACCAAATATAGAAGTTATGATGCCAAAAGCTATAGAGCAGGGAATGCGAACCAACATGTGCAATTACTTAAAATTGGCCATGAACTAAATAATAGCAGGATGTTACTATAATACCTATAATTTTTGTAACAACGACTGAGCAAGATAGAAGTTATGATGGCTACATCTACAGAGCAGGGAATGCAAACCAAAATGTTCAATCGCTTAAAGTTAGCAATGAAGTAGAAAATAGCAACGTGTTACGGTCATAGCTAGGAATGAACTAAAAGAGCTTCAGACAAACAAGCATCTGAACCCAGAACATGGCGCTAAAACAAGGGACTTACATTAGGAGAAGCACTCTGTGGGAGTCACAGCAGATCTTCCTGGGGTTGATAGATCCGGTGATGAAGTACGCTACATGTGCTACTTGGGGTTGGAGAGATGGCCATTACACTTCATGATTACTCATCTCATCTGCAAAAACGTAACGGCGCGTCGTTAGCACAAACAGGTTCCCCCAAGATTAAACAAGAACTTGCAGGCAAGCAATAGAAAAGCGACAGTAGAAGAGTTTAGATCATGCAAGGCGCCGGTGAAGCAGATCCGGTTCATGCACAGCGGTGTCGGTGAGCAAGATCCGATGCGGTGGACGACGGATCCGGCGAAGCGGCTCCGGCGGGGTGGACGATACCGCAGCTGAAGCGACTGCGGTAGACTGCTGGATGAGCATATGGTTTCGAGGTTCGGCGGGGATGATCCGGTCCGGTTGATGACGGCGTCGATGAAGCGGCTCCGGCAGGCAGCCGGATGACGAGGATCGCGAGGGCTCGGGTAGGCCAGGGAAGTCCGGCGGGGATGTTCCGGTGCGGTGGTCGTGGAGGTGGGAGAGAGGGACTTGGGAAGTTCCGGTGGGTGGTCTGAGGGAAATGAATTTTTTTGGGAGGGTTTCCGGGCTAGGGAGGTGGTGATCCAAAAAATGACGGGCAGACCCCCCCACCAACCGACTTTGCTGCCATCTCCACAGGGGTAGAATGGGAATTTGGAAGCGTGTGAAATTTTTGTATTTTGTGGGCGGGAAGTTTTGCCGCTATGAGATTTTGAATTTGGCCACCGTCCAAGTATAATGATAAAAAATTGTGAGACCGTACTAGTACCTCTGTTCAAGGCCGAGTGCAAAATCAAATCATCATCACGTTGAAAATTTGTTACCAACTTACCATGATCATGATCTACCTCTGAAAATGGGCGCATCCACTAAAACTTGCAAAGTATAATGATACAAATTTGTGAGACCGTACTAGTACTTATGTTCAAGGTCGAGTGCAACATCAAATCATCATTACATTGAAAATTGTGTTACCATGATCATGATATTTCTCTGAATTTGGCGCATCCGCTAAATCTCGCAAAGGATAATGATAAAAAAAATGTGAGATTGTACTAGTTCTTATGTTCAAGGCCGAGTACAAGATCAAATCATCATCACGTTGAAATTTGTTACAATGATCATGACATATCTCTAAAATTGGTGCATCCGCTAAATCTTGCACGTGGCGCATCTCGGTGCGGAGCAACAGGTCGGTGCTATCAAGGTTGAGGCGTCGGTAGCGTCATCGGGCTCTCCTCTCTTGATAGATCTTCTACATGGCGCGGCGCACCACCCGCCGATAAGCAGTCACATGTGAGACCGAGGTGGAGACGTCCCCGGCATCCTCGAGGCGCGGCCGCCCTTCTACGAGCCAGCGTCGACTCAAGGTATGAATCCATGTGGTGCCTTAGATTTATTGTTCTTCTCTTATGATTATTTTGAGCCGAACATGTGTGCTCTTTCTCTGAATATATTGCTTGAAAAGCTTACCAAGTTACTTAAATTCACTTCGTTCTTAATCTTGCGAGCTAATATTGTTATTTTTAATGAACGGTGGTGCGCGCAAGCAGAATTATTTGTGGGTGTGTTGAGCTGTTAGGCATAAGTCGAAATCCTCATCTAAACGAGGCCTCAGCTTAACACATAAAAAAGGTGTTCAATCTCGCCCACAATACCCTCTTCTTTCCTCTCCCTTTATTGGAACTTGTTTTGCAGACAAGGAAAGTGGCACGTGTAATGTGAGTAAAACCCTCTTAGCCAAAATCATCTACGAGCAAGATTTTCTATATTGTAGATGCCCCAATTGACTCTCATCCCCAAAGTAGTTTTTTATGTCAGTATAGACTTCTTTACTGGATGTATACTATCGTACATGGCATGCATTTGCCTAATGAGCAGCATTGTATTGCTATTCTAGCCAACCTGATCGATATGTCAAGCTTCATGCACGAGATGCCATGTTTAATTTACTCCCTCGCTCTGATCCATATTTCTTGATGTGAAATGAATGTGAATCGGAGGGAGTACTTTTCTTAGATAGTACTATATCATTTCAAAAAAAAGTACTACTACATCACAAATGCATCAAAAGAGTACTACATCACAAGACCACCACGGTTGTACTAGTAGAGTTTAATGCTGAACTTCCAAAGGGATTAAGATTACACATATGAACTTTAAACATGACCAGGAGCATGAGGGCCAGCAGCAGGGGCGTTGACGTGGAGCAAGCTAGGCAAGACGTAATTCTGGAGGAAGAGGCCATATGATGCGTGCTTGGCCTTGGTTGCAGGGCGGTGTTTCCCCCTATGTACTTAGGCCTACACCCATCGCATGTTGGATCAGGCTGTGGATGTCCTTCTAGAGAAATTTGCCACATAATGGGCAAAATAGCTCCCCGCGCATGCAGAAACGAATTTCACCACCCTTCAGCCGCTTGAGAACATAGCGGCTTTTCCGGTCCCTGCGCACCTTGTTGTTGTCCATGTCATCAGAATACTCCTATGAATTATTAAGTACTACATAATCAGGTTTTTTATGACAGATCGAATAAATACTCCACTAACATAATCAAACCTTAGAAACCCTAAAATTAAATGTGTAGAACAAGTAAATGGCAGAAGAAATCGTAATAAATCATGAGAAACCCTATGAACAACCATGAACATAAGCCACAACAATTGCAAGTCCACTAAGTATGAACACATAAATTGATTATATGACTACATGGCAGATTAGTCGAAATTAAACTAGAATCTGATCTTACGAATCGTAGAATCAATTACATCTACAAGAACAAGGTAGGATATCAAATCAATCAAGAACCAGGCTCGTGCAAACCATGTGAACAGCAATATGACACAAAGAGGGTTGGGACAGTTTCGGTAAAAGAGAAGTACCTCCTCGTCATCACCCTCAACATCCTCCTGGAACTGAACGTTTGGGCCGAAATCGTCGAAGGGGTCGAGGTTCGCGTCCAGCATCGGGCCTAGGAAGACCTCGCCGTGGTGGCCTGCAACGCCGTGCACATCTTCGGCGGGATAAACAACGTTGGTATCCACCTTCTGCTCGACGGCCAGGACGCCCGTTTCGACCGAGGTCGAAGAACCAGACAAGCAGAGGAGACGAGCGGCATGGGTGCCCGGTGAAGCCTCACCCGTCGTGACGGCCAGGACGCCCATTTCGACCGAGGTCGAAGAATCCGACAAGCAGAGGAGACGAGCGGCCTGGGTGCCCGGTGAAGCCTCACCCACCGCGACGGCCACTACCGTAGAGGCATCCTCTGCGTGGGCGGTCGCCTATTGCTCCGCCTCGTATGCAATACCTATCTTCATGCTGCTGTGGTTGGAAACGGGAAAGTCGATGCCTCAGAGGTGCGGTGAGTGGATGGGGGGTTTTCACAGTGTGGGGGAGGCAAGTTGGGGGAGTGGAGAGGACGAGCTCGCGAGAGATGATGAGGCCGATTATGTTATAGCCTCTGACTCTCTGTATCCAGTAGTGGACGCGTGAAGTCATGCATGTACTCGACTTTCCACTTTCTGGGAGACGTGTACGAAACTTTTTTTTGGACCATTTAACTTCATGTGGGACTCATGTATACCAATACTTCCAAACGTCATAAGTAATTCAAAATCATTCAGAATAATATGAGACCTTAACATTTTATTTTTTGTGTCAGATATTGTCTATGAAAAATAACATCCTTCAAAAAATAAATCCCCTATGCCAATCCGATCATGCCCGTCTACTCCAACTAGCTTCCTCGAGTAATTTGTCACCTTACATTCTTAAAATGAACCAAAATTTGGCACAGGGGTGCATCATCACATGGAAAATGATGTTACCATTCTGTCTTCCCATTTTTTTTTGAATTTTTCAAAATTGTCATGCCCTAACGGAAAAAATGTACTCCTTCTAAGAAGCATGTATCAGAATGGCATTACCAAAACCTAGGGGTGGGGTGGGGGGAGGGGGGCACATGGTGGTGTGATGATACATCACATTTGGACCACACAACACCATTTGGACCAACCAAAAAAAAACCACCCTACACAAACCCTGGTCAAAACTAGTTTGACCAATATTACAAAAGTTGTACGGAGTACATAATTCAGAAACCGTCAGAAATATACGAAGCATTCAGGAGTCCCCAAAGTCAGTGACTTTGAGTCACTTACAACTGTGGTCCACATATCAGTCACCCAAAGTCATGGCAAAGTCAGCTTGGCAAAGTCACCGACAGACAAAGCAAGCAGTGAACAGACAACTCCGTAGCACTGAAAAGACATCTCACAGAAAAGGCTAGTACTACCTTTTCTTCCCGGATAAGCAAAAATAGCTGATCGGTACTGACGAAATGCACCAGGTCCGCAATGTACTCCAGCTATAAGTGAAGCATGCCTACCACTGAAGAGGAAATTCAAGATTCCACCAGATCCCCATATCACTCTTTTGCATAAAACACGGACATATCTTTTGCACAATTCACCACTTGTTGGTCTAATCTATCGCAGCTTCCATCAGTTGGTCATCCAATTAACGATTTAACGGATTAGAAAAATAAGCGGTGGAATTAGAAGTACTAGTAGCGAAATGTGCAAAATATACCGTCCTTCCCGAGGGGGTTTGTCCAGAAGAGGGCCGGATGACAATGTCCCGGGTGCATCCAGAAACGAGAGGGGTAGTTTCTAATACATGTAAGAAATTATTTTACAAAAAGGTACATATTAAGTAGTACAACTATTAGTACAGTACTACTATTTCGAGGGAAAATGCCATGTCGTGCGACCTCTAATCAATGAGTAGAAGTTGTAGGTGCGCATAACATGCATTGCTGAAAGCTGGTTCCGCTGGAATTTGAGCTCAGCCGGGGCGGATTCTGCGAAGTTCGCCCGACGTCAC
Source organism: Lolium multiflorum (assembly GCA_030979885.1). Classification (NCBI taxonomy): domain Eukaryota; kingdom Viridiplantae; phylum Streptophyta; class Magnoliopsida; order Poales; family Poaceae; genus Lolium; species Lolium multiflorum. Next base: position 266,253,264 of record CM061753.1, read on the forward strand.
TCATGTATCCCACCAAACTGCTCACTTCTTTCAATGTCTCTTCTCTTTCACTGCAGCTCTCCAACATCAGGTGCATCAACTTATCTTGTGCCTTCTGCCTCTCGAGAAGGGCAAGGATGGCGATGTCAGCATATTCAAGGTTCAACTTTTGGAGCTGTACTTTATCCTGAAGAAGGATTTTGTACTCTATATCAGACTTGTCTCTTTCGAGGCACACAGTCTTGAGTATGCTGCTGGCTTTCTCCGCTGATGCAATGTTCCTCTCTTTCTGCTTAATCAGCTCGTTCTTCAACATATCGCGCTCATTGCGAAGGCTGCAAATGAGCTCCACAAGAGTTTTCGAATTCTTCTTCTTGGCAGCCAAATCGTCTCGGAGGCGATCACACTCTAAGCTGAGCTCCTCGTTTTTTTCCATCAAGATGGCGACAGTGGTGTCGATAGTCGGCGCCGCTTCCTTCAGGGCGAAATCATCGGTAGCAAGTAAGCGCAAAGGAAGAAGAAGAAGAAGAAGATAACTACACAGTGCTTGGTGCTACCTCATTTCGCCGGGGTAGGGCCGGGTTGAAATCATCGGACGACGATGATTCCTTGGTCGTGGAAGTTGGTGCAGTAGGGGCGTCGTTGGAACTTCCAACCCTTTAAGATGTATAACCATAGAGACTCTTAAAGAGCTTGAGCCCGGGCAAGAAGAAACGAAAGTACATGGCGAAGGAAACTAACCCGGTGAGCACAGCACGGACGCGTTTCGGCGGCGGCGGCAGCGGCGGCGACGGCGAGCCCACTTGGTTTCTGGAACCGTCTCTCGAAATTTCGAGCCGGCGTTTTTTATCCGCGTACTTGACCGCCGGCGACCTGAAGTTTGAACACATTAATTGCTGGAGGAGAGAGCGACGAAAGAAACGAAAGTACATGGCGAAGGAAACTAACCCGGTGAGCACAGCACGGACGCGTTTCGGCGGCGGCGGCGGCGACGGCGAGCCCACTTGGTTTCTGGAAGCGTCTCTCGAAATTTCGAGCCGGCGTTTTTTCTCCGCGTACTTGACCGCCGACGACCTGAATTTTGAAGACATTGCTGGAGGAGAGAGCGACGAACAAATGTTTGTTAGGTGGAGAGAGGAAGAAAGTGAATGGAACGAGAGAGTTTAGCGTTTTGCCCTTATAGTCATAGTCGCTAACCGTGACGCGGGAAGGTTGGTCGTCGGCGTTTAATGGTCTCCCGCGTGGAAACCGAGGCGGCCACGAGGCAGCGGCTGGCCACGCGGCGTCCAGTCGCCTACGCCGCCGTAAATGAGGGTAGTTGCCTACCACCACCAGGTGACATGCACCTTTTGCATGTCACCGTGTGACATGCGGCCTAAATTCAAATTTAAAACATTGCGAAAAAAATCATGCATCCGGTGACATGCCCATGGCATGCCACCGATGAAGAGTTCCGTGCCATGCACTCTGGCACTCTGCGCCGTCTTGGATCAGAAAATGAGCGAAGAACGAGGACGAGGCACTAGTTCAAATTTAGGATGAAGTTTAAGTTTTATTTTGGTTTAAATTAGATTAGAGGGAGTAGTACTCTTACTTTATTACTCGTACTTGTGTTAATGTAGTAGTATTATTATGGTGGTGTACTTGCGTTCATGTACTTGTTTCAGCTGTTTTGGTGAAGGAGACATGCATCACCTTTTTTGGTGATGTATCTAGTCGTCATGTAGCCCTTGTCAAATTCCTCTGATATACTGATGGGAGGGCTTGTTCACCCCATACTGATGGGAGCCCTTGTCAAATCGTAATCATAGCCAAAAGGCGCATTTTTTCCCGATATTACTCGATGCTTAAGGCGCGGGTGGTTGTGGTTCAGTTATCTCCCTAATTTGCACCTGCTTTCCCGTTTCCACTAGTCGAAAGTCGAAACCTGGCCACATTAACCCAAGATCCTGAAGCCGCCGCCTCAACCCTAGCCGCCTCCAGTTCTTCCTCCTCCATAGATTGGTTCCCCCTCCTCCGGTTGGCTTCGCCGGCGTCAGGAGGAGTGGGGAACCCGATCTATGCGTGGAGTTTCGAATAAAAGTATTGTTTTCATTAGATTATATTAGATTATGTTAGGATTTTGGTAGCCGCCTTCTTGTTGGTTTCCCCTCAATGGAGATGGCATCGTCTGCAATAAGTGATCTTCGGCCTTTCGTTCGGCGACGAGATCTTCTTCCCGGCGTCAATGGTGGTCTTGAACGATCACAATTTTCTAGGTATGGGCCTTTGGATCTTGCTTCGCCAGATCGATTTTGGATCTTTTGTCTTTGTTGCCGTGGGGAGGATTATCCTCGCAGTTTTTGTCCCGGCTGCTACGTCCTCGACAATGGTGATTCGTACTCTCGGCTCTCCATCGACGATGACAAAGCTAGTCGGTTATTATTCCCTGATATACTGGTGTTGGTACTCTTGCCGATGTTGTATGACTGCTTTAATGGTTGCGTGCGTGCACGCAGCTTTGGCATTGCGGCTCAAAAAATTATGGGAGAACTTTCATCGGTATCTACAGGTCTATGGTTAGTTATCTATTTTTGGCTGCCTTCAGAAAAGTACAAGATTGTGTTCTGGAAGAAGAAAAAAATTGAAGACCTCGAAGATTTGTTACTATCTTTTAGACTTTATTTTGTAATCGTTGGAGTCAGTTCATGTATCTCTACCATGTACTATTTGTTGCTATGAATATATGTGGTATTGATTGTCAAAAAAAAACCCCAAGATCCTGAAAAACTGTTGGTCTATCCCGAGAAACGAGGAGGTTTAAGGAAACGAGGAGTCCAGCGCGTGCGGAAGGAGCTTTAATCGTGCGAGCATGCAGGGGCAAAATGAGGAAACTAGCGATTACTTTCTCTCCTGCCAGTCTTATACCTTAATAAATGGGCAAACTGAGCACGTTGTAGCTAATCCTTTTATTAATTAAGCAGCTATATTAGTCAATAAGATTGCCTTATGTTTTTCCTCAGTTTTCGCCAAGCCCTTATTTGTAACCCGCAGAAGGAGCTCAGACGGGAGGATTCCAGTTTAGTTGACCGTTCCGTGCTGACGTGTGGGGCTAGTAGAAAGGGACCGCGTGGGACAGGACGAGACCGCGTTTGGTTGTACGTGAGCAGGAGCTGGGTTCTGTCTCTCTCGGCGCGAATTGGCATTTTTAAGAGCACCTTTTCCCCCTCTGTCTCTTTGTCTTTATTAACCAAATTAGTATCAAATCTAGAGAAGCTTGCATTTCTGTCTTTCTTCAATTATTTGTGCCTTTTGGCCCTCGTTGTTTGCCCAATATGGCAGCAAATCTAGTACTCCCTCTGGTCCATATGTATGTAGTTAAATCTAGAAGCAAATCTCCAGGGTAATGTACTCCGTACGACAAATTCACAGTAATAGTAAATCGAGAAAACAAAGTAGGGCCAACAAAATATACTCCAGTAGAATAGGGATAGATAATAGGGATCCCTCCCTAGATAATAAGCTGCATACACAGCAGCCAACAGGTTCGAGGTTCTTCACAACACCATCATACTAACAACATAACAACAAGGGATCCCTAGCTAACAACAAAATAGAAGCTGCTTTGCAGCAGCAGCACACGTCCAGGACTCCGCCTACCCCATCTGCCTCTGCCTCCACTTGTTGCTCCCCTTGGGAGCCTTGGGCTTGAGCGGAGGCATGCGCCCGGCGGAGATCTCCACCCGCTGGATGCTGCGGAGGTGCATGCCGAGCGCCATGTGCTTGGCGCGGAAGGAGTGGGGGTTCACCGACGCGCCGACCTTGGGGTTGGTGTTGCCGATGTTCTCGGCATGCGTGAGGAGGCAGTTGAAGTCAGTGCGGCCGAGCCTCCTAGTGCAGAAGGGGCACCTGTAGACACCCTTGGCGAAGTAGGAGACGTACTGGCCGACCTGCAGCCTCCGCAGCACCTGGCGAGTCTTGACGTCATGGTGCTCGTCGTCGCTGCCGACGTCGCTGCCAGACAGCTGATCCATATCAAACGGGAACTATTAGTGAATGAGATGCAACGATGACTAACGTGCATGATAACAAAGTAAGGAAAAACAGAGCCAGCCTCAGTTAGAGTGGACACGATTATATGTCTACAGGGATGGTGTTAGCGAACCATAGCTCATGCACAACAGATTTGTACACAGCAATGGTTCGCTGAACCCACTCTGTAAAAATTTGTGCCCAACGATTCATCATAGGCAAAGAAACAGATTCCAGATCTGATTTTGAACAGATTCCAGAATATTTGCAAAATTAAACGGTTGATATCTTTTGATTCGTGCATAAAATAACTGACTGAGATCCCATAAATTAACTGATTGAGATCCCATTATTACTTGCATAAATTAACCGAACGGCCGAACTCCAAATCTTAAACGAAATCAAGAAGGGATCAAAGCAAAATGGAATAAAATCGGCGCAAATATTAACCCAATACTCAACCATCTACAGATCGGCACTAATAGTTACTAGGGAACCAGCAAAAATAGGGTTCAAAAAGGAATGGGGAACAAAAAAGGGAGCAAACCATAGTTACCTCGTTCCATGGGTCGTCCATGCAGGTGTCGTAGGGGTTCGGAGGCGAGATGTACGGCACCGGCTCATAGGGGTCCCATCCCGGCGGGATACGACCGCCACCGGCGGCGGCGACGGCCTTTGAGGGGACGACGTCGAAGAGGGAGGCGTCGCGCTTGGAGCCGACGGCGTCATGGACGATGGGATTCGCATTCTCCATGTCCATCTCGCCTGCAGAGAGGGAGAGGGTTTTTGCTTTGGAGAAGATGATGGGACGTGAGAGGCGGCGTTGCATGAGCGAGTGAGAGTGACAGAGATAGTGCGAGGAGGCGTCTATAAAGGCGAGGGGTGGTTAATGCGACCCGCGTCCTACGCGTCCACCATTTAACGTCTGCACGTCTTGGGCTTCTGCAACGCGACACGCGTCCACGATTGCACGTCTTCGACTTCTGCACCGCGACTCGCGTCAGTACCCGTCAACAATTGCACGTCTTCCACTTCTGCACCGCAACACGCGTACTCGAGTCTAACCCTGGAAATTTAGATATACTCTCGAGTCTTATACTGTAGCATTTTTTGTGTGCTCAGTTTTCCCCTTGAGTACTAATACTGGCTAGTGCAATATACTCAGTTTTACCTCAAGTGCCTGGTCAACAGAGAGTCAACAAATGGGATTAACTAGTTAAATGAGTCAACAAATGGGATTATCAGTTCGTTTTCACGTGTTAAACTTGTCTAAATATTGGTCAAACCTAGGATTTGACCAAGATTCAAATGGGCAGAAAATTAAAAAAACAGAAAAATGAAAAACCAAAGCACATAGTCTTCTTATGTCATATAGTAAGCATTAAAGGTGATAAACAAGGTCTAGACATATTCAAACCATACAAATCATGTATCTACCCCCTAACCCTAAACTCTGTCTTATGAAGTCAAGCATGAAGAGAAGTGGTTTTGGGTTTCAAACATGGAAATTTCAAAAACCTCCCAAAAACTTCATTTTAGAGTGACTAAGAAGGATACATGCTTCCCTTTTCATTTTCATGTTTTAAACTTGTTTAAATCTTGGTCAAACCTAGGATTTGACCAAGATTCAAATGGGCATTAAAATTTAAAAAATAGAAAAATGAAAAACCAAAGCACATAGTGTTCTTATGTCATATAGTAAGCATTAAAGTTGATAAACAAGGTCTAGACATATTCAAACCATACAAATCATGTATCTACCCCCTAACCCTAAACTCTGTCTTATGAAGTCAAGCATGAAGAGAACTGGTTTTGGGTTTCAAACATGGAAATTTCATAAACCTCCCAAAAACTTCATTTTAGAGTGACTAAGAAGGATACATGCTTCCCTTTTCATTTTCATGTTTTAAACTTGTTTAAATCTTGGTCAAACCTAGGATTTGACCAAGATTCAAATGGGCATCAAAATTTAAAAAAATCAGAAAAATGAAAAACCAAAGCACATAGTTTTCTTATGCCATATAGTAAGCATTCAAGTTGATAAACAAGGTCTATACATATTTAAACCAGACAAATCATGTATCTATACCCCTAAACCTTAAACTCTGTCTTATGAAGTCTAGCATGAAGAGAAGTCGTTTTGGGTTTCAAACATGGAAATTTCAAGAACATCCCAAAAGCTTCATTTTAGTGTGACTAAGAAGGATCAAGGCTTACCTTTTCATTTTCATGTTTTAAACTTGTTTAAATCCTGGTCAAATATAGGTTTGACCAAGATTCAAATGGGCATAAAATAAAAATATAGAAAAATGAAAAACCAAAGCACATAGTCTTCTTATGTCATATAGTAAGCATTAAAGTTGATAAACAAGGTCTAGTCTTATTCAAACTAGACAAATCATGTATCTACCCGCTAACCCCTAAACTCTGTCTTATGAAGTCTAGCATGAAGAGAAGTCGTTTTGGGTTCAAACATGGAAATTTCAAGAACATCCCAAAAGCTTCATTTTAGTGTGACTAAGAAGGATCAAGGCTTACCTTTTCATTTTCATGTTTTAAACTTGTTTAAATCCTGGTTAAATCTAGGATTTGACCAAGATTCAAATGGGCATAAAATAAAAAAATAGAAAAATGAAAAACCAAAGCACATAGTCTTCTTATGTCATATAGTAAGCATTAAAGTTGATAAACAAGGTCTAGACTTATTCAAACTAGACAAATCATGTATCTATCCGCAAACCCCTAAACTCTATCTTATGAAGTCAAGCATGAAGAGAAGTGCATGGTTTTGGGTTTCAAACATGGAAATTTCAAAAAACTCCCAAAAAATTCATTTTAGAGTGACTAAGAAGGATACATGCTTCCCTTTTCATTTTCATGTTATATACTTGTTTAAATCTTGGTCAAACCTAGGATTTTACCAAGATTCAAATGTGCATCAAAATTCCAAAAAAATCAGAAAAATGAAAAAACAAAGCACATAGTTTTCTTATGTCATATAGTAAGCATTAAAGTTGATAAACAAGGTCTAGACATATTCAAACAAGAAAAATCATGTGTCTACCCCCTAACCCTAAACTCTGTCTTATGTAGTCAAGCATGAAGAGAAGTGCTTTTGGGTTTCAAACATGGAAATTTCAAAAACCACCCAAAAGCTTTATTTTAGAGTGACTAAGAAGGATCCATGCTTATCTTTTCATTTTCATATTTTAAACTTGTTTAAATCATTGTCAAACCTAGTATTTGACCAAGATTCAAATGGGCATAAAATTAAAAAATCAGAAAATTGAAAAACTAAAGCACATAGTCTTCTTATGTCATATATATAGTAAGCATTTAAAAGATGATAAATAAGGTCTAGACAATTCAAATAATACAAATCATGTATCTACCCCTAACCCTAAACTCTATCTTATGAAGTCAAGCATGAAGAGAAGTGGTTTTTGGTTTCAAACACGAAAATTTCAAAAACCTCCCAAAAGCTTCATTTTAATTAGACTAACTTATTAATTATGAAGGATCCAGGATTGATTACCTTTTCATTGTCATGTTTTAAACTTGTTTAAATCTTGGTCAAACCTGGGATTTGACCAAGATTCGAATGGGCATAAAAATTAAGAAAAAAATCGTAAGAATGAAAAACCAAAGCACATAGCCTTCTTATGTCATATAGTAAGCATTCAAATTGATAAACAAGGTCTAGACATATTCAAACCAAAAAAATCATGTATCTACCCCTAACCCTAAACTATTTTATTTTTCTGCCCATTTGAATCTTGGTCAAATCCTAGGTTTGACCAAGATTTAGACAAGTTTAACACGTAAATGAGTTAACTTGGATTTCCTACCCTTGAATCCATAGGAAACTTTGTTCTAATGCACTATTATAATCAACCGAGTTTTTACACCAACAGGTCTGTCACTTACGTGTGGTGCCCACGCTTGAGGTCCCACACTTCAGTGAGCACAAGTCACGTGCAATAGGTACGCAAACTCCCAGCCATCTTCTTTGTCAAGAGAAGACGCATCAGGATGCGTATTGGAAGTCTGTGGGTCCTTCTGGATCCTTCGGTTGTCCCTCTCACAAAAAAAAACAAATCTCTCTCATTCTCGGCCTCGCTCGACTCGCTCGCTCGCTCGCTCGCTCGCACCTCCTGCTCACTGACAAACCCTGCACAAAAGTCAACATCATCACCCGAAAAAGGGGAGACACCATAATGCTCTCCCTTCTTCTCTCCTTCCGAGTGATCCCTCTTCCTCCGAGTTTCACTCGACGGGCAAACACCCATGTGCTGCATAGTAATAATAAAAAGGTAGTACTCGTAGAAAAATCGATATACGAATCTGTAATTAAATAGGTTAAACTAGGGTTTTGCCCAGTTCTACAGATCAAGGGTTCAAAAATGTGTTACCTGCCAAAACCCACCGGCGGGCAATGGTTAAGCAACACGAAGAGCCGGGAGGCTCCCAAGGCCGCTTAGTGGACCCTGGCACCTCGCGTCGTCCCGCAAGTCTTCCAGCCACGTCCTGGCGGTTGCTAGGGCGTGCCACCTGACCTAGACCCGATCAGGAAGGTGTTAGATTGCTTCGATTGTTCCTGCATGGTAGACACGTAAACATTAAATACGAGCCCTATCGGCTCTCAGGTTGCCCTGTGGATCGGCTCAAAGAGCCGATCGCCCCATGGTTCACGTTGGATTTGCAATGACATGGGGATCCTGCTTGATCAAAACAAAGCTGAAACGATCTACGACAGTTTAGGGTTTTCACCGCATAACCGGAACGTCCTACGCGTAGTCGGGCCTAGCAGATACGGAAGATGATGCAAACTACCCCTACAAGAGGCCTAAAAACCAACATTACGTCAATTCCCGGAACATCCCTTGTAGGAACGGTAAACAACACCTAACGCACTACCGGATCATCCGACCCCAGCATAAGGCCTAACTATGCAGATATTAAACTAATCCTTGCGGAACAAGGAGCAACTATAACAGATCGGATCTACTAAGTAACGAACAAGCAAGATGCTGCCCTTACACCCAGATAGGTGTAAGGGCAGCTAGGTGTCGAGGGACGGCATTGCCACGCAGATATGCACGAGAAAGCATCAATGCAAGCCCCTAAACACCTAATGATAAGTAGTGCTGCTCGCCATCAACAACGCTTCAGCACGAGCAGCACAAGGTAGACGAATAAACGTGTACTGCCTAGATCGCGAGATGCGATCTAGGCAGCATGATGCTTACCCGGAAGAAACCCTTGAAGGAAGGGGTGGCGATGCGCCTGATTTGTGTTTGTTGTGAACGTGATTGTCCTCCTTTCTCGATAACCCTAGATACATATTTATAGTCCAAGGGACTTTCTAACTGAGGCGTGCACCTAACCGTGCACGGGCCAGACTCTATCTTGTTAATTCTAAACACGATGTGATCTACTATATTACAGATACACGGGCAATTTAGCCCAAACTCTTAGCGCAAGGCCGCTTCAAAGATGCTCCACGTGTAATCTTCAAAGCCCATCTTCACTTACGGCCCATCTCCTGATTTGGCCAAAATCGGGTGATAACACATGCCCCCCTGGTTTTGGTAATGATAATTTCAAAACCATCTGTTTTCTTCGAAGGGTCATGTCGTGGCAGAGCAGAACCGTCGCAGTATTCTTTATCATGACGTCTTGCCGTCTCAACTTCTCTGCACGATTTGACAGTTTTGGCCCTACGTCCTCGGAAACTGTTCGAGCATTGAATCCCCAATATATTTCCTTTTATTTAATCGCATCGAACAGTTCAATTCTTCATCCTCCTGCTCCAAACCAGCCATCGGCCCAAAAACCCTCCTCCTCTGTAACCATGTCTTCCTCTTCCTCCTCCCAATCCTTTTCCTCGAGTGAGCTGGAGCCAGAGGTCAGCCAGATGGAAGCGTACAATAGGCGCGCTCCCAAGCATTGGGACGAGCAAGAGTTCGACTTCGACTTCGTACCAGAGGGTCGACCCGAGGACCTCGTCTGGTCGGATGGCGACATGCCCCTGACTGACGGGGAAGATGACCTCCGATTCCTGATTGACGGAGAACTGGAGGCGGAGAGCGACGACGACGACCCTCTCTTCCGGGGTAAATTCACTTCCTCCACCAAAGAAGAAGAAGAAGAAGAAGAGGACGACGAAGACGAAGACATCTCCTCCGACACGAAGAAGGAACCAGAGGACGACACCTCCTCCGATGAACCGCCGCCAAAGCGCATCCGTGGCTGGGCCTGGTCCGATGAGGAGGACGATGATGAAGAGGAAGAGGCCTCCGCTGAAGGTCACAGTAGCAGCGACGAGGAATTCGTCGACAGTAGCAATGACGGCAGCTACCCCAGCGACGACGAAGACGGCAACAGCCCTTAGAGTAGGGATTTACTAGCATAAGACTAGCCGTAGCAATCTGTTCCCCTTTTGTTGAGCAATCAGCTTCTCCTTGTAAGAAATCCCCTTTTAAATCAATGAAGATGGATAGATTCCTCCTTTTGAGGGCAACCAGCTCTTCCATGTAAGAAATCTGATTTATCAATGAAGAATTTCCTCCAATTTGACTTTGTCGATTTTCCTCAAATTGATTTAGCCGATTCTCCCTCAACTGATTTTGCCGATTCCACTTAACCAATGCTTAATAAGCCGATGTTAACGCATCGGTCCTACGTAATCCATCCTTCCATTCCTCAACTGACGACTTTGAGACCTGGTAATCTTCAAGAATTCATCATTTGTTGAAGAAAGTTGCGGCGAAGGATCAGCCGATGATATCCCAATCGGCTTCTAAAACAGAACATCCACCGGCCAGCTGCCCCCCGAGCCTCGGTCAAGGCGAGACTAGCGGTGAGGATGCGCAGATCGAACAAAGGGCTTTGCAGGTAATTTGAGGCAGTCACTATGCAGAACCAGCCAAACTTGCCCCCATTGATTACCTTCCCTCCGCTGAAAGCCGATGTTGTAGATGAATCACCAACAGCTTAACTGATGCTTCTGACAGTACTGCTGAACCGGCGCAAAGAGTTGGAAGTCCTCGAAGAGAATATCCAGGCACCAAAATCGGCTCATTGTTCACTCCTTAAAGGAAGCAGAAGACCTCACAGCTGAACTGGTCGAAATTCGCATCTTAAACACGCAGCCGGTAGATCTTGTGTAATCGTACTAGAGTCGATGTCCAAGCATCGGCTGTGCTGAAGATCTTTTTGTATTCTCGATTTTTTATCAACCGATTGATCCCTGAATCGGCTCACACAGGTACATTTTCGTGGTCTTGTGCCTTGTTCGCCTTGTACCTTCTCCGTGTCGTCCCGAGCTCCTTCATTGGAGGTCCTCGCAGAGAAGACTGAATCACCAAACAGTTGGAGGTCCTCGCAGAGTAGAGCCTCGCCATGTAACTCGAAGACTACTTCATCAGGCTTCTTCTTATAACAGTTTGTACCCCTTGAGTCGATGGCCGTGCATCGGCTTTGAATTCTTAAGTCGATGTCTACGCATCGGCTGTGCCCAAATTTTTGGATTTTCCATTTTTTAAATCCTTTGCATTTGGCATCCACTCCAAGCTTCGTATCCTCGTGTCTCATCCATCTATGTGCCCCCCGAGCCGATTCTGTCAAGTCAATGATGGTATCGGCTCTTCAGGCATCTGTTGGATCAATGCTGAACATAGACAAACGTACGTCGAGGATAATTTTGGCCGATTGCGGGAATCGGCCCCCCTTTTCATTGCAATGCTTCGTGAAGGTTTAGCACTTCTTGGTTTCCCACTGTAGCTACGTGACATGCTGGAGATAAGATCCTTTGCTTTTCATTTTTTGAGGGCCGATCGCAGGGATCGGCCTTGCCACGTACGTCCAATGTCTTGGACTTGCTACTCTGTCTGGATCACGGACACCATGTTTGTATCAGCCGATGCCTGTGCATCGGCTTTCGCCTGTTTGGGGCGCCATACTTTCTTTGGTGGGCGCGCCTTCGTCTCCAATGTTTGTTGAATTTTCACGGCCAGATCGGGCCGTGCCTTCCTCAACGTGTACAGGTACTGTGCCTCGGCTTCTTCCAAGTTTCGCAGCCGCTGCACCCTACGCTTCTGAGAATGGCTGAGTCCATCAGGGCACCACCTTGGTCGGTGATACCTATCTTCTTCTCCATCTGACTCCTCAAAGTCTTCTTCTTGAGATGACTCAGCTCGTTTGTTATGAGGTGGGAGAGGCCCTAGACGCTCGAACACTGAAACTTCATTTGTCTTCCTCCTTTGCTGTTTGCATTCTGGGCAGTTCTCGATTGTTGGCAATCGGCTCATTCCTGAGTCCCAGCAATGTTTGAAGAAAGGACAGTCCCAGTGCTTATCCACGTTGTCTTGCTCCCTTGACCTCCCTCTAGCGTGACGTTCGTACCCGTCGTTGTCTCTGTCATGCTGACGATACCTCCTGTTTGCATCAGACCGACGATATCTTTCATCGTCTTCGTCGTAGCGCCGACGTCGGTCGTACTGCTGCTCATATTTGTTGAGGAGATGCACGGAGAGTGGGCGTTGATACCGTATGCTTCTCACCTCCTCCTCGGTTAGGTACCGTCTATCATCATCTTGGGGCCGGTCGCGTGGAACGGCCTCCTCTTTATCTTTGCCACGAGAGTGGCTGCTCTCTGCTTTGTCCTGGCATCACAAACCCTGCCATATTGACATCAAAAGAGAACCCTGGCTCCCTTATGGAGTGGCTGAGATCCACCATGTTGTCGCCACGCAACGGACGCGTGTTTCCTTTGAACTTGATGCCGTGTGAACGGGTCTTCTCAAAGGAGCCGATGAGCTCGGCTTCACAGATGGCCTTCAGCTCATCGTATTTCTTCTTGTGCTCCGCAGGGAGATCCTCGTACGTGATCTGTTCCTCTGCCATCTCGGATGTCGGTGTTGACGTGGATGTTGCAGAAGATGGTCCCACCGGGCGTGCCAGAATGTGTTACCTGCCAAAACCCACCGGCGGGCAATGGTTAAGCAACACGAAGAGCCGGGAGGCTCCCAAGGCCGCTTAGTGGACCCTGGCACCTCGCGTCGTCCCGCAAGGTTGCTAGGGCGTGCCACCTGACCTAGACCCGATCAGGAAGGTGTTAGATTGCTTCGATTGTTCCTGCATGGTAGACACGTAAACATTAAATACGAGCCCTATCGGCTCTCAGGTTGCCCTGTGGATCGGCTCAAAGAGCCGATCGCCCCATGGTTCACGTTGGATTTGCAATGACATGGGGATCCTGCTTGATCAAAACAAAGCTAAAACGATCTACGACAGTTTAGGGTTTTCACCGCATAACCGGAACGTCCTACGCGATCGGGCCTAGCAGATACGGAAGATGATGCAAACTACCCCTACAAGAGGCCTAAAAACCAACATTACGTCAATTCCCGGAACATCCCTTGTAGGAACGGTAAACAACACCTAACGCACTACCGGATCATCCGACCCCAGCATAAGGCCTAACTATGCAGATATTAAACTAATCCTTGCGGAACAAGGAGCAACTATAACAGATCGGATCTACTAAGTAACGAACAAGCAAGATGCTGCCCTTACACCCAGATAGGTGTAAGGGCAGCTAGGTGTCGAGGGACGGCATTGCCACGCAGATATGCACGAGAAAGCATCAATGCAAGCCCCTAAACACCTAATGATAAGTAGTGCTGCTCGCCATCAACAACGCTTCAGCACGAGCAGCACAAGGTAGACGAATAAACGTGTACTGCCTAGATCGCGAGATGCGATCTAGGCAGCATGATGCTTACCCGGAAGAAACCCTTGAAGGAAGGGGTGGCGATGCGCCTGATTTGTGTTTGTTGTGAACGTGATTGTCCTCCTTTCTCGATAACCCTAGATACATATTTATAGTCCAAGGGACTTTCTAATTGAGGCGTGCACCTAACCGTGCACGGGCCAGACTCTATCTGTTAATTCTAAACACGATGTGATCTACTATATTACAGATACACGGGCAATTTAGCCCAAACTCTTAGCGCAAGGCCGCTTCAAAGATGCTCCACGTGTAATCTTCAAAGCCCATCTTCACTTACGGCCCATCTCCTGATTTGGCCAAAATCGGGGTTCGAACAACACGATTCTAATCCAAGAATTTTTTCGACCTAGGTCACCCAAATGGCCTCAAACTATAGGGTTAGCATCTAGTGCAATATGTGTGAAAATGTATGCACTATGTGTGCTATAACTTGTATGTCTTTCAAATTTGAACCAAATTTGAATAAGTTTGAAATATTTGAAAATGGGCTTTTGGCTTAAACGTTTGAAACCAAAAACCACTTCTCTTCATGCATGCTTGACTTCATAAGACAGAGTTTAGCTAGGGTTAGGGGGTAGATGCATGATTTTCCTGGTTTAAATATGTCTAGACCTTGTTTATCAACTTAATTGAATGCTTACTATATGACATAAGAATACTATGTGCCTTGTTTTTTTATTTTTTTTTTTTAAAATTTTATGCCCATTTGAATCTTGGTCAAATCCTAGGTTTGAACATGGTTTAAACAAGTTTAAATCATGAATATGAAAAATTAAGCATCTATATATACTTCTTAGTCACTCCAAAATGTAGCTCTTGGGAGGTTTTTTGAAATTTCCATGTTTGAAACCAAAACCACTTCTCTTCATGCATGCTTGACTTCATAAGACAGAGTTTAGGGTTAGGGGTAGATATATACATGATTTTCTGGTTTGAATATGTCTAGGCCTTGTTTATCAACTTGAATGCTTACTATATATATATGACATAAGAATGTTATGTCCTTTGGTTTTTCATTCTTTTGATTTTTTATGAATTTCCATGCCCATTTGAATCTTTTGGTCAAATCCTAGAGGTTTGACCAAGATTTAAACAAGTTTAAAACATGAAAATGAAAAGGGAAGCTTGTATATCCTTCTTAGTCACTCTAAAATGAAGTTTTTGGGAGGTTTTTGAAATTTCCATGTTTGAAACCCAAAACCACTTCTCTTCATGCTAGACTTCATAAGACAATTTAATTAGGGGTTAGGGGTAGATACATGATTTGTCTGGTTTGAATATGTCCAAACCTTGCTTGTTTATCAACTTGAATGCTTACTATATGACATAAGAATGCTTACCATATGTTTGAATTTTAAAAGCATATAGTCTTCTTATGTCATATAGTAAGCATTCAAAAGTTTTTCTTTGAGAGAGTAGCATGCATTCAAAAGTTGATAAATAAGATTTGTACATATTCAAACCAGACAAATCATGTATCTACACCCCCTAACCCTAAACTCTGTCTTATGAAGTCAAGCATGAAGAGAAGTGCTTTTGGGTTTCAAACATGGAAATTTCACAAACCTCCCAAAAGCTTCATTTTACAGTGACTAAGAAGGATCCAGGCTTACCTTTTCATTTTCATTTTTAAACTGCTTGTTTAAATCTTGATCAAACCTAGGATTTGACCAAGATTCAAATGGGCATAAAAAATCAGGAAAAAATGAAAAAATGAAAAAACAAAACACATATATAGCCTTCTTATGTCATATATATAGTAAGCATTCAATTAAGTTGATAATTTTAAACAAGGTCTATACATATTCAAACCAGAAAAAAGCATGTATCTACCCATGCATATATATATAACCCTATACTTTTGTCTTATGAAGACGTCAAGGATGAAGAGAAGTGGATTTGGGTTTCAAACATGGAAATTTCAAAAACCTCCCAAAACATGTATATATCTACCCCTAAACCCTAATCTTTGTCTTATGAAGCCAAGCATATGAAGAGAAGTGATTTTGGGTTTCAAACATGGAAACTTCAAAAACCTCCCAAAAGCTTCATTTTAGAGAGACTAAGAATGATCCATGCTTACCTTTTCATTGCCATGTTTTAAACTTGTTTTAACCTTGGTCAAACCTAGGATTTGACCAAGATTCAAATGGGAGTAAAAATTCAGAAAAATTCAAAAAAAATGAAAAACCAAAGCACATATATAGCCTTCTTATGTCATATAGTAAGCATTCAAGTTGATAAACAAGGTCTAGACATATTCAAAGCAGAAATATCATGTATCATATCTACCCCTAACCCTAAACTCTGTCTTATGAAGTCAAACATATGAAGAGAACTGGGGTTTTGGGTTTCAAACATAAAATTTTCAAGTACCTTCATTTTAGAGTGAGTAAGGAAGGATTCATGCTTACCGTTTCATTTTCATGTTTTAAACTTGTTTAAACCTAGGATTTGACCAAGATTTAAATAGGCATAAAAAATTCGAAAGAAATCAAAAAATGAAAAACCAAAGCACATATATAGCCTTCTTATATCATATAGTAAAAAATTCAAGTTGATAAACAAGGTCTAGACATATTCAAACAAGAAAAATCATGTATCTACACCTAACCATAAACTCTGTCTTAAGTGGTTTTGGGTTTCAAACATGGAAATTTCACAAACCTCCCAAAAGCTTCATTTTACAGTGACTAAGGAGGATCCATGCTTACCTTTTGGCTTAAACGTTTGAAACCAAAAACCACTTCTCTTCATGCATGCTTGACTTCATAAGACGAGTTTAGGGGTTAGGGGTAGATACATGATTTTCCTGGTTTGAATATGTCTACACCTTGTTTATCAACTTAATTGATTGCTTACTATATGACATAAGAAGACTAGGTGCCTTGGTTTTCATTTTTTTTGTTTTTTTTTTATGCTCATATATTTGAATCTTGGTCAAATATAGGTTTGACCAGATTTAAACAAGTTTAAAACATGAAAATGAAAAGGGAAGAATGTATCCTTCTTAGTCACTCTAAAATGAAGCTTTTGGGATGTTCTTGAAATTTCCATGTTTGAAACCCAAAACGACTTCTCTTCATGCTAGACTTCATAAGATCAAGGGTAGATACATGATTTGTCTGGTTTGGATATACCTAGACCTCGTTTAACTTGAATGCATACTATATGACATAAGAAGACTACGTGCTTTTGTTTTTCATTATTCTGATTTTTTTGAATTTTGTGCCCACCCATTTGTATCTTGGTCAAATCCTAGGCTTGATAATGATTTAAACAAGATTAAAATATGAAAATGCAAAGGTAAGCATGGATCCTTCTTAGTCACTCTAAAATGAAGCTTTTGGGAGCAAAACCACTTCTCTTCATATGCTTGACTTCATAAGACGGAGTTTAGGGGTTAGGGGTATAGATACATGATTTGTCTAGTTTGAATATGTCTAGACCTTGTTTATCAACTTAATTGGCTTACTATATGACATAAGAAAACTATTTGCTTTGGTTTTTCTTTTTCCTGATTTTTTTCAATTTTGATGCCCATTTGAATCTTGTCAAATCCTAGGTTTGACCGAGATAATTTAAACAAGCTTAAAACATGAATATGAAAAGGGAAGCATGTATCCTTCTTTGTCACTCTAAAATGAAGTTTTTGGGAGGTTTTTCAAATTTCCATGTTTGAAACCCAAAACCACTTCTCTTCATATGCTTGACTTCATAAGACAGAGTTCAGGGGTTAGGGGGTATAGATACATGATTTGTCTAGTTTGAATATGTCTAGACCTTGTTTATCAACTTTAATGCTTACTATATGACATAAGAAAACTATTTGGTTTGGTTTTTTTTTTCTGACTTTTTTTCAATTTTGATGCCCATTTGAATCTTGTCAAATCATAGGTTTGACCAAGATAATTTAAACAAGCTTAAAACATGAATATGAAAAGGGGAGCATGTATCCTTCTTAGTCACTCTAAAATGTAGTTTTTGGGAGGTTTTGAAATTTCCATGTTTGAAACCCAAAACCACTTCTCTTCACATGCTTGACTTCATAAGACAGAGTTTAGGGTTAGGGGTATAGATACATGATTTGTCTGGTTTAATATGTCTAGACCTTGTTTATCAACTTTAATGCTTACTATATGACATAAGAAGACTATGTGATTTGGTTTTTCATTTTTCTGTTTTTTATTTTTCTGCCCATTTGAATCTTGGTCAAATCCTAGGTTTGACCAAGATTTAGACAAGTTTAACACGTAAATGAGTTAACTTGGATTTCCTACCCTTGAATCCATAGGAAACTTTGTTCTAATGCACTATTATAATCAACCGAGTTTTTACACCAACAGGTCTGTCACTTACGTGTGGTGCCCACGCTTGAGGTCCCACACTTCAGTGAGCACAAGTCACGTGCAATAGGTACGCAAACTCCCAGCCATCTTCTTTGTCAAGAGAAGACGCATCAGGATGCGTATTGGAAGTCTGTGGGTCCTTCTGGATCCTTCGGTTGTCCCTCTCACAAAAAAACAAATCTCTCTCATTCTCGGCCTCGCTCGACTCGCTCGCTCGCTCGCTCGCACCTCCTGCTCACTGACAAACCCTGCACAAAAGTCAACATCATCACCCGAAAAGGGGAGACACCATAATGCTCTCCCTTCTTCTCTCCTTCCGAGTGATCCCTCTTCCTCCGAGTTTCACTCGACGGGCAAACACCCATGTGCTGCATAGTAATAATAAAAAGGTAGTACTCGTAGAAAAATCGATATACGAATCTGTAATTAAATAGGTTAAACTAGGGTTTTGCCCAGTTCTACAGATCAAGGGTTCAAAAAAATCCAACTACGGGGTTCGAACAACACGATTCTAATCCAAGAATTTTTTTGACCTAGGTCACCCAAATGGCCTCAAACTATAGGGTTAGCATCTAGTGCAGTATGTGTGAAAATGTATGCACTATGTGTGCTATAACTTGTATGTCTTTCAAATTTGAACCAAATTTGAATAAGTTTGAAATATTTGAAAATGGGCTTTTGGCTTAAACGTTTGAAACCAAAAACCACTTCTCTTCATGCATGCTTGACTTCATAAGACAGAGTTTAGCTAGGGTTAGGGGTAGATGCATGATTTTCCTGGTTTGAATATGTCTAGACCTTGTTTATCAACTTAATTGAATGCTTACTATATGACATAAGAATACTATGTGCCTTGTTTTTTTATTTTTTTATTTTTTTAAAATTTTATGCCCATTTGAATCTTGGTCAAATCCTAGGTTTGAACATGGTTTAAACAAGTTTAAATCATGAATATGAAAAATTAAGCATCTATATATCCTTCTTAGTCACTCCAAAATGTAGCTCTTGGGAGGTTTTTTCGAAATTTCCATGTTTGAAACCAAAACCACTTCTCTTCATGCATGCTTGACTTCATAAGACAGAGTTTAGGGTTAGGGGTAGATATATACATGATTTTCTGGTTTGAATATGTCTAGGCCTTGTTTATCAACTTGAATGCTTACTATATATATATGACATAAGAATGTTATGTCCTTTGGTTTTTCATTCTTTTGATTTTTTATGAATTTCCATGCCCATTTGAATCTTTTGGTCAAATCCTAGAGGTTTGACCAAGATTTAAACAAGTTTAAAACATGAAAATGAAAAGGGAAGCTTGTATATCCTTCTTAGTCACTCTAAAATGAAGTTTTTGGGAGGTTTTTGAAATTTCCATGTTTGAAACCCAAAACCACTTCTCTTCATGCTAGACTTCATAAGACAATTTAATTAGGGGTTAGGGGTAGATACATGATTTGTCTGGTTTGAATATGTCCAAACCTTGCTTGTTTATCAACTTGAATGCTTACTATATGACATAAGAATGCTTACCATATGTTTGAATTTTAAAAGCATATAGTCTTCTTATGTCATATAGTAAGCATTCAAAAGTTTTTCTTTGAGAGAGTAGCATGCATTCAAAAGTTGATAAATAAGATTTGTACATATTCAAACCAGACAAATCATGTATCTACACCCCCTAACCCTAAACTCTGTCTTATGAAGTCAAGCATGAAGAGAAGTGCTTTTGGGTTTCAAACATGGAAATTTCACATACCTCCCAAAAGCTTCATTTACAGTGACTTCATTTTTAAACTGCTTGTTTAAATCTTGATCAAACCTAGGATTTGACCAAGATTCAAATGGGCATAAAAAATCAGGAAAAAATGAAAAAATGAAAAAACAAAGCACATATATAGCCTTCTTATGTCATATATATAGTAAGCATTCAATTAAGTTGATAATTTTAAACAAGGTCTATACATATTCAAACCAGAAAAAAGCATGTATCTACCCATGCATATATAACCCTATACTTTTGTCTTATGAAGACGTCAAGGATGAAGAGAAGTGGATTTGGGTTTCAAACATGGAAATTTCAAAAACCTCCCAAAACATGTATATATCTACCCCTAACCCTAATCTTTGTCTTATGAAGCCAAGCATATGAAGAGAAGTGATTTTGGGTTTCAAACATGGAAACTTCAAAAACCTCCCAAAAGCTTCATTTTAGAGAGACTAAGAATGATCCATGCTTACCTTTTCATTGCCATGTTTTAAACTTGTTTTAACCTTGGTCAAACCTAGGATTTGACCAAGATTCAAATGGGAGTAAAAATTCAGAAAAATTCAAAAAAAATGAAAAACCAAAGCACATATATAGCCTTCTTATGTCATATAGTAAGCATTCAAGTTGATAAACAAGGTCTAGACATATTCAAAGCAGAAATATCATGTATCATATCTACCCCTAACCCTAAACTCTGTCTTATGAAGTCAAACATATGAAGAGAAGGGGGTTTTGGGTTTCAAACATAAAATTTTCAAGTACCTTCATTTTAGAGTGAGTAAGGAAGGATTCATGCTTACCGTTTCATTTTCATGTTTTAAACTTGTTTAAACCTAGGATTTGACCAAGATTTAAATAGGCATAAAAAATTCGAAAGAAATCAAAAAATGAAAAACCAAAGCACATATATAGCCTTCTTATATCATATAGTAAAAAATTCAAGTTGATAAACAAGGTCTAGACAAATTGAATGCTTACTATATGACATAAGAATTCTATGTGACTTGTTTTTTATTTTTTGAATTTTATGCCCATTTGAATCTTGGTCAAATCCTAGGTTTGAACATGGTTTAAACAAGTTTAAATCATGAATATGAAAAATTAAGCATCTATATATCCTTCTTAGTCACTCCAAAATGTAGCTCGATCTTGGGAGGGTTTTCGAAATTTCCATGTTTGAAACCAAAAACCACTTCTCTTCATGCATGCTTGACTTCATAAGACAGAGTTTAGGGTTAGGGGTAGATATATACATTATTTTCTGGTTTGAATATGTCTAGACCTTGTTTATCAACTTGAATGCTTAATTACTATATATATATGACATAAGAATGTTATGTCCTTTGGTTTTTCATTCTTTTGATTTTTTATGAATTTCTATGCCCATTTGAATCTTTTGGTCAAATCCTAGAGGTTTGACCAAGATTTAAACAAGTTTAAAACATGAAAATGAAAAGGGAAGCTTGTATATCCTTCTTAGTCACTCTAAAATGAAGTTTTTGGGAGGTTTTTGAAATTTCCATGTTTGAAACCCAAAACCACTTCTCTTCATGCTAGACTTCATAAGACAATTTAATTAGGGGTTAGGGGTAGATACATGATTTGTCTGGTTTGAATATGTCCAAACCTTGCTTGTTTATCAACTTGAATGCTTACTATATGACATAAGAATGCTTACCATATGTTTGAATTTTAAAAGCATATAGTCTTCTTATGTCATATATATAGTAAGCATTCAAAAGTTTTTCTTTGAGAGAGTAGCATGCATTCAAAAGTTGATAAATAAGATTTGGACATATTCAAACCAGACAAATCATGTATCTACACCCCCTAACCCTAAACTCTGTCTTATGAAGTCAAGCATGAAGAGAAGTGCTTTTGGGTTTCAAACATGGAAATTTCACAAACCTCCCAAAAGCTTCATTTTACAGTGACTAAGGAGGATCCATGCTTACCTTTTGGCTTAAACGTTTGAAACCAAAAACCACTTCTCTTCATGCATGCTTGACTTCATAAGACAGAGTTTAGCTAGGGCGTTAGGGGGTAGATACATGATTTTCCTGGTTTGAATATGTCTAGACCTGGTTTATCAACTTAATTAATTGATTGTTTACTATATGACATAAGAAGACTATGTGCCTTGGTTTTAAATTTTTCTGTTTTTTTTGAATTTTATGCCCATATATTTGAATCTTGGTCAAATCCTAGGTTTGACCAAGATTTAAACAAGTTTAAACATAAAAATGAAAAGGGAAGCATGTATCCTTCTTAGTCACTCTAAAATGAAGCTTTTGGGATGTTCTTGAAATTTCCATGTTTGAAACCAAAAACGACTTCTCTCTTCATGCTAGACTTCATAAGATCGACAGGGGGTAGATACATGATTTGTCTGGTTTGGATATACCTAGACCTCGTTTATCAACTTGAATTCATACGATATGACATATGAAGACTATGTGCTTTAATTTGTTTTCATTTTTCTGATTTTTTTGAATTTTGTGCCCACCCATTTGTATATTGGTCAAATGCTAGGCTTGATAATGATTTAAACAAGTTTAAAATATGAAAATGCAAAGGTAAGCATGGATCCTTCTTAGAAACTCTAAAATGAAGTTTTTCGGAGGTTTTTGAAATTTCCATGTTTGCAACCCAAAACCACTTCTCTTCACATGCTTGACTTCATAAGACAGAGTTTAGGGGTTAGGGGTATAGATACATGATTTGTCTAGTTTGAATATGTCTAGACCTTGTTTATCAACTTTAATGCTTACTATATGACATAAGAAAACTATTTCCTTTGGTTTTTCTTTTTTTGATTTTTTTCAATATTGATGCCCATTTGAATCTTGTCAAATCCTAGGTTTGACCAAGATAATTTAAACAAGCTTAGAACATGAATATGAAAAGGGAAGCGTGTATCCTTCTTAGTCACACTAAAATGAAGTTTTTGGGAGGTTTTTGAAATTTCCATGTTTGAAACCCAAAACCACATCTCTTCATGCTTGACTTAATTTATAAGACATAGTTTAGGGGTTAGGGGTAGATACATGATTTGTATGGTTTGATATTTCTAGACCTTGTTTATCAACTTTAATGCTTACTATATGACATAAGATGACTATGTGATTTGGTTTTTCATTTTTCTGTTTTTTATTTTATTTTTCTGCCCATTTGAATCTTGGTCAAATCCTAGGTTTGACCAAGATTTAGACAAGTTTAACACGTGAAAACGAATAAGTAAGCATGGATCCTTCTTAGTCACTCAAAAATGTACCAATCGATAGATGTGTTAACTTTGCTTCATGGAAATAATAATGTCATGTAAATGAGTTAACTTGGATTTCCTACCCTTGAATCCATAGGAAACTTTGTTCTAATGCACTATAATAATCAATCGAGTTTTTACACCAACAGGTCTGTCACTTACGTGTGGTGCCCACGCGTGAGGTCCCACACTTCAGTGAGCACAAGTCACGTGCAATAGGTACGCAAACTCCCAGCCATCTTCTTTGTCAAGGAAGACGCATCAGGATGCGTATTGGAAGTCTGTGGGTTCTTCTGGATCCTTCTTCGTCACTCTAAAATGAAGCTTTTGGGAGGTTCTTGAAATTTCCATGTTTGAAACCCAAAACCACTTCTCTTCATGATTGACTTCATAAAACATAGTTTAATTAGAGTTTTAGGGGTAGATATATACATGATTTTTCTGGTTTGAATATATATGTCTCTAGACCTTTGTTTATCAACTTGAATGCTTACTATACATATGACATAAGAATGCTATGTGCTTTGGTTTTTCATTCTTTTGATTTTTTCTGAATTTTTAGGGCCATTTGAATCTTGGTCAAATCCTTGGTTTGACCAAGATTTAAACAAGTTTAAAACATAAAAATGAAAAGGGAAGTCTGTATCCTTCTTAGTCACTCTAAAATGAAGCTTTTGGGAGGTTTTTAAAATTTCAATGTTTGAAACCCAAAACCACTTCTCTTCACATGCTTGACTTCATAAGACAGAGTTAATTAATTTAGGGGTTAGGGGTATAGATACATGATTTGTGTGGTTTGAATATGTATGGACCTTATTTATCAACAACTTTAATGCTTACTATATGACATAAGAAAACTATTTGCTTTGGTTTTTCTTTTTTCAATTTTTTTTTCAATTTTGATGCCCATTTGAATCTTGTCAAATCCTAGGTTTGACCAAGATAATTTAAACAAGTTTAAAACATGAAAATGAAAAGGGAAGCATGGATCCTTCTTAGTCACTCTAAAATGAAGCTTTTGGGAGGTTTTTGAAATTTCCATGTTTGAAACCCAAAACCACTTCTCTTCACATGCTTGACTTCATAAGACAGAGTTTAGGGGTTAGGGGTATAGCTACATGATTTGTCTGGTTTGAATATGTCTACACCTTGTTTATCAACTTTAATGCTTACTATATGACATAAGAAAACTATGTGATTTGGTTTTTCATTTTTCTGTTTTTTTATTTTTCTGCCCATTTGAATCTTGGTCAAATCCTAGGTTTGACCAAGATTTAGACAGGTTTAACACGTGAAAACGAATAAGTAAGCTGGATCCTTCTTAGTCACTCCAAAATGTACCAATTGATAGATGTGTTAACTTTGCTTCATGGAAAAAATAATGTCATGTAAATGAGTTAACTTGGATTTCCTACCCTTGAATCCATAGGAAACTTTGTTCTAATGCACTATTATAATCAACCGAGTTTTTACACCAACAGGTCTGTCACTTACGTGTGGTGCCCACGCTTGAGGTCCCACACTTCAGTGAGCACAAGTCACGTGCAATAGGTACGCAAACTCCCAGCCATCTTCTTTGTCAAGAGAAGACGCATCAGGATGCGTATTGGAAGTCTGTGGGTCCTTCTGGATCCTTCGGTTGTCCCTCTCACAAAAAAAACAAATCTCTCTCATTCTCGGCCTCGCTCGACTCGAAAAAAGGGAGACACCATAATTCTCTCCCTTCTTCTCTCCTTCCGAGTGATCCCTCTTCCTCCGAGTTTCACTCGACGGGCAAACACCCATGTGCTGCATAGTAATAATAAAAAGGTAGTACTCGTAGAAAAATCGATATACGAATCTGTAATTAAATAGGTTAAACTAGGGTTTTGCCCAGTTCTACAGATCAAGGGTTCAAAAAATCCAACTACGGGGTTCGAACAACACGATTCTAATCCAAGAATTTTTTCGACCTAGGTCACCCAAATGGCCTCAAACTATAGGGTTAGCATCTAGTGCAGTATGTGTGAAAATGTATGCACTATGTGTGCTATAACTTGTATGTCTTTCATATTTGAACCAAATTTGAATAAGTTTGAAATATTTGAAAAGGGGCTTTTGGCTTAAACGTTTGAAACCAAAAACCACTTCTCTTCATGCATGCTTGACTTCATAAGACAGAGTTTAGCTAGGGTTAGGGGGTAGATGCATGATTTTCCTGGTTTGAATATGTCTAGACCTTGTTTATCAACTTAATTGAATGCTTACTATATGACATAAGAATACTATGTGACTTGTTTTTTATTTTTTTATTTTTTTAAAATTTTATGCCCATTTGAATCTTGGTCAAATCCTAGGTTTGAACATGGTTTAAACAAGTTTAAATCATGAATATGAAAAATTAAGCATCTATATATCCTTCTTACTCACTCCAAAATGTAGCTCTTGGGAGGGTTTTTCGAAATTTCCATGTTTGAAACCAAAACCACTTCTCTTCATGCATGCTTGACTTCATAAGACAGAGTTTAGGGTTAGGGGTAGATATATACATGATTTTCTGGTTTGAATATGTCTAGACCTTGTTTATCAACTTGAATGCTTACTATATATATATGACATAATAATGTTATGTCCTTTGGTTTTTCATTCTTTTGATTTTTTATGAATTTCCATGCCCATTTGAATCTTTTGGTCAAATCCTAGAGGTTTGACCAAGATTTAAACAAGTTTAAAACATGAAAATGAAAAGGGAAGCTTGTATATCCTTCTTAGTCACTCTAAAATGAAGTTTTTGGGAGGTTTTTGAAATTTCCATGTTTGAAACCCAAAACCACTTCTCTTCATGCTAGACTTCATAAGACAATTTAATTAGGGGTTAGGGGGTAGATACATGATTTGTCTGGTTTGAATATGTCCAAACCTTGCTTGTTTATCAACTTGAATGCTTACGATATGACATAAGAATGCTTACCATATGTTTGAATTTTAAAAGCATATAGTCTTCTTATGTCATATAGTAAGCATTCAAAAGTTTTTCTTTGAGAGAGTAGCATGCATTCAAAAGTTGATAAATAATATTTGGACATATTCAAACCAGACAAATCATGTATCTACACCCCCTAACCCTAAACTCTGTCTTATGAAGTCAAGCATGAAGAGAAGTGCTTTTGGGTTTCAAACATGGAAATTTCACAAACCTCCCAAAAGCTTCATTTTACAGTGACTAAGAAGGATCCAGGCTTACCTTTTCATTTTCATGTTTTAAACTTGTTTAAATCTTGGTCAAACCTAGGATTTGACCAAGATTTAAATGGGCATAAAAAATCAGAAAAAAACAGAAAAAATGAAAAACCAAATAGCCTTCTTATGTCATATAGTAAGCATTCAAGTTGATAAACAAGGTCTAGACATATTCAAACCAGAAAAATCATGTATCTACCCTAACCTAGAAGTCAAGCATGAAGAGAAGTGGTTTTGGGTTTCAAACATGGAAATTTCAAAACCTCGCGAAAGCTTCATTTTAGAGTGACTAAGAAGGATCCATGCTTACCTATTCATTTTCATGTTTTAAACTTGTTTAAACCTTGATAAAACCCAGGATTTTACCTATTTAATCATAGATTCATAGGTCGATTTTTTACTTTTTTATTATTACTATGCAGCACATGTGTGTTTGCCCGTCCAGTGAAACTCGGAGGAAGAGGGATCACACGGAAGGAGAAGAAGGGATAGCAGTCACGGGGCCCCTCTTATTATTTATGGTGTATATCTTTTTTCTGGTGATGTTGACTGTTGTGCAGCGTTTGTCAGTGCGCAGGAGGTGCGAGGCTGCGAGCGAGCGAGTCGAGCGAGGCCGAGAATGAGAGAGATGTTTTTTTCTTTTTCTTTTCCGTGAGAGGGACAACAGAAGGATCCAGAGACGACTTCCACTACGCATCCTGGTGCGCGTCTTCTCTTGACAAAGAAGATGGATGGGAGTTTGCGTACCTACTATAGTACTATGATACGTCTCCAACGTATCGATAATTTCTTATGTTCCATGCTACTTTATTGATGATACCTACATGTTTTATGCACATTATATGTCATATTTATGCATTTTCTGGAACTAACCTATTAACAAGATGCCGAAGAGCCAGTTGCTGTTTTCTGCTGTTTTTGGTTTCAGAAATCCTAGTAAAGAAATATTCTCGGAATTGGACGAAACTTTCGCCCAGGGTCCTATTTTTGCAAGAAGCTTCCAGAAGACCGAAGAGATAACGAAGTGGGGCCACGAGGCAGCCGAGGCTAGGGGCGCGCGGCCCAGGCCCGGCGCGCCGACCTACCCTGGGCCCTCGTGTGGCCCCCGCGTTGACCCTCGCCTACTTAAAGCCTCCGTCGCGAAACCCCCAGGAGCCACGATACGGAAAACCTTGCGAGACGCCGCCGCGAATCCCATCTCGGGGATTCAGGAGATCGCCTCCGGCACCTGCCGGGAGAGGGGATTCATCTCCCGGAGGACTCTACACCGCCATGGTCGCCTCCGGAGTGATGAGTGAGTAGTTCACCCCTGGACCATGGGTCCATAGCAGTAGCTAGATGGTCGTCTTCTCCTTGTTGTGCTTCATTGTTGGATCTTGTGAGCTGCCTAACATGATCAAGATCATCTATATGTAATTCTATATGTTGTGTTTGTCGGGATCCGATGGATAGAGAGTACTATGATTATGGTGATTATCAATCTATTGTTTATGTGTTGTTTATGATCTTGCATGCTCTCCGTTATTAGTAGAGGCTCTGGCCAAGTTTTTACTCTTAACTCCAAGAGGGAGTATTTATGCTCGATAGTGGGTTCATGCCTCCATTAAATCTGGGACAGTGACAGAAAGTTCTAAGGTTGTGGATGTGCTGTTGCCACTAGGGATAAAACATTGATTCTATGTCTAAGGATGTAGTTGTTGATTACATTACGCACCATACTTAATGCAATTGTCTGTTGCTTAGCAACTTAATACTGAATGGGGTTCGGATGATAACCTGAAGGTGGACTTTTTAGGCATAGATGCGGTTGGATGGCGGTCTATGTACTTTGTCGTAATGCCCAATTAAATCTCACTATATTTATCATATCATGTATATGCATTGTTATGCCTTTCTCTATTTGTCAATTGCCCGACTGTAATTTGTTCACCCAACATGCTTTTATCTTATGGGAGAGACACCTCTAGTGAACTGTGGACCCCGGTCCTATTCTTTACATAGCATACAATCTACTGCAATTGTGTTTTACTGTTTTCTTGCAAACAATCATCTTCCACTCGATACGCTTAATCCTTTGTTACAGCAAGCCGGTGAGATTGACAACCTCACTGTTTCGTTGGGGCAAAGTACTTGGGTTGTGTTGTGCAGGTTCCACGTTGGCGCCGGAATCCCTGGTGTTGCGCCGCATCACATTTCGCGACCATCAACCTTCAACGTGCTTCTTGGCTCCTCTGGTTCGATTAAACCTTGGTTTCTTTCTGAGGGAAAACTTGCTACTGTGCGCATCATACCTTCCTCTTGGGGTTCCCAACGAACGTGTGAGTTACACGCCATCAAGCTCTTTTTCTGGCGCCGTTGCCGGGGAGATCAAGACACGCTGCAAGGGGAGTCTCCACTTCTCAATCTCTTTACTTTGTTTTTGTCTTGCTTTATTTTATTTACTACTTTGTTTGCTGCACCTAAACAAAATACAAAAAAATTAGTTGCTAGTTTTACTTTATTTACTATCTTGCTCTCTATATCGAAAACACAAAAAAATTAGTTACTTGCATTTACTTTATCTAGTTTGTTTTATTTACCGTTGCTAAAATGAATACCCCTGAAAATACTAAGTTGTGTGACTTCACAAATGCAAATAATAATGATTTCCTATGCACACCTATTGCTCCACCTGCTACTACAGCAGAATTCTTTGAAATTAAACCTGCTTTACTAAATCTTGTCATGAGAGATCAATTTTCTGGTGTTAGTTCTGATGATGCTGCTGCCCATCTCAATAATTTTGTTGAACTTTGTGAAATGCAAAAGTATAAAGATGTAGATGGTGATATTATTAAATTGAAAGTGTTTCCTTTCTCATTAAGAGGAAGAGCTAAAGATTGGTTGCTATCTTTGCCTAAGAATAGTATTGATTCATGGACTAAATGCAAGGATGCTTTTATTGGTAGATATTATCCTCCCGCTAAAATTATATCTTTGAGAAGTAGCATAATGAATTTTAAGCAATTAGATACTGAACATGTTGCTCAAGCATGGGAGAGAATGAAAACTTTGGTAAAGAATTGCCCAACCCATGGACTGACTACTTGGATGATCATCCAAACCTTCTATGCAGGACTAAATTTTTCTTCGCGGAATTTATTGGATTCAGCTGCTGGAGGTACCTTTATGTCCATCACATTGGGGGCGGCTACAAAACTTCTTGATGATATGATGATAAATTACTCTGAATGGCACACGGAAAGAGCTCCACAAGGTAAGAAGGTAAATTCTGTTGAAGAAACCTCTTCCTTGAGTGATAAGATTGATGTGATTATGTCTATGCTTGTGAATGGTAGATCTAATGTTGATCCAAATAATGTTCCTTTAGCCTCATTGGTTGCTCAAGAAGAAAATGTTGATGTGAATTTCATTAAAAATAATAATTTCAACAACAATGCTTATAGGAACAACTCTGGTAATAACTATAGGCCATATCCTTCTGCTAATGGTAATGGTTATGGTAATTCTTATGGGAATTCTTACAATAATAATAGGAGTGTACCCTCTGGTCTTGAATCCATGCTTAAAGAATTTATTAGTACACAAACTGCTTTTAACAAATCTGTTGAGGAAAAGCTTGATAAAATTGATACTATTGCTTCTAGAGTTGATAGGCTTGCCTCTGATGTTAATCTTTTAAAATTGAAAGTTATGCCTAATAATGATATTGATAGTAAGATTACTACTACAGCAAATGCCATCCAAGTTAGAATTAATGAGAATATAAGATTAATGGCTGAACTGCGTGCTAGGTGGGATAGAGAAGAAAATGAAAAACTAGCTAAAGAGAATAATGTAGCTAAAGTTTGGACTATTACCACCACTAGTAATGCTAATTCTTCACATGTTGCTGCACCTCCTACTATCAATGGTAAAATAATTGGTGTTGGCAATGTTTCTACTCCTAGTGCAAAGCGAACAAAACTGCCTGAAATTGCTAAAACTGCTGAAACTGCTTGTGATAAAACTGCTGAAATTTTTTCCAACCTTGGGAACAATGATCCCATTGCTGTAGCTCATAATGATTTAGATTTTGATGATTGCCACATCTCTGAAGTTATAAAGTTCTTACAAAAACTTGCTAAAAGTCCTAATGCTAGTGCTATAAATTTAGCCTTTACAAAACATATTACAAATGCTCTCATAAAAGCTAGAGAAGAGAAACTAAAACTTGAAACTTCTATTCCTAGAAAGTTAGAAGATGGTTGGGAGCCCATCATTAAAATGAAATTCAATGACTTTGAATGTAATGCTTTATGTGATCTTGGTGCAAGTATTTCTGTTATGCCTAAAAAGATTTATGATATGCTTGACTTGCCACCATTGAAGAATTGTTATTTGGATGTTAATCTTGCCGATAATGTTAAAAAGAAACCTTTGGGGAGGATTGATAATGTGCATATTACGGTTAACAATAACCTTGTCCCCGTTGATTTTGTTGTCTTGGATATCGAATGCAATGCATCTTGTCCTATTGTATTGGGAAGACCTTTTCTTCGAACTGTTGGTGCTGTTATTGATATGAGGGAAGGTAATATTAAATATCAATTTCCTCTCAAGAAAGGTATGGAACACTTCCCTAGAAAGAGAATGAAGTTGCCTTTTGATTCTATTATTAGAACAAGTTATGATGTTGATGCTTCTACTCTCGATGTTACTTGATTTGCACTTTCTGCGCCTAGCTGAAAGGCGTTAAAGAAAAGCGCTTATGGGAGACAACCCATGTTTTTACTACAGTACTTTGTTTTATATTTGAGTCTTGGAAGTTGTTTACTACTGTAGCAACCTCTCCTTATCATGTTTTTGTGCCAAGTAAAGTTTCTATGTCAAAGTTGATGTTATATTTGGGATCGCTGCGCAGAAACAGCATTGCTGTCTGTCACGAATCTGGGCACAGTTCTCTGTAGAAAATTCGAAAAATCTGCCAATTTACGAGCGTGATCCTCAGATATGTACGCAACTTTCATTAGTTGTTAGTTTTTCCATTTGAGCAAGTCTGGTGCCAGCTTTAAATTCGTCTTTACGGACTGTTCTGTTTTGACAGATTCTGCCTTTTATTTCGCATTGCCTCTTTTGCTATGTTGGATTTATTTCTTTGATCCATTAATGTCCAGTAGCATTATGCAATGTCCAGAAGTGAAAATAATGATTGTGTCACCTCTGAATGAGTGAATTATTAATTGTGCACTAACCCTCTAATGAGTTTGCTTGAAGTTTGGTGTGAAGGAAGTTTTCAAGGGTCAAGAGAGGAGTATGATATACTATGATCAAGAGGAGTGAAAGCTCTAAGCTTGGGGATGCCCCCGTGGTTCACCCCTGCATATTTTAAGAAGACTCAAGCGTCTAAGCTTGGGGATGCCCAAGGCATCCCCTTCTTCATCGACAACATCATCAGGTTCCTCTGAAACTATATTTTTATTCAGTCACATCTTGTGTTCTTTACTTGGAGCGTCGGTTTGTTTTTGTTTTTGTTTTTGTTTGAATAAAATGGATCCTAGCATTCACTTTGTGGGAGAGAGACACGCTCCGCTGTTGCATATGGACACATGTGTCCTTAGGCTTTACTCATAATGTTCAAGGCGAAGTTTCTTCTTCGTTAAATTGTTATATGGTTGGAATTGGAAAATGCTACATGTAGTAATTCTAAAATGTCTTGGATAATGTGATACTTGGCAATTGTTGTGCTCATGTTTAAGCTCTTGCATTATATGCTTTGCACCCATTAATGAAGAAATACATAGAGCTTGCTAAAATTTGATTTGCATATTTGGTTTCTCTAAGGTCTAGATAATATCTAGTATTGAGTTTTGAACAACAAGGAAGACGGTGTAGAGTCTTATAATGTTTACAATATGTCTTTTATGTGAGTTTTGCTGCACTTGTTCATCCTTGAGTTTGCTTCAAATAACCTTGCTAGCCTAAACCTTGTATCGAGAGGAAATACTTCTCATGCATCCAAAATCCTTGAGCCAACTACTATGCCATTTGTGTCCACCATACCTACCTACTACATGGTATTTCTCCGCCATTCCAAAGTAAATTGCTTGAGTGCTACCTTTAAAATTCCATCATTCACCTTTGCAATATATAGCTCATGGGACAAAATAGCCTTAAAAACTATCGTAGTATCGAATATGTACTTATGCACTTTATCTTTTATTAAGTTGCTTGTTGTGCGATAACCATGCTTCTGGGGAACGCCATCAACTATTGTTGAATATCATGTGAGTTGCTATGCATGTCCGTCTTGTCTGAAGGATCTATCATTTTAGTGGTTGGAGCATGCAAAATTGTTAGAGAAGAACATTGGGCCGCTAACTAAAGCCATGAATCATGGTTGAAGTTTCAGTTTTGGACATATATCCTCAATCTCATATGAGAATAATAATTGTTGCTACATGCTTATGCATTTAAGAGGAGTCCATTATCTGTTGTCCATGTTGTCCCGGTATGGATGTCTAAGTTGAGAATAATCAAAAGCGAGAAATCCAAAATGCGAGCTTTCTCCTTAGACCTTTGTACAGGCGGCATGGAGGTACCCCTTTGTGACACTTGGTTGAAACATGGCATGCAAAGATCCGGTAGTCCAAGCTAAGTAGGACGAGGTGCGGACACTATTAGTATACTATGCATGAGGCTTGCAACTTGTAAGATATAATTTTCATAACTCATATGCTTTATTACTACCGTTGACAAAATTGTTTCATGTTTTCAAAATAAAAGCTCTAGCACAAATACAACAATCGATGCTTTCCTCTTTGAAGGACCATTCTTTTACTTTTATTGTTGAGTCAGTTTACCTATCTCCTTCCACCTTAAGAAGCAAACACTTGTGTGAACTGTGCATTGATTCCTACATACTTGCATATTGCACTTGTTATACTACTTTATGTTGACAATATCCATGAGATATACATGTTATAAGTTGAAAGCAACCGCTGAAACTTCATCTTCCTTTGTGTTGCTTCAACACCTTTACTTTGATTTATTGCTTTATGAGTTAACTCTTATGCAAGACTTATTGATGCTTGTCTTGAAGTACTATTCATGAAAAGTCTTTGTCATATGATTCACTTGTTTACTCATGTCATTACCTTTGTTTTGATCGCTGCATTCATTACATATGTTTACAAATAGTATGATCAAGATTATGATGGCATGTCACTTCAGAAATTATCTTTGTTATCGTTTTACCTGCTCGGGACGAGCAGAACTAAGCTTGGGGATGCTGATACGTCTCAACGTATCGATAATTTCTTATGTTCCATGCTACTTTATTGATGATACCTACATGTTTTATGCACATTATATGTCATATTTATGCATTTTAAAAGAACTAACCTATTAACATATAGTAAGCATTCAAAAGTTTTTCTTTGAGAGAGTAGCATGCATTCAAAAGTTGATAAATAAGATTTGGACATATTCAAACCAGACAAATCATGTATCTACACCCCCTAACCCTAAACTCTGTCTTATGAAGTCAAGCATGAAGAGAAGTGCTTTTGGGTTTCAAACATGGAAATTTCACAAACCTCCCAAAAGCTTCATTTTACAGTGACTAAGAAGGATCCAGGCTTACCTTTTCATTTTCATGTTTTAAACTTGTTTAAATCTTGGTCAAACCTAGGATTTGACCAAGATTTAAATGGGCATAAAAAATCAGAAAAAAAGAAAAAATGAAAAACCAAAGAACATAGCCTTCTTATGTCATATAGTAAGCATTCAAGTTGATAAACAAGGTCTAGACATATTCAAACCAGAAAAATCATGTATCTACCCCTAACCCTAAACTCTGTCTTATGAAGTCAAGCATGAAGAGAAGTGGTTTTGGGTTTCAAACATGGAAATTTCAAAAACCTCGCGAAAGCTTCATTTTAGAGTGACTAAGAAGGATCCATGCTTACCTATTCATTTTCATGTTTTAAACTTGTTTAAACCTTGATAAAACCCAGGATTTTACCTATTTAATCATAGATTCATAGGTCGATTTTTTACTTTTTTATTATTACTATGCAGCACATGTGTGTTTGCCCGTCCAGTGAAACTCGGAGGAAGAGGGATCACACGGAAGGAGAAGAAGGGATAGCAGTCACGGGGCCCCTCTTATTATTTATGGTGTATATCTTTTTTCTGGTGATGTTGACTGTTGTGCAGCGTTTGTCAGTGCGCAGGAGGTGCGAGGCTGCGAGCGAGCGAGTCGAGCGAGGCCGAGAATGAGAGAGATGTTTTTTTCTTTTTCTTTTCCGTGAGAGGGACAACAGAAGGATCCAGAGACGACTTCCACTACGCATCCTGGTGCGCGTCTTCTCTTGACAAAGAAGATGGCTGGGAGTTTGCGTACCTACTATAGTACTATGATACGTCTCCAACGTATCGATAATTTCTTATGTTCCATGCTACTTTATTGATGATACCTACATGTTTTATGCACATTATATGTCATATTTATGCATTTTCTGGAACTAACCTATTAACAAGATGCCGAAGAGCCAGTTGCTGTTTTCTGCTGTTTTTGGTTTCAGAAATCCTAGTAAAGAAATATTCTCGGAATTGGACGAAACTTTCGCCCAGGGTCCTATTTTTGCACGAAGCTTCCAGAAGACCGAAGAGATAACGAAGTGGGGCCACGAGGCAGCCAGAGGCTAGGGCGGCGCGGCCCAGGCCCTGGCCGCGCCGACCTACCCCCTGGGCCCCTCGTGTGGCCCCCGCGTTGACCCTCCGCCTACTTAAAGCCTCCGTCGCGAAACCCCCAGTACCGAGAGCCACGATACGGAAAACCTTCCAGAGACGCCGCCGCCAATCCCATCTCGGGGGATTCAGGAGATCGCCTCCGGCACCTGCCGGAGAGGGGATTCATCTCCCGGAGGACTCTACACCGCCATGGTCGCCTCCGGAGTGATGAGTGAGTAGTTCACCCTGGACCATGGGTCCATAGCAGTAGCTAGATGGTCGTCTTCTCCTTGTTGTGCTTCATTGTTGGATCTTGTGAGCTGCCTAACATGATCAAGATCATCTATATGTAATTCTATATGTTGTGTTTGTCGGGATCCGATGGATAGAGAGTACTATGATTATGGTGATTATCAATCTATTGTTTATGTGTTGTTTATGATCTTGCATGCTCTCCGTTATTAGTAGAGGCTCTGGCCAAGTTTTTACTCTTAACTCCAAGAGGGAGTATTTATGCTCGATAGTGGGTTCATGCCTCCATTAAATCTGGGACAGTGACAGAAAGTTCTAAGGTTGTGGATGTGCTGTTGCCACTAGGGATAAAACATTGATTCTATGTCTAAGGATGTAGTTGTTGATTACATTACGCACCATACTTAATGCAATTGTCTGTTGCTTAGCAACTTAATACTGAATGGGGTTCGGATGATAACCTGAAGGTGGACTTTTTAGGCATAGATGCGGTTGGATGGCGGTCTATGTACTTTGTCGTAATGCCCAATTAAATCTCACTATATTTATCATATCGTGTATATGCATTGTTATGCCTTTCTCTATTTGTCAATTGCCCGTTGTAATTTGTTCACCCAACATGCTTTTATCTTATGGGAGAGACACCTCTAGTGAACTGTGGACCCCGGTCCTATTCTTTACATAGCATACAATCTCTGCAATTGTTTTCTTGTTTTCTTGCAAACAATCATCTTCCACTCGATACACTTAATCCTTTGTTCTAAAGCCGGTGAGATTGACAACCTCACTTTTCGTTGGGGCAAAGCTTGGGTTGTGTTGTGCAGGTTCCACGTTGGCGCCGGAATCCCTGGTGTTGCGCCGCATCACATTTCGCGACCATCAACCTTCAACGTGCTTCTTGGCTCCTACTGGTTCGATTAAACCTTGGTTTCTTTCTGAGGGAAAACTTGCTACTGTGCGCATCATACCTTCCTCTTGGGGTTCCCAACGAACGTGTGAGTTACACGCCATCATACTACTACACAAGAACCATATACATGTCAAACTTTTCAATCATGACCCACATGCATTTTATGTATATATTCACAACTTTTAATGCATGCATGAAAACTCAGCAAAATATGTGCATTTTGGGTTGTCGCACATAAATGTGCTTTTACTTGTCTGCCACCAATCCAATTTTCATGTGAGGGGGAAACATGACACACGATGGACATTTCCAATGTTTCACGAATTAATTATCTCAATTTGCATCCATATATATATGCGCCTGGTTACTGAAAGATCGAACCAAAGGTGAACTTGAAACGTTTTCATTTTCATGTTTTAAACTTGTTTAAATCTTGGTCAACCCTTGGATTTGACCAAGATTCATAAAAAATTCAAAAACATAGTCTTCTTATGTCATACAGTCAACATTCAAGTTGATAAAACAAGATCTAAACATATTAAAAGAAGAATCATGTATCTACCCCCTAACCCTAAACTCTGTCTTTTGAAGTCAAACATGAAGATACGTGGTTTTGGGTTTACAAGATGGAAATTTCAAAAACCTCCGAAAAGCTTAATTTTGGAGTGACTAAGAAGGATACATGCTTACTTTTTCATTTTCATGTTTTAAACTTGTTTAAAGCTTGGTCAAACCTAGCTAGCTAGGATTTGACCAAGATTCAAGTGCGCATAAAAAATTCGAAAAAACCCCCAAAAATGAAAAACCATAACACATAGTCTTCTTGCGTCACATATATTGTAAGCATTCAAGTGTTGATAAACAATATCTAGACATATCAAACAAGAAAAATCATGTATCTATACCCCTAACCCTAAATTTGTCTTATGAAGTCAAGCATGAAGAGAAGTGGTTTGGGTTTTCAAACATGGAAATTTCGAAAACCGCCCAAAAGCTTCATTTCGGACTGACTAAGAAGGATCCATGCTTACCTTTTCATTTTCATGTTTTAAACTTGTTTAAATTCTTGTTCAAACCTAGGATTTGACCAAGATTCAAATGGGCATAAAAACAATCGAAAAAATCAAAAATGAAAAACCAAAGCACATAGTCTTCTTATGTCACATAGTAAGCCATTCAACTTGATAACAAGGTCTAGACCTATTCAAACCAGAAAAATCATGTATCTACCCCTAACCCTAAACTCATCTGTCTTATGAAGTCAAGCATGAAGAGAAGTGGTTTTGGGTTTCAAACATAGACATTTCAAAAGCCTCCCAAAAGCTTCATTTTGGAGTGACTAAGAAGGATCCATGCTTAATTTTTCATTTTAATGTTTTAAACTTGTTTAAATCTTGGTTAAACCTATGATTTGACCAAAATTTGATTCGGCATAAAAATTCAAAACAAATCAAATAAATGAAAAACCAATGCACATAGTACATCTTCTTATGTCATATACTAAGCATTCAAGTTGATAAGCCAGGTCTAGACATATTCAAACTAGAAAAATCATGTATCTACCCCTAACCCTAAACTCGATTTGTCTTATGAAGTCAATCATGAAGAGGTGTTTTGGGTTTCAGACATGGAAATTTCAAAAACCTTCCAAAAGCTTCATTTTGAAGTTACTAATTAAGAAGGATCACTACAAGAAAAGTTTGGCAACTTTTCTTGTAGTGGATCCAGGCTTAATTTTTCATTTTCATGTTTTAAATTTTGGTCAAACCTAGGATTTGACCAAGATACAAATGGGCATAAAAATTCAGGGTAGCATCATACCCCCCTCCTTCCCGCGTAGAAAAAGTGTTAGGCGAGTAGTAGAATGGCATGACCAACAAGTTTCAAGTAAAATTTTGAATATGACCAAAATATACCAATTGATAGATGTGTTAACTTGGCTTCATGGGTGTGTGACCTAAGATTGAGCCATGGTACATTTTGCCAACAAAGTAGCAATTGAGTTGGCTTTCTACCTTAGTAGGCGTGCATTGGAAGGATGCATTATGCCGGCAAAGTTTTCAAACGTTCAAACTTTTCCGGTTTCTCATACAGTATTTGGCTCCTTGAGAAGCATTGATGTGATCATATAAGGTTATGCAAAACTTCGCCTTTCCCGTACTTGCCCGAGCACTCGACACCCCTCGTCCCATGGCGACTCCTCCAGCCATAGCCCCGTGCACCCAGGCTCCACGACTCAGCCTCGGAGGGGTGTGCGCTAAAAGCTCGCAAATGTCTGTGTGCCATTGGTGTGCGATGAAGCAGGCGGCTCTGTGTCTTGCTGTGGCTAGACTCCTGGCGCCCTTTGATCTAGGAGAGGGAGAGGAGGGAGGGGGTCCCATGAAGCGGCGGTGGCCCAGGTATCGGCGGCAGCCCAGGCAGCAGCGGCAAAGTGGGCTGGTCGGAGCATAGGCATGCGCCGGGGGCGAACCTCGCCGGGTGAGGATGCTTCCATTGTGAAGAAGCACTTGCCATCCAGGGCTTCGGGTTCGCCAACAAACTCAGCGCCTCGGTCCATGGCGTTGCCGTCGTGGGGACGTCGGGGGCGGCGGCGACGTGCTGCAGCCCCAGCCTTTAGTGGGGACCAAAGTGCGACCGACCACATCACGGCGTCGGCAGCATTGGGGATGCCGATGGGCATCCACTGCCACACACAGATTTGGGAGGTTCTGGCCGGGCCGAGTTCCAAACTTCCATCATCGGAGCCGAGGGCTTGGTACTTCAAATTCCGAATCAGGCAATCCTTCGACCCCAATCAGCTTCTGCCTGTGGTCCAAATCCGAGATATCTTGGCGGCAGCTATGCTGGTTAAGCTTAGCCGGACAGCGGCAATCGACGATCTGCAAAACCTAGATGCCTTCCGAGGATTTGCAGCAGCCGTCAATGCACTCGTGGAGGCATCGCATGCTGGTAGCAGCGGCGAATGCGGGTATGTTGTTTTACTCCCTTTGTATGCTTTTGTCATAAAAATCAATTTGCTAATTCTCATTCGATTGAAAATTAGACCCATTCACCATCAACTCTCAAACAGTGGACACTAGTAATATGTAGAACTAGAAATTACACAAGATTTCTGTACTCCTAGTACTATTACTTCGACGCTACATGTTGTTTACACGAGGAAATTGCACAAACTACCGCTTATTGCTGCCTTCGTTGCGTAAAACACTTTTTAAAACTGTAATTTTTTTCCGCACAAACCACCAACTATCGTGTTCTGTTGCAGGGAGGTTCAAATTTAGGATTGAGCTGTTTAAGAGCAAATCAGATGATCGGGGACCACCAACTACTATAGTTTTAATTGCAAATAGAATCGATTTTGCAAAATTATGAAACGCACATAACGTTTGAATTACTACAATTTTTTTGAAGGTTTGATATTTTCATCATTTTTGTGTGAATCTTACACCAAGTAACACAACTTTCAGACGGAATACAAAATATTTTCAAACTTCCTAGATTTGATAGCTCAAATATTTTTAATTACTAGTTTTTCAGTATTTTAAAAAGTCGAAACACTATATTTTGGCTGAATGTTAGAAAATATATTTCATGATTATCCCATATTAGTTAAGAAGTACATAAACTAGTAGTAGTAATAAAGAACAGAGGGAGTTTATGGAGATACATCCATTAAGGGCATGTTAGTGTGTGTTGGTGTATTACTTATGCCTTCTTTGGTTAATACACTTCTCAAGTGATCCCCGCAAACCCTCTATTCTTGCCTAGAATACAAAAACTCCCCATCAAAGTATTAGTGCATTTTTTGGATGAGTATTCGAGAGGATTGGGTGAACACCAAGGATTTGCATAGGAAATTGGTACAATTGAATCCTTGGCTGTTTGATTTGTAGGATTGTTTCCGATAGAATGCTTTACTCATGCCTCTTTTTAAGAATGCTTTACTTTTCCTATGGTGGAATCAAACAAAGTTTGGATTCTATGAATTCCTATAGGATTGGAGTGGACATGACATTGCAATCCTACATTTCCCTATTCCTACATCTTTCGGTAGGCATTTGCCTAGAATAAATAACCATGTGTATTACGGAGTAGCAATAAAATATAGGTTTATTTCTCTAAAGCATCTTGCACTGTACTAGTACATGGCTTAAGAGACAATATTTTTACCATTTTTTTGCGAGAAGACAATATTATTACCATAGTTACTAAGTACATTTTATTGGATGATGAAGTGATAGCCCTCATCAATGCATTGTGAATTATTAGGGCATGGGTCGCACGTGATTTACGAGTACACCGCACGATCGAGAGCCGCCGTCCCTCTTTGCTTTCTACCGATGCGGCGGAGCTCCTCCCCACACCCACGAATAACTGAAAGCCACAACTGCTGGGGAAAAGTCTTGCGCCGAGAAAATCTACAACCGTGGTTGAGTACATGTGTTTCTTAAGATACGAGTGCTCCAATGCATTTTTTCTTTCCTTTTACTAATTTACCTTGAAAATCCCGCACGTCCACTTATTTGTGGACGGAGGGAGTATCACGCCAAGAGGAAGTAGGACAATAGTGGGCGCTTATAGCCCGCCTACGTGGTACTTTTGCCAGCTGTTGGCTCTTCTATTGTTCTTGCTCTAAAGAAACCCCGATTGTGAAAGGCCAAGGCGTACTTCTTTTGGTCACGCAAAATTCAAAATACTGCCATGGACATTGAATTGACATGACAACACATAGCTTGGGATGTCCAAATTTGCACGTTAGACCAGTGACTTGTTCTTCACCTTTTCAGAGGGAACAGTGACTTTTTATTATGGGTCTATACACTTTCCAAGAAACAGGAGGAGATGCTGTAGAGTGTAGAGGAGCGAAGTCAAGCGCCCCGCCCCCACCTGCCCTATTTCGGTTCACCTCCATCGTCTACCTCCGCCCCCGCCCGCACCAATCGACCACCTTCCATAGCACGCGCCAGTGCCGCCGCCATGCAGCTTTAGAATCAATTCCACCGCCCAGTTTGAGAGCCTCCGTTCTTCATCTTCCCCGCCACCTGCCGCCATCGAACCCAAATTAAACTCCAATCAGTTGAACCCAAACCTCATAGACCCACCCCCTGCCCTGCGATGGCGGCATCGAACAAGGAAAATGATGACTCTGAACTGTTTCAGAAGGTCTTTTCCGAAGGTCCCCTTGAAGAACTCGTAACAAGATGCGACGTCATCACCGCCGCGAGCCTCGTCGGTTCGTCCAAACTATTTTTCGACTCTGCAAATGATAGTGCAACTCTATCTTTTTCTCTCCCGTTTGGCCTCCCATGTGTTCTTCATTCTCACCCGACGAAGGTAGCACGGGATTGCAAGCTGACGCCGCTGGACAGGTTCTCCTCCGACGCTGTGATGCCAGACGGTACGGGTAAGCAGTGGGTAGGTGCCAATGGAGATTGGGTTGCCATGGTTGACACTGGCTTTCCTGCTTGCAAATGGAAACTTGTCAACGTCTACACTCGCCGTGAAATTCCTCTCCCTGTGCCGTTTGAAACCACCCACATTCCAAATATATACCACCACAACCTTCGTGCTATTATATTTCACAAGATATATATTTGCCAAGTTCCCACAGCTGCTGGGGGGTACAAAAATTTCTCTCTTGTTGCTGTTTTTGACATCAGAGTTGCCCTCCTTTGCGGCGCTGATTCTGGATGGACAGTTCTTACAGAGCCCAAGTCCCACATCTTTTACAATTACAGCGATGCAATTCTCCACAATGGGCTTGTGTTTGCCACAACTCATACTGGCACTGTTCACGCATGGAATCCTCAGCAAGCTGGTAATTTTCCTCCGGACGTAGTGTATGATGAGCTTCATTATTCATGGTTGTAAAGATAATTTTAATGCACAAACTTATTAATTTTCGAACCTGACTGATCTGACTTGGAGGCTTGGGGCATATTTGCTTCGGATGAAATTTCATTGGTATTTAGACTTTTTATTCGAGATGATTACCATAGAAAAATTTGAGGATTGTATAATTAGGAGTTTTATTCTCAGATTGAATTATGTTGGATTTTGACCTCTACTTGAACTTCTTGAAATGAATCCTTTGGTTTCCCATGTGATGTACTCAAATACACCAATATGCTGTATTATTGAATGGAAATGCCATTATATCATCCCATCTGAATCCTAATGCGTTTTCCCAATTCTTACGTTTTCAGATTTGTGCAAACCAAACATACCCTTCTTAACAGTAATTTCGTTTTCAAGCAGGTCCTCCGCTGATCGTAGAGCCACCGCCCATTGTGTTTGAATGGCGGTGTGCACTTGATGATGCTCTTGGCCATGATCACGAGGTCGATTATGGCGTGTGGTGGTTAGCAAGATCTATAGATGGTTCTAGACTTCTTCTGATCCATACACTGGGCATTGCTGATGAAAGGGAATATTCCTGTAAAGTTTGCCATACTGCTTCTGATCGTCGTGTTCATCATGGTCGCACTGTTGGCAACTATGCTTCTGGGTTTGGTTGCCTGGTGTTCACGAAGGACACTAGTAAGTTAAATGAAGGTATTCCATGGGAAAAGATTGATGACCTTGGAGAATATTCTCTTTTCCTTGGAGTGAACTATCCGATTATGCTGCCATTAGGCGGTGCAGATGTTGTCCCAGGATGTCTGACGAGAAGAAATTGTGTGTACACCTTGCCGAATGAAGCATGGCTTCGCAATTCGCAGCTGCCTGAAATATGCCGATTCAGTCTGAATCGTGAAGATTGCGCCGTTGGTTTCCAAACCAACGCCTTGGAGAAAACATGCAAAACAAAAAAAGATAGGTACCTGGTAAAGACACCGCTTTGGTTCATCCCAAACTTCGCCAACGCCCCGGATTGGAACAAGTGTGATGTTTAATTCTGAAACAGGGCCTGCAGCCATTGTAGCTACTGATAGTATGTAATTTCATAGCTAATGAACGAGGCAATTGTGGTCTACTAATTACAACTGTTTTGTAAAGAGGTGGTCTATAAGTATACCCCTCTCTTCATTGATGCATTTGTGGTCTACATGATGGTACTCTTAAATATATGGGTGTGGCTCCTCAACACATAATGTGGGGGTATTATTGTGTTAAAGTTGAAGGCTTGATCAACTATAGGTTCACTTCTCTAGTTACATTACTAGGTACTCCGGTTGGCTATGTTGTGATGAACACATTGTGTTCTGTTGTTCGGTGAAGACAAAAGTAGAACTATGGTATGCTTATGTTTAAGAGCAAGCGAGGGTTTAGCTTGAGATGTTAAAATTCAGATTTGAACTATTTTTTGATATGGAAATTTGAAATATATATGGTACTGTATATGATTATGTATAACAACAAGCGACGAAAGGGCTGATGCTCCTATTCCTTGTCGGCGGGAGGACTATGTGTGCGGCGACTTGAGCCAAATTAGAAGGCCATAGCTATGTTGATTGGTCCTTGAAGTTGGAGGGGCTAGGATTTCGGATGAGCGGAGTGGGGGAAGTTGTTGCTCATGGAACAAAAGTCCTTAAAATAATAATGTTAGTATATAGGAGTACAAGGTATATACTTGTACTATTTTAGTACTATAATAAGTATATCGGGTTCATCAAAAAGAATTATCTCGGGTTCACAACCACGTGGGGTCAAGGTGAGGGAAAGTTGGTCAATACCTCTTACCGCTATATCCCCGCCCCAAGTTCTAATGCGCAAGTGCTGTTATTTTTTTAAAGGGAAATAGTGGTTCCTCTCCCCCGGAAACATGCCCCGCATCTCCACCTCCTAGTATCGTAGTACTACTACTGCATCTTCTCCAAAAAAAACCCTCTTCTGTCTCTTTCTCCCGTTCACCCCTCTCTCCCTTGCATTAGATTACCGACTCCAATGAAGCAGAAGCGTAAGGTTGAGGAGATTCCTGATTGCTACCACCAGTCCATGGGGTGGGGCAACCTCCACTACCCACTGGTGGAGAACATAGCCGAGCGGGCGGATATCCTCAGCACTGGTCGCCTCGCTCGAGGCATGATCGGCATGCGGCATGCCATCCGCGGAGCGCATAAGGTTCCGTTCGGTTTACCGAGCCTGCTCCACTGCGACCCCGAGACATGGTCCAGATGCCTATTATGCCATTCCTCGCAATCCCAGGAATATTGTTTTTGCGAGACATAATAGATTGATATCACAACACATCATTCATTACAACACATAATCGT
The DNA here is from genome assembly GCA_030979885.1 of Lolium multiflorum. Classification (NCBI taxonomy): domain Eukaryota; kingdom Viridiplantae; phylum Streptophyta; class Magnoliopsida; order Poales; family Poaceae; genus Lolium; species Lolium multiflorum. The sequence goes on from CM061753.1 coordinate 266,297,744, forward strand.
CTTACAATAAAGGATCACATGATCCAGTCTTAATACATCATAGTGGATCTAGAGATCCTATTACAAAACACATAGCGGAAGCGAAGTAGTAGCGATCGTGGTCCATCTGTTCCACAGGCAACTGTTGACGTCAGGAGTGATCCTAGTTGTCGTAGACGTCCCGCTGTCCATCTTCCTCGTACTGCTGTTCTCCTTCATAGTCTGGCCATTTGAATAGCCAGGGACAAAGCCATGAGTACTTTAAAGTACTCGCAAACTAATACTGATGTAAGCACTATCAACTATAGTAAGGGGGATGCTAAGCTCTAGGTTTATTTGCATAAAGCCAAGTTTATTTCATAAACATTTAGTAAAGATGCTTGAGTCGCTAGACTAACTCAAGTGGGAACATTAGTGTCATTCCCACAACTCTGTTGTGATTCAAGTCAAAGTCACCAGTTCAGGTTCAAAACACAAGTCACCCTTCACATGTCACATTTTGAAAATGGTCTGATGACGGAACAGTATGGCCTTTCCAATCGTCCGTAACCGTGGACGCGGCTATTCGAATAGTTCTACACTCTGCAGAGGTCGTACACTTGTGCCACAACATTTGCAATAATCCGTCAGGGTTAACTGGCCCTGATTTATCACACTCCGTGTGCGGACTACCAACCATAACCTTTCACTTACATACCCTAGTATAGGCACCTCTCCCCATGAGCTTGGCCTCCCGGTGAAGACAGACCGTCAGCCTGGGAACTGCACAGGGCTTGGGCCGGACATTCACCTCATTTCACGTCATTTCACATCATTTCATATTTCTTTGGAGGCAGCCCTTGGCATAACCCCGATGACGCTTGTTTAGAGGGAACCCATACTAAGATATATAAACTTCTAGTTAAGCCCTACCCATATCAGGTATTGTGGGGGTACTTGTAAAATTGGAATGGTATCGCATCCGAACCCAACCATCAGTTTTGTAAAAGTCACCAAGGCATTCACAAATCATATTCACCTTCAAAATCTTTCAATAGAATGAATCATCATTCCAAGGTTTTCAAAGTCATTTCATTTCACATATTCCCATCTAGAGTAGTCAATTTTATTTGTTTAGCACTAGCAACTAGTCATGAGGGGTGCTAACTAGCTTGTCTTGCTCTAGGCTAACTTTGATGCTCTTGTTCTACTCTATATCTAAACCAAGTGAATCATGAATCAAAAAGTAAGCTTTGATAAACCAAAGTCAAAAACTTGTAAGGTAAAAACTTGGGATAGGATCATTAAGCATAAATTAAATGGGGATGAGGCCTTGCTCTTGTAGAGCTTTGCCTTAGGGTATCTTGCAAGAATATTAGCTTGCCTTGGTTGGTGTGGTGATCAAAGTTCTCTTCTCCTTCCTCTTGGTAGAATACCTCCTCCTCTTGATAGTCTCCGGTACTAGCGTCTAAAAACGAATACGAGGATACAATCACCAAACAACACTTAAGTAAACTTAATTAGCCTTATTGGCTCACACAAAGGATCTAGCATCACTACTTAACATTTATTCACACATTAAGCTAGGGTTTCCTTATTTAATAATAGGAGAATAATTTCCTCTTATTGAACATTGAAGTTAGGGTTTCTCTTTGGTTTGGAGGAATAATTTCCTCTCATTGAATTCTTCTTAAGATTTAATCTTTTCAAATAACCAGGGGTGATCACATGTTGACCAAGGTCAACACTTCACACTTAGTATTTGAGAAAAGTGATTTAAATGAGATTCATCATCTCATGTGTTTTAAATAACCTTTGCAATTTAAATACTATGTTGATTTAAATTCTACAAGTGAGCAAGTATGAGCCTAAGCATTTAAAGGTCAACACATTACTTCATATCACTTGAGAAGGGATTTAAATGAGGTGCTACACCTCATAGATTTAAATTCTAGCCCATGATCATATACAGAACATATATCATATTTTTACATAATAAATTATAGTTTGTTAAATGTGAATTATTGCAATTGGATTCACTTCAAAATTCAAATTGGTTGATTTTTAAGATTTATTTGAATACTGAAAAGTCTCTGTTTTGTTATTTTTGCTATTCAAAATCTACACCACATATGAGGTTGAATCCAGTGAGGTTAGCTAGATAATTTCATAAGCTTTCTATAGCATTTTGAATCACCAGATTTGGATTTGTAGATTTAAATCTATTCAATTTCTAGCACTGCATCAGTATGCAAAAAGAAAGGAAAAAGATAAAACGGAAATTCAATTCAAACTGAGGGCGGGAAGAAGTTGGGCCGGCCCAGCTGCTGCCCGGGCCTGGCGTGCATGGCACATGCACGTCGGGTTCCCGGGGGCGCGCGGATCTCTTCCTCCCGACGCTGCTAACTTGCGGGGGCTCTAACTTTTACCTCGGAGCTCGGATTGAGGCGTGGTTTGTTGCGTTGGAAAGGTCTTTCCAAGGGCTACAACTTTGATGTAGGGCTCGAGGGCTATGGTGACAAAAATCTGGGCGGCTTTTGGTGGTGACCGCCGGCTAGTTTTTGCACCGATGAGCGGCAAAGAGAAGAGAGGAGCGGTGCTAGGAGGGAGGGGAGGATGCTGTGGGATGGTGTGGTGCTGTCCCAAGCGAGGAGGGGGGTTTATATAGGCTCCAGGGGAGGGAGGCGCGACGTGGAGGTCATGGCGGGCGACGTCACGGGCGCGTCAAGTACAGGGGGCTCTGGTCCTTGCCATGGCGTCAGCGGAGAGGTACTGGGGAGGGGTGAACGCGTGCACAGTGGCTGGCCTGCAGACGTAGTGTGCAGGGCACACGAGGACGAGGCCGACGTCGGTGTCCTTTGAGGGCGTCGCGTCGTGGCGTCCACTTGGTGCGTGGGCAGGTCAACGGTCGTGTCTAGGAGGTGTTCTGAGGTGAGAGGAGTGTGGTGGCGCAGTGGGACGCGATGGGATGCAGTGTGCACGCAGAGAGAGAGGGGTGGCCACGGGTTGGTGATCAAGTGACATGGCATGAGTGTTGTGGTCAAGTCTTTGCTCTCCTCCACCAAGGACCATGTCTGGCAGGTGTCTAGGGTCCAGGGGACTGTAGGTGACATGGTGAGAGGGAGGGAAAAGGGCCAGGGCATGTGGGTGCATAGTGGTGAGCATGTGAGTGGCATGGTGTGACATGGGTGTGTGTGGTGCATCAAGTCGTCGAGCATCATGTCTGGCACGTTCAGAGGGGTGAGTGGAAGGGCCAGGACATGGTCGTGCATGCTGAAATGGACCAGAGAGGAAGGTGACATGGGTGTGTGTCATGCATGCCACGGCATGGCAAGCTCGGGTGGATTTGGTCAAGTAGTGGTGATGGCAAGTGGTGGAACTGGTGCTGCAGGGTAGGGAGGGTCTCCAGACGTGCAGGGGTGGCCAGAGTTGGACCAAGTCCAAGCCAAAAATCAGTATGGGCTTCAAATTTTACTTTGCCCACAAGGTGTTTGTGGAAATGGCCGAAAGAGAAAAGTTTTCAAATTTTGAAAATTCCTTTGGTGGATCTCATTCATATAATCATAGAGATATAATGGTGGTGGTGGTGCTCATTTTGGTGAAGGTTTGCAAGAATTCAAAAAGTTGGCCATCTTCTCTTTGTTTCAATGTCCTCACTTGTCTCCTCTATTCTGGTCAACCTAGTCAACATGAGGTATGGTGGTCAACATGAAAGTTGTTCATCTTCATATGGTCTTGGATGACATGGTCATAGTTGACCAAGTTTGGTTGAAGAAAAGTCAAAGCCAGAGGGGTAAAGAGGGGATCATGTTAAAAATCACACAAATGACCATCATCACATGTGAGATGGTTTTGAGATTTCCTTTGATTTGATTCTTGTTTCTTTGATGCAATTGTGTTTGTTTATCATATATAAGTATTCTACAAACCATAGATCAAGCAATGGTAGCCTTGGTTGAAGATTTGCAAATTTGGCTAAGTGTATGTGAGTGAATTTTGGGGATTTTCTCCCTATTTGATTTCTCCCCATTTTGATTTGATTTTTCTTGACTTCAAAGTGATTCTTATTAGTTTAGGAACATTTCGAAACCACTGAAACCATTCCAAAAGGTCTAGTTCAAAGACTTGCAAAAATGGCCATAACACATAAGAGGTGATATGTCAAATTTCCTTATTCTTGTGATTTGTTCCCCTTGCTTTACTTGGGCAAGATTGAGGGTCAATTTAGTGTTAGATTAGGTTTAGAGATGGTGTCACACCATTTGGGTAAGGTATAAAGGCATAGAACAAGAATTGGGTATTATGGCTATGTGTCACATATGCCTCTATGCATATGTTGCATTTGATTTTTAATTTGACTAGGCTTGACCCAATTGATGTTGTTGAGTGTTGAAATGGTATATAGGAGTGATCCAACCATTCACCACAAGTCTTAGGGTCATGATCCTCAATTTCACAAATTTGCATTTTCCTCTCATATGCCTCTATGGCATTTTTAGTTTCTTTTTATTTTCTTTGGTTTCAACTTGGAAATGGTTTGAGAAGTACTAGATAAGGTTTATGAAGGTTTTCCAATCCTCTAAATAAAGTGGAAAGGCCTAGGGTAAAGTTTTTACAAAAATAGCCATAGGCACATAGGCCTTTTCTTATTTAAATTCTTTTTATTTTATTTTAACTTGGATGGTAAAAAGGGGTGTGAGGTTTAGGGTTTAAGAGTATTTCAAATACTAATTAAACAATCATGGCAAAAGCACAAGAATTAAGCAAGATCACTATGTATCAAACTTAATTTAATAAAAGTTTTTGTTGGTTCCAAAATTTGGAACTAGGGAAATTCATTTTGTTGTTTTGAAATTTTTGGGATGTTACAAACCCTTCCCCCTTAAACAAATCTCGTCCCGAGATTTTAAGAAAAGTTAGGTTCCTAAGAAAGATTGAGCAGTGATATTAACAGGGGAACATACTTGGCATGGCCTGAGGGGCTTCCTGGGCTTCATTGGCAGTCATGTGGTAGAAACGGCCGTTGTTGTTGTTCTGGTTCCTTCTTCCTGCAAAGCGGCGCTGTTGCTGAGCAGGTGCTGCGGTATTGGCGGCAATCTTGGCAAGCTTCTTGGGGCACTCGTTGGAGTAGTGACCCACAACTCCACATTCATAGCAGTTGACGGTGGACTTGTCTTTGGGGTTGACGGGAACAGTGTTGCTTCCAGTCCTCGGGGCAGTATTGGGGTTGTTGTTGTTACCATTGGGGTGGTTGTTGTTGTGGTTGTTGGTGTTGTTGTTGTTGTTGTTGTAGCCTCCGGGCTTCGGGGGTCCTCCATTGTTGTTGGGGTAGTTTGGGCGGTAAGTCTGAGCAGGGGGCTTGTTGTATCTTGGGGCAAATCCTCCAGTTGAGTTGTTGCGGTGCTTCTGTGCATGGTGGGGTCCATTCTGATTCATCATCCTGCGCTTGCGGTTCTCATTGGCTTGATTTAGCTTCCTTCCATCTGTATTGCTGAGTCTACTAAGGCTTCGAGGTCAGCGAACGGAATGTTCACTAACACAGTTTGCATCTCGTCATGCAGTCCGTTCAGAAATCTCTCCTTCCTTTTCTCATTGGTGTCGGTCTCATCCGGGGCGTACCTTGACAGAGTGAGAAACCTGTCGCGGTATTCCACCACGGACATCCTTCCTTGCTTGAGTTCGCGGAACTCGTCTCTCATCTTCTTGATCAGTCCTTGGGGCACATGATATTTGCTGAACTTGAGCTTGAAATCTGCCCAAGTCATCATTTGTCCGGCATTCATTGCGCGGGCACTTGTCCACCAGGCTCTGGCAGGTCCTGACAAATAGTGGGTGGCGAATAGTACTTTTTCTGCGGCTTCTACTCCCGCAACTTCTAAGTTGTTCTCCATTGTTTGGAGCCAATCATCAGCATCAAGGGGTTCTTCTGTCTTACTAAACATTGGGGGATTAGTGTTTTGGAAATTCTTCAGCTTCGATCCAGGGTGATCGTGGTTTCCATGGCCCTGATTGTTCTGAGCTATCTGCTGCAGTGCAGCAATGTTGGCTTGTCGTTCAGCTCTCTCGGCTTCGCGGTCTTCCATCATCATCTGCAGCATTTGCATCATTGCATCCTGGTTGGCGCTGCGGGTTGGTGGGGCCATCTGAAGATTGAGGTAGATGATAAGATAAGAGGGAAATTTCTATGGTTTGTTTGAGTTAAATTCAAAAAGTTTCAAAACTTGAGTAGTGTTGAGGGGGTAAAAACCAACAACACTTTTTCATTCATACCAAGCATCACACATTACAAATCTAACACACCGTTGGTTTGAAGAACCATTCATTCGCTCTACGATACAAGGGGATCCTGATACAACTCACACCTACTTAAGTGCTGGGGTGATACTACTCTTCAGGGTGGATTCTTCGTCCACGGGTTGCTTGGCGAGAGGCGAGGGCGTTGTCCAAATCCCTGCGGGTTTTGTACTGCCTGAAGTCCTGAGGTGCTTCATAGGGGTTCATCTTTGGTTGTGGTGGGGGCATGGTCATCGGTCTTCCCATGGAGTCATGTCTTGGGTAGTAGAGGAAACGAGTGTTCTTGATCTTGTCCTCATTTTGTCCACACAGACGGGAAATTGCTTCTTGCATAGCTTTGTCTAGTCCTTCCTTCCAGGTGTTTCCCGTTACAGAAAACCATATGGTTTCCCATACCGGGGCTTCAAGCTTTCTTCCTAGATCAGCGGAAACTTCCCACCGGGGTGATCCTCCCAACTGATTATTGAAGGATGTTCCGAAGAACTCGGGGTACGGGTGTCCTAGATATTCCACTAGTTGCTTCAATTCCTTTTCGAACCTCAGTTCTCCTCCGTGACCAAGCTGATAGCATTCCCATTGGTATTCCATCTGTGAGAAATTTAAGATGAGTAAGTTAGAGAAGTGATCAAGTGTGCAAAATTTTATGTAGGATTATAAGGAAAAGTGGAGTATGGATCTCTTATTTTGGAAAAGATCTCAAGGATAAGAGTGAGAATAAGTTTTCATAAATATCTACTTCATTTGTTTTTGAAACTAAATTTTTCAGGACGTCCATTCTAACTAGGGTCTCCTAAGGTCAACAATGGCTCTGATACCAACTTGTCAACACCCGGATTTTTAGGTCCAGATGCCTATTATGCCATTCCTCGCAATCCCAGGAATATTGTTTTTGCGAGACATAATAGATTGATATCACAACACATCATTCATTACAACACATAATCGTCTTACAATAAAGGATCACATGATCCAGTCTTAATACATCATAGTGGATCTAGAGATCCTATTACAAAACACATAGCGGAAGCGAAGTAGTAGCGATCGTGGTCCATCTGTTCCACAGGCAACTGTTGACGTCAGGAGTGATCCTAGTTGTCGTAGACGTCCTGCTGTCCATCTTCCTCGTACTGCTGTTCTCCTTCATAGTCTGGCCATTTGAATAGCCAGGGACAAAGCCATGAGTACTTTAAAGTACTCGCAAACTAATACTGATGTAAGCACTATCAACTATAGTAAGGGGGATGCTAAGCTCTAGGTTTATTTGCATAAAGCCAAGTTTATTTCATAAACATTTAGTAAAGATGCTTGAGTCGCTAGACTAACTCAAGTGGGAACATTAGTGTCATTCCCACAACTCTGTTGTGATTCAAGTCAAAGTCACCAGTTCAGGTTCAAAACACAAGTCACCCTTCACATGTCACATTTTGAAAATGGTCTGATGACGGAACAGTATGGCCTTTCCAATCGTCCGTAACCGTGGACGCGGCTATTCGAATAGTTCTACACTCTGCAGAGGTCGTACACTTGTGCCACAACATTTGCAATAATCCGTCAGGGTTAACTGGCCCTGATTTATCACACTCCGTGTGCGGACTACCAACCATAACCTTTCACTTACATACCCTAGTATAGGCACCTCTCCCCATGAGCTTGGCCTCCCAGTGAAGACAGACAGTCAGCCTGGGAACTGCACAGGGCTTGGGCCGGACATTCACCTCATTTCACGTCATTTCACATCATTTCATATTTCTTTGGAGGCAGCCCTTGGCATAACCCCGATGACGCTTGTTTAGAGGGAACCCATACTAAGATATATAAACTTCTAGTTAAGCCCTACCCATATCAGGTATTGTGGGGGTACTTGTAAAATTGGAATGGTATCGCATCCGAACCCAACCATCAGTTTTTGTAAAATTCACCAAGTCATTCACAAATCATATTCACCTTCAAAATCTTTCAATAGAATGAATCATCATTCCAAGGTTTTCAAAGTCATTTCATTTCACATATTCCCATCTAGAGTAGTCAATTTTATTTGTTTAGCACTAGCAACTAGTCATGAGGGGTGCTAACTAGCTTGTCTTGCTCTAGGCTAACTTTGATGCTCTTGTTCTACTCTATATCTAAACCAAGTGAATCATGAATCAAAAAGTAAGCTTTGATAAACCAAAGTCAAAAACTTGTAAGGTAAAAACTTGGGATAGGATCATTAAGCATAAATTAAATGGGGATGAGGCCTTGCTCTTGTAGAGCTTTGCCTTAGGGTATCTTGCAAGAATATTAGCTTGCCTTGGTTGGTGTGGTGATCAAAGTTCTCTTCTCCTTCCTCTTGGTAGAATACCTCCTCCTCTTGATAGTCTCCGGTACTAGCGTCTAAAAACGAATACGAGGATACAATCACCAAACAACACTTAAGTAAACTTAATTAGCCTTATTGGCTCACACCAAGGATCTAGCATCACTACTTAACATTTATTCACACATTAAGCTAGGGTTTCCTTATTTAATAATAGGAGAATAATTTCCTCTTATTGAACATTGAAGTTAGGGTTTCTCTTTGGTTTGGAGGAATAATTTCCTCTCATTGAATTCTTCTTAAGATTTAATCTTTTCAAATAACCAGGGGTGATCACATGTTGACCAAGGTCAACACTTCACACTTAGTATTTGAGAAAAGTGATTTAAATGAGATTCATCATCTCATGTGTTTTAAATAACCTTTGCAATTTAAATACTATGTTGATTTAAATTCTACAAGTGAGCAAGTATGAGCCTAAGCATTTAAAGGTCAACACATTACTTCATATCACTTGAGAAAGGATTTAAATGAGGTGCTACACCTCATAGATTTAAATTCTAAAATTTGGATATAGTTTAAATGGGCTAGTATTGACTACATAGCCAATATTTTGCTTCTAGCCCATGATCATATACAGAACATATATCATATTTTTACATAATAAATTATAGTTTGTTAAATGTGAATTATTGCAATTGGATTCACTTCAAAATTCAAATTGGTTGATTTTTAAGATTTATTTGAATACTGAAAAGTCTCTGTTTTGTTATTTTTGCTATTCAAAATCTACACCACATATGAGGTTGAATCCAGTGAGGTTAGCTAGATAATTTCATAAGCTTTCTATAGCATTTTGAATCACCAGATTTGGATTTGTAGATTTAAATCTATTCAATTTCTAGCACTGCATCAGTATGCAAAAAGAAAGGAAAAAGATAAAACGGAAATTCAATTCAAACTGAGGGCGGGAAGAAGTTGGGCCGGCCCAGCTGCTGCCCGGGCCTGGCGTGCATGGCACATGCACGTCGGGTTCCCGCGGGGCGCGCGGATCGTCTTCCTCCCGACGCTGCTAACTTGCGGGGGCTCTAACTTTTACCTCGGAGCTCGGATTGAGGCGTGGTTTGTTGCGTTGGAAAGGTCTTTCCAAGGGCTACAACTTTGATGTAGGGCTCGAGGGCTATGGTGACAAAAATCTGGGCGGCTTTTGGTGGTGACCGCCGGCTAGTTTTTGCACCGATGAGCGGCAAAGAGAAGAGGAGCGGTGCTAGGAGGGAGGAGAGGATGCTGTGGGATGGTGTGGTGCTGTCCCAAGCGAGGAGGGGGGTTTATATAGGCTCCAGGGGAGGGAGGCGCGACGTGGAGGTCATGGCGGGCGACGTCACGGGCGCGTCAAGTACAGGGGGCTCTGGTCCTTGCCATGGCGTCAGCGGAGAGGTACTGGGGAGGGGTGAACGCGTGCACAGTGGCTGGCCTGCAGACGTAGTGTGCAGGGCACACGAGGACGAGGCCGACGTCGGTGTCCTTTGAGGGCGTCGCGTCGTGGCGTCCACTTGGTGCGTGGGCAGGTCAACGGTCGTGTCTAGGAGGTGTTCTGAGGTGAGAGGAGTGTGGTGGCGCAGTGGGACGCGATGGGATGCAGTGTGCACGCAGAGAGAGAGGGGTGGCCACGGGTTGGTGATCAAGTGACATGGCATGAGTGTTGTGGTCAAGTCTTTGCTCTCCTCCACCAAGGACCATGTCTGGCAGGTGTCTAGGGTCCAGGGGACTGTAGGTGACATGGTGAGAGGGAGGGAAAAGGGCCAGGGCATGTGGGTGCATAGTGGTGAGCATGTGAGTGGCATGGTGTGACATGGGTGTGTGTGGTGCATCAAGTCGTCGAGCATCATGTCTGGCACGTTCAGAGGGGTGAGTGGAAGGGCCAGGACATGGTCGTGCATGCTGAAATGGACCAGAGAGGAAGGTGACATGGGTGTGTGTCATGCATGCCACGGCATGGCAAGCTCGGGTGGATTTGGTCAAGTAGTGGTGATGGCAAGTGGTGGAACTGGTGCTGCAGGGTAGGGAGGGTCTCCAGACGTGCAGGGGTGGCCAGAGTTGGACCAAGTCCAAGCCAAAAATCAGTATGGGCTTCAAATTTCACTTTGCCCACAAGGTGTTTGTGGAAATGGCCGAAAGAGAAAAGTTTTCAAATTTTGAAAATTCCTTTGGTGGATCTCATTCATATAATCATAGAGATATAATGGTGGTGGTGGTGCTCATTTTGGTGAAGGTTTGCAAGAATTCAAAAAGTTGGCCATCTTCTCTTTGTTTCAATGTCCTCACTTGTCTCCTCTATTCTGGTCAACCTAGTCAACATGAGGTATGGTGGTCAACATGAAAGTTGTTCATCTTCATATGGTCTTGGATGACATGGTCATAGTTGACCAAGTTTGGTTGAAGAAAAGTCAAAGCCAGAGGGGTAAAGAGGGGATCATGTTAAAAATCACACAAATGACCATCATCACATGTGAGATGGTTTTGAGATTTCCTTTGATTTGATTCTTGTTTCTTTGATGCAATTGTGTTTGTTTATCATATATAAGTATTCTACAAACCATAGATCAAGCAATGGTAGCCTTGGTTGAAGATTTGCAAATTTGGCTAAGTGTATGTGAGTGAATTTTGGGGATTTTCTCCCTATTTGATTTCTCCCCATTTGAGTTGACTTTTCTTGACTCCAAAGTGATTCTTATTAGTTTAGGAACATTTCCAAACCATTGAAACCATTCCAAAAGGTCTAGTTCAAAGACTTGCAAAAATGGCCATAACACATAAGAGGTGATATGTCAAATTTCCTTATTCTTGTGATTTGTTCCCCTTGCTTTACTTGGGCAAGATTGAGGGTCAATTTAGTGTTAGATTAGGTTTAGAGATGGTGTCACACCATTTGGGTAAGGTATAAAGGCATAGAACAAGAATTGGGTATTATGGCTATGTGTCACATATGCCTCTATGCATATGTTGCATTTGATTTTTAATTTGACTAGGCTTGACCCAATTGATGTTGTTGAGTGTTGAAATGGTATATAGGAGTGATCCAACCATTCACCACCAGTCTTAGGGTCATGATCCTCAATTTCACAAATTTGCATTTTCCTCTCATATGCCTCTATGGCATTTTTAGTTTCTTTTTATTTTCTTTGGTTTCAACTTGGAAATGGTTTGAGAAGTACTAGATAAGGTTTATGAAGGTTTTCCAATCCTCTAAATAAAGTGGAAAGGCCTAGGGTAAAGTTTTACAAAAATAGCCATAGGCACATAGGCCTTTTCTTATTTAAATTCTTTTTATTTTATTTTAACTTGGATGGTAAAAAGGGGTGTGAGGTTTAGGGTTTAAGAGTATTTCAAATACTAATTAAACAATCATGGCAAAAGCACAAGAATTAAGCAAGATCACTATGTATCAAACTTAATTTAATAAAAGTTTTTGTTGGTTCCAAAATTTGGAACTAGGGAAATTCATTTTGTTGTTTTGAAATTTTTGGGATGTTACAAGACGACCGCGACAATACTGTAAGAGTATTTATTTATTTACTCATCTCGTTTCAGCTTGTGTTTTTTCAATCAACTTTTCTTATTGCCAAACATCATGCATGAATTTAGACTCAACATCATCACCTGATTTGGGAGTACTGTAAGGTTTGCTGCCTTCACTATGCACATGTACTCTTCGGAATTGCTTTATTTATCCATTACATCTGTGCTTCAGTTCTGCACAATCCGCTCTTCATTCTGTCGAATACCTTGCATGCATAGACAATTTTGAAACAAATCCTATTTGCAGGGCATTCACGCGTTGCTGATGCCATTAGACAAGCCGACAGTTCCAGCATTTATCCATACCAAGGAGGAACTGGATGGACATGGACCCATGCACTGGGTGGGTTGTAACGGCGACTGGGTGGCATTTGTCCAGCAGGACGGGCACTTGACGATCCGCAACATATACATATCAGATACTATTATACCTCTTCCATCTCTGCAAGATGCAGGAATTTCTTTGGGCCCTACTAGTGAATGGTGGCATGGCAGCCCACCATTCCTGTTCAAATACAAAATAGATAAAAGTTTGGAACTGCTCAAAGTACGGATCGTCAAGAGGCCGTACAAAGATGATCTAGCAGGGCCATGGCATTACGAGGTAATCGTTGTATTTGACGAATTGATTGCTATCCTACAAGCGCCCCTAGAAAAGGAGTGGAATATCCTGAGAAACCCTGAATTCTTTGATAGAAACAGCTATGTCGATGCCATGGGCATTCCTGGATATGGTACAAGTTCACACCTACATCGTGTATACGCAGTTACATATCCGTATGGAGATGTTCTGGTTTGGGAACCATATACCTGTGGTGAGTCTTTGTTTTATGTCTTAACTAGTAAATGGCATGCTGCACATGTTGGACCAATTACGATTCGCAATACTGATGTATAAAAGTTGCGTTCTAAATGTTGTTCAAACTTTCAATACAACTAATAATTTGGTTATACCATCAAAATAAGTGTGAGCATACAGTTTATAAATATGAACAAAAATTTGGAACCTTTCTTAATCACTATCAAGTGGGACGTGTGATATCGGTGTGAGACTGCTCTGATTTTTCTTCATAATGGAAACATGACGGTTCTAGAAACACGTGGACACTGGTGTGGTATTTTTTTCACGCGAATACCTCTAATCCCAACCGTTAGATTTTGGACACCAACAGTTGGAATTGCTGCTACATGTCTTGTTAAAAACTGGTGCCTTATAGTAGTAGAAAATAGAAGATAGAAGAGAAGAGATAATTTTCAGTGTAGTTCCTACTTGCTGCATTGTGGTTGATCTTTGTGCATTGCAGGGACACATGCAGCCCCGCGTCTCATTGACGCCCCTGTCATTGAAGATGAAGAAGCAGAAGTGGCTGCAATTTTCGCTCAAATCGAGGGAGATGCTGTCATGGAAGATGATGAAGCAAATGTGGCTCAAGGCGATGGAGGTGCCGATGAAGATAATGATGCTGATGAAGAAGAATTAGAAGAAGAAGAATTAGAAGAAGACGAATTCGATGATGAAGAATTAGATGATGATGGTGATAATCATAATTATGAAGATGAAGATGTATTTCTTGGATTTTCTGACCAGCGCACTTGGTTCCTGGCACCAATGAGAGCAGAGTCCATTACTGGTGAATCTGATCTCGCGTGGATTCAGGTTAAAGGTTATCGGCCCATCCTCGGTCCTCCAATATTACATATGGGTAACAAGCTGAGGTCTTATCCTTTGGTACGGTGCTACGTTTTCTTGAGATCTGCCCATACCTTGGACCCTGTAGAAGAGGCAAGGTGGGAAAGATTGAACAATTTGAAGGGGCGTTCTTTATTTCTTGGACTCAATCACCCAATTTTCATGCTACCCCCGCCAATCGACGCAGAGGCTGCAGAACCAGATTTCCAATTGTTCAAACCTGACTGTGTCTTTGCTACCCACAATCGCGCCTGTGATACATGGATACGTCCAAGGCCAAATTGGTGCAGAATGCACGTCAATGGAGGTCCTGCCATAGGCTCAAGATTGCAGTACAAAAAAGAGAAGATTGAACATAGAGCCGAAGCACCCATGTGGTTCGTCCCAACACTTCCACCTGTTTTTCCTTGAGAAATAAGAGACAGATGGTGACCTTATTTTATAGAGAAAACATAGTGTTCGTGAACTTAACCTCATGAACATTCGCTGTTCGGTTTTTGCTGAAATCAAAATTTTGCAGAGATGAAGATCTTTGTTTGAATCCCGTGCTGAACATATTTTTCACAAATTAGCTACCCGTATTGTGATGAATACATGCTGGTTTGTTGTTTGGTGCAGTAGCAGACATGAAGATCTTTGTCCTGAATACCACAATGGACATCTTTTTTTCTTCAAAAATTAGCTAAGCTCACGCTATTAGGCGCAAATGCCTATTAAGAGATTTGGTGCTCTTGGGCACCAGTGCTCCTGCTATTTTAGAAAAAATAAAAAATATATTTATTTGTTCAAAAAATTAGAAAAAAAATCATGGAGTAGCTAATGAATTGTCCCATAAACGTGCAAAATTTCAGTTTCAAATACAAAAAATTCTGGGCTACACAAAAGTAACAAACGTGTGGATCTGGGTATGCATATTTCAAATCTCCAAATTTCAACAGATTTTGTCTTTTTTGTGTAGTCTACAATATAAAGAATGTCATATTAAAATTTTACACGCTTGTAGGTTACTTTATTTATTATGTCTACATTCATTTTCAGATTTTTTTGAAACAAATATGTATGATATTTGATTTTTTTTTAAACAGCAGGAGCACTGGTGCCCATTAGCCAAAGACACTTTTCGCAAATGCCTTCAATAAAGGAACGGATGGTGACCTTATTTTATAGAGAAACCATAGTGTTTGTGAACTTAAAGTCATGAACACACGCTGTTCGGTTTTTGGTGAAATCAAAATTTAGCAGAGATGAAGATCTTTGTTTGAATCCCGTGATGAACACATTTTTCCTAAATTAGCTACCAGTATTGTGATGAATACATGCCGGTCTGTTTTTCGGTGGAGTAGCAGACATGCAGGGGATCGAAAGAAACGGCAAAGTAGCCAGAAATCAGGGGTCAAATATAAATTCGAGAAAGGAAACGTTTATTCAACAGTCAGGCTGACATGTGGGACGTATCTTGCAGCCGCGGCCTCAACATTTATCATTCAGAGAGGATGACATGTGGGACCCACGAACCAGCATCGTTCTCGACGTTTCTCAAAGGGGGCAGGAGATCGAAAGAAAAAGGCAAGTAGCTCGAAATCAGGTGTCCAAAAATCCAAGAAAGGAAAGGTTTATCGCACAAAGAGGCTGACATATTGTACCCAGTTTGCAGCAGCGTCATCAACGTTTCAAAGGCGGTGGAGTTCGAAAGAAAAAGGCAAATAGCCAGAAATTAGGGGTCAAAAATAAATCCAGCAAAGGAAACTTTTATCGTACAAAGAGGCTGACATGTGGGACCCAGCCAGCAGCGTCCTCAACGTTTCTAAGGTGGCAGGCAATGGAAAAAAGGCAAATAGCCAGAAATTAGGGGTCAAAAATAAATGCAACAATAGAAACTCTTATTGTTCATAGAGGCTGACATGTTGGACCCATGAGCCAGCAGGGCCCTCAACGTTTCAAAGGCGTCACGGGATCAAAAGAAAAGAACCAAGTAGTCATTAATTAGGTGTCAAAAATAAATCCAAGAAAGTAAATGTTTTACTTTTCATAGAGGCTGTCATATGGGACCCATGAGCCAGCAGCGTCCTCAACGTTTCTAAGGCGGCTGGGGATCGAAAAAAAAGCGAAGTAGCCATTAATTAGGGGTCAACAATAAATCCAAGAAAAGAAATGTTTATTGTTCTTAGAGGCTGACATGTGGGAGCTATGCGCCAGCAGCGTCCTCATCGTTTCAAAGGCGGTCGGGGATCCAAAGAAAAAGGCAAATAGCCAGAAATCAGGGGTAAAAAAATCCAAGAAAAGAAATATTATTGTTCATAGAGGCTGGCATGTGGGACCCATGAGCCAGCAGCGTCCACAATTTCAAAGGCGGCACAGGATCGAAAGAAAAAGGCAAGTGACCAAAAATCAGGGGGTAAAAAATCCAAGAAAAAAACTTTATTGTACATAGAGGATGACATGCGGGTCTCATGAGCCAACAACTTACTCGTCGTTTCAGAGGGCCGAGGCGGCATGAGATCAAAAGAAAAAGGAAAGTGACCAAATATCAGGAGCAAAAAATAATCCATGAAAAGAAACTTTCATTGTACATAGAGGATGACATAGGGTCCCATGTTGTAGCAGCGGTCTGAATGTTTCAAAGACGGCATGAGATCGAAAGAAAAAGGCAAGTGACCAAATATCAGGAGCCAAAAATAATCCAAGAAAAGAAACTTTTATTGTACCTTTGAGAGACGGCATGAGATTGAAAGAAAAAGGCAAGTGACCAAATATCAAGAGCCAAAAACCTAGAAAAGAAACTTTTATTGTACATAGAGTATGACATGCGGGTCCCATGATGCTGCAGCATCCTCAACGTTTCCAAGGCGGGGGATCAAAAGAAAAGGAAATAGCCAAAAAGCAGAGGGTGAAAAAAATCGAAGAAAAGAAACTTTTATTGTTCATAGTGGATGACATGTGGGACCCATGAGGCAGCAGCATCCTCAACGTTTCCAAGCAGCAGGGGATCGAAAGAAAAAGGAAATAGCCAAAAATCAGAGCGTGAAAAATAATCCAAGAAAAGAAACTTTTATTTTACATAGAGGATGACATGTGGGTCCCATTTTGCAGCAGCGGTCTCAACGTTTCAAATGCGGCTTGAGATCAAAAGAAAACGAAAGTAGCCCGAAATTATGGGGAATAAAACTCCAAGAAAAGAAAGTTTTATAGCCAGAAAAAATAAATCAAAAATCAGTTGGTAAAAAAATCGAAGAAAAGAAACATTTATCGTTCTGAGAGGATGACATGCGGGACCCATGTGGCAGCAGCATCTCAACGTTTCCAAGGCAGCACGGGATCCAAAAAAGGCAAAATAGCCAGAAATTAGGGGTCAAAATAACTCCAAGAAAAGAAAGGTTTATCGTCCATAGAGGCTGACATGTGGGACCCATTAGCGAGCAGATTCTTCAACGTTCAAAGGCGGCAGGGGATCAAAAGAAAAAGGAAGTAGCCAGAAATTAGGGGTAAAAAATAACTCCAACAATGGAAACTTTTATTGTTCATAGAGGATGACATGCGGGACCCATGAGCTAGCAGCTTCCTCAATGTTTCAAAGGCGGCATGGGATCGAAAGAAAAAGGCAAGTGACCAAATATCAGGAGCCAAAAATAATCCAAGAAAAGAAACTTTATTGTACATAGAGGATGACATGCGGGTCCCATTTAGTAGCAGCGGTATCACCGTTTGAGATGCGGCAGGAGGTCGAAAGAAAAAGGCAAGTGACCAAATATCAGGAGCCAAAAAATCCAAGAAAAGAAAGTTTTATAGTACATAGAGGATGACATGCGGGTCCCATTTTGCAGCAGCGGTATCACCGTTTGAGAGGCGGCGGGGATCGAAAGAAAAAGGCAAGTGACTAAATATGAGGTGCCAAAAATAATCAAAGAAAAGAAAGTTTTCAACGTTTCAAAGGCGGCAGGGGATCAAAAGAAAAAAGGAAGTAGCCAGAAATTAGGGGCCAAAAATAACTCCAAGAAAGGAAACTTTTATTGTTCATAGAGGATGACATGCGGATCGCCACAGCTTCCTCAACGTTTCAAAGGCGGCATGAGATCGAAAGAAAAGGCGGGTGACCAAATATCAGGACCGAAAATAATCCAAGAAAAGAAATTTGTACATAGAGGATGACATGTGGGACCCATTTTGCACAGACCAAAAGAAAAATGAAGTAGCCAGAAATCAGGGGTGAAAAAAATCCAAGAAAAGAAATATTTCAATTGGGCTGCATCTGGACATCTGGGCCTTCGAACTATCCTGCTGGGCCTTTTGACTCGTACAATTTCAGCCCACTCCAAAACAGGAAAGTTCGGTTTTTTCTCAAAACAAAAACAGGAAAGTCCTATGCTTCGCAAAAACAAAAAACAAGGACACTCAACATATAAGTTTGTTTATGTAAAAATGAAGATTTAATTTATCCGTTTGCAATAGCTCAGAGCGAAATACACTGTTTATTGTCTGGAAAATAATCAAGATATCACATGTTTCTTGTACGGGGAGGCTGACATCGGGGACCCATGAGCCAGCAGCGTCGTCAACATTTCAAAGGCGGCAGGGGATCGAAAATAAAATAAAAAACTAAAAATCAGCTGGTAAAAAAATCCAAGAAAAGAAAACATTTATCGTTCTGAGAGGATGACATGCGGGACCCATGAGGCAGCAGCATCCTAACGTTTCCAAGGCGGCAGGGGATCAAAAGAAAAAAGGAAATAGCCAGAAATTAATTAGGGGTAAAAATAAATCCACCAAAGGAAACTTTTATTGTTCATAGAGGATGACATGTGGGACCTACCTGCCAACAACGTCCTCATCGTTTCAAAGGGCAGGGGATCAAAAGAAAAGGCAAATAGCCAGAAATTAGGGGTCAAAAATAACTCCAAGAAAGGAAATTTTTATTGTTCGTAGAGGATGACATGGGGGACCCATGATCCAGCAGCTTACTCAACGTTTCAAAGGCGGCATGAGATCGAAAGAAAAAACGCAAGTGACCAAATATGAGGTGCCAAAAATAATCCAAGATTTATTGTACATAGAGGATGACATGCGGGTCCCATTTTGCAGCAGCGGTCTCAATGTTTGAAATGCGGCTTGAGATCAAAAGAAAAAGAAAGTAGCTAGAAATTAGGGGGTCAAAAAAAATCCAAGAAAAGAAAGTTGATGGACATAGAGGTTGACATGCGGGTCCCATGTGCCAGCAGCTTACTCAACGTTTCAAAGGGGCCATGGGATCAAAAGTAAAAGGCAAATAGCCAAAAATCTGAGGGTGAAAAAAATCCAAGAAAACAAACTTTTATAGCACATAGAGGATGACATGCGGGTCCCATGAGCCAGCAGGTTCCTCAACGTTTCAAACGTGGCATGAGATCGAAAGAAAAAGGCAAGTGACAAAATATCAGGAGCCAAAAATAATTCAAGAAAAGAAACTTGATTGTACATAGAGGATGACATGCGGGTCCCATGTGTAAGCAGCTTACTCAACGTTTCCAAGGCGGCAGGGGATCAAAAGAAAAAAGGAAATAGACAAAAATCAGAGAGTGAAAAAAACCATAGAAAAAAACTTTTATAGCACATAGAGGATGACATGCGGGTCCCATGAGCCAGCAGGTTCCTCAAAGTTTCAAACGTGGCATGAGATCAAAAGAAAAAAACGCAAGTGACCAAATATCAGGAGCCAAAAATAATCCAAGAAAAGAAAGTTTTATAATACATAGAGGATGACATGACGGTCCCATTTAGCAGCAGCGGTATCACCGTTTGAGAGGCAGCAGGGGATCGAAAGAAAAAGTCAAGTACCAAATATGAGGTGCCAAAAATAATCCAAGAAAAGAAAGTTTTATAGTACATAGAGGATGACATGCGGGTCCCATTTAGCACCAGGTTCCTCAACGTTTCAAACGTGGCATGAGATCGAAAGAAAAAGGCAAGTGACCAAATATCAGGAGCCAAAAATAATTCAAGAAAAGAAACTTGATTGTACATAGAGGATGACATGCGGGTCCCATTTTGCAGCAGCGGTCTCAACGTTTCCAAGGCGGCACAGAACCAAAAGAAAAATGAAGTAGCCAGAAATCAGGGGGTGAAAAAATCCAAGAAGAAAGATTTCAATTGGGATGCATCTGAACATTTGGGCTTTCAAAGTATCCTGCTTGGCCTTTTGACTCGTACAATTTCACCCCACTCCAAAACAGGAAAGTTCCGAATTTTCTAAAAAAACAGGAAAGTCGTATGCTTCGCAAAGACAAAAAAACAAGGAGATTCAACATATAAGTTTGTTTATGTAAAAATAAAGATTTAATTATCCGTTTGAAATAGCTCAGAGCGCAATACATTGTTTATTGTCTGCAAAATAATCAAGATATCATATGTTTCTTGTACGGGGAGGCTGACATCGGGGACCCATGAGCCAACAGCGTCGTCAACGTTTTAAAGGCGGCAGGGGATGGAAAGAAAAATAAACCAAAAATCTGTTGGTAAAAAATCCAAGAAAAGAAACATTTTCGTTCTGAGAGGATGACATGCGGGACCCATGAGGCAGCAGCATCCTCAGCGTTTATTGTTCATAGAGGTTGACATGTGGGACCCGTGAGCCAGGCGTCCTCAACGTTTTAAAGGCTGGGTGATCGAAAGAAAAAATAAGCCAAAAATCGTTTGGTCAACAAAATCCAAGAAAATAAACATTTACCGTTCGAGAGGATGACATGCGGGACCCATGAGGCAGCAGCCTCAATTCCAAGGCGGCGGGGGAAATATCCAGAAATTAATTAGGGGTTCAAAATAAATCCATCAAAGGAAACTTTTATTGTTCATAGAGGATGACATGTGGGACCGACCTGCCAACAGCGTCCTCATCGTTTCAGGGGGCAGGAGATCAAAAGAAAAGGCAAATAGCCAGAAATTAGGGGTAAAAATAACTCCAAGAAAGGAAACTTTTATTGTTCGTAGAGGATGACATGCGGGACCCATGAGCCAGCAGCTTACTCAACGTTTCAAAGGCGGCATGAGATCGAAAGAAAAAGGCAAGTGACAAAATATCAGAGCCAAAGATAATCCAAGAAAAAACTTTATTGTACGTAGAGGATGACATGCGGGTCCCATTTAGCAGCAGCGGTCTCAACGTTTCAAATGCGCCTTGAGATCAAAAGAAAAGAAAGTTGATTGTACATAGAGGATGACATGCGGGTCCCATGAGTCAGCCTTACCCAACGTTTCCAAGGCGGCACGGATCAAAAGAAAAAGGAAATAGCCAAAAATCAGAGGGTGAAAAAAATAAAGAAAATAAACTTTTATAGCACATAGAGGATGACATGCGGGCCCCATGAGCCAGCAGGTTCCTCAACGTTTCAAACGTGGCATGAGATCGAAAGAAAAAGGAAAGTGACCAAATATGAGGAGCCAAAAATAATTCAAAAAAGAAAGTTTTATAGTACATAGAGGATGACATGCGGGTCCCATTTAGCAGAGCGGTATCACCGTTTGAGAGGCGGGGGATCAAAAGAAAAAGAAATTGCCAAAATCAGAGGGTGAAAAAACCAAGAAAATGAACTTTTATAGCACATAGAGGATGACATGCGGGTCCCATGAGCCAGCAGGTTCCTCAACGTTTCAAACGTGGCATGAGATCGAAAGAAAAAGGCAAGTGACAAAATATCAGGAGCCAAAAATAATTCAAGAAAAGAAACTTGATTGTACAGAGGATGACATGCGGGTCCCATGTGTAAGCAGCTTACTCAACGTTTCCAAGGCGGCAGGGCATCAAAGAAAAAAAGGAAATAGACAAAAATCAGAGAGTGAAGAAAAAACCATAGAAAAAAAACTTTTATAGCACATAGAGGATGACATGCGGGTCCCATGAGCCAGCAGGTTCCTCAAAGTTTCAAACGTGGCATGAGATCAAAGAAAAACGCAAGTGACCAAATATCAGGAGCCAAAAATAATCCAAGAAAAGAAAGTTTTATAGTACATAGAGGATGACATGCCGGTCCCATTTAGCGAAGGTATCACCGTTTGAGAGGCAGGGGATCGAAAGAAAAATCAAGTACCAAATATGAGGTGCCAAAAATAATCCAAGAAAGAAAGTTTTATAGTACATAGAGGATGACATGCGGGTCCCATTTAGCAGCAGGTTCCTCAACGTGGCATGAGATCGAAAGAAAAGGCAAGTGACCAAATATCGGGAGCCAAAAATAATTCAAGAAAAGAAACTTGATTGTACATAGAGGATGACATGCGGGTCCCATTTTGCAGCGGCGGTCTCAACGTTTCCAAGGCGGCACAGAACCAAAAGAAAAATGAAGTAGCCAGAAATCAGGGGGTGAAAAAAATCCAAGAAGAAAGATTTCAATTGGGATGCATCTGAACATTTGGGCTTTCAAAGTATCCTGCTTGGCCTTTTGACTCGTACAATTTCACCCCACTCCAAAACAGGAAAGTTCCGAATTTTCTAAAAAAACAGGAAAGTCGTATGCTTCAAAACAAAAAAACAAGGAGATTCAACATATAAGTTTGTTTATGTAAAAATTTAATTTATCCGTTTGAAATAGCTCAGAGCGCAATACATTGTTTATTGTCTGCAAAATAATCAAGATATCATATGTTTCTTGTACGGGGAGGCTGACATCGGGACCCATGAGCCAACAGCGTCGTCAACGTTTTAAAGGCGGCAGGGGATGGAAAGAAAAAAATAAACCAAAAATCTGTTGGTAAAAAATCCAAGAAAAGAAACATTTTCGTCCTGAGAGGATGACATGCGGGACCCATGAGGCAGCAGCATCCTCAGCGTTTATTGTTCATAGAGGTTGACATGTGGGACCCGTGAGCCAGCGGCGTCCTCAACGTTTTAAAGGCTGCAGGTGATCGAAAGAAAAAATAAGCCAAAAATCGTTTGGTCAACAAAATCCAAGAAAATAAACATTTACCGTTCCGAGAGGATGACATGCGGGACCCAGGCGGCAGCAGATCCTCAACGATTCCAAGGCGGCAGGGGAAATATCCAGAAATTAATTAGGGGTTCAAAATAAATCCATCAAAGGAAACTTTTATTGTTCATAGAGGATGACATGTGGGACCGACCTGCCAACAGCGTCCTCATCGTTTTAGAGGGGGCAGGAGATCAAAAGAAAAAGGCAAATAGCCAGAAATTAGGGTAAAAAATAACTCCAAGAAAGGAAACTTTTATTGTTCGTAGAGGATGACATGCGGGACCCATGAGCCAGCAGCTTACTCAACGTTTCAAAGGCGGCATGAGATCGAAAGAAAAGGCAAGTGACAAAATATCAGGAGCCAAAGAAGAAAAAAAACTTTATTGTACGTAGAGGATGACATGCGGGTCCCATTTAGCAGCAGCGGTCTCAACGTTTCAAATGCGGCTTGAGATCAAAGAAAAAGAAAGTTGATTGTACATAGAGGATGACATGCGGGTCCCATGAGTGCAGCTTACCAACGTTTCCAAGGCGGCACGGATCAAAAGAAAAGGAAATAGCCAAAAATCAGAGGGTGAAAAAATAAAGAAAATAAACTTTTATAGCACATAGAGGATGACATGCGGGCCCCATGAGCCAGCAGGTTCCTCACGTTTCAAACGTGGCATGAGATCGAAAGAAAAAGGAAAGTGACCAAATATGAGGAGCCAAAAATAATTCAAAAAAGAAAGTTTTATAGTACATAGAGGATGACATGGGTCCCATTTAAGAGTGGTATCACCGTTTGAGAGGCGGCAGGGATCAAAAGAAAAAGAAATTGCCAAAAATCAGGAGGTGAAAAAAAAACCAAGAAAATGAACTTTTATAGTACATAGAGGATGACATGCGGGTCCCATGAGCCTGCAAGTTCCTCAACGTTTCAAACGTGGCATGAGATCGAAAGAAAAAGGCAAGTGAAAAAATATCAGGAGCCAAAAATAATTCAAGAAAAGAAAGTTTTATAGTACATAGAGGATGACATGCGGGTCCCATTTAGCAGCAGCGGTATCACCGTTTGAGAGGCGGCAGGGGATCGAAAGAAAAAGGCAAGTGAAAAAATATGAGGAGCCAAAAATAATTCAAGAAAAGAAAGTTTTATAGTACATAGAGGATGACATGCGGGTCCCATTTAGCAGCAGCGGTATCACCGTTTGAGAGGCGGCGGGGATCGAAAGAAAAAGTAAGTGACCAAATATGCCAAAAATAATTCAAGAAAAGAAAGTTTTATAGTACATAGAGGATGACATGCGGGTCCCAGTTAGCAGCAGCGGTATCAACGTTTCCAAGGCGGCAAGGGATCAAAGAAAAGAGTAGCAGAAATCAGGGGGTCAAAAAAATCCAAGAATAGAAAGAATTTTGGTTCATAGAGGGATGACATGCGGGACCCATGATCCTGCATCGTAAACGGCTCGATCGGAGAACGTTGAACGAGATGGCGCGATCGAGAAAAACAATGCAGAGAGGCTGCCATCGGGCCTACATCCCGGCGGTGCGGATTTGCGTTGACTCGGCCGGCGAACCCGAGGTTCGAGATGCACCACGTCCCGGGCCACCATACGCGACGTTTTTGGCCGCTTTCGTCGGGCTAGGTGGCCTCAAAAACGAAAAAAAAAGTTTTGACATGAACCACGGAGGGACCAAAAATCGTCGGCCATGGTGCACCAGCAACCACGGCGCGACTTCAACTTCGTCGGCCATGGCAACTTTTCTTGTAGTGTGTTCCCATCTAGAGTAGTCAAATTTTAATATTAGCACTAGCATCTAGTCATGAGGGGTGCTCACTACTTGTAATGCTAGTTAGGCTAAGTTTGATACTCTTGTAGTATTCTAGACTTAGACCAAAGTTAACTATAAAAGGAAACTTCAATATTCAAAAAAAAGTAAAATTGGGGATAGGTTCATGAAGCATAAGAAAAGATGAGTGTGCCTTGTTCTTGGTAGAACTTTGCACTTTGCAATAATATTAGCTTGCCTTGGTTGGGGAATTGGTCAAAGTGGTCTTCTTCTCCTTTTGTAGACCTCCTCCTCCTCTTGATACTCTTCGGTACTAGCGTCTAAAATACGAATACGGGGTACACAATCATCATACCAAACTTATTTACTAAACTAAGCATACACATGATTCACACAACTTAAACTAGCATCACACACTACTATTAGGTTGGTGGATGTGTTTTCTCATTTAAGAAAAATAATTTCCTCTCATACTAACTTAGGTGTTATTTTTAATTGCTTAGAGAAATAATTTCCTCTCATTATCTTATTATGATTTAATTTCTCTCATGAATAATATGTGACCTAGGTTGACCAAAGTCAACCTCTTCACACTTATCATTTAAGAAAATGATTTAAATGAGGTGAGCACCTCATATAGTTTAATCCTAATATGTTAAAGATTTAATATCATCAAACAATTCATATGAGACCTAATGACCAGAGTCTCTACATCAATATGAATTGTTTGTGACAAGATTTAAATGAGAGAAACACTCCCATATGATTTATTAATAGTTTTGGACAATATCTTTGACTAGAAATAGCCTAATAATATAATGTATTGATTTATTTTTTAGTACTCCATCCGTTTGAGAATAGTTGTCGTAGATTTGCATGTATTGATTTATTCTTTGCATAATATATTAGAATAATGATATAGCATACTGACACGATTAATTTTCTGAAAAATGAAGTGACATGGAGTGTTTACTACATTAGCTAGCATTCTTATAAATTTTCGCCGCATCAGTACATGCAGAATAGGCCTCGTTCTGCTTCAGCAGTGCAGGGGAGAGGCACTCCGTGTTATCCCCGCTATTCCGCGAAAAGGGCAGGGGCAGCAGAGTTATCTGATGATCCATCAACCAGTTCTCAATACAGGGATACGGGAAGGCTTTCATCAAAGAGGAGGCGCTGACACTACTACACCGGAAGAATCATATATTGGGAAAGAGGACTGAGATGTGCTTCTGAGAGACCGAGACCTGTTAGGTTCGGTGGCTCCTCGGCGGTGTGGTCTCTCTCCTCACGCCTGGGAGGGAATGCCCAGGGTGAACCTCGCGGAGAACCTGAACCTCGCCCTAACTTTTTCCGAAGCTGAGTTATTTGAGATCGTCAAGGCGATGAAAACAGACACGGCACCGGGACCTGATGGCTTTCCCGTGGCATTTTTCCAGAAATGCTGGCCGCTTGTGAAACACGGGGTTTTACATATTTTGAATGATTTCATCCTTGGGAGGATTGACATCGCCCGCCTCAACTATGGGGTCTTATCTCTAATTCCTAAAGTGCCGGGCGCAGACAAGATCTCTCAGTTTAGACCCATTGCTCTTATCAATGTGATCTTCAAGATTGTTTCAAAGGCTTTTGCCACCAAAGTAGACCCCATTGCTCATAGAGTCATTAGCACAAATCAAACTGCCTTCATCAAGGGGAGGTTCATCCTGGACGGTGCCCTGGCTCTTCAAGAGATTATTCACGAGCTCAAACGCAAGAAGCTAGGGGGCATCTTGCTTAAGATCGATTTTGAGAAAGCGTATGACAGAGTCAATTGGGAGTTCATGGTAGAAGTTCTGCGGGCGAAAGGGTTCGACGCTGGGGCAGTTCACAGGATTATGCAGCTTGTCATGGGTGGTCACACTGCCATATCCATCAATGGGGAGGTTGGGCCCTCCTTCCGCAACAAAAGGGGCTTGCGTCAAGGGGACCCACTCTCGCCTCTCCTCTTTAACTTCATGGCGGAGGCCATATCAATTATGCTTACCAAGGCGTGTGCTGCCGGCCACATCGAGGGAGTAGTGCCACACTTGGTTCCAGGGGGAATCTCTCACTTACAGTATGCGGATGACACCCTCATTCTGATCCAATACAACGAAAACCAGATTAGCAACCTAAAGTTCCTTCTCATGTGCTTTGAAGAAATGTCGGGACTCAAGATCAATTATCATAAGAGCGAGGTTATGGTTTTGGGACAACCTCCTGATATCATGCAAAAGGTTGCAGATATGCTCAATTGCAAACTTGGAGAATTCCCTTTCATTTACTTAGGGTTACCTATCTCCGATCGTAAGCTCACCGTGGACCAATGGATGTTTCTTGTCCAGAAATTGGGTTCCAGAATTGAATCTTGGCTTGGGAGGTTCCTTTCCTCGGGGGAAGACTCATCTTGTCCAATTCTTGCTTGGCCAGCCTACCTATGTTCGCCATGGGATTGTTTCTGCTTCAGGATGGGGTACATGCGAAGTTTGACTCTCACCGTGCCCGGTTCTTTTGGGAAGGAGCCGGGACGAAACGCAAATACCACCTAGTTAACTGGCCAGCTGTTTGCAGACCCAAGGAAACAGGAGGGCTGGGTATTATCAACTCCAAGAAAATGAACACGGCTCTTATGTTAAAGTGGATTTGGAAATTATACCAAGGAGACAACTCGCTCTGGGCGCAGGTTATCTCTGCCAAATATGCAGAGGCCAGAGACATTTTTTCAGGCACGAGTCGGGGGGGCTCGCCGTTCTGGAAAGCGCTACACAAAATCAAGCATTTTTTCAAGTTAGGAGCCAGACACCAAGTTCGCGATGGTAGACGCACTCAATTCTGGCTCGATTCTTGGGTGGGCCCAAGACCCCTCAGGGACCAGTTTCCGACTCTGTTCAGCATCTGCGATCACCCCAATATCTCGGTCGAGGCGGCCTGTAGTCCGGATAGGGGTATCCGATTCCGCAGAACCTTTAACCAGCTGGCCTCGGACTAGTGGAGCCTTTTGCAGCCGATCATCGATAACACCATTCTGTGCCAAGGGCAAGACGCTATCTCTTGGGGGTTGGACCCCTCAGAAGTCTTCACTGTAAACTCCATGTATAACAAGCTGTCCCAAGGCGCCTCGGTGGCACACTTCAAAGAAATCTGGGCTGCCAAGTTGCCTCTTAAAATCAAGATCTTTTCCTGGCAGTTAGCTCTTGGCCGTCTTCCTTCAAGCGATCTTATAGCTCAACGTCATGGCCCGGCCTCCGGCCGTTGTGCCTTGTGCAATCAAGCCGAGAATGTCAATCACATATTCTTCTCTTGCTCCCCTGCTCGGTTCATGTGGAGTGTGATCCGTCAGCTGCTAGGGTGCAGCTGGTCACCCTCTTCGTTTGCTCAATTCTTTGCGATTTTATCGAACTTTGCGGGGAGACCTCGCCGTTTGCTTTGGCTTTTGTTTGTGGCTCAAAGTTGGGCACTTTGGCTAATTCGTAATAAGCTTACTATGGAATCTAAGGTTATTCGTCAACCGGCTGACATTATTTTCAAAACTACCATTTTCTTGCAGTTGTGGCTTCCTTCAGCAAAACCTCAAGACAGGCCAAGCATCCAGGAGCTGGTAAATCAGCTAAGGCATTCTCACGTGGAGGTGCTGGCAAGTGATGCCTAGGAGCGACCTGGGTGGCGGGATGCGGGTGTCCGGGCCATCCTGCAGTGTCCTTCGACTCCTTTTTGTTGCTTTCTAGCTATTATTCTGGCTAAGCTGTATGCCGCAGCATGTAATCATTTAAACTGTGTTTCGAACCTGAGGGCTTTATTAATTTAAAGTCGGGCACTATGCTGCCTTTTATCTAAAAAAGATGTGCTTCTGAGTTTTGAGGCCGCTCGCTCCTGCTCATCTCGTCTGCCCCCTTGAAATAACTCCCCGCCTGCCCCCCTGGAAGGAGCTCCCGCGCCGCCTCCGGCAGTAGCTCCCGTGACACGACGGCCCTGCCATCTGGACCTACACGCAACAGTCCAGCGTCGATCAGCTGATCAGCCAATCCTAGTGCCAGACAAGATGCCGCCCGTCGTCCTCTTCCTTTCCTCCCCTGGCCGGCTCTTGCTGCCGCCCGGAACCCCTCTAGACATTCTCGCGCGGGGGATCCTGGAAATTCTTCCATGTTTTTTTGTTTTCTGAAATTCCGCTGCCGCTACAACTGTAACTGCCACCCAATCCATTGAGTCACCGCTGAGCCACCGTCGCGTCGCCGGCAATTATCCGTGGCATGGATGCAGCTCCTGGCCCTGAGATTTTCCGTCGCATGGGTGCAGCTCCGTGGTGGCCACCGAGCTCAGATGGAGCGAGCACGCGGCCTGGCCTCGCTCAGCTCGAGGGGGCACGACCCCGGCGGATGTGACGTGCGCGAGGCGGATTAAGGGATTCCGCTCGCATTGGAGGAGACCGCTCTTAGTCGATCTGCCATTAGCTTCCTTTGTATCTTTCCTTTCAGTTGGGCATGTTTCTGCTGTTACCCTAGCATTTTTTCTTTGTTTTAGCTCTTGTATGGTGTGGTTGCTTTATTTATAAAGCGGGGCGAAAACCTATTTTGAGGAGGTGGAGGAGGCCAGCGGCAACAAATCTTCCTCGTAGGGTCGAGCCGGCAAAATTGAGGGCTCTGTGCGACATTTCAAAATAGGCTCTATCGAATCTCATAAAAATGAGGCACTATCTAACTAGAAAAATATATATAATAGTTGAATGCCCGTGCGTTGCTACGGATTCTCGTGTTTTTTCTTTGCATGTAAATCACAGAAGGAACAAGGTCACATCATTCACCCTTCTTTCAAGACAACCATTTGGCTTTAGCTTTTTCACCAATGTATTTCCTAGTCGCCAGCCTACAAACATCTCTCTCGACAACAATAATCGTGGTGGTTTTCACTCCCATATACAAAGTATCCAGCAATTTTATATATTTTTTCGCATGGTTTAAAATTTTCAAAAGGAGACTTTATTTTCCTCTCATTTCCTTTTGCGGAATATCTTATCAATTCGTTCACTCGTCTTATAGTCAAATATTTATTAAACAAATAAACAAACTCGCTATCGAAGAGGATTTATGGAAAGATATAATCATACCATGACTTAGAGGATTCATTCAGTAAGTAATTCACATGACTTTGTTCATTGTGCAATTTTTCCAGCTTCTTAATTCCTCAATTATAGTTGTATTCTTTCAGTTATGAACTGGCACAACTCAGGATTGAAAATAATAGCATTATTCATACTAAAGATTTATAGCTTAGCGCTCACAATGTGGACATTAAAATCGTATGGCTTGTTACAAAACATTGTTTTGTGTCTTGGACAAACAAATAGGACATGCAAATTAGTGGAATCTAGAGGCGACACTACAAACGCCCAGACTGAGAATTCCCGTGCGAGAGAAAAAAATAAACTTGGAACACTCATTTCTTAGTACTTCTTCTGTTCTATCAGATTCATAGTACATCTGAATTGTCTGTATATTTGTCAAAAGCTCATTCTAATATGAATAAATCTTCATTTTCTGGGGATACCTAAACATATGCTCATTCGGTAATGGAACAAAATATACATCTTGTGGCCGAAGAAAAAACGACTGGTTCATCCAAATAAATACTGCACTGCGAGGTACTTTCCATCCACGATAAGTATTTACTAAGCATGCAGTCCAGCTCAAGCTCTTTCTGCTGACGTCGCACTATTTTAGCTTTCATCATGGAAATCAGAAGATCTCCCGAATTTTTTTCTCTATATAGATGTCTTCACTTGTGTTGAGCACTGAGTTTAGAAGATAGGCCATCTAGTTTGTTTTATGTACGAGGACTGGAACATTTTTTTTTATCTTGGCACCATTAATCTGGTCTGCTTTTCACAACCCTAATTACTCAAGGCATGGGGGAGTTTTCTCGGTTAATGCATGATTAAAATATCCATTTGCAGAGATGCAAAATAAAAAATAAGATTTACAAATTTACCTTGGAATAATTGTAAGTTTTTTCGATCGTGTGCTTCTCGGATTGGACTATATAGACCAGCATCTTTCTCGTCGTAGATTCTGGCACTCAATGGAGGAGGCTCACGGTATGCCCGCAAGCGCTCGGCGCAAACGGATGAGGAGTGATGGACCTTGTCTCGCTGGATATGTGGTACATGTAATCATCTGCATATGTATACCATAGGTTAATCGATGGCCTCACATGAGTCGGTGTTAGAAGATGATAATTCAATAAGAAAATCTATAAGCATGTGCCATGTAAATAAAAAATATAGGGAAGATAAATGGTATAAACCAACAAACCCGATCCTCGTGTTCCATACAGTCCTGAAAATATTTATACATTGTTGGAAAGTGCACTTCTGCTACTCTAGAATATATAGAAATGGGTAGATGGATGAGAAACTACGATCTCTTTCAATCTGATGTTCTCATGATCCACCTTTTGAATACTTTATTAAGCTCACGCAAGATTATCCGTGGGAACTACAAAGGTAATGAACAATTCAGAGGTGTATAAATGCACATCAAAGAGTGATTTGCTCATCATGAAATATTACTACATAATAATCACTTTTAAAAAACAGATAAATATATATATGTAGGGTAAATAGATGTATGACATTTGTTAACAGATTTCTGATTGCTGGAAAAATAACTTTAACACTGTAGGTGCTAGCATATGCCAATGATGCCTCACCCATGTTAGGAACAACAGAAGAATCCCTTCATTAAACTTTATCTCTATTAGCATTAACACGAGCAAATGCATCATTTTTTCCTTTAGCTAAAGAAGTACTACCTCCGGTCTGAAATAATTGACGCCAAACACTACATGCCGCTTTGTTTTTTGTGGGTGAGTCCGTGCCGATTAATACATAACAGAGGAGTAGGAACTAAGCGAACAGTTGTGCATTAAGGTTTTCATGAAAATACATGTGTGAGTTGCAGAAGAAAAGAAGCATTAGATGGAATAAACCATGTTGTTGTTTACTGACCTTGTGAAGTAGAATATGCAACTGGCAGACCATGCGTAGCTGAACTCCAGTAAATTCACAGAGGAAATACATATTTGTAGATACAATAAATTGCATACTATGGAAATAGATAATAATATGAATCAAATTGTTAGTAACAATATTATTATTTTACCTTAAATGCATAATTGCAGAATTAATAATGGCTCACTACCAGATATGGTTTAGGAGAACAATCGTACATTTTTAGCATATTTTTTTTCTTATAGGGGTAAAATCAGCTCAGTCACAAATATGTTTAAGCTTATAGATACTGAAATTGAAGTCAAAATAACCTTTAGTACACAAAACCTCTAAATTCTTATCTTTTTTTTGCGGAGTTCAATCGGAAATTCAGGACGCACAATCATGTATGAAGGTGCATATGGCACTGTACCAGCCTTAATCTCGGACACGGGGTCGCCGGGTCCGTCCTCCCAGCGCAGCTCCGCCCCAAGCTACCGGAGGGCGCCACGCTAGCCTTCTGCCCAGAGGCTGAGCTCTCCGTCAGCTGCACTCTGGGAGAGGCCGAGCTCTGCGGCCGGTGCTCGTGCAGCGCCGTCCTCCTTCTAGGCATGCATGCTGCAGCTCACCCACCGCGGTTCTTTTTTTTTTGACAATCAATACCACATATATTCATAATAATAAATAGTACATGGTAGAGATACACGAGATGTCTCCAGCGATTACAAAATAAAGTCTAAAAGATACTAGCAAATCTTCGAGGTCTTCAAACTCTTTCTTCTTCCAAAACATAATCTTGTACTTTCCTGAAGGCAGCCAAATATAGATAACAAACCATAGACCTGTAAATACCAACGAAGGTTCTCCCATAATTTTAATTTGAGCCGCAATGCCAAGGCTGCGTGCACGCGCGCAACCATTAAAGTAGTCAATCAACATCGGCAAGAGTACCAACACCAGTATATCAGGGAATAAAAACCGATCTGCCTTGTCAACGTTAATGGAGAGCCGAGAGTACGAATCACCATTGTCGAGGACGTAGCAACCGGGACAAAAACTGCGAAGATAATCCTCCTCGCGGCAACCATGAGAAAAGATCCTGCTATGTCCTGTTGCCGCGGTGCTGATTCGGCAGGAGGCGAGAGGAGAATTAGGAAGAGAGATCCGCTGTCATTACCGTGAGGGCAGAGTGCTTTCTATAATTTGTGCCCTGATTGATTGACATCATAATAACGTGAGAGCTTGATATGGTTATGAGATTGTTTAGGGAGGAAATACATCTTTCCTAATTAATTGATTGATATCAATTGATGATACCATGATTGTCCTCCAGTGAGATTTGACTTGCTGTCAAATAGATCGGACGAAGCGGAGGCTGTTAAATTAGATTGAATGGTCTAGATGCTCCGAATCTCCTTTACCAAACGCGTTGTACGACCTACGACCAACTGCAATATAATAGTAAAGACTACTGAACAATTGTAATTTATGATCTATATGTCTTAGATGGATGTTTAAACTAAATAACTACTCTCCATGCTTGTAGATTCTAAACATGTGGTAAAATCGTACTTAAAAACTATTTTAAGAGGAAACGTATGATTTTAAAAACTGGCCACACTAGCGATCCGAACGAAAAAAAAACACTACTTTTGATACACTAGAGGAAACATGTAGCTCGGTCTACACTTATGGTTTCCGATGTAAAGCTAACTTAACAAATAAGTACATGGATTTCTATAGAGCAACTTCGTGATGGTTTCTCTGAGCATGCTCATCAAATGCACATATCCATGAGCGAAAGTACTCAATTCTCATCAAAGCCATCAGCCGGAGTAGAAAAAGAATAGAGAAAATAAAGGAAACAAGCTGAAGCAGAAAACAGGATTCGATCTAGAATTCTTCACGTAACCGAATGAAACGCTCGCGCACAAATACCAACTAGGGGCAACGAATCTTCCTCGGTAGAATTTTGGAAACCGGAAATTCCAATGCCCCGAGAATAATCGATACCGATAGAAAAATCAGATAGTTTGAATCTAAACTCTCATTTTTGGATAAATAAGCAAGATATGCCATTTGTAACAAAAACTCAGCTGTTTCTAGGTGGTTATACACGTATGACCTTGTCCTTACTCGTTAGGTCTTAGGTTCGAGTACTTTTCCTGTGGATGACCTTGTCGTTACTCGTTAGCCAACATATTACTATGGGGAGATAGAGATGTTGTTGTACATTTTTATGGAGAGTGGCGCCATAGGCACGGAGGCCGGTGGCCAAGGCAGCGGCACTCCAAAACAAGGTGGCGTCGGCGGTAGCCAAGGGACTTGTTGGCGATGGAGAGGAACCCTCCCCCGTAAAGATGGCAACCAAGGGCTCGTAGCTAGCTTTTGTCGGTGTCCTCCAGAAAATAGGGTTTAACATCAATAGAAAGTGTTGGAGATTCATCTAAGCCATGAGATCTAACCCTCTTTGATCCAAGGCCTCTTGGATACCTACAGAATTTTTGTAGGTACTCCTCTCTATCCACAAGAATCACCCAAATCGACCAATGGTTGA
This sequence comes from Lolium multiflorum, assembly GCA_030979885.1. Lineage (NCBI taxonomy): Eukaryota > Viridiplantae > Streptophyta > Magnoliopsida > Poales > Poaceae > Lolium > Lolium multiflorum. The sequence goes on from CM061753.1 coordinate 266,331,827, forward strand.
ACCCATCACATATGGCAAAAGTTGAAGTCAATCCCGTCACCACTTTCAGATTCCCTTAATGAATTTTTAGGCTTCAATGACGGGATGATATTTTGACCATAAAAACTTGGATTTGTACGTTTTATATGTCTAAAATGATGGCCGGAGCATTTCTTACAACTTTCATGTTTTAACCTTTTCAATTTGACATCATATTCGAGGCGGTTTGTGGTCATATTTGGAAATAGTCCCGCAAAGACAGAAAGTATGAATCTCACTCCAATCGGGGACTCCTTCGTGATTCCATGTAATTTCTACACAATGTATTGTAAAACAAAACAATGTGCACTTTTGCAATATTAGTTGGTTAGTCCCAATAAAATATAATAAAATTGCCAAATATTAGGGGTTTTAACAATAAACTACAAAATTTATGGATACATTTTACTTGTATCAACTATATACATTATCATGTGTTGAGTTCACTTCTGTTAATTGTATATAAGAAGATTATCACAATTTTCTTATAGTATATTAACCTAATTATAAATCATTTATTTTAAACTAAATTTGAAGTACTACTTTGGTTTCTCTCTCAAAATGTGATGACCATGAGTGATTTTGACATGGGATTCATATCGGATGGCCGGGATCCACCATGACAATCGAAATTATAAGATACATTGAAAATAATGTCTGAAGAAGAGTTCCCACATCCACCTCTAGGTAAAAAATCTTGATTCAGTTGACAAGTTATGCAACGAATATAATGTTGATTCCTTTGCTTTGCACTAAAATATTTTTGTTTAGGAAAATATTACCTTGTTGATCCCGGTTATCAGAATCAAACCATTTATCTTGCTTCATACAAGGGAAAAAAGTACCTTATGCAAAAGTTTCAACTAATCTTTGTTCATGCTGATTTATCAGTTTGAATTGTCATTGAACGAGCCTTTGGTGTCTTAACATGATGTGGCGTGTTTTACTACATATATATCACAAGTTATAGTTGTATGTATGACACTCCACAATTGGATATGCTGGGAAACACACAACATGAGCCATATGTAGAACTCCATGGTCTTCATTTGGGGGTTTACCATGGTAACATGCATGTGACTCGTGAAACAATATTGCACAGGCTTTGATCAGAGATGTTTAGCTAGTTTGGTCACTAGAAATTAGCTTGTATTTTGTTGTTAACTCGGTGTAACTCAGTGGCGGTTCTAAGAGGCTCCATCCGTGCAAGTGTATAGTCGTTTGAATCAAGTTGTCGATCACTGAAGTTTACATGTAGCCATGCAAGTTGGGCTTATGCATGCAACAGGTTGATTAGCCTTCGCAGTTACTTGATCATAGGCTAATTGCTTGGTTGGCTTTGGTCACTAATACTCTACCTATATTTCTTTATTAATATGTGGGTATTAGTCTGCATGCTAGCTATGGTCATGCACTATGCATGTGTAGCTATGTTAGCCATGGATTTGCCCTGATTAGTTACAAATGATAATCAAAGAAAATGTTAGTTACTTGGAGCAACTATACACTGCGCTTTATTAGTATTCGGGCTAGCTACATAGCATAAGTTGAGCTGATAATTAGTTTTCGCTAGTCGATTAATTTTGATATATTTCATTGCAGGTTTTTGTAACATATTGTTTATATATTTCTCTATTTATTTTAGTATAATCTGAAGACTACCAAGCGGTCGAAATATTTGGAAATTTAGGGTTGCATGAAACGGTGAAAATTTAATCAATATTACAACACCATGTCGACGTTGTATGTGTCAAAAAATTTACCTTTTTGGTAAAAATGCAAAATCCATTTTTATTTAATTATTTTACCTTGTTTCATATTCATTATGTTTTTCTTCTCCAAGTATTAAGACAAAATATTTTCCAATAGGACCTAGTTTTATTTTATGGACTTGTATATTGGTAAGTTGTTTCTTCTAAATAATTGGACATATTGTGTATGCATTATGTTAACCATGAAAGATTAACCTAAAAAAATTGTGTTGAATATTTCATTAATTGATTGATATGAATTCGTATATATATTTATACATCGCCTAATTGTTATAGGCATTTATCAAAAAAATGTACTTAAAAAGTTGCTATGCATATTATAAAATCTCGGGCAATGACTAATCAGAAAAATCATGGCATATCAGTACGTAAAGATCGTCCTGAACATACATGGGTATATCGGACTTTCTACACCAGCTACATATGTCCACTAGCCGTCCTACAAGAAGGTTGCCAAACAATATGTTTGCATTTCAAGATCCAGCTGCTTCTCAAACCCAACCAGCTCCCGCTGCTTCTCGTTCAGACGCAGCCCAAATAAATAGCACTCAGCCTAATAAGTTTATAATAAGGTGAAATGCAAGTGGCCTCTATTTTGTGAACTTTGCATCATTTCTGCTATTTTTCTCTTTTAGTACAATGTAAACACATGTGCATACACACATCACCACCATGCTCACATACTCACACAATGTCTATCGAAGATTGGATTCACCAAAGTTGAATATTGAAGAGGTCATTACTGCATCTCACTACAGGCGGAAGCACCACTTTTCCATTTTAAGTATTATACCCAGTCTCTACGTAACTAAGATGCACCTAGCTGCGAAAATCCAAAGTGCAAAAACAAAAAAAGAGCTTCAATACACGAAGTCAAACATGACACTGTATTGACTCCTAAGGCGGTGGAGAACAAATCCTTAGATTATGCTGCCACCCATGTAGGAAAATACATTCCTACGCCCAGTCCTCCGGCCGTGTAAACACCTCCGTAAAGAGGTCACGGTTCTCCATATGCTGAAGCGATGACCGTGAACGGAGCAAATTAGTGCATTAGTAGACAACTTGCAAAAGAGAAGAATTTTTATCATTAAAAACCTTGTCATTTCTACATAGCCAAAGTGACCAAATCATGATAAGCACTCCCACCCTAATAAGTGTTTGAAACCTATGATCCAACCCATTAAGCCAATTGCCAAAATTATTGGCAACTCTATATGGCGGGTATAAGGTAGAAGCTATTTGGATGATTTACCATATAGAACTTGCAAATTGGCATTGAAAAAACAGGTGTTTTATGGTCCCATACTTATGAAAAAAAACACACTATTTACTTCCATGTTAGTTCCTTTTTGCAGGGTTCTCTTTTGTCAGAATAACTCCTAAACGAAGATACCACACAAAAATCTTTATCTTGAGTGGTATTTTCATCTTCAAAATTAACTTACTATTAACAACCAGCTCAGTAGGCTGGATCAACACCTTATACATGGAAGGCACCGAGACTTTTCCATTCTCATTAAGGTCCAATGAAACTCGTCGACCCCTTGCGTCAGTTGGAAAAAAGCCAACCTCTGTTAGTAAAGTATTCCAAGATGCCAAACGGGGCCCAACACCATCACACCTAAACGTCACACTTGGTGCGGAGGACTCCAACACCTTAGCCAATGTATCACCTTGTGACATACAATATTGAATAAAACTGGATATTGTTCTCGGAATGTGATATTTCGCAACCATTTATCCTCCCAGAACCTTATCTCAGATCCATCCGAGAAGGAACCATATGGGAAATTGCACATGATCCAACATATTTCCTCCTCCGAATGGTTTGCAATACCCTATCCTCTATGAGTATCTTAGACATCCATTTAACAAGAACAGCCATGTTCTTGACCTCATGGTCATGATCACCATGCCCTCCTTGATCTCTTTGGCGGCAAACTACGCTCCATTTAGTAAGCCGGTATTTGTTTTCTCACTATCCCCTTGCCAAAATAATCTTGATCGGAAATAATTCAACTCATGTAAGACTCCTTTGGGTTGGAAAAATAAAATCATATACAATACCATATTTGTAAGTATTGAATTAATGAGAATCAATCTTCCACACACGGATAACGATTTTCCTTTGCAACTACGCAGGCGCTTCTGCACTCTCTCCTCGACATGTTTCCATTCAATATTTGTAATTAAGCCTCCGAAAATGAATTGTGATGCCTAAATAACTAATTGGAAACTGACCAATGCCGCCACATCCAAAAGCTCGACATATAAGTCAACATTGTTCTGAGCATCATCGAAGTAGAATAATTGACTTTTATGGAAATTTATCTTCGGACTTGATAATTACTCGAAGGTTGATAAGATTAATTAATTTTAGATTTCTCGCTTTCTCAATGTCATGTTCCATAAATAGAATCGTACATCGGTGTAGTGAAGGATAGATATTCCGCCATCCACCAGGTGGGGAACTACCCCTTCAATTTGCCCGTCGGCCTTAGCACGATCAATAATTATAGCAAGCATATCAGCCACAATGTTAAACAACATGCGAAATAAAGGATCTTCTTGTCGTATAAATTTTTTTGTCTAGAAGTATCTTCCAACATCATCATTGACTTTGATGGCTACACTTCCTCCAAAAAAAAGTAATTAATTACAGTGCGCTACTCATCAGAAAAATCTTTCATTTTGAGAGTCTGCTGAAGGAAATATCACTTAAATATATCGCAGGCTTATTCAAAGTCTATCTTCAGGATGACGCCATTCATTTTTTTGTGATCTAACTCATGTACAGTTTCATGCAAGTTGAAAACACCATTCAGGATATTTCTTTTTTTGTATGAAAGCAGTCTAAGTAGGGCGAACCATAAGGATCAGCCACTGAATTTAGCATAACGATAGGAACTTTTGAAAATCTTAAAAAAATATTAAGAAGGCAGATTGTCGTATATTCTTGGATTCTTTCTGTCTCATTAATCTTTGGCAATAAAATGATCTCACCGAAGTTAATGCGATAAAGCTCAAACTGTCTCGCATGTTGTTGCCTGCCAAAACCCACCGGCGAGCAGTGGTTAAGCAACACGAAGAGCCGGGAGGCTTCCAAGGCTGCAGGGGCCCTGGTCCCTCGACGTCGTCCCGCAAATGTTCCGGCACACGTCCTAGCGGTTGCAAGGGCGTGCCACCTGACCTATACCTGGCCAGGAAGGTGTTGGATTGCTTCGATTAGTTTCCTGCATGGCAGACACGTAAACATTAAATACGAGCCCGATCGGCTCTCAGGTTGCCCTGTGGATCGGCTCACAAAGCCGATCGCCCCATGGTTCACGTCGGGTTAACGATGACATGGGGCTCCTGCTTGATCAGTATAAAGCTAAACCAATCTACGACAGTTTAGGGTTTTCACCGTATGATCGGAACATCCTACGCGTAGTTGAGCCTAATAGACACGAAAGATAATGGAAAACTAACCCTAAAAGAGGCCTAAAAACCAACATTAAGTTAATTCCCGGAACATCCCTCTTAGGGCTAACAAACCATACCTAACGCACTACCGGATCGTTCAACCCGTTTGCAAGGCCTAACCATACAGATATTAAACCAATCCTTGAAGAAACAAGGAGCAACTATAACAGATCGGATCTACTAAACAACGAACAAGCAAGGCTGCCCTTACACCTGGATAGGTGTAAGGGCAGCTAGATATCGAGGGACGGCATAGCTAAGCAGATATGCATAAGAAAAGCATCCATGCAAGCCCCAAAACATCTACGATAAATAGTGCTACTCGCCATCAACAACGCTTCAGCACGAGCAGCACAAGGTAAACGAATAAACGCGTGCTGCCTAGATCGCAAGATGCGATCTAGGCAGCATGATGCTTACCCGGGAGAAACCCTCGAAAGAAGGGGTGGCGATGCGCCTGATTTGTGTTTGTTGTGAACGTGATTGTCCTCCTTTTCCGATAACCCTAGATACATATTTATAGTCCAAGGGACTTTCTAATTTGGACGTGCACCTAACCGTGCACGGGTTAAACTCTATCTTTTAATCTAAACTAAAATACGATCTACTATACTACAGATACACGGGCGATCCCAAATTCTCCGCAGGCCGCTTCAAAGATGCTCCACGTGTATATCTTTCAAGCCCATCTTCACTTACGGCCCATCTCGGCCAAAATCCGGTGATAACACATGCCCCCCTGGTTTTGGCAATGATAATTTCAAAACCACTCTGTTTTTCCTTCGAGGGTCATATCGTGGCAGAGCAGAACCGTCGCAGTATTCTTCATCATGATGCCTTGCCTTCTCAACTTCTCTGCACGATTTGACAGTTGTGGCACATCCTCGAAAACTGCTTAAGCATTAAATCTCCGCTATATCCCCTTTTATTTAGCCACATCTTGCAGTTCCCTTCTTCGTCCCCTTCGCATTAGCACTCCAAAAGCCCTCCTCTGCCACCATGTCTTCCTCTTCTTCCTCCTCTTCTTCGTCGAGTCTTTCCGTCCAATCCTCCCCCTCTCCGAGCCGACGCCGAGTGGGACCAGTGGAGGCCCACGGCCTACATTCGCCGCGCCATAGAGACGGAGACGAGTCCAGCCACGACTTCTCCGTGGTGCGAGGACGACAAGTCCTCGACCGACGGGGACGACCTCCGCTTCCTCGCCGACGGGGAAACGGAGGAGGAGAGCGACGACGATCGCTTCTCCTGGATGACTTCACCTCCTTCGAGGAGGAGGAGAAGGAAGAGGAGGAGGAGGACGACACCTCCTCAGACGAGCCCGCCGGCCAGCGCATGCAGCGGGGGCCTCAGCGACTTCGACAGGCGATTACGACGACGCTGAAGAGGAGGATGAGGACAACGAGGGCCCTGCCGACGGCGCGGCAGCAGCGACGACGAGCCCGCCGAAGTAGCGCCGACACCGGCGACGACGGCGATGACGAGGGCAGCGACGGCCCCTAGATAGGATCTTTAGCATAGGATCCGTACACTACAAGAAAAGTTCTGATAGACAACGTCCCAAAATCGTCAACTAAGGGGCATTTTTCGTCGCCTATGGGCCTAACCCGACGATATGGGTTCTGTTGTCGAAACTGCGTCAGGCAAAGTCCAACGACGATTTTTTCGGTCCGTCGCGCTTGGGCGCCCTTCCGCCACGGAAAATCGGACCGTTGCGGAAGTGTTTTCGGGAGCCCGTTGACTGCTGACGTCATGCAAACTGACACGTGGCGACCTTAACTGCAGTTAACGGCGTTAACCGGTGAAACCCCGTGGTAGATGGTAGGCCCACACGAGGCCTGCCACGTCTTAAGCGGGCCGGGCCAGATGACATAGTTTGACCGGTCAACTATATAGCTGGGCTGGTCCATTAGTTACGTGGGCCGGGCCTAACCTCTAATGTTGACTGGTCAAAACTTAAATGGGCCGGCCCATTTAACATGTGGGGTCCACCTTACAGCAACTGGGCCGGCCCAAGAAGCAAGTGGGCCGGGCCAAAAACACAGGTGGGTCCCACTTTCCTGTTAAAGGCCGGCCCATTTAGTGTGTGGGGTCCACCGTATAGCAAGTGGGCCGGCCCAACAAGCTAGTGGGCCGGGCCAAAAACACAGGTGGGTCCCACTTTCCGTTAAGGGTCGGCCCATTTAGTACGTGGGGTCCACCATATAGCAAGTGGGCCGGCCCAACAAGATAGTGGGCCGGGCCAAAACACAAGTGGGTCCCACCTTCCAGTTAAAGGGCCGGCCCATTTAGTATGTGGGGTCCACCATATAGCAAGTGGGCGGCCCACCAAGATAGTGGGCCGGGCCAAAACACAGTGGGTCCCACATTCCTGTTAATGGGCCGGCCCATTTGGTATGTGGGGTCCACCATATAGAAAGTGGGCCGGCCCAACAAGATAGTGGGCCGGGCCAAAACACAGGTGGATCCCACCTTCCTATTAAAGGGCCGGCCCATTTACCATGTGGGACCACCATATAAAGTGGGTGGCCCAACAAGATAGTGGGCGGGCCAAAAGCATAGGTGGGTCCCACTTTCTGTTAAAGGGCCAGCCCAATTAGTGTGTGGGGTCCACCATATAGCGGTGGGGCCCAACAAGATAGTGGGCGCCAAAACACGGTGGGTCCCTTTCCTCTTAAAGGGCGGCCCATTATGTGGGGTCCACCACAAAAGCAATTGGGCTGGCCCAAGTAGTGGGAGGGGTCCACCTTAAAGCAAGTGGGCCCAATTAGGGTGGTCCACCTTGATCAAATGGGCTGGCCCAATAAGTAAGTGGGCCAGCCCGTTTAGTTGCTGTTCATATGCCGGCATAATAGGCGCTATAGGAATTTGCGGGCAGGCACATATGTGATATCGCTTAATTGGGCAAAAGCTAAAGAGGAGGGAATGTGAACCAACATGTGCCAAGTGCAATTACTTCATTTTGGCCGTGAACTAAATAATACTCCTGAACTTATAGTGAAGGGGATGCAAATCAAGATGTTTCGGGATATAAACTTGTAATGAGCAACACATAGAGGATAGTTAATGTTGGAGCTTAGGATGGACCAGATACAGAATATAGTGGGATCACCTGTGAACTTGTATAAGAGGGAATGCAAACCAATATGTTCAGCTTTCCATATGTGAGCGTCATGCCAAGTCAGAGAAACAAGTCAATAATGCAGCTTTTGAAGAACAAGATGGCACGCAAAATTATTATCTAGTAGTATGACAAGTTTATTTGTACTACAGGCTAGATAGCAGAGTGATAGCATGCCAAACTAAGTCCTTACTTTGTTAGCTTACAATGAACTAGATACAAAACAATGGCATCACCTGTAGTACAGGGAATGCAAGCCAACATGTTCATGGAGTAAAAAATTGGCACAAACAACATAGTAGCAGGCCATAATTTTTGTAACAACGACTGAGCAAGATAAAGTTATGATGGCTAGATCTACAGAGCAGGGAATGTAAACCAAATATAGAAGTTACGATGCCAAAAGCTATAGAGCAGGGAATGCGAACCAACATGTGCAATTACTTAAAATTGGCCATGAACTAAATAATAGCAGGATGTTACTATAATACCTATAATTTTTGTAACAACGACTGAGCAAGATAGAAGTTATGATGGCTACATCTACAGAGCAGGGAATGCAAACCAAAATGTTCAATCGCTTAAAGTTAGCAATGAAGTAGAAAATAGCAACGTGTTACGGTCATAGCTAGGAATGAACTAAAAGAGCTTCAGACAAACAAGAATCTGAACCCAGAACATGGCGCTAAAACAAGGGACTTACATTAGGAGAAGCACTCTGTGGGAGTCACAGCAGATCTTCCTGGGGTTGATAGATCCGGTGATGAAGTACGCTACATGTGCTACTTGGGGTTGGAGAGACGGCCATTACACTTCATGGTTACTCATCTCATCTGCAAAAACGTAACGGCGCGTCGTTAGCACAAACAGGTTCCCCCAAGATTAAACAAGAACTTGCAGGCAAGCAATAGAAAAGCGACAGTAGAAGAGTTTAGATCATGCACGGCGCCGGTGAAGCAGATCCGGTTCATGCACAGCGGTGTCGGTGAGCAAGATCCGATGCGGTGGACGACGGATCCGGCGAAGCGGCTCCGGTGGGGTGGACGATGCCGCAGCTGAAGCGACTGCGGTAGACTGCTGGATGAGCATATGGTTTCGAGGTTCGGCGGGGATGATCCGGTCCGGTTGATGACGGCGTCGATGAAGCGGCTCCGGCAGGCAGCCGGATGACGAGGATCGCGAGGCCTCGGGTAGGCCAGGGAAGTCCGGCGGGGATGTTCCGGTGCGGTGGTCGTGGAGGTGGGAGAGAGGGACTTGGGAAGTTCCGGTGGGTGGTCTGAGGGAAATGAATTTTTTTTGGGAGGGTTTCCGGGCTAGGGAGGTGGTGATCCAAAAAATGACGGGCAGACCCCCCCACCAACCGACTTTGCTGTCATCTCCACAGGGGTAGAATGGGAATTTGGAAGCGTGTGAAATTTTTGTATTTTGTAGGCGGGAAGTTTTGCCGCTATGAGATTTTGAATTTCGCTAAGGTCCAAGTATAATGATAAAAAATTGTGAGACCGTACTAGTACCTCTGTTCAAGGCCGAGTGCAAAATCAAATCATCATCACCTTGAATATTGGTCACTACCATGGTCATGATCTATCTCTGAAATTAGCGTATCCGCTATATCAAAGTATAATGATAAAAAAAATTGTGAGACCGTACTAGTACTTATGTTCAAGGTCGAGTGCAACATCAAATCATCATTACATTGAAAAGTGTGTTACCATGATCACGATCTATCTCTGAATTTGGCGCATCCGCTAAATCTCGCAAAGTATAATGATAAAAAAATTGTGAGACTGTACTAGTACTTCTGTTCAAGTTCGAGTGCAACATCAAATCATCATCACGTTGAAAATTTGTTACCATGATCATGATCTATCTCTGAATTTGGCGCATCTGCTAAATCTTGCAAAGTATAATGATAAAGAAATTGTAAGACAGTAGTAGTACTTCTGTTCAAGGTCGAGTGCAACATCAAATCATCATCACGTTGAAAATTTGTTACCATGATCCTCTGAAAATGGGCGCATCCGCTAAAACTTGCAAAGTATAATGATACAAAATTGTGAGACCGTACTAGTACTTATGTTCAAGGTCTAGTGCAACATCAAATCATCATTACATTGAAAATTGTGTTACCATGATCATGATCTATCTCTGAATTTGGCGCATCCGCTAAATCTCGCAAAGTATAATGATAAAAAAATTGTGAGACTGTACTAGTACTTATGTTCAAGGCCGAGTGCAGGATCAAATCATCATCATGTTGAAATTTGTTACAACGATCATGACATATCTCTAAAATTGGTGCATCCGCTAAATCTTGCACGTGGCGCATCTCGGTGCGGAGCAACAAGCCGGTGCTATCAAGGTTGAGGCGTCGGTAGCGTCATCGGGCTCTCCTCTTTTGATAGATCTTCTACATGGCGTGGCGCACCGCCCACCGAGAAGCAGTCACATGTGAGATCGAGGTGGAGACGTCGCCGGCATCCTCGAGGCGCGACCGCCCTTCTACGAGCCAGAGTCGACTCAAGGTATGAATCCATGCGCTGTCGCGTCCCTTCTGCATATGAAGTGGGATGCCTTAGATTTATTGTTCTTCTCTTACGATTATTTCTAGCCGGACATGTGTGCTCTTTCTCTGAATATATTGCTTGAAAAGCTAACCAAGTTACTTAAATTCACTTCGTTCTTAATCTTGCGTGCTAATTTTGTTATTTTTGCTGACAGTGGTGTGATACGTCTCCAACGTATCGATAATTTCTTATGTTCCATGCTACTTTATTGATGATACCTACATGTTTTATGCACATTATATGTCATATTTATGCATTTTGGAACTAACCTATTAACAAGATGCCGAAGAGCCAGTTGCTGTTTTCTGCTGTTTTTGGTTTCAGAAATCCTAGTAAAGAATATTCTCGGAATTGGACGAAACTTTCGCCCAGGGTCCTATTTTGCACGAAGCTTCCAGAAGCCGAAGAGATAACGAAGTGGGGCCACGAGGCAGGGGAGGGTGGCCGGCGCGGCCCAAGCCTGGCCGCGCCGACCTACCTCTGGGCCTCGTGTGGCCCCCGCGTTGACCTTCCGCCTACTTAAAGCTTCCGTCGCAAACCCCGATGCGAGAGCACGATACGGAAAACCTTCGAGACGCCGCCGCCGCGAATCCCATCTCGGGGGATTCAGATCGCCTCCGGCACCCTGCCGGAGAGGGGATTCATCTCCCGGAGGACTCTACACCGCCATGGTCGCCTCGTGATGAGTGAGTAGTCCACCCCTGGACCATGGGTCCATAGCAGTAGCTAGATGGTCGTCTGATACGTCTCCAACGTATCGATAATTTCTTATGTTCCATGCCACTTTATTGATGATACCTACATGTTTTATGCACATTTTATGTCGTATTTACGCATTTTATGGAACTAACCTATTAACAAGATGCCGAAGTGCAGTTCCTTTTTCTGCTGTTTTTGGTTTCAGAAATCCTAGTAACGAAATATTCTCGGAATTGGACGAAATCAACGCCCAGGTTCCTATTTTGCCCGGAAGCATCCAGAACACCCGAGAGCCGCCAGAGGGGGGCCTGGTGGGCCCAGATGACATGGTGGCGCGGCCCAGGCCCTGGCCGCGCCACCCTATGGTGTCGTCGCCTCGTTGACCCTCCTGCGCCGCCTCTTCGCCTATAAAGCCCCTCAAAACCCTTACGGAGGAAGCCACGATACGAAAAGTTCCAGGCCGCCGCCGTCGAAGCCAAGATCTGGGGGACAGGAGTCTCTGTTCCGGCACCCTGCCGGAGCGGGGAAGTGCCCCCGGAAGGCTTCTCCATCTCCACCGCTGCCATCTCCACCGCCATCTTCATCACCGCTGCTGCTCCCATGAGGAGGGAGTAGTTCTCCATCGAGGCTCGGGGCTGTACCGGTAGCTATGTGGTTCATCTCTCTCCTATGTAATTCAATACAATGATCTCATGAGCTGCTTTACATGATTGAGATTCATATGAGTTTTGTATCACAATTTATCTATGTGCTACTCTAGTGATGTGTTATTAAAGTAGTTTTATTCCTCCTGCATGTGTGCAAAGGTGACAGTGCGTGCACCGTGTTAGTACTTGGTTTATGCTATGATCATGATCTCTTGTAGATTGCGAAGTTAACTATTGCTATGATAATATTGATGTGATCTATTCCTCCTACATATGCATGAAGGTGACAGTGTGCATGCTATGCTAGTACTTGGTTTAGTCTTTTGATCTATCTTACACTTAAGGTTACTTAAACATGAGCATTATTGTGGAGCTTGTTAACTCCGGCATTGAGGGTTCGTGTAATCCTACGCAATGTGTTCATCATCCAACAAAAGTGTAGAGTATGCATTTATCTATTCTGTTATGTGATCAATGTTGAGAGTGTCCACTAGTGAAAGTGTAATCCCTAGGCCTTGTTCCCAAATACTGCTGAGTTACTACTGCTTGTTTACTGTTTTACTGTGTTACTACTGCTGCAATACTACCACCATCAACTACACGCCAGCAAGCTATTTTCTGGCACCGTTGCTACTGCTCATATATATTCATACCACCTGTATTTCACTATCTCTTCGCCGAACTAGTGCACCTATTTGGTGTGTTGGGGACACAAGAGACTTCTTGCTTTGTGGTTGCAGGGTTGCATGAGAGGGATATCTTTGACCTCTTCCTCCCTGAGTTCGATAAACCTTGGGTGATCCACTTAAGGGAAAACTTGCTGCTGTTCTACAAACCTCTGCACTTGGAGGCCCAACACTGTCACAGGAAAGGAGGGGGAACGTAGACATCAAGCTATTTTCTGGCGCCGTTGCCGGGGAGGAAAGGTAAAAGGTACTCACACTCCGGATCTCGGCTACTAAGCTATTTTCCGGCGCCATTGTAAGTACTCGAAGCTATTTCCTTTAGACTCTGCAATTGCGACATTTGGTTTCTTGTTTACACTAGTTAGGCATAATGGAAAACAACAAAAATATGAGAGATCTTTATGAACTTTATCTTGAATTAGGACATGATGTGTTTGAAGAAAGAATTAAGAAACCCATGGAACTTTATATGCATGCTAATGGGAATGTTGTTACTATGAATGCTTTGAACACCATTGTTGCTAATGCTATGGAAAATTCTAAGCTTGGGGAAGCTGGCTTTGATGAGCATGATATTTTTAGTCCCCCAAGCATTGAGGAGAAAATTTACTTTGATGATACTTTGCCTCCCATTTATGATGATTATAATGATAGTAGTCTTTTGTTACCACCTGTTATGGAGGATAAATTTGATTATGATTACAATATACCTCCTATATTTGATAGCTACTTTGTTGAATTTGCTCCCACTACAATTAATAAGAATGACTATGCTTATGTTGGGAGTAGTAATTATTTTATGCATGAGACTCATGATAAGAATGCTTTATGTGATAGTTATATTGTTGAGTTTGCTCATGTTGCTACTGAAAGTTATTATGAGAGAGGAAAATATGGTTGTAGAAATTTTCATGTTACTAAAACACCTCTCTATGTGCTGAAATTTTTGAAGCTACACTTGTTTTATCTTCCTATGCTTGTTACTTTGCTCTTCATGAACTTGTTTATTTACAAGATTCCTTTGCATAGGAAGCATGTTAGACTTAAATGTGTTTTGAATTTGCCTCTTGATGCTCTCTTTTGCTTCAAATACTATTTCTTGCGAGTGCATCATTAAAACTGCTGAGCCCATCTTAATGGCTATAAAGAAAGAACTTCTTGGGAGATAACCCATGTGTTTATTTTACTACAGCAATTTTTGTTTTGTTGAGTCTTGGAAGTTGTTTACTACTGTAGCAACCTCTCCTTATCATGTTTTTGTGCCAAGTAAAGTTTCTATGTCAAAGTTGATGTTATATTTGGGATCGCTGCGCAGAAACAGCATTGCTGTCTGTCACGAATCTGGGCACAATTCTCTGTAGAAAATTCGAAAAAATCTGCCAATTTACGAGCGTGATCCTCAGATATGTACGCAACTTTCATTAGTTTTGAGTTTTTCCATTTGAGCAAGTCTGGTGCCAGATTTAAATTCGTCTTTACGGACTGTTCTGTTTTTGACAGATTCTGCCTTTTATTTCGCATTGCCGCTTTTGTTAAGTTGAATGAGTTTCTTTGTTCCATTAACTTTCAGAAGTTTTGTGCAATGTCCAGAAGTGTTAAGAATGATTGTGTCACCTCTGAACATGTGAATTTTGATTGTGCACTAACCCTCTAATGAGTTTGCTTGAAGTTTGGTGTGAAGGAAGTTTTCAAGGGTCAATAGAAGAGGGTGATATAATGTGATCGAGAAGAGTGAAAGGTCTAAGCTTGGGGATGCCCCGGTGGTTCATCCCTGCATATTTTAAGAAGACTCAAGCATCTAAGCTTGGGGATGCCCAAGGCATCCCCTTCTTCATCGACAACTTATCAGGTTTCTTCTAGTGAAACTATATTTTTATTCCATCACATCCTATGTATTTTACTTGGAGCGTCTGTGTGCTTTTATTTTTGTTTTTGTTTTGTTATCTTAGTTCTCTGAATAAGTTCATCCTTGTGTGGGAGAGAGACATGCTCCGCTGGTTCGTATGAACACATGTGTTCTTAGCTCATAATATTCATGGCGAAGTTTCTTCTTCGTTAAATTGTTATATGGTTGGAATTGGAAAATGCTACATGTAGTAATTGGTAAAATGTCTTGGATAATGTGATACTTGGCAATTGTTGTGCTCATGTTTAAGCTCTTGCATCATATACTTTGCACCTATTAGTGAAGAAATACATAGAGCATGCTAAAATTTGGTTTGCATAATTGGTCTCTCTAAGGTCTAGATAATTTCTAGTATTGAGTTTGAACAACAAGGAAGACGGTGTAGAGTCTTATAATGTTTACAATATGTCTTTTATGTGAGTTTTGCTGCACTTGTTCATCCTTGAGTTTGCTTCAAATAACCTTGCTAGCCTAAACCTTGTATCGAGAGGGAATACTTCTCATGCATCCAAAATCCTTGAGCCAACTACTATGCCATTTGTGTCCACCATACCTACCTACTACATGGTATTTCTCCGCCATTCCAAAGTAAATTGCTTGAGTGCTACCTTTAAACAATTCAAAATTTATCACCTCTTATTTGTGTCAATGTTTTATAGCTCATGAGGAAGTATGTGGTGTTTTATCTTTCGATCTTGTCATTTACTTTTGACAGACTTTCACAATGGACTAGTGGCTTCATCCGCTTATCCAATAATTTTGCAAAAAGAGCTGGCAATGAGGTTCCCAGCCTCAATTAATTAACTTGCATTAATAATTCTCTTCACATGTTTTGCTCTGATTCATCAGTAAGCAACTTAATTTTGCAAATAGACACTCCTCCATGGTATGTGAATGTTGGAAGGCACCCGAGGATTCGGTTAGCCATGGCTTGTGTAAGCAAAAGGTTGGGAGGAGTGTCATCCATAAATAAAGAAAAACTAAACTAAAGTACATGTGTAAACAAAAGAGAAGAGGGATGATCTACCTTGCTGGTAGAGATAACGTCCTTCATGGGAGCCGCTCTTGAAAGTCTGGTTGATGAGGTAGTTAGAGTACCCGCTACCATTCGTTGACAACAACAAACACCTCTCAAAACTTTACTTTTATGCTCTCTTGATGTTTTCAAAACCAAAGCTCTAGCACAAATATAGCAATCGATGCTTTCCTCTTTGAAGGACCTTTCTTTTACTTTTATTGTTGAGTCAGTTTACCTATCTCCCTCCACCTTAAGAAGCAAACACTTGTGTGAACTGTGCATTGATTCTTACATACTTGCTTATTGCATTTGTTATATTACTCTATGTTGACAATTATCCATAAGATATACATGTTACAAGTTGAAAGCAACCGCTGAAACTTAATCTTCCATTGTGTTGCTTCAATGTCTATACTTTAAATTATTGCTTTATGAGTTAACTCTTATGCAAGACTTATTGATGCTTGTCTTGAAGTACTATTCATGAAAAGTCTTTGTCATATGATTCACTTGTTTACTCATGTCATTACCTTTGTTTTGATCGCTGCATTCATTACATATGTTTACAAATAGTATGATCAAGATTATGATGGCATGTCACTTCAGAAATTATCTTTGTTATCGTTTTACCTGCTCGGGACGAGCAGAACTAAGCTTGGGGATGCTGATACGTCTCCAACGTATCGATAATTTCTTATGTTCCATGCCACTTTATTGATGATACCTACATGTTTTATGCACATTTTATGTCGTATTTACGCATTTTATGGAACTAACCTATTAACAAGATGCCGAAGTGCCGTTCCTGTTTTTGCTGTTTTTGGTTTCAGAAATCCTAGTAACGAAATATTCTCGGAATTGGACGAAATCAACGCCCAGGTTCCTATTTTGGAAGCATCCAGAACACCCGAGCCGCCAGAGGGGCCCTGTGGGCCCAGATGACATGGTGGCGCGGCCCAGGCCCCCGCGCCACCCTGGGTGTCGTCGCCTCGTTGACCCTCCTGCGCCGCCTCTTCGCCTATATAAAGCCCCTGCATCAAAAACCCTTACGGAGGAAGCCACGATACGAGAAAAGTTCCAGAGCCGCCGCCATCGCGAAGCCAAGATCGGGGACAGGAGTCTGTTCCGGCACCCTGCCGGAGCGGAAGTGCCCCGGAAGGCTTCTCCATCCCCCGCTGCCATCTCCACCGCCATCTTCATCACCGCTGCTGCTCCCATGAGGAGGGAGTAGTTCTCCATCGAGGCTCGGGGCTGTACCGGTAGCTATGTGGTTCATCTCTCTCCTATGTAATTCAATACAATGATCTCATGAGCTGCTTTACATGATTGAGATTCATATGAGTTTTGTATCACAATTTATCTATGTGCTACTCTAGTGATGTGTTATTAAAGTAGTTTTATTCCTCCTGCATGTGTGCAAAGGTGACAGTGCGTGCACCGTGTTAGTACTTGGTTTATGCTATGATCATGATCTCTTGTAGATTGCGAAGTTAACTATTGCTATGATAATATTGATGTGATCTATTCCTCCTACATATGCATGAAGGTGACAGTGTGCATGCTATGCTAGTACTTGGTTTAGTCTTTTGATCTATCTTACACTTAAGGTTACTTAAACATGAGCATTATTGTGGAGCTTGTTAACTCCGGCATTGAGGGTTCGTGTAATCCTACGCAATGTGTTCATCATCCAACAAAAGTGTAGAGTATGCATTTATCTATTCTGTTATGTGATCAATGTTGAGAGTGTCCACTAGTGAAAGTGTAATCCCTAGGCCTTGTTCCCAAATACTGCTGAGTTACTACTGCTTGTTCTGTTTTACTGTGTTACTACTGCTGCAATACTACCACCATCAACTACACGCCAGCAAGCTATTTTCTGGCACCGTTGCTACTGCTCATATATATTCATACCACCTGTATTTCACTATCTCTTCGCCGAACTAGTGCACCTATTTGGTGTGTTGGGGACACAAGAGACTTCTTGCTTTGTGGTTGCAGGGTTGCATGAGAGGGATATCTTTGACCTCTTCCTCCCTGAGTTCGATAAACCTTGGGTGATCCACTTAAGGAAAACTTGCTGCTGTTCTACAAACCTCTGCTCTTGGAGGCCCAACACTGTCTACAGGATAGCAGTAGCTAGATGGTCGTCTTCTCCTTGTTGTGCTTCATTGTTGGATCTTGTGAGCTGCCTAACATGATCAAGATCATCTATATGTAATTCTATATGTTGTGTTTGTCGGGATCCGATGGATAGAGAGTACTATGATTATGGTGATTATCAATCTATTGTTCATGTGTTGTTTATGATCTTGCATGCTCTCCATTATTAGTAGAGGCTCTGGCCAAGTTTTTACTCTTAACTCCAAGAGGGAGTATTTATGCTCGATAGTGGGTTCATGCCTCCATTGAATCTGGGACAGTGACAGAAAGTTCTAAGGTTGTGGATGTGCTGTTGCCACTAGGGATAAAACATTGATGCTATGTCTAAGGATGTAGTTGTTGATTACATTACGCACCATACTTAATGCAATTGTCTGTTGCTTTGCAACTTAATACTGGAGAGGGTTCGGATGATAACCTGAAGGTGGACTTTTTAGGCATAGATGCAGTTGGATGGCGGTCTATGTACTTTGTCGTAATGCCCAATTAAATCTCACTATATTTATCATATCATGTATATGCATTGTTATGCCTTTCTCTATTTGTCAATTGCCCGACTGTAATTTGTTCACCCAACATGCTTTATCTTATGGGAGAGACACCTCTAGTGAACTGTGGACCCCGGTCCTATTCTTTACATAGCATACAATCTACTGCAATTGTGTTTTACTGTTTTCTTTGCAAACATCTTCCACTCGATACGTTTAATCCTTTGTTACAGCAAGCCGGTGAGATTGACAACCTCACTGTTTCGTTGGGGCAAAGTACTTTGGTTGTGTTGTGCAGGTTCCGCGTTGGCGCCGGAATCCCTGGTGTTGCGCCGCATCACATTTCGCGACCATCAACCTTCAACGTGCTTCTTGGCTCCTACTGGTTCGATTAAACCTTGGTTTCTTTCTGAGGGAAAACTTGCTACTGTGCGCATCATACCTTCCTCTTGGGGTTCCCAACGAACGTGTGAGTTACACGCCATCAAGCTCTTTTTCTGGCGCCGTTGCCGGGGAAGAAAAGTTACACCACAGAGAACCTCCCACAGCAGCTCTTTTCTGCGCCGTTGTCGGGGAGATCAAGACACTCTGCAAGGGGAGTCTTCACTTCTCAATCTCTTTACTTTGTTTTTGTCTTGCTTTATTTTATTTACTACTTTGTTTGCTGCACTAAATCAAAATACAAAAAAATTAGTTGCTAGTTTTACTTTATTTACTGTCTTGCTCTCTATATCAAAAACACAAAAAAATTAGTTACTTGCATTTACTTTATCTAGTTTGTTTTATTTACCTTTGCTAAAATGAATACTCCTGAAAATACTAAATTGTGTGACTTCACAAATGCAAATAATAATGATTTCCTATGCACACCTATTGCTCCACCTGCTACTACAGCAGAATTCTTTGAAATTAAACCTGCTTTACTAAATCTGGTTATGAGAGATCAATTTTCTGGTGCTAGTTCTGATGATGCTGCTGCCCATCTCAATAATTTTGTTGAACTTTGTGAAATGCAAAAGTATAAAGATGTAGATGGTGATATTATTAAATTGAAAGTGTTTCCTTTCTCATTAAGAGGAAGAGCTAAAGATTGGTTGCTATCTTTGCCTAAGAATAGTATTGATTCATGGACTAAATGCAAGGATGCTTTTATTGGTAGATATTATCCTCCCGCTAAAATTATATCTTTGAGAAGTAGCATAATGAATTTTAAGCAATTAGATACTGAACATGTTGCTCAAGCTTGGGAGAGAATGAAAACTTTGGTAAAGAATTGCCCAACCCATGGACTGACTACTTGGATGATCATCCAAACCTTCTATGCAGGACTAAATTTTTCTTCGCGGAATTTATTGGATTCAGCTGCTGGAGGTACCTTTATGTCCATCACATTGGGGGCGGCTACAAAACTTCTTGATGATATGATGATAAATTACTCTGAATGGCACACGGAAAGAGCTCCACAAGGTAAGAAGGTAAATTCTGTTGAGGAAACCTCTTCCTTGAGTGATAAGATTGATGTGATTATGTCTATGCTTGTTAATGGTAGATCTAATGTTGATCCTAATAATGTTCCTTTAGCTTCATTGGTTGCTCAAGAAGAAAATGTTGATGTGAATTTCATTAAAAATAATAATTTCAACAACAATGCTTATAGGAACAACTCTGGTAATAACTATAGGCCATATCCTTCTGCTAATGGTAATGGTTATGGTAATTCTTATGGGAATTCTTACAACAATAATAGGAATGTACCCTCTGGTCTTGAAGTCATGCTTAAAGAATTTATTAGTACACAAACTGCTTTTAACAAATCTGTTGAGGAAAAGCTTGATAAAATTGATACTATTGCTTCTAGAGTTGATAGACTTGCCTCTGATGTAAATCTTTTAAAATTGAAAGTTATGCCTAATAATGATATTGATAATAAGATTACTACTACAGCAAATGCCATCCAAGTTAGAATTAATGAGAATATAAGATTAATGGCTGAACTGCGTGCTAGGTGGGATAGAGAAGAAAATGAAAAACTAGCTAAAAAGAATAATGTAGCTAAAGTTTGGACTATTACCACCACTAGTAATGCTAATTCTTCACATGTTGCTGCACCTCCTACTATCAATGGTAAAATAATTGGTGTTGGCAATGTTTCTACTCCTAGTGCAAAGCGAACAAAACTGCCTGAAATTGCTAAAACTGCTGAAACTGCTTGTGATAAAACTGCTGAAATTTTTTCCAACCTTGGGAATAATGATCCCATTGCTGTAGCTCATAATGATTTAGATTTTGATGATTGCCACATCTCTGAAGTTATAAAGTTCTTACAAAAACTTGCTAAAAGTCCTAATGCTAGTGCTATAAATTTAGCCTTTACAAAACATATTACAAATGCTCTCATAAAAGCTAGAGAAGAGAAACTAAAACTTGAAACTTCTATTCCTAGAAAGTTAGAGGATGGTTGGGAGCCCATCATTAAAATGAAATTCAATGACTTTGAATGTAATGCCTTATGTGATCTTGGTGCAAGTATTTCTGTTATGCCTAAAAAGATTTATGATATGCTTGACTTGCCACCATTGAAGAATTGTTATTTGGATGTTAATCTTGCCGATAATGTCAAAAAGAAACCTTTGGGGAGGATTGATAATGTGCACATTACGGTTAACAATAACCTTGTCCCCGTTGATTTTGTTGTCTTGGATATCGAATGCAATGCATCTTGTCCAATTGTGTTGGGAAGACCTTTTCTTCGAACTGTTGGTGCTGTTATTGATATGAGGGAAGGTAATATTAAATATCAATTTCCTCTCAAGAAAGGTATGGAACACTTCCCTAGAAAGAGAATGAAGTTGCCTTTTGATTCTATTATTAGAACAAGCTATGATGTTGATGCTTCTACTCTTGATGTTACTTGATTTGCACTTTCTGCGCCTAGCTGAAAGGCGTTAAAGAAAAGCGCTTATGGGAGACAACCCATGTTTTTACCTACAGCAATTTTTTGTTTTGTTGAGTCTTGGAAGTTGTTTACTACTGTAGCAACCTCTCCTTATCATGTTTTTGTGCCAAGTAAAGTTTCTATGTCAAAGTTGATGTTATATTTGGGATTGCTGCGCAGAAACAGCATTGCTGTCTGTCACGAATCTGGGCACAATTCTCTGTAGAAAATTCGAAAAAATCTGCAAATTTACGAGCGTGATCCTCAGATATGTACGCAACTTTCATTAGTTTTGAGTTTTTCCATTTGAGCAAGTCTGGTGCCATTTTTAAATTCGTCTTTACGGACTGTTCTGTTTTTGACAGATTCTGCCTTTTATTTCGCATTGCCTCTTTTGCTATGTTGGATTTATTTCTTTGATCCACTAATGTCCAGTAGCATTATGCAATGTCCAGAAGTGAAAATAATGATTGTGTCACCTCTGAATGAGTGAATTATTAATGATGCACTAACCCTCTAATGAGTTTGCTTGAAGTTTGGTGTGAAGGAAGTTTTCAAGGGTCAAGAGAGGAGAATGATATACTATGATCAAGAGGAGTGAAAGCTCTAAGCTTGGGGATGCCCCCGTGGTTCACCCCTGCATATTTTAAGAAGACTCAAGCGTCTAAGCTTGGGGATGCCCAAGGCATCCCCTTCTTCATCGACAACATCATCAGGTTCCTCCCCTGAAACTATATTTTTATTCAATCACATCTTGTGTTCTTTACTTGGAGCGTCGGTTTGTTTTCGTTTTTGTTTTTGTTTGAATAAGATGGATCCTAGCATTCACTTTGTGGGAGAGAGACACGCTCCGCTGTTGCATATGGACACATGTGTCCTTAGGCTTTACTCATAATGTTCAAGGCGAAGTTTCTTCTTCGTTAAATTGTTATATGGTTGGAATTGGAAAATGCTACATGTAGTAATTCTAAACTGTCTTGGATAATGTGATACTTGGCAATTGTTGTGCTCATGTTTAAGCTCTTGCATCATATGCTTTGCACCCATTAATGAAGAAATACATAGAGCTTGCTAAAATTTGATTTGCATATTTGGTCTCTCTAAGGTCTAGATAATATCTAGTATTGAGTTTTGAACAACAAGGAAGACGGTGTAGAGTCTTATAATGTTTACAATATGTCTTTTATGTGAGTTTTGCTGCACTTGTTCATCCTTGAGTTTGCTTCAAATAACCTTGCTAGCCTAAACCTTGTATCGAGAGGGAATACTTCTCATGCATCCAAAATCCTTGAGCCAACTACTATGCCATTTGTGTCCACCATACCTACCTACTACATGGTATTTCTCCGCCATTCCAAAGTAAATTGCTTGAGTGCTACCTTTAAAATTCCATCATCCACCTATGCAATATATAGCTCATGGGACAAAATAGCCTTAAAAACTATCGTAGTATTGAATATGTACTTATGCACTTTATATTTTATTAAGTTGCTTGTTGTGCGATAACCATGCTTCTGGGGAACGCCATCAACTATTGTTGAATATCATGTGAGTTGCTATGCATGTCCGTCTTGTCTGAAGGATCTATCATTTTAGTGGTTGGAGCATGCAAAATTGTTAGAGAAGAACATTGGGCCGCTAACTAAAGCCATGAACCATGGTGGAAGTTTCAGTTTTGGACATATATCCTCAATCTCATATGAGAATAATAACTTTGCTACATGCTTATGCATTTAAGAGGAGTCCATTATCTGTTGTCCATGTTGTCCCGGTATGGATGTCTAAGTTGAGAATAATCAAAAGCGAGAAATCCGAAATGCGAGCATTCTCCTTAGACCTTTGTACAGGCGGCATGGAGGTACCCCTTTGTGACACTTGGTTGAAACATGGCATGCGAAGATCCGGTAGTCCAAGTTAAGTAGGACGAGGTGCGGGCACTATTAGTATACTATGCGTGAGGCTTGCAACTTGTAAGATATAATTTTCATAACTCATATGCTTTATTACTACCGTTGACAAAATTGTTTCATGTTTTCAAAATAAAAGCTCTAGCACAAATACAGCAATCGATGCTTTCCTCTTTGAAGGACCATTCTTTTACTTTTATTGTTGAGTCAGTTTACCTATCTCCTTCCACCTTAAGAAGCAAACACTTGTGTGAACTGTGCATTGATTCCTACATACTTGCATATTGCACTTGTTATATTACTTTATGTTGACAATATCCATGAGATATACATGTTATAAGTTGAAAGCAACCGCTGAAACTTAATCTTCCTATGTGTTGCTTCAACACCTTTACTTTGATTTATTGCTTTATGAGTTAACTCTTATGCAAGACTTATTGATGCTTGTCTTGAAGTACTATTCATGAAAAGTCTTTGCTTTATGATTCAGTTGTTTACTCATGTCATTACCTTTGCTTTGATCGCTGCATTCATTACATATGTTTACAAATAGTATGATCAAGATTATGATGGCATGTCACTTCAGAAATTATCTTTGTTATCGTTTTACCTGCTCGGGACGAGCAGAACTAAGCTTGGGGATGCTGATACGTCTCCAACGTATCGATAATTTCTTATGTTCCATGCTACTTTATTGATGATACCTACATGTTTTATGCACATTATATGTCATATTTATGCATTTTCTGGAACTAACCTATTAACAAGATGCGAAGAGCCAGTTGCTGTTTTCTGCTGTATTTGGTTTCAGAAATCCTAGTAAAGAAATATTCTCGGAATTGGACGAAACTTTCGCCCGGGGTCCTATTTTGCACGAAGCTTCCAGAAGACCGAAGAGATAACGAAGTGGGGCCACGAGGCAGGGGAGGGTGGCGGCGCGGCCCAAGCCCTGGCCGCGCCGACCTACCTCCTGGGCCCTGTGGCCCCCGCGTTGACCCTCCGCCTACTTAAAGCTTCGTCGCAACCCCGTCAAGAGCCACGATACGGAAAACCTTCCAGAGCCGCCGCGAATCCCATCTCGGGGGATTCAGGAGATCGCCGCACCCTGCCGGAGAGGGGATTCATCTCCCGGAGGACTCTACACCGCCATGGTCGCCTCCGGAGTGATGAGTGAGTAGTCCACCCCTGGACCATGGGTCCATAGCAGTAGCTAGATGGTCGTCTTCTCCTTGTTGTGCTTCATTGTTGGATCTTGTGAGCTGCCTAACATGATCAAGATCATCTATATGTAATTCTATATGTTGTGTTTGTCGGGATCCGATGGATAGAGAGTACTATGATTATGGTGATTATCAATCTATTGTTCATGTGTTGTTTATGATCTTGCATGCTCTCCGTTATTAGTAGAGGCTCTGGCCAAGTTTTTACTCTTAACTCCAAGAGGGAGTATTTATGCTCGATAGTGGGTTCATGCCTCCATTGAATCTGGGACAGTGACAGAAAGTTCTAAGGTTGTGGATGTGCTGTTGCCACTAGGGATAAAACATTGATGCTATGTCTAAGGATGTAGTTGTTGATTACATTACGCACCATACTTAATGCAATTGTCTGTTGCAACTTAATACTGGAGGGGGTTCGGATGATAACCTGAAGGTGGACTTTTTAGGCATAGATGCAGTTGGATGGCGGTCTATGTACTTTGTCGTAATGCCCAATTAAATCTCACTATATTTATCATATCATGTATATGCATTGTTATGCCTTTCTCTATTTGTCAATTGCCCGACTGTAATTTGTTCACCCAACATGCTTTATCTTATGGGAGAGACACCTCTAGTGAACTGTGGACCCCGGTCCTATTCTTTACATAGCATACAATCTACTGCAATTGTGTTTTACTGTTTTCTTTGCAAACATCTTCCACTCGATACGTTTAATCCTTTGTTACAGCAAGCCGGTGAGATTGACAACCTCACTATTTCGTTGGGGCAAAGTACTTTGGTTGTGTTGTGCAGGTTCCGCGTTGGCACCAGAATCCCTGGTGTTGCGCCGCATCACATTTCGCGACCATCAACCTTCAACGTGCTTCTTGGCTCCTCCTGGTTCGATTAAACCTTGGTTTCTTTCTGAGGGAAAACTTGCTACTGTGCGCATCATACCTTCCTCTTGCGTTCCAATTTTGTTATTTTTGCTGACAGTGGTGCGCGCAAGGAAATTTATTTCTGGGTGTGCTGAGCTGTTAGGCCTAAGTCGAAATCCTCAGCTAAACAAGGCCTCAGCTTAACACATAAAAAGGTGTTCAATCTCGCCCACAATGTCCTCTTCTTTCCTCTTCCTTTATTGGAACTTGTTTTGCAGACAAGGAAAGTGGCACGTGTAATGTGAGTAAAACCCTCTTAGCCAAAATCAGCTACGAGCAAGATTTTATGTATTGTAGATTCCCCAATTGACTCTCATCCCCAATGTAGTCTTTTTTATGTCAGTATAGACTTCTTTACTGGATGTATATACTATCGTACATGGCATGCATTTGCCTAATGAGGAGCATTGTATTGCCATTCTAGCCAACCTGATCGATCTGTCAAGCTTCATGCACGAGATGCCATGTTTAATTTACTCCCTCGCTCCGATCCATATTTCTTGGTGTAAAATGAATGTGAATCGGAGGGAGTACTCTTCTTAGATAGTACTATACCAGTTCAAAAAAAAGTACTGTACTACTACATCACAAATGCATCAAAAGAGTACTACATCACAAGACCACCACGGTTGTACTAGTAGAGTTTAATGCTTAACTTCCAAAGGGAATAAGATTACACATATGAACTTTAAACAGGCGCTGTCCGATGTCTGCTTGTTTGGGAGCACAACATAAATAATACTACCCCCGTCCATACATAAGTGACTAAACTTTGTCTGAAGATGGTTTCATCTATATATGTTTTTAGTGTGTAGATACATCCGTATCTTGAAGGAAAAAGGTGAGCCGCTAACTTTTTGAATAGAGTGAGTAATACAATTCGGATAAACAATGGTGTAGTAAAACAAATACTCCTGCCCATCATAAAACAAAACACAGACTGACTCAAATATATGTACAGATCACAAAAAAGGTTTCATCAGAACCCGAACATATACATGCAGAGATGACCGTTTGATCACATAAAACAAAGGTTTCGTGGCATATTTATGCCCCCAAAACAAGCAGACGTAGGACAGCGCCAACGTACTAGCAGCTAGCACTATGGAGCTGCAGTACAAACAAATGGTGCAGCGACATTTCCACCAGAACGAAAACTAAAAGACATCAGACCAAACAAAAGCTGGGCTATCACTTCTTGCCCAAACAAGCCTTGCTCCTTCATATGCGACTTCCTTTTCTCTTATGGATGTTGAACTTTGAATTAGATGGGTTCCTGACAGCGCGTTCTTTTTCGTGTCCTTGATGTTGCACTCTGGATCAGGTCGGTTACTGTCAGGAAATGAACAAATTGATCAGCAAAAGTCATATGTAAATGAATGCAAAGGTTACATATGAATGACTAACCCGGTCTAACTGAGTAGGGATGTAAAGTGCACCAACGTCTAGCAGAATTGTACTTTCTCCACTGCCAGTTGCTCATATCTAATTGGAATACTCCCTCCTTTGCCCGTACAACCAGCTCATTTTTGTCCTCAAATACGCAGAGTAACCTTACTGCATGTTTCCAATTGTATGGAAATGATGTGTCAAGGCCAAAAAAAGTATCCAATTCAAAATTTATATGACATGTCCATGACTCGTGATCGCCTGTTGATGATCTTGTACTGGCCCATGTTTGTAGGGTGAAGTCTCTTATAACAGCAAGGGCAACATCTCCATTATGTCCCTTGAAGATGTGAATGTTAAGCATGAATATATCATGCGTCTCATGAGGGCACTGAATATATTTCAGAGCCTTCTTTGCATGGTCAAGCTCAATGATATATCTAGACTTCGTTGGCCAGTACAAAATACCCCCTATGAGAGTTGCCGGTCTACGGTCAATCTCTGACAGCATCGGAGTTGATCGAGCTAGAAACTCCCATTCTTTTGAATCTGGTGAGTAGATATGAGCCTGTGCATCGTAACGTTTAGTTGTTATCCAAACAACCGAGAACTTGCCACAATGTGTAAACGGTTCAGAGTTGTTTCTCGAACAGAGAATTGAGCCGCTGCTTTCAATTGTGTGATTGCGCCACAATGGTGGTTCTGGTATCGCTGTGAGAACTTGCCTAATTGGATCCCAGACTGATATATACCCACTGGATACATTAGAATGGAGTAGCACCATACCATCGCGGCATCCCAGGACATAGATTTTGGGACCGTTCACTTGAGACGGGATTGCCAGCATCTTCAAGATGGCCGGGTGAAGATCATGCTCTGTGATGAATCGATTGTCCTCGGAGTTGTTGGTGAAAAACCCTAGCAACGGGTTTCCTCCGTTGTGTGACACAGTTAGCTTTCTGAAATAATTGCTTCCCATACATTGCCTCCATGCTTTCTTGGTGCCTGATGCAGCTAGTAAGCAGGTTGGATGGGGAGGAAGCCTGACAAGAATCTGAGAGACTACATCTCCAGGCAGATCGTTGATTGTTGTGGGTGTCCTTCGACTGAAGCTGGTAGGATTATGCAAATCGCACGATGCATCGTCAAAATTATGTAAACAGCACACTGCATCATCTATTTTTTAAAACAAAATGCAACATCTAATTTGACTAAGCAGCAAAATGCATCATCTAATTCATCATCAAAGTTTCCTAAACTGCATGGTGCATCAGCAAAATCAAAATAGTGTAAACAGCACAATGCATCAGCAAAATCAAAATAATGTAAACAGGACAATGCATCAGCAAAATCAAAATAATGTGAACAGCACAATGCATCAGCAAAATCAAAATATTGTAAACAGGACAATGCAATTGTAATCCTGTTGCATAATCAATGAAGCCCTTAATTTGCAAAAAAAAACCACAAAAATAGGACGCACCAACGGAAGGCAATCTCGCATATACAGTAATAATTGCTAACGTGTCAACACGATTGGAGGAAAAAGAGACCTCTACAGGACCCAAAACGCTGTGGTAACATCAGATGGGGTTAGCTTTGATATAGGTAATAAAATGTAAACAGCACAATACATCATCTAAGTTGACAGCAAAATTCTTCATCGAAATTTCCCACACTGTTCAAGGAATCAGAAAAATTACCTAAAAGGCTAAAAGAGCAAAATGCATCATCAGAGTAAAATATATGTAAACGGTACAATGCATCATCCAACTTTTGGCTAAACAGCAGAGAGCATTAGCTAGGTTGACAGAAAAAAAAAAAAAAAAAACCATGAAAAATTCCTGAAGAGGTGAGTGCATCAGAAAAATTACTACCTAAAAAGCATAATGAATCACCCAAATTACAAAAGAAGCAGAATGCATCATCAAAAATACAAAAACATCTCAATGCATCATCACGTCTGGTTTGGGCAAAAAACCCAATCCACCAGATCTAACCTCATTGCAGTTGGGGAAGGTAGAACTTACAAAGGGGTTGACGAGTCACGATCAAATGCAACAAGCGCCGCCTTAGATGAAGTCACCATCCAAGCTCTCGACGCGTTCAAAGCAGCCAGCTTCGAAGCCTCCGACGGTTCTCCCGGCTGCGCCGCCAAAACTCTCGAAGCACGCGCCAAGACTTTCCAACAAAATGCAGCTTCGATACGAGCATTTGCCAGCGCCACAGCGCCCGGGCCCGTCCTAGCCACCGCCTTCGCCTTTGCCTCCGCATCCGCTTTACATGTCTCCGCCGATGCATGCAGAGCATCCGTCTCCGCTTTCCATGTATCCGCCGACGCAGTGTAGGCATCGAGCGACGCCGTTTTCATTTCCTAGAAAACCCAGTAAGTTACTCACATTGCAATCCCCAAATTAAGGTTATATCGAACACAATGACCGATGAACCTCTGTACTCGCCGGAGGTTGGAGATGTACATACCTGCGAAGATCGGTCCGGTGGTGCTTGACGGTGGTGCGTCGGGGACGGGGGAGAACTCGGCGGGGAGAATGGTGGCGCGGCCCAAGACGGCGGCGCGGAGAGGGGCGACGGTGCGGTCATCGAACCTCGGCAGACAGTATTTTGTATATATATATGAGAAGAAGAATAAAGTCTGGTCGAATGAGGCAGCGCGACCGGCAGAGTACAACCGAAGGCTACTAGTGCTACCTTGGAGTATTGTAGTAATACTATAACATAATAAAAATAATGGCCTTGTTTAAACCACTCTTGTCAGTGTGGCATCGCGTCCAAATTTAATGCATTCTGTGGAAATCGGAATAATGCTGTAAAAACTCTCATACTAGTGTGGTATATAGCATGCACCGACACTTTTCAACAAAATGTCGTCTCCATTTCATAGGAGACTGCTTGCACACTGGGATACGATGCTGACATGACGAAGGGCGCAGAAGTATTTTGGAGTATTTCATTCGAGCAGATCGGGGCGACGGTGCGTCTTTGGAGGGAATACCGTGTGGTGTGTCTTTGGAGGGAATACCGTACGTACTTAGGAGTATTTCATTCGAGCAGACTGCTTGCACACTGGGATACGATGCTGACATGACGAAGGGCGCAGAAGTTTGCGAAAATGGTTGTACTACCATCCGACCATTAGTATAATCATTGCGCGATAGCTTACACGAGAAGGAAAAGAGCCGAACAGCTGTGGATAATAAAAGCATTTGGCTCTTCGAGGATCCTTCTTCTACTGCCTTCTCAAAGGAGTACTACTATTGTAATCTTTTTTTTGTTTTTCTGGGACCTTCGGGTCCCTTCCCCGTTGAAAAGTGAAGTGTTTCGAATACATTCATATGCCTATGTTTCTATTTTTACAAGCAAATAAATAACAAAGGATGACTCAATGCACAAGTTGATCTCATTTTGAATTTTTTTAAAACTTCTTCTATTGTATTCAAATTTGATTAGAAGGAGTCGATCGATTGTACATGCCAATCGTATAGCTTGGTGGGTGGATTGGCATTTGAAGTTTGGTCATTGTGTTCTTGTTTGTTACCACCCTCGCAAGGCACGTCCAAGTATTTCCTGTCAGAATTTATGGCATGTATGTAGTTAAATAACCTACATTATTTCAATTATGAGTTTAATTACTAGGCAAAAGCTTAAAAATCCATATATAGTTGCAGATTAAGATGAACAAATCCTTGAACCTATATCTACAAAATTGATGGCACTAACACATCCTACCAAGCGGAAAGCATGTCTACCCTACTGCTTCCAAAAGGTGGAATTATGACAATAATGTGCAACTGTTAAAATTTGGTAGCCCTCCTTCACAATTAACACACATCTAGCCATTTTTGTACAGTAATAAAAAAGGGAAATCATTCTTTCATGCATGCATATAATTGTTAGAATCTCTTGTTTGTGAAGTTGCTTAAAATACGATCTCTTCCAAACTTGAGGTCATATGATAACTAAAAAGTTTTGTATGGCGGGATTTTGCATCAAAGTACATGCGCACAATACTCACTTGTGGGCAGAAAGCCAAACAAACTCATATTACTAGGTTTGTATTAATTTGTTCTAGAAATTTCACCATCACACATGATTTTGTGCTTGCGTTAATTTTACTTTAAAAACTTCTTCCAAATTCAAATTTTCTTCAAACATGCCAACGGTACATGTCTACCAATTAATAATTAAGGGTACACCACACGTACTGCCTCGTAGGGTACATAAAAATTTACTATATTTTATGGCATGTACTAATTTCACATAATCTACAACTCAATGTTGAGTTTAATGATCAGCCCAGAACTAGAAAACAAATATACATATAGTTGCAAATTAACCTAGAAAAGCTCTAGTATCCTTTAAAACCCTAGAAAATGGACATGCATGCATGCATCCTACTCATAATAATTAATTAAGGTCTCGATCTCTATACTGCTCACGAAGTTTGGAATTCTGGCAAATATGCAACTTGTTTCATTAATTTACCATGGCGAGATAGATGCATGCACATCGATCACTTAAAAAATATAAAGTTTGTAAAGGATTTGGCATCCATATATGCTCACCGGATATATAGATAAGGCCAAGCAAACACATCGAATATTTGTGAAGAAATGTTTTTGCTAGAACCTTCAAATTTTTAGATTTACATCACACACAAAGAACACACCTTTAATTTCGCCAGGTTTGTGCACTAATAAAGTACTCCTACAGTACTAGAAATTGGATTGTTCTACTCCGGAGTGATATGCTCACCGGAGTATTTTTGGATCTTAGCTGGAGCGGCGTTTGGCGGTTGCACGAAGCCGTGCTGGATGTTAAGCCTGTCGAGGCACGCCTGGTGGAAAGCGTGCGCCACCTTAGCCTCATCGGCGCGCCGCTGCAATGCTGCGTCCCTGGGATTTGCAGCCGCCGCATTCTTAGCCTGCACGAAAGCTTGCAGAGCATCCCGGCATCTATAGAGTGCCGGGAACATCACGTTATATACGAGCTCCTTGGCGGTGTTGCTCCTGCAAAGGGCGTCGCCGTGATGCGCTTCGAAAGAACGGCCTGGCTCCACGGCCGGCACCGCCTGAAGTGCGGTCGGATTAGGCGGCTGGCCACGGGAGCTCCCTGCCTCCGCATCGTTCGCGCCGGCCGGGAAGGGGATCTCACCTGCTGGCAAAGAAAACCATGCGGCATGCGCGGGCGGAAAAGCCGGCCAGGGCCGAGCGGGCGTCGCATGCGGGGTTGCGTGGGAGATCCCTGCCTCTGCATCCATCGGCCCGCACGGGAAGCGGCTGGCGAGGGGCTCCACGGCCAGCGCCGCCGCCGCGGGCTGAACAACCGGCCAGTGCAGAGCGGGCGGGTTATGCCTTGGTGCGCGATGGACGAAGCGAAGGCGGCGCTGATGCTCCGCTTCCTCGTCGGTGGTAGGACTACGCGCGCGGCGACCAGAGCCAAGTCGGAAGGCCATAGATATGTCGATTGGTCACTTAAGCTGGAGAGGTTCTCTTACCATTTCGGAGAAGCGGAGTAAGAGGAAGTTGTTGCTTATACGGGTTCACTGCCACGTTGGGTTAAGAGGGGCAAAGTTGGTCAATGCCTAGGAAGTTGGAATCGTTTTGGCCCCAATTTTTTAATTACCTTGCGGTTCATCTCTCGGTCTCTCCCACCTCTTCACTATCCCTCCCCTTGCCTCCTTTCATGCTTCATCGTAGTGCATCTTGTTTTTCTAGCACCTTCACAAAAATCATACACATTTGGCCGATTCTGTCATTGTGTGCACTAATAAAGTAAAAAATCCATTATATGTGAATAAACGTTTAATACACTAGCTCGCAAAGATGTTTCTCAAGGCGATATGCACAATGCCTGCCAAAAATGGGTCATGATAACTAAATTTCGTGTTAATTTTTGCATGACATGTACTCACTTGTGTATGAAGCCAAGCAAACTCATAATCTATACCAAAAAAATGTGAAAGAGTTCTTTTTAGTATCCTTCATACATGGGGTTCCTATTTTTACTTTCTATTTTTACTAGTTACAAGTACTCATGCATGAAAACTTTTGAAAATATGTGCATTTTGGGCTGTGTGGAGACATGGTACAATAATATATTCAAGTTGATATACAAAGTCTAGACATATTCAAACTAGACAAATAATGTATCTAACCCCCTAACCCTAAACTCTGTCTTATGAAGTCAAGCATGCATGAAGAGAATTGGTTTTGGGTTTCAAACATGGAAATTTCAAAATCATCCCAAAAGCTTCATTTTAGAGCGACTAAGAAGGATCCAGGCTTACCTTTCCATTTTCATGTTTTAAACTTGTTTAAATCTTGGTCAAATCTAGGATTTGACCAAGATTCAAATGGGCATAAAATAAAAAAATGAAAAAATGAAAAACCAAAGCGCACATAGTCTTCTTATATGTCATATAGTAAGCATTAAAGTTGGTAAACAAGGTTGATACGTCCAATTTGCATCACTATTTTGTATCATAATTTGCTGTTATTCATTGATATATTTCATATTGGGACACAATACTTATGTTATTTCATCTATTTT
Source organism: Lolium multiflorum (assembly GCA_030979885.1). NCBI lineage: Eukaryota > Viridiplantae > Streptophyta > Magnoliopsida > Poales > Poaceae > Lolium > Lolium multiflorum. The sequence continues at coordinate 266,365,318 of CM061753.1, forward strand.
GCATGTTTCATCATCATTGGAGGATCAAGCACCGGAGCCAGGATTCTGCTGGAAAAAGCACCGTCAGAACGCAATATTTCGGAAGATCAACTGTGGAAGGGAATTTCACGTAAATTCCTATTTTTCCAGATGACGGAGGGAGCCAGAAGGGGAAGAAGAGAGGGGCCACTGTGGGCCCAGACCATAGGGCGGCGCGGCCCATGGCCTGGCCGCGCCACCCTATGCTCTGGGGGGCCCACGACCCTTTTCGCCTCCTTTTCTTCGCGTACTCCTTCGTCCCGAAAACCTAAGCCACAGAGAGGACCTCACGAAGGGTTACAGCCGCCTCTGCGGGGCGGAGAACACCAGAGAGAAAAGAGCTCTCCGGCGGGCAGGAATCCGCCGGGGAAATTCCCTCCCGGAGGGGGAAATCGACGCCATCGCCATCGTCATCGAGCGGGACATCATCTCCATCATCATCATCATCATCTCCACCATCTACACCGCCATCACCACCGCTGCACCTCGTCACCGCTGTAGCAATTCGGGTTAAATCTTGATTGTTTGATAGGGGAAACTCTCCCGGTGTTATTCTATACTTGTTGTAGATGCTATTGAGTGAAACCATTGAACCAAGGTTTATGTTCAGATTGTTATTCATCATCATATCACCTCTGATTGTATTCCATATGATGTCTCGTGAGTAGTTCGTTTAGTTCTTGAGGACATGGGTGAAGTCTAAATGCTAGTAGTGAATTATGGTTGAGTAATATTCAATGTTATGATATTTAAGTTGTGGTGTCATTCTTCTAGTGGTGTCGTGTGAACGTCGACTACACGACACTTCACCATTTATGGGCCTAGGGGAGTGCATCTTGTATTCGGTTGCTAATTGCGGGGTTGCCGGAGTGACAGAAACCTGAGCCCCCGTTAGTATATCGATGCAGGAGGGATCGCAGGATCTCAGAGTTTAAGGCTGTGGTTAGATTTATCTTAATTACTTTCTTGTAGTTGCGGATGCTTGCAAGGGGTATAATCACAAGTATGTATTAGTCCTAGGAAGGGCGGTGCATTAGCATAGGTTCACCCACACAACACTTATCAAAACAATGAAGATTATTTAGCCACTTGAAGCGAAAGTACTAGACTAAAATCCCCATGTGTCCTCAGGAACGTTTGGTCATTATAAGTAATCAAACCGGCTTGTCCTTTGTGCTAAAAAGGATTGGGCCACTTGCTGCAATTATTTCTCTCGCATTTTATTTACTTGTACTTTATTTATCTACAATATCAAAACCCCCTGAATACTTGTCTGTGAGCATTTACGAATCCTTCATCGAAACTGCTGCCAACACCTTCTGCTCCTCGTTGGGATCGACATTCTTACTTATCGAAGATACTACGATACACCCCCTATACTTGTGGGTCATCAAGACTATTTTCTGGCGCCGTTGCCGGGGAGTGAAGCGCTATTGGTAAGCGGAATTGGTAAGGAAATTTACTGTTTGTGCTGATTTTATTTCTGCCTGCTGCTATAAATCATTATGGAGAGATCTTCTCTTCAATTTCTATTTGGGAAATCTACTACTACTGCAACGGTAGTGGATGAAGCGCCAGGTGAGGAAGTAGTACCATATAAAATACCTATGAAAATTATTGAACGTGTTATGGATAACCGCTATGAAGGGGATGGAACTGTCCATCCTGGTGATCATTTATTGTTTTTGCATGAATTATGCGGGTTATTCAAATGTGCAGGTATTTCTATGAATGAAGTTAGGAAGAAACTATTCACTATATCGCTGTCTGGTAAAGCGGCGCACTGGTATAAATTGCTGAAGAATGGTGATTCTATTGATTGGGAGGACATTGTGCCTTTATTCTATTCCAAATTTTATCCTCCAAGTGAAATTCACAAAGATCGGAACCGCATATATAATTTCTGGCCTCATGATGGAGAGAGTATCGCCCAAGCTTGGGGGAGATTGAAGTCTTTAATGCTCAAATGCCCCATTCATGAGCTTCCTGGTAATGTTATTATTGATAATTTCTATGCAAGACTTTCTTTTCAAGACAAGACCTTGCTGGATACTTCTTGTTCTGGATCATTTACACGCAAGAATGAAGAGTTTAAAAGGGACCTTCTTGATCGGATCCAAGAAAATACTGAAGGATGGGAGAACGACAAAGATAGAGAATCAGGTATAACTTATGATTATAAATGCATTGAAGCTTTTATGGATACTGATAAATTTCGTAATATGAGTGCTACATATGGTCTTGATTCCCAAGTTGTTGCAAATCTTTATAGAGCTTTTGCCTCTCATTATGAACTGCCTAAGAAGAATTTTGATAAGTATCATGAACCGTATAAAGATAAAATTGATTCATCTGTAAACAAATGTGTAGTGGTTGAAACTGTTGATAATGTTATTCCTGAAGCTTATATTGAAAAAACTCCTTTCCCTGCTAAAATGAAGGAGTACTCTGTCATATCTAGTGCAGTTAATAAAAGTGAAAAGAAACCTAAAGAACCTGAAGAACAAATTAAAATTGAACCTGCTGTTGCTATAGTTAAAGATCTTGTGACTGAAAATGTGGAGGATGGTCATATTATTTTCTGTGAAGATGCTTCTAATATTGTTTCACATCCTAATAAACCCAAACAAGTTAGTGTTCCTATGCTATCTGTTAGAATTGGTGATCATTGCTATTATGGTTTATGTGATATTGGTGCAAGTGTTAGTGCTATTCCTTATGAGCTTTATACGGAGATTATGCACGAAATTGGTTCTTGTGAACTTGAAGATATTGATGTGGTTATTCATTTGGCTAATAGAGAAACTATTTCTCCAATTGGTATTGTTCGAGATGTGGAAGTTCTATGTGGTAAGATTAAATATCCTGCTGACTTTTTGGTACTTGGTTCTGCTGCTAGTGATCATTGTCCTATCATTTTTGGTAGACCTTTTCTAAATACTTGTGGAGCTATTATAGATTGTAAGAAAGAGAAAATTTTGACTAGATTTGCTGGTGAACCTTATGAATTTAACTTTTCTAAATTTACCAAAACTCCTTATAAAGCTGACTTGCCTAGTAATGATTTTAAAATGGAGCAGTGTGCATCTATTGTTCTTGTTCCTAATAATCCTTTGCAGCAACATTTGGAGAATAGTGAAAGTGAAGCTTTTAGGAAAGAAAGAGATGAGCTTGAGGAAATTTTTCGTCGCCAACCTATTCTCAAGCATGATTTACCGGTGGAAGATTTGGGTACAACACCGCCACCAAAGGAAGATCCTGTTTTTGATTTAAAGCCTTTACCTGATAATCTTAAATATGCTCATATTGATGATAAGAAAATATATCCTGTTATTATTAGTTCTAAGCTTTCAGAGATTGAGGAAGAAAGGTTATTGGAAATATTGAAGAAACACCGAGGAGCTATTGGCTATACTCTTGATGATTTGAAAGGGATTTCTCCTTCTATTTGCCAACATGCTATTAATATGGAAGATGATGCAAAGCCTGTTGTTGAACATCAACGTCGTCTAATTCCGAAGATGAAGGAAGTGGTAAGGAACGAGGTATTAAAACTCCTTGAAGCTGGTATTATATATCCTATTGCTGATAGTAGATGGGTTAGTCCTGTGCATTGTGTTCCTAAGAAAGGAGGAATGACTGTTGTGCCTAATGATAATGATGAGCTTATTCCTCAAAGAATAGTTGTAGGTTATAGAATGTGCATTGATTTTCGAAAAGTTAATAAAGTTACTAAGAAAGATCATTACCCTTTACCCTTTATTGATCAAATGTTAGAGAGGTTGTCTAAAAATACTCATTTTTGCTTTCTTGATGGTTATTCTGGGTTTTCACAAATTGCTGTTAAAGCTAAAGATCAAGAGAAAACCACTTTTACTTGTCCTTATGGAACTTATGCTTATAGGCGTATGCCTTTTGGTTTATGTAATGCTCCTGCTACTTTTCAAAGATGCATGTCTGCTATTTTTCATGGTTTTTGCGAAAGTATTGTAGAGGTGTTCATGGATGATTTTTCTGTCTATGGGAATTCTTTTGATAATTGCCTGCGAAACCTCGATAAAGTTTTGCAGAGATGTGAAGAAACTAACCTTGTTCTTAATTGGGAGAAATGCCACTTTATGGTTAATGAAGGAATTGTATTGGGACATAAAATTTCCGAGAGAGGTATTGAAGTTGATAGAGCTAAAGTTGAAGCAATTGAGAAGATGCCCTATCCGAGGGATGTTAAAGGTATTCGTAGTGTTCTTGGTCATGCTGGGTTTTATAGGAGATTTATTAAAGATTTCTCTAAAATTTCAAAGCCTCTTACTAATCTTCTTCAAAAAGATGTACCTTTTGTTTTTGATGATGATTGTAAGGAAGCTTTTGAAACTCTAAAGAAAGCCTTAACAACTGCTCCTGTAGTTGAACCTCCTGATTGGAATTTGCCTTTTGAAATTATGTGTGATGCTAGTGATTTTGCTGTAGGCGCTGTTCTTGGACAGCGGGTAGATAAAAAATTAAATGTTATTCATTATGCTAGTAAGACTCTTGATGCTGCTCAAAGAAATTATGCTACAACTGAAAAGGAATTGTTAGCTGTAGTCTTTGCTTGTGATAAGTTTAGACCCTATATTGTTGATTCGAAAGTTACAATTCATACTGATCATGCTGCAATTAGATACCTTATGACAAAGAAAGATGCTAAGCCAAGGCTTATTAGATGGGTACTTCTGTTGCAAGAATTTGATTTACATATTATAGATAGGAAAGGTGCTGATAATCCTGTTGCTGATAATTTGTCTAGATTGGAAAATATTGCTTATGATCCTGTTCCTGTTAATGATAGTTTTCCAAATGAACAATTGGCTGTAATAAAGGTGAGCTCGCGAGAGAGCCCTTGGTATGCAGATTATGCTAACTTTATTGTTTCGAAGTATTTGCCTCCAACCTTTTCAGCTCAGCAAAGGAGGAAATTCTTTTATGACTTGAGGCATTATTTTTGGGATGACCCACACTTATATAAAGAAGGAGTGGATGGTATTATGCGAAGATGTGTTCCTGAATATGAACAACAGGAGATATTGAATAAATGTCATGGAAGTGTTTATGGAGGACATCACGCTGGAGATAGAACCGCGCAGAAGGTTCTACAATCAGGTTTTTATTGGCCAACACTCTTCAAAGATGCAAGGAAATTTATTTTATCTTGTGATGAATGTCAAAGAGTTGGTAATATCTCTAGACGCAATGAGATGCCTATGAATTATACTCTTGTTATTGAACCATTCGATTGTTGGGGATTCGACTTCATGGGTCCTTTCCCTTCTTCAGACGGTAACACTCATATACTTGTCGCTGTTGATTATGTTACTAAATGGGTAGAAGCTATACCTACAAAAAGTGCTGATGGTGAGACCTCTATAAAAATGCTTGTAGATATTATATTTCCTAGATTTGGAGTACCTAGATATATTATGACTGATGGAGGTTCTCATTTCATTCATGGAGGTTTTAGAAAAACTCTTGCTAAGTATGGTATTAATCATAGAATTGCTTCTGCTTATCACCCTCAAACTAGTGGTCAAGTAGAATTATCAAATAGAGAGATTAAAGCTATCTTAGGTAAGACCGTTAATAAATCTAGAAAGAATTGGCCTAGCAAATTGAAAGAAGCACTATGGGCTTATAGAACTGCTTATAAAAATCCTATGGGAATGTCACCTTATAAAATGGTTTATGGAAAAGCTTGTCATTTACCTCTAGAACTAGAGCACAAAGCTTATTGGGCTGTTAGAGAACTAAATAAAGATCCTAAATTAGCCGGTAATAAGAGGTTGTTGCAATTAAGTTCTCTAGATGAATGGAGAAGTGAAGCTTATGAAAATGCTAAACTCTTTAAAGAAAAAGTTAAGAAATGGCATGATAGAAGGATCATCAAAAGAGAATTTAATGTTGGAGATCAAGTTCTATTGTATCGGTCTCGTCTCAGATTCTTTGCAGGGAAATTACTCTCGAAGTGGGAAGGACCATATGTTGTTGAGGAGGTGTATCGTTCAGGAGCAATTAAAATTAGCTCTCTCCAAGGCAATGCCACACAAGTGGTGAATGGACAAAGACTCAAGCATTATATCTCGGGTGATTCTTATAATGTTGATGTTGATATTATTCAAGTGGAAACACCGGAGGCTTTCATCAAAGGACAAATTGACAGTCCGCCAGAACTGGACTTTGAATAGGTAACAGTATAGGTAATAAAAAGTCCGCGTTTACCTTTCCGAACATTATTTTTGCTGTTTTTGGAAAATATGAAAAATTACGGAATCGAAACGGAGTGGAAAAGACGCGCGAGGGCGTGCCACCATAGGCCGGCGCGGGCCCCACCCTGGCCGCGCCGACCTATGGTCTGGCCGCCTCGTTGCCCCTTTCCGACTCGTTTTCGACCTGGAACCTTCCTTTTGTCGTAAAAATATTTGCTATATAATTCCCCGGACCCCTGGAGGTCCGTAATATCGTTTTCTCGTCGTGTTTTGTTTCGAGCTGTTTTCTGCCAGATTTGTTTTGATCTAGAAGCACCATGGTCTCCAACAACAAGGACAAGGAACCTTTGAAGGAAAATATTCAAGACCCGGAGCTGAAGAAAGAAGATGCAAGAGAGGATGAGGAAGAAGTGGAGGAAGCTCCGCAGGAACGCCAACAAGCCACCGTCGCAAGTATTGGCGTGATATCAAGTCCATCCAACATCAAGAGGAGTGCACGAATCGCTACCGGAGGAGCGGTTCCACGTCATTACTTGGCTCCAAGGACATCTTCTCCGAGCCATTACAACCCTTACCGCAATCTAATCTACGATCGTCAAACTGAAAGGACCCCCAAGGTAGTGTTGCCAAGTAATTGGGATATAAATCGTTCTGACACTGCAGGAGAGAAGGAGCCTGAGGCTGAAGAGTGGGGAAATAACTCCAAGAGTTGGGACTCACCGTCGGACAGACTCCTTAACCGCGTCGAGCACAATTCAGAGATGATTCGCAATCTCATATACAGGATTGACGAGCTCCAGGAGCTTATTGAGAAGCTTGTCAGGAATTCATCACCACCATCGCCGAAGGAGTAATTCATCATCGGTATTGGCATCCCCTTGGTTTGTTCCAAGCTTGGGGGAGTGCCGCGGTATCACATCACCACCACCTTTATCTTTTACTATCAAGTAGTGTCATATCATGAGTAGGGAAGTTATCATATGGAATAGTATGCAATGTGGAAGTATCTCTCTTAGTTAGTTATCTATGTATCCGTTGGTGTGAGTTATCGTTATGGAATATTAATGAGAAGTCTTATCATTTACTTTTTGCACACCTTATTTTAGTTTGCAATCTCCATTATATGATTACTCTTGACATGAGTATTGATATCACTTTGGGAGCATCGAGTAAATCTATTTGGTTTTGGCAAACTTAGCATTGGTCAATAGCAACAACATCCTGATGTTTAATTAGAAGAGAGAAATACACTTAGATATATTACTCTATTATCTCTATGCTTAGTATTCTAGAGTTAAAATTGCTTGTGCTTATGAGAAAGATGCATGATTGTTTCTATCATATGTATATTTGTTTGTTTCCCTCAACCTTTATGCTTGCTATCAAACCTTGCTAGCCAAAGACCTGTATCGAGAGGGAATGCTTCTCATACATCCATAACCTTAGACCAAACCTATGCCATTTGTGTCCACCATACCTACCTACTACATGGTATTTTCTGCCATTCCAAGTAAATACTTCATGTGCTACCTTTAAATTATTCAAACTATACTACTCCTTATTTGTGTCAATGTTTTATAGCTCATGAGGAAGTATGTGGTGTTTCATCTTTCAATCTTGTTGGGCGGACTTTCACCAATGGACTAGTGGCACATCCGCTTATCCAATAATTTTGCAATAAGAGCTGGCAACGGGGTTCCCAGCCCCAATTAATAACTTTCATTAATAATTCTCTTCACATGTTTTGCTCTGATTTATCAGTAAGCAACTTAATTTTGCAATAGACACTCCTCCATGGTATGTGAATGTTGGAAGGCACCCGAGGATTCGGTTAGCCATGGATTGAGAAAGCCAAGGTTGGGGGGAGTGTCATCCTTAATAAAACTAAAATACATGTGTAAACAAAAGAGAAGGGGGATGATCTACCTTGCTGGTAGAGATGCCGTCCCTCATGGGAGCCGCTCTTTGAAGGTTCGTTTGGCAAGGGGGTTAGAGTGCCCGCTACCATTCGTTGACAACAACAAACACCGCTCAAAATCTTACTTTTATGCTCTTTATATGATTTCAAAACTTGAAAAGCTCTAGCACATGATTTAATCCCTGCTTCCCTCTGCGAAGGGCCTATCTTTTACTTTTATGTTGAGTCAGTAAACCTATTTCCCTCTATCTCAAGCAAGCAATTGAGTTGTTGTGAACCAATCATTTATGCTGTGATCCAGTTAATCATGTCTTTTATACTTTCTTGTTTAGTACCAATTTTATCTGAATGAATATGACTTTGAAGTTATCAATGATTATGAGGAGATTGTTATGCTTAAATATGAAAGCTCAGCTATAAAATCTAATATGAAAGCTTTGCTTAAAAGTACAATCCGTTAGTAGTTCTCTGACCAAGAACAAAGTTTGCCATCACCAATTATGATTTCTTATGCACCTTTACTTGTGATTTCTCTTTACTTATTTCGAGATGAGTTATATGAGGAAGTTGTTTACTAGAATGTCTTGTGTGAATGAATATGATGCTTCTTGTCCGTATTCTATTTATCGACTCTTCACTCCATAAACATGTGGTCTCGTTTATCGAGCTCAGTTTCGCTTGGGGACAAGCGAGGTCTAAGCTTGGGGGAGTTGATACGTCCAATTTGCATCACTATTTTGTATCATAATTTGCTGTTATTCATTGATATATTTCATATTGGGACACAATACTTATGTTATTTCATCTATTTTGCATGTTTCATCATCATTGGAGGATCAAGCACCGGAGCCAGGATTCTGCTGGAAAAAGCACCGTCAGAACGCAATATTTCGGAAGATCAACTGTGGAAGGGAATTTCACGTAAATTCCTATTTTTCCAGATGACGGAGGGAGCCAGAAGGGGAAGAAGAGAGGGGCCACTGTGGGCCCAGACCATAGGGCGGCGCGGCCCATGGCCTGGCCGCGCCACCCTATGCTCTGGGGGGCCCACGACCCTTTTCGCCTCCTTTTCTTCGCGTACTCCTTCGTCCCGAAAACCTAAGCCACAGAGAGGACCTCACGAAGGGTTACAGCCGCCTCTGCGGGGCGGAGAACACCAGAGAGAAAAGAGCTCTCCGGCGGGCAGGAATCCGCCGGGGAAATTCCCTCCCGGAGGGGGAAATCGACGCCATCGCCATCGTCATCGAGCGGGACATCATCTCCATCATCATCATCATCATCTCCACCATCTACACCGCCATCACCACCGCTGCACCTCGTCACCGCTGTAGCAATTCGGGTTAAATCTTGATTGTTTGATAGGGGAAACTCTCCCGGTGTTATTCTATACTTGTTGTAGATGCTATTGAGTGAAACCATTGAACCAAGGTTTATGTTCAGATTGTTATTCATCATCATATCACCTCTGATTGTATTCCATATGATGTCTCGTGAGTAGTTCGTTTAGTTCTTGAGGACATGGGTGAAGTCTAAATGCTAGTAGTGAATTATGGTTGAGTAATATTCAATGTTATGATATTTAAGTTGTGGTGTCATTCTTCTAGTGGTGTCGTGTGAACGTCGACTACACGACACTTCACCATTTATGGGCCTAGGGGAGTGCATCTTGTATTCGGTTGCTAATTGCGGGGTTGCCGGAGTGACAGAAACCTGAGCCCCCGTTAGTATATCGATGCAGGAGGGATCGCAGGATCTCAGAGTTTAAGGCTGTGGTTAGATTTATCTTAATTACTTTCTTGTAGTTGCGGATGCTTGCAAGGGGTATAATCACAAGTATGTATTAGTCCTAGGAAGGGCGGTGCATTAGCATAGGTTCACCCACACAACACTTATCAAAACAATGAAGATTATTTAGCCACTTGAAGCGAAAGTACTAGACTAAAATCCCCATGTGTCCTCAGAACGTTTGGTCATTATAAGTAATCAAACCGGCTTGTCCTTTGTGCTAAAAAGGATTGGGCCACTTGCTGCAATTATTTCTCTCGCATTTTATTTACTTGTACTTTATTTATCTACAATATCAAAACCCCCTGAATACTTGTCTGTGAGCATTTACAGCGAATCCTTCATCGAAACTGCTGCCAACACCTTCTGCTCCTCGTTGGGATCGACATTCTTACTTATCGAAGATACTACGATACACCCCCTATACTTGTGGGTCATCAAAGGTCTAGACATATTCAAACTAGACAAATCATGTATCTACCCCCTAACCCCTAAACTCTATCTTATGACGAAGTCAAGCATGAAGATTAAGTGGTTTTGGGTTTCAAACATGGAAATTTCAAAAACCTCCCAAAAACTTCATTTTAGGGTGACTAAGAAGGATACAGGCTTCCCTTTTCATTTTCATGTTCTATACTTGTTTAAATCTTGGTCAAACCTAGGATTTGACCAAGATTCAAATGTGCATCAAAATTCCAAAAAAATCAGAAAAATGAAAAACCAAAGCACATAGTTTTCTTATGTCATATAGTAAGCATTAAAGTTGATAAACAAGGGTCTAGACATATTCAAACAAGAAAAATCATGTATCTACCCCCTAACCCTAAACTTTGTCTTATGTAGTCAAGCATGAAGAGAAGTGGTTTTGGGTTTCAAATATGGAAATTTCAAAAACCTATCAAAAGCTTCATTTTAGAGTGACTAAGAAGGATCCATGCTTGCCTTTTCATTTTCATATTTGAAACTTGTTTAAATCATTGTCAAACCTAGGATTTGACCAAGATTTAAATGGGCATAAAATTAAAAAATCGGAAAAATGAAAAACAAAAGCACATAGTCTTCTTATGTCACATATATATATAGTAAGCATTCAAAAGTTGATAAACAAGGTCTAGCTAGACATATTCAAATAAGACAAATCATGTATCTACCCCTCTAACCCTAAACTCTGTCTTATGAAGTCAAGCATGAAGAGAAGTGGTTTTAGGTTTCAAACATGGAAATTTCAAAAACCTCCCAAAAACTTCATTTTAGAGTGACTAAGAAGGATACATGTTTCCCTTTTCATTTTCATGTTTTAAACTTGTTTAAATCTTGGTCAAACCTAGGATTTGACCAAGATACAAATAGGCACAAAAAATGAAAAACAAAAAGCACATAGTGTTCTTATGTCATATCGTAAGCATTCAAGTTGATAAACAAGGTCTAGATATATCCAAACCAGACAAATCATGTATGTACCCCGTGTCGATCTTATGAAGTCTAGCATGAAGAAAAGTCGTTTTGGCCGGGTTTCAAACATGGAAATTTCAAGAACATCCCAACACTACAAGAAAAGTTGCCATGGCCGACGAAGTTGAAGTCGCGCCGTGGTTGCTGGTGTACCATGGCCGACGATTTTGGTCCCTCCGTGGTGCATGTCAAAACTTTTTTTTCTCGTTTTTGAGGCCACCTAGCCCGACGAAAGCGGCCAAAACGTCGCGTATGGTGGCCCGGGACGTGGTGCATCTCGAAATCTCGGGTTCGCCGGCCGAGTCAACGCAAATCCGCACCGCCGAGGGATGTAGGGCCCAGATGGCAGCCTCTCTGGCATTGTTTTTTTCTAGATCGCGCCATCTCGTTCAACGTTCTCCGATCGAGCCGTTTACGATGCAGGATCATGGGTCCCGCATGTCATCCTCTATGAACCAAAATTCTTTCTATTCTTGGATTTTTTTGACCCCCTGATTTCTGGCTACTTCCTTTTTCTTTTGATCCCTTGCCGCCTTGGAAACGTTGAGACCGCTGCTGCTAAATGGGACCCGCATGTCATCCTCTATGTGCAATCAACTTTCTTTTCTTGGAGTTTTTTTGGCACCTCAAATTTGGTCACTTGCCTTTTTCTTTCGATCCCTGCCGCCTCTCAAACGGTGATACCTGCTGCTAATGGGACCCGCATGTCATCCTCTATGTACTATAAAACTTTCTTTTCTTGAATTATTTTTGGCACCTCATATTTGGTCACTTACCTTTTTCTTTCGATCCCCTGCCGCCTCTCAAACGGTGATACCGCTGCTGCTAAATGGGACCCGCATGTCATCCTCTATGTACTATAAAACTTTCTTTTCTTGGATTTTTTGGCACCTCATATTTGGTCACTTGACTTTTTCTTTCGATCACCTGCTGCCTCTCAAACGGTGATACCGCTGCTAAATGGGACCCGCATGTCATCCTCTATGTACTATAAAACTTTCTTTTCTTGGATTTTTTTGGCACCTCATATTTGGTCACTTGACTTTTTCTTTCGATCCCTGCTGCCTCTCAAACGTGATACCGCTGCTGCTAAATGGGACCCGCATGTCATCCTCTATGTACTATAAAACTTTCTTTTCTTGAATTATTTTTGGCTCCTCATATTTTTTCACTTGCCTTTTTCTTTCGATCCCCTGCCGCCTCTCAAACGGTGATACCGCTGCTGCTAAATGGGACCCGCATGTCATCCTCTATGTACTATAAAACTTTCTTTTCTTGAATTATTTTTGGCTCCTGATATTTTTTCACTTGCCTTTTTCTTTCGATCTCATGCCACGTTTGAAACGTTGAGGAACCTGCTGGCTCATGGGACCCGCATGTCATCCTCTATGTACTATAAAAGTTCATTTTCTTGGTTTTTTTTCACCATCTGATTTTTGGCAATTTCTTTTTTCTTTTGATCCCCTGCCGCCTCTCAAATGATACCGCTGCTGCTAAATGGGACCCGCATGTCATCCTCTATGTACTATAAAACTTTCTTTTCTTGAATTATTTTTGGCTCCTCATATTTGGTCACTTGCCTTTTCTTTCGATCTCATGCCAAGTTTGAAACGTTGAGGAACCTGCTGGCTCATGGGACCCGCATGTCATCCTCTATGTACTATAAAAGTTTATTTTCTTTATTTTTTTCACCCTCGATTTTTGGCTATTTCCTTTTTCTTTTGATCCCCGCCTTGGAAACGTTGTAAGCTGCTGACTCATGGGACCCGCATGTCATCCTCTATGTACAATCAACTTTCTTTTTCTTTTGATCTCAAGCCGCATTTGAAACGCTGAGACCGCTGCTGCTAAATGGGACCCGCATGTCATCCTCTACGTACAATAAAGTTTCTTTTCTTGGATTATCTTTGGCTCCTGATATTTTGTCACTTGCCTTTTTCTTTCGATCTCATGCCGCCTTTGAAACGTTGAGTAAGCTGCTGGCTCATGGGTCCCGCATGTCATCCTCTACGAACAATAAAAGTTTCCTTTCTTGGAGTTATTTTTTACCCCTAATTTCTGGCTATTTGCCTTTTTCTTTTGATCTCCTGCCCCCTCTGAAACGATGAGGACGATGTTGGCAGGTCGGTCCCACATGTCATCCTCTATGAACAATAAAAGTTTCCTTTGATGGATTTATTTTGAACCCCTCATTAATTTCTGGATATTTCCCCTGCCGCCTTGGAATCGTTGAGGATGCTGCTGCCTCATGGGTCCCGCATGTCATCCTCTCAGAACGGTAAATGTTTATTTTCTTGGATTTTGTTGACCAAACGATTTTTGGCTTATTTTTTCTTTCGATCACCTGCAGCCTTTAAAACGTTGAGGACGCTGCTGGCTCACGGGTCCCACATGTCAACCTCTATGAACAATAAACGCTGAGGATGCTGCTGCCTCATGGGTCCCGCATGTCATCCTCTCAGAACGAAAATGTTTCTTTTCTTGGATTTTTTACCAACAGATTTTTGGTTTATTTTTTCTTTCCATCCCCTGCCGCCTTTAAAACGTTGACGACGCTGTTGGCTCATGGGTCCCCGATGTCAGCCTCCCCGTACAAGAAACATATGATATCTTGATTATTTTGCAGACAATAAACAATGTATTGCGCTCTGAGCTATTTCAAACGGATAATTAAATCTTTATTTTTACATAAACAAACTTATATGTTGAATCTCCTTGTTTTTTTGTCTTTGCGAAGCATAGGACTTTCCTGTTTTTTTAGAAAATTCGGAACTTTCCTGTTTTGGAGTGGGCTGAAATTGTACGAGTCAAAAGGCCAAGCAGGATAGTTCGAAAGCCCAGATGTCCAGATGCAGCCCAATTGAAATCTTTCTTCTTGGATTTTTTTCACCCCCTGATTTCTGGCTACTTCATTTTTCTTTTGGTCCTGTGCCGCCTTGGAAACGTTGAGACCGCTGCTGCAAAATGGGACCCGCATGTCATCCTCTACGTACAATAAAATTTCTTTTCTTGGATTATTTTTGGCTCCTGATATTTGGTCACTTGCCTTTTTCTTTCGATCCCGTGCAGCCTCTCAAACGGTGATACCGCTGCTGCAAAATGGGACCCGCATGTCATCCTCTACGTACAATAAACTTTCTTTTCTTGGATTATTTTTGGCTCCTGATATTTGGTCACTTGCCTTTTTTTCTTTCGATCTCATGCCACGTTTGAAACTTTGAGGAACCTGCTGGCTCGTGGGACCCGCATGTCATCCTCTATGTGCTATAAAAGTTTATTTTCTATGGTTTTTTTCACTCTCTGATTTTTGTCTATTTCCTTTTTTCTTTTGATGCCCTGCCGCCTTGGAAACGTTGAGTAAGCTGCTTACACATGGGACCCGCATGTCATCCTCTATGTACAATCAAGTTTCTTTTCTTGAATTATTTTTGGCTCCTGATATTTCGTCACTTGCCTTTTTCTTTCGATCTCATGCCACGTTTGAAACGTTGAGGAACCTGCTGGCTCATGGGACCCGCATGTCATCCTCTATGTGCTATAAAAGTTTGTTTTCTTGGATTTTTTTTCACCCTCTGATTTTTGGCTCCTGATATTTCGTCACTTGCCTTTTACTTTTGATCCCCTGGCCCCTTTGAAACGTTGAGTAAGCTGCTGGCACATGGGACCCGCATGTCAACCTCTATGTCCATCAACTTTCTTTTCTTGGATTTTTTTTGACCCCCTACTTTCTAGCTACTTTCTTTTTCTTTTGATCTCAAGCCGCATTTCAAACATTGAGACCGCTGCTGCAAAATGGGACCCGCATGTCATCCTCTATGTACAATAAATCTTTGATTATTTTTGGCACCTCATATTTGGTCACTTGCGTTTTTTTCTTTCGATCTCATGCCACCTTTGAAACGTTGAGTAAGCTGCTGGCTCATGGGTCCCCCATGTCATCCTCTACGAACAATAAAAGTTTCCTTTCTTGGAGTTATTTTTGCCCCCTAATTTCTGGCTACTTCCTTTTTCTTTTGATCCCCTGCCGCCTTTGAAACGTTGAAAACTTTCTTTTCTTTGATTATTTTTGGCACCTCATATTTGGTCACTTGCCTTTTCTTTCGATCCCCGCCTCCCAAACGGTGATACCGCTGATGCTAAATGGGACCCGCATGTCATCCTCTATGTACTATAAAACTTTCTTTTCTTGGATTTTTTTTGGCTCCTGATATTTGGTCACTTGCCTTTTTTCTTTCGAGACCTCCTGCCGCATCTCAAACGGTGATACCGCTGCTGCTAAATGGGACCCGCATGTCATCCTCTATGTACAATAAAGTTTCTTTTCTTGGATTATTTTTGGCTCCTGATATTTGGTCACTTGCCTTTTTCTTTCGATCCCATGCCGCCTTTGAAACGTTGAGGAAGCTGCTGGCTCATGGGTCCCGCATGTCATCCTCTATGAACAATAAAAGTTTCCATTGTTGGAGTTATTTTTTACCCCTAATTTCTGGCTACTTCCTTTTTCTTTTGATCCCCTGCCGCCTTTGAACGTTGAAGAATCTGCTCGCTAATGGGTCCCACATGTCAGACTCTATGGACGATAAACCTTTCTTTTCTTGGAGTTATTTTGACCCCTAATTTCTGGCTATTTTGCCTTTTTTTGGATCCCGTGCTGCCTTGGAAACGTTGAGGATGCTGCTGCCACATGGGTCCCGCATGTCATCCTCTCAGAACGATAAATGTTTCTTTTCTTCGATTTTTTTACCAACTGATTTTTGATTTATTTTTTCTTTCGATCCCCTGCCGCCTTTAAAACTTTGACGACGCTGCTGGCTCATGGGTCCCGATGTCAGCCTCCCCGTACAAGAAACATGTGATATCTTGATTATTTTACAGACAATAAAAAGTGTATTTCGCTCTGAGCTATTGCAAACGGATAAATTAAATCTTTATTTTTACATAAACGAACTAATATGAATCTCCTTGTTTTTGTTTTGTTTTTGCGAAGCATAGGACTTTCTTGTTTTGGAGTGGGCTGAAATTGTACGAGTCAAAAGACGTCCAGCAGGTTAGAAGGCCCAGATGGCCAGGCAGCCCCAATTTATATCTTCCTTATCTTGGATTATTTTTTGATCAAAAGGCCCAGCAGGGGTACATCCTTTTTCTTTTGGTCCTGTGTGCCGCCTTGGAAACGTTGTGGACGCTGCTGCCTCATGGGACCCGCATGTCATCCTCTATGAACTATGAACTCTAAAAGTTTCTTTTTTCTTGGATTTTTTTTCACCCCTCTGATTTTTGGCTATTTCCTTTTTCTTTTGTTCCCCTGCCGCCTTGGGACCCGTATGTCATCCTCTATGTACAAAAAACTTTCTTTTCTTGGAGTTTTATTCCCCCTAATTTCGGGCTACTTTCGTTTTCTTTTGATCTCAAGCCGCATATGAAACATTGAGACCGCTGCTGCAAAATGGGACCCACATGTCATCCTCTATGTAAAATAAAAGTTTCTTTTCTTGGATTATTTTTCACGCTCTGATTTTTGGCTATTTCCTTTTTCTTTCGATCCCCTGCTGCTTGGAAACGTTGAGGATGCTGCTGCCTCATGGGTCCCACATGTCATCCACTATGAACAATAAAAGTTTCTTTTCTTCGATTTTTTTCACCCTCTGCTTTTTGGCTATTTCCTTTTCATTTGATCCCCTGCCGCCTTGGAAACGTTGAGGATGCTGCAGCGTCATGGGACCCGCATGTCATACTCTATGTACAATAAAAGTTTCTTTTCTAGGTTTTTGGCTCCTGATATTTGGTCACTTGCCTTTTTCTTTCAATCTCATGCCGACTCTCAAAGGTACAATAAAAGTTTCTTTTCTTGGATTATTTTTGGCTCCTGATATTTGGTCACTTGCCTTTTTCTTTCGATCTCATGCCGTCCTTGAAACGTTCAGACCGCTGCTACAACATGGGACCCTATGTCATCCTCTATGTACAATGAAAGTTTCTTTTCATGGATTATTTTTTGCTCCTGATATTTGGTCACTTTCCTTTTTCTTTCGATCTCATGCCGCCTCGGCCCTCTGAAACGACGAGTAAGTTGTTGGCTCATGGGACCCGCATGTCATCCTCTATGTACAATAAAGTTTTTTTCTTGGATTTTTTACCCCCTGATTTTTGGTCACTTGCCTTTTTCTTTCGATCCTGTGCCGCCTTTGAAATTGTGGACGCTGCTGGCTCATGGGTCCCACATGCCAGCCTCTATGAACAATAATATTTCTTTTCTTGGATTTTTTTTACCCCTGATTTCTGGCTATTTGCCTTTTTCTTTGGATCCCCGACCGCCTTTGAAACGATGAGGACGCTGCTGGCGCATAGCTCCCACATGTCAGCCTCTAAGAACAATAAACATTTCTTTTCTTGGATTTATAGTTGACCCCTAATTAATGGCTACTTCGCTTTTTTTTTCGATCCCCAGCCGCCTTAGAAACGTTGAGGACGCTGCTGGCTCATGGGTCCCATATGACAGCCTCTATGAAAAGTAAAACATTTACTTTCTTGGATTTATTTTTGACACCTAATTAATGACTACTTGGTTCTTTTCTTTTGATCCCGTGACGCCTTTGAAACGTTGAGGGCCCTGCTGGCTCATGGGTCCAACATGTCAGCCTCTATGAACAATAAGAGTTTCTATTGTTGCATTTATTTTTGACCCCTAATTTCTGGCTATTTGCCTTTTTTCCATTGCCTGCCACCTTAGAAACGTTGAGGACGCTGCTGGCTGGGTCCCACATGTCAGCCTCTTTGTACGATAAAAGTTTCCTTTGCTGGATTTATTTTTGACCCCTAATTTCTGGCTATTTGCCTTTTTCTTTCGAACTCCACCGCCTTTGAAACGTTGATGACGCTGCTGCAAACTGGGTACAATATGTCAGCCTCTTTGTGCGATAAACCTTTCCTTTCTTGGATTTTTTGGACACCTGATTTCGAGCTACTTGCCTTTTTCTTTCGATCTCCTGCCCCCTTTGAGAAACGCCGAGAACGATACTGGTTCGTGGGTCCCACATGTCATCCTCTCTGAATGATAAATGTTGGGGCCGCGGCTGCAAGATACGTCCCACATGTCAGCCTGACTGTTGAATAAACGTTTCCTTTCTCGAATTTATATTTGACCCCTGATTTCTGGCTACTTTGCCGTTTCTTTCGATCCCCTGCATGTCTGCTACTCCACCGAAAAACAGACCGGCATGTATTCATCACAATACTGGTAGCTAATTTAGGAAAAATGTGTTCATCACGGGATTCAAACAAAGATCTTCATCTCTGCTAAATTTTGATTTCACCAAAAACCGAACAGCGTGTGTTCATGACTTTAACTTCACAAACACTATGGTTTCTCTATAAAATAAGGTCACCATCCGTTCCTTTATTGTAGGCATTTGCGAAAAGTGTCTTTGGCTAATGGGCACCAGTGCTCTGCTGTTTAAAAAAAATCAAATAGCATACATATTTGTTTCAAAAAAATCTGAAAATGAATGTAGACATAATAAATAAAGTAACCTACAAGCGTGTAAAATTTTAATATGATATTCTTTATATTGTAGACTACACAAAAAAGACAAAATCTGTTGAAATTTGGAGATTTGAAATATGCATACCCAGATCCACACGTTTGTTACTTTTGTGTAGCCCAGAATTTTTTGTATTTGAAACTGAAATTTTGCACGTTTATGGGACAATTCATTAGCTACTCCATGATTTGTTTTCTAATTTTTTGAACAAATAAATATATTTTTTATTTTTTTCTAAAATAGCAGGAGCAATGGTGCCCAAGAGCACCAAATCTCTTAATAGGCATTTGCGCCTAATAGCGTGAGCTTAGCTAATTTTTGAAGAAAAAAAAGATGTCCATTGTGGTATTCAGGACAAAGATCTTCATGTCTGCTACTGCACCAAACAACAAACCAGCATGTATTCATCACAATACGGGTAGCTAATTTGTGAAAAATATGTTCAGCACGGGATTCAAACAAAGATCTTCATCTCTGCAAAATTTTGATTTCAGCAAAAACCGAACAGCGAATGTTCATGAGGTTAAGTTCACGAACACTATGTTTTCTCTATAAAATAAGGTCACCATCTGTCTCTTATTTCTCAAGGAAAAACAGGTGGAAGTGTTGGGACGAACCACATGGGTGCTTCGGCTCTATGTTCAGTCTTCTCTTTTTTGTACTGCAATCTTGAGCCTATGGCAGGACCTCCATTGACGTGCATTCTGCACCAATTTGGCCTTGGACGTATCCATGTATCACGGGCGCGATTGTGGGTAGCAAAGACACAGTCAGGTTTGAACAATTGGAAATCTGGTTCTGCAGCCTCTGCGTCGACTGGCGGGGGTAGCATGAAAATTGGGTGATTGAGTCCAAGAAATAAAGAACGCCCCTTCAAATTGTTCAATCTTTCCCACCTTGCCTCTTCTACAGGGTCCAAGGTATGGGCAGATCTCAAGAAAACGTAGCACCGTACCAAAGGATAAGACCTCAGCTTGTTACCCATATGTAATATTGGAGGACCGAGGATGGGCCGATAACCTTTAACCTGAATCCACGCGAGATCAGATTCACCAGTAATGGACTCTGCTCTCATTGGTGCCAGGAACCAAGTGCGCTGGTCAGAAAATCCAAGAAATACATCTTCATCTTCATAATTATGATTATCACCATCATCATCTAATTCTTCATCATCTAATTCTTCATCATCAAATTCGTCTTCTTCTAATTCTTCTTCTTCTAATTCTTCTTCATCAGCATCATTATCTTCATCGGCACCTCCATCGCCTTGAGCCACATTTGCTTCATCATCTTCCATGACAGCATCTCCCTCGATTTGAGCGAAAATTGCAGCCACTTCTGCTTCTTCATCTTCAATGACAGGGGCGTCAATGAGACGCGGGGCTGCATGTGTCCCTGCAATGCACAAAGATCAACCACAATGCAGCAAGTAGGAACTACACTGAAAATTATCTCTTCTCTTCTATCTTCTATTTTCTACTACTATAAGGCACCAGTTTTTAACAAGACATGTAGCAGCAATTCCAACTGTTGGTGTCCAAAATCTAACGGTTGGGATTAGAGGTATTCGCGTGAAAAAAATACCACACCAGTGTCCACGTGTTTCTAGAACCGTCATGTTTCCATTATGAAGAAAAATCAGAGCAGTCTCACACCGATATCACACGTCCCACTTGATAGTGATTAAGAAAGGTTCCAAATTTTTGTTCATATTTATAAACTGTATGCTCACACTTATTTTGATGGTATAACCAAATTATTAGTTGTATTGAAAGTTTGAACAACATTTAGAACGCAACTTTTATACATCAGTATTGCGAATCGTAATTGGTCCAACATGTGCAGCATGCCATTTACTAGTTAAGACATAAAACAAAGACTCACCACAGGTATATGGTTCCCAAACCAGAACATCTCCATACGGATATGTAACTGCGTATACACGATGTAGGTGTGAACTTGTACCATATCCAGGAATGCCCATGGCATCGACATAGCTGTTTCTATCAAAGAATTCAGGGTTTCTCAGGATATTCCACTCCTTTTCTAGGGGCGCTTGTAGGATAGCGATCAATTCGTCAAATACAACGATTACCTCGTAATGCCATGGCCCTGCTAGATCATCTTTGTACGGCCTCTTGACGATCCGTACTTTGAGCAGTTCCAAACTTTTATCTATTTTGTATTTGAACAGGAATGGTGGGCTGCCATGCCACCATTCACTAGTAGGGCCCAAAGAAATTCCTGCATCTTGCAGAGATGGAAGAGGTATAATAGTATCTGATATGTATATGTTGCGGATCGTCAAGTGCCCGTCCTGCTGGACAAATGCCACCCAGTCGCCGTTACAACCCACCCAGTGCATGGGTCCATGTCCATCCAGTTCCTCCTTGGTATGGATAAATGCTGGAACTGTCGGCTTGTCTAATGGCATCAGCAACGCGTGAATGCCCTGCAAATAGGATTTGTTTCAAAATTGTCTATGCATGCAAGGTATTCGACAGAATGAAGAGCGGATTGTGCAGAACTGAAGCACAGATGTAATGGATAAATAAAGCAATTCCGAAGAGTACATGTGCATAGTGAAGGCAGCAAACCTTACAGTACTCCCAAATCAGGTGATTATGTTGAGTCTAAATTCATGCATGATGTTTGGCAATAAGAAAAGTTGATTGAAAAAACACAAGCTGAAACGAGATGAGTAAATAAATAAATACTCTTACAGTATTGTCGCGGTCGTCTGGCCATGTCTCGGGGTCGCAGTGGAGCAGGCTCGGTAAACCGAACGGAACCTTATGCGCTCCGCGGATGGCATGCCGCATGCCGATCATGCCTCGAGCGAGGCGACCAGTGCTGAGGATATCCGCCCGCTCGGCTATGTTCTCCACCAGTGGGTAGTGGAGGTTGCCCCACCCCATGGACTGGTGGTAGCAATCAGGAATCTCCTCAATCTTACGCTTCTGCTTCATTGGAGTCGGTAATCCAATGCAAGGGAGAGAGGGGTGAACGGGAGAAAGAGACAGAAGAGGGTTTTTTTTGGAGAAGATGCAGTAGTAGTACTACGATACTAGGAGGTGGAGATGCGGGGCATGTTTCCGGGGGAGAGGAACCACTATTTCCCTTAAAAAAAATAACAGCACTTGCGCATTAGAACTTGGGGCGGGGATATAGCGGTAAGAGGTATTGACCAACTTTCCCTCACCTTGACCCCACGTGGTTGTGAACCCGAGATAATTCTTTTTGATGAACCCGATATACTTATTATAGTACTAAAATAGTACAAGTATATACCTTGTACTCCTATATACTAACATTACTATTTTAAGGACTTATGTTCCATGAGCAACAACTTCCCCCACTCCGCTCATCCGAAATCCTAGCCCCTCCAACTTCAAGGACCAATCAACATAGCTATGGCCTTCTAATTTGGCTCAAGTCGCCGCACACATAGTCCTCCCGCCGACAAGGAATAGGAGCATCAGCCCTTTCGTCGCTTGTTGTTACACATAATCATATACAGTACCATATATATTTCAAATTTCCATATCAAAAAATAGTTCAAATCTGAATTTTAACATCTCAAGCTAAACCCTCGCTTGCTCTTAAACATAAGCATACCATAGTTCTACTTTTGTCTTCACCGAACAACAGAACACAATTTCATCACAACATAGCCAACCGGAGTACCTAGTAATGTAACTAGAGAAGTGAACCTATAGTTGATCAAGCCTTCAACTTTAACACAATAATACCCCCACATTATGTGTTGAGGAGCCACACCCATATATTTAAGAGTACCATCATGTAGACCACAAATGCATCAATGAAGAGAGGGGTATACTTATAGACCACCTCTTTACAAAACAGTTGTAACTAGTAGACCACAATTGCCTCGTTCATTAGCTATGAAATTACATACTATCAGTAGCTACAATGGCTGCAGGCCCTGTTTCAGAATTAAACATCACACTTGTTCCAATCCGGGGCGTTGGCGAAGTTTGGGATGAACCAAAGCGGTGTCTTTACCAGGTACCTATCTTTTTTTGTTTTGCATGTTTTCTCCAAGGCGTTGGTTTGGAAACCAACGGCGCAATCTTCACGATTCAGACTGAATCGGCATATTTCAGGCAGCTGCGAATTGCGAAGCCATGCTTCATTCGGCAAGGTGTACACACAATTTCTTCTCGTCAGACATCCTGGGACAACATCTGCACCGCCTAATGGCAGCATAATCGGATAGTTCACTCCAAGGAAAAGAGAATATTCTCCAAGGTCATCAATCTTTTCCCATGGAATACCTTCATTTAACTTACTAGTGTCCTTCGTGAACACCAGGCAACCAAACCCAGAAGCATAGTTGCCAACAGTGCGACCATGATGAACACGACGATCAGAAGCAGTATGGCAAACTTTACAGGAATATTCCCTTTCATCAGCAATGCCCAGTGTATGGATCAGAAGAAGTCTAGAACCATCTATAGATCTTGCTAACCACCACATGCCATAATCGACCTCGTGATCATGGCCAAGAGCATCATCAAGTGCACACCGCCATTCAAACACAATGGGCGGTGGCTCTACGATCAGCGGAGGACCTGCTTGAAAACGAAATTACTGTTAAGAAGGGTATGTTTGGTTTGCACAAATCTGAAAACGTAAGAATTGGGAAAACGCATTAGGATTCAGATGGGATGATATAATGGCATTTCCATTCAATAATACAGCATATTGGTGTATTTCAGTACATCACATGGGAAACCAAAGGATTCATTTCAAGAAGTTCAAGTAGAGGTCAAAATCCAACATAATTCAATCTGAGAATAAAACTCCTAATTATACAATCCTCAAATTTTTCTATGGTAATCATCTCGAATAAAAAGTCTAAATACCAATGAAATTTCATCCGAAGCAAATATGCCCCAAGCCTCCAAGTCAGATCAGTCAGGTTCGAAAATTAATAAGTTTGTGCATTAAAATTATCTTTACAGCCATGAATAATGAAGCTCATCATACACTACTTACGTCCGGAGGAAAATTACCAGCTTGCTGAGGATTCCATGCGTGAACAGTGCCAGTATGAGTTGTGGCAAACACAAGCCCATTGTGGAGAATTGCATCGCTGTAATTGTAAAAGATGTGGGACTTGGGCTCTGTAAGAACTGTCCATCCAGAATCTTCGCCGCAAAGGAGGGCAACTCTGATGTCAAAAACAGCAACAAGAGAGAAATTTTTGTACCCCCCAGCAGCTGTGGGAACTTGGCAAATATATATCTTGTGAAATATAATAGCACGAAGGTTGTGGTGGTATATATTTGGAATGTGGGTGGTTTCAAACGGCACAGGGAGAGGAATTTCACGGCGAGTGTAGACGTTGACAAGTTTCCATTTGCAAGCAGGAAAGCCAGTGTCAACCATGGCAACCCAATCTCCATTGGCACCTACCCACTGCTTACCCGTACCGTCTGGCATCACAGCGTCGGAGGAGAACCTGTCCAGCGGCGTCAGCTTGCAATCCCGTGCTACCTTCGTCGGGTGAGAATGAAGAACACATGGGAGGCCAAACGGGAGAGAAAAAGATAGAGTTGCACTATCATTTGCAGAGTCGAAAAATAGTTTGGACGAACCGACGAGGCTCGCGGCGGTGATGACGTCGCATCTTGTTACGAGTTCTTCAAGGGGACCTTCGGAAAAGACCTTCTGAAACAGTTCAGAGTCATCATTTTCCTTGTTCGATGCCGCCATCGCAGGGCAGGGGGTGGGTCTATGAGGTTTGGGTTCAACTGATTGGAGTTTAATTTGGGTTCGATGGCGGCAGGTGGCGGGGAAGATGAAGAACGGAGGCTCTCAAACTGGGCGGTGGAATTGATTCTAAAGCTGCATGGCGGCGGCACTGGCGCGTGCTATGGAAGGTGGTCGATTGGTGCGGGCGGGGGCGGAGGTAGACGATGGAGGTGAACAGAAATAGGGCAGGTGGGGGCGGGGCGCTTGACTTCGCTCCTCTACACTCTACAGCATCTCCTCCTGTTTCTTGGAAAGTGTATAGACCCATAATAAAAAGTCACTGTTCCCTCTGAAAAGGTGAAGAACAAGTCACTGGTCTAACGTGCAAATTTGGACATCCCAAGCTATGTGTTGTCATGTCAATTCAATGTCCATGGCAGTATTTTGAATTTTGCGTGACCAAAAGAAGTACGCCTTGGCCTTTCACAATCGGGGTTTCTTTAGAGCAAGAACAATAGAAGAGCCAACAGCTGGCAAAAGTACCACGTAGGCGGGCTATAAGCGCCCACTATTGTCCTACTTCCTCTTGGCGTGATACTCCCTCCGTCCACAAATAAGTGGACGTGCAGGATTTTCAAGGTAAATTAGTAAAAGGAAAGAAAAAATGCATTGGAGCACTCGTATCTTAAGAAACACATGTACTCAACCACGGTTGTAGATTTTCTCGGCGCAAGACTTTTCCCCAGCAGTTGTGGCTTTCAGTTATTCGTGGGTGTGGGGAGGAGCTCCGCCGCATCGGTAAAAAGCAAAGAGGGACGGCGGCTCTCGATCGTGCGGTGTACTCGTAAATCACGTGTGACCCATGCCCTAATAATTCACAATGCATTGATGAGGGCTATCACTTCATCATCCAATAAAATGTACTTAGTAACTATGGTAATAATATTGTCTTCTCGCAAAAAAATGGTAAAAATATTGTCTCTTAAGCCATGTACTAGTACAGTGCAAGATGCTTTAGAGAAATAAACCTATATTTTATTGCTACTCCGTAATACACATGGTTATTTATTCTAGGCAAATGCCTACCGAAAGATGTAGGAATAGGGAAATGTAGGATTGCAATGTCATGTCCACTCCAATCCTATAGGAATTCATAGAATCCAAACTTTGTTTGATTCCACCATAGGAAAAGTAAAGCATTCTTAAAAAGAGGTATGAGTAGATGTTTAATTTTCTATGGAATCTGTGCAAAGAAATCCTTAGGAAAAATTCCTATCGGAAACAATCCTACAAATCAAACAGCCAAGGATTCAATTGTACCAATTCCCTATGCAAATCCTTGGTGTTCACCCAATCCTCTCGAATACTCATCCAAAAAATGCACTAATACTTTGATGGGGAGTTTTTGTATTCTAGGCAAGAATAGAGGGTTTGCGGGGATCACTTGAGAAGTGTATTAACCAAAGAAGGCATAAGTAATACACCAACACACACTAACATGCCCTTAATGGATGTATCTCCATAAACTCCCTCTGTTCTTTATTACTACTACTAGTTTATGTACTTCTTAACTAATATGGGATAATCATGAAATATATTTTCTAACATTCAGCCAAAATATAGTGTTTCGACTTTTTAAAATACTGAAAAACTAGTAATTAAAAATATTTGAGCTATCAAATCTAGGAAGTTTGAAAATATTTTGTATTCCGTCTGAAAGTTGTGTTACTTGGTGTAAGATTCACACAAAAATGATGAAAATATCAAACCTTCAAAAAAATTGTAGTAATTCAAACGTTATGTGCGTTTCATAATTTTGCAAAATCTATTCTATTTGCAATTAAAACTATAGTAGTTGGTGGTCCCCGATCATCTGATTTGCTCTTAAACAGCTCAATCCTAAATTTGAAATTCCCTGCAACAGAACACGATAGTTGGTGGTTTGTGCGGAAAAAAATTACAGTTTTAAAAAGTGTTTTAAGCAACGAAGGCAGCAATAAGCGGTAGTTTGTGCAATTTCCTCGTGTAAACAACATGTAGCGTCGAAGTAATAGTACTAGCAGTACAGAAATCTTGTGTAATTTCTAGTTCTACATATTACTAGTGTCCACTGTTTGAGAGTTGATGGTGAATGGGTCTGATTTTCAATCGAATGAGAATTAGCAAATTGATTTTTATGACAAAAGCATACAAAGGGAGTAAAACAACATACCCGCATTCGCCGCTGCTACCAGCATGCGATGCCTCCACGAGTGCATTGACGGCTGCTGCAAATCCTCGGAAGGCATCTAGGTTTTGCAGATCGTCGATTGCCGCTGTCCGGCTAAGCTTAACCAGCATAGCTGCCGCCAAGATATCTCGGATTTGGACCACAGGCAGAAGCTGATTGGGGTCGAAGGATTGCCTGATTCGGAATTTGAAGTACCAAGCCCTCGGCTCCGATGATGGAAGTTTGGAACTCGGCCCGGCCAGAACCTCCCAAATCTGTGTGTGGCAGTGGATGCCCATCGGCATCCCCAATGCTGCCGACGCCGTGATGTGGTCGGTCGCACTTTGGTCCCCACTAAAGGCTGGGGCTGCAGCACGTCGCCGCCGCCCCCGACGTCCCCACGACGGCAACGCCATGGACCGAGGCGCTGAGTTTGTTGGCGAACCCGAAGCCCTGGATGGCAAGTGCTTCTTCACAATGGAAGCATCCTCACCCGGCGAGGTTCGCCCCCGGCGCATGCCTATGCTCCGACCAGCCCACTTTGCCGCTGCTGCCTGGGCTGCCGCCGATACCTGGGCCACCGCCGCTTCATGGGACCCCCTCCCTCCTCTCCCTCTCCTAGATCAAAGGGCGCCAGGAGTCTAGCCACAGCAAGACACAGAGCCGCCTGCTTCATCGCACACCAATGGCACACAGACATTTGCGAGCTTTTAGCGCACACCCCTCCGAGGCTGAGTCGTGGAGCCTGGGTGCACGGGGCTATGGCTGGAGGAGTCGCCATGGGACGAGGGGTGTCGAGTGCTCGGGCAAATACGGGAAAGGCGAAGTTTTGGATAACCTTATATGATCACATCAATGCTTCTCAAGGAGCCAAATACTGTATGAGAAACCGGAAAAGTTTGAACGTTTGAAAACTTTGCCGGCATAATGCATCCTTCCAATGCACGCCTACTAAGGTAGAAAGCCAACTCAATTGCTACTTTGTTGGCAAAATGTACCATGGCTCAATCTTGGGTCACACACATCTATCAATTGGTATATTTTGGTCATATTCAAAATTTTACTTGAAACTTGTTGGTCATGCCATTCTACTACTCGCCTAACACTTTTTCTACGCGGGAAGGAGGGGGGTATGATGCTACCCTGAATTTTTATGCCCATTTGTATCTTGGACAAATCCTAGGTTTGACCAAAATTTAAAACATGAAGATGAAAAATTAAGCCTGGATCCACTACAAGAAAAGTTGCCAAACTTTTCTTGTAGTGATCCTTCTTAATTAGTAACTTCAAAATGAAGCTTTTGGAAGGTTTTTGAAATTTCCATGTCTGAAACCCAAAACACCTCTTCATGATTGACTTCATAAGACAAATCGAGTTTAGGGTTAGGGGTAGATACATGATTTTTCTAGTTTGAATATGTCTAGACCTGGCTTATCAACTTGAATGCTTAGTATATGACATAAGAAGATGTACTATGTGCATTGGTTTTTTATTTATTTGATTTGTTTTGAATTTTCATGCCGAATCAAATTTTGGTCAAATCATAGGTTTAACCAAGATTTAAACAAGTTTAAAACATTAAAATGAAAAATTAAGCATGGATCCTTCTCAATCACTCCAAAATGAAGCTTTTGGGAGGCTTTTGAAATGTCTATGTTTGAAACCCAAAACCACTTCTCTTCATGCTTGACTTCATAAGACAGATGAGTTTAGGGTTAGGGGTAGATACATGATTTTTCTGGTTTGAATAGGTCTAGACCTTGTTATCAAGTTGAATGGCTTACTATGTGACATAAGAAGACTATGTGCTTTGGTTTTTCATTTTTGATTTTTTCGATTGTTTTTATGCCCATTTGAATCTTGGCCAAATCCTAGGTTTGAACAAGAATTTAAACAAGTTTAAAACATGAAAATGAAAAGGTAAGCATGGATCCTTCTTAGTCAGTCCGAAATGAAGCTTTTGGGCGGTTTTCGAAATTTCCATGTTTGAAAACCCAAACCACTTCTCTTCATGCTTGACTTCATAAGACAAATTTAGGGTTAGGGGTATAGATACATGATTTTTCTTGTTTGATATGTCTAGATATTGTTTATCAACACTTGAATGCTTACAATATATGTGACGCAAGAAGACTATGTGTTATGGTTTTTCATTTTTGGGGGTTTTTTCGAATTTTTTATGCGCACTTGAATCTTGGTCAAATCCAAGCTAGCTAGGTTTGACCAAGCTTTAAACAAGTTTAAAACATGAAAATGAAAAAGTAAGCATGTATCCTTCTTAGTCACTCCAAAATTAAGCTTTTCGGAGGTTTTTGAAATTTCCATTTTGTAAACCCAAAACCACGTATCTTCATGTTTGACTTCAAAAGACAGAGTTTAGGGTTAGGGGGTAGATACATGATTCTTCTTTTAATATGTTTAGATCTTGTTTTATCAAGTTGAATGTTGACTGTATGACATAAGAAGACTATGTTTTTGAATTTTTTATGAATCTTGGTCAAATCCAAGGGTTGACCAAGATTTAAACAAGTTTAAAACATGAAAATGAAAACGTTTCAAGTTCACCTTTGGTTCGATCTTTCAGTAACCAGGCGCATATATATATGGATGCAAATTGAGATAATTAATTCGTGAAACATTGGAAATGTCCATCGTGTGTCATGTTTCCCCCTCACATGAAAATTGGATTGGTGGCAGACAAGTAAAAGCACATTTATGTGCGACAACCCAAAATGCACATATTTTGCTGAGTTTTCATGCATGCATTAAAAGTTGTGAATATATACATAAAATGCATGTGGGTCATGATTGAAAAGTTTGACATGTATATGGTTCTTGTGTAGTAGTAGTACTATAGTAGATTAGTAGGTACGCAAACTCCCATCCATCTTCTTTGTCAAGAGAAGACGCGCACCAGGATGCGTAGTGGAAGTCGTCTCTGGATCCTTCTGTTGTCCCTCTCACGGAAAAGAAAAAGAAAAAAACATCTCTCTCATTCTCGGCCTCGCTCGACTCGCTCGCTCGCAGCCTCGCACCTCCTGCGCACTGACAAACGCTGCACAACAGTCAACATCACCAGAAAAAAGATATACACCATAAATAATAAGAGGGGCCCCGTGACTGCTATCCCTTCTTCTCCTTCCGTGTGATCCCTCTTCCTCCGAGTTTCACTGGACGGGCAAACACACATGTGCTGCATAGTAAAAATAAAAAAGTAAAAAATCGACCTATGAATCTATGATTAAATAGGTAAAATCCTGGGTTTTATCAAGGTTTAAACAAGTTTAAAACATGAAAATGAAAACGTTTCAAGTTCACCTTTGGTTCGATCTTTCAGTAACCAGGCGCATATATATATGGATGCAAATTGAGATAATTAATTCGTGAAACATTGGAAATGTCCATCGTGTGTCATGTTTCCCCCTCACATGAAAATTGGATTGGTGGCAGACAAGTAAAAGCACATTTATGTGCGACAACCCAAAATGCACATATTTTGCTGAGTTTTCATGCATGCATTAAAAGTTGTGAATATATACATAAAATGCATGTGGGTCATGATTGAAAAGTTTGACATGTATATGGTTCTTGTGTAGTAGTAGTACTATAGTAGATTAGTAGGTACGCAAACTCCCATCCATCTTCTTTGTCAAGAGAAGACGCGCACCAGGATGCGTAGTGGAAGTCGTCTCTGGATCCTTCTGTTGTCCCTCTCACGGAAAAGAAAAAGAAAAAAACATCTCTCTCATTCTCGGCCTCGCTCGACTCGCTCGCTCGCAGCCTCGCACCTCCTGCGCACTGACAAACGCTGCACAACAGTCAACATCACCAGAAAAAAGATATACACCATAAATAATAAGAGGGGCCCCGTGACTGCTATCCCTTCTTCTCCTTCCGTGTGATCCCTCTTCCTCCGAGTTTCACTGGACGGGCAAACACACATGTGCTGCATAGTAAAAATAAAAAAGTAAAAAATCGACCTATGAATCTATGATTAAATAGGTAAAATCCTGGGTTTTATCAAGGTTTAAACAAGTTTAAAACATGAAAATGAATAGGTAAGCATGGATCCTTCTTAGTCACTCTAAAATGAAGCTTTCGCGAGGTTTTTGAAATTTCCATGTTTGAAACCCAAAACCACTTCTCTTCATGCTTGACTTCAAAGACAGAGTTTAGGGTTAGGGGTAGATACATGCTTTTTCTGGTTTGAATATGTCTAGACCTTGTTTATCAACTTGAATGCTTACTATATGACATAAGAAGGCTATGTTATTTGGTTTTTCATTTTTTTTCTGTTTTTTCTGATTTTTTATGCCCATTTAAATCTTGGTCAAATCCTAGGTTTGACCAAGAGTTAAACAAGTTTAAAACATGAAAATGAAAAGGTAAGCCTGGATCCTTCTTAGTCACTGTAAAATGAAGCTTTTGGGAGGTTTGTGAAATTTCCATGTTTGAAACCCAAAAGCACTTCTCTTCATGCTTGACTTCATAAGACAGAGTTTAGGGTTAGGGGGTGTAGATACATGATTTGTCTGGTTTGAATATGTCCAAATCTTATTTATCAACTTTTGAATGCATGCTACTCTCTCAAAGAAAACCTTTTGAATGCTTACTATATGACATAAGAAGACTATATGCTTTTAAAATTCAAACATATGGTAAGCATTCTTATGTCATATAGTAAGCATTCAAGTTGATAAACAAGCAAGGTTTGGACATATTCAAACCAGACAAATCATGTATCTACCCCTAACCCCTAATTAAATTGTCTTATGAAGTCTAGCATGAAGAGAAGTGGTTTTGGGTTTCAAACATGGAAATTTCAAAAACCTCCCAAAAACTTCATTTTAGAGTGACTAAGAAGGATATACAAGCTTCCCTTTTCATTTTCATGTTTTAAACTTGTTTAAATCTTGGTCAAACCTCTAGGATTTGACCAAAAGATTCAAATGGGCATGGAAATTCATAAAAAAACAAAAGAATGAAAAACCAAAGGACATAACATTATTATGTCATATATATATAGTAAGCATTCAAGTTGATAAACAAGGTCTAGACATATTCAAACCAGAAAATCATGTATATATCTACCCCTAACCCTAAACTCTGTCTTATGAAGTCAAGCATGCATGAAGAGAAGTGGTTTTGGTTTCAAACATGGAAATTTCGAAAAACCCTCCCAAGAGCTACATTTTGGAGTGAGTAAGAAGGATATATAGATGCTTAATTTTTCATATTCATGATTTAAACTTGTTTAAACCATGTTCAAACCTAGGATTTGACCAAGATTAAAATGGGCATAAAATTTTAAAAAAATCAAAAAATAAAAAACAAGTCACATAGTATTCTTATGTCATATAGTAAGCATTCAATTAAGTTGATAAACAAGGTCTAGACATATTCAAACCAGGAAAATCATGCATATATCCCCTAACCCTAGCTAAACTCTGTCTTATGAAGTCAAGCATGCATGAAGAGAAGTGGTTTTTGGTTTCAAACGTTTAAGCCAAAAGCCCCTTTTCAAATATTTCAAACTTATTCAAATTTGGTTCAAATATGAAAGACATACAAGTTATAGCACACATAGTGCATACATTTTCACACATACTGCACTAGATGCTAACCCTATAGTTTGAGGCCATTTGGGTGACCTAGGTCGAAAAAATTCTTGGATTAGAATCGTGTTGTTCGAACCCCGTAGTTGGATTTTTTTGAACCCTTGATCTGTAGAACTGGGCAAAACCCTAGTTTAACCTATTTAATTACAGATTCGTATATCGATTTTTCTACGAGTACTACCTTTTTATTATTACTATGCAGCACATGGGTGTTTGCCCGTCGAGTGAAACTCGGAGGAAGAGGGATCACTCGGAAGGAGAGAAGAAGGGAGAGAATTATGGTGTCTCCCCTTTTTCGGGTGATGATGTTGACTTTTGTGCAGGGTTTGTCAGTGAGCAGGAGGTGCGAGCGAGCGAGCGAGCGAGTCGAGCGAGGCCGAGAATGAGAGAGATTTGTTTTTTTGTGAGAGGGACAACCGAAGGATCTAGAAGGACCCACAGACTTCCAATACGCATCCTGATGCGTCTTCTCTTGACAAAGAAGATGGCTGGGAGTTTGCGTACCTATTGCACGTGACTTGTGCTCACTGAAGTGTGGGACCTCAAGCGTGGGCACCACACGTAAGTGACGGACCTGTTGGTGTAAAAACTCGGTTGATTATAATAGTGCATTAGAACAAAGTTTCCTATGGATTCAAGGGTAGGAAATCCAAGTTAACTCATTTACATGACATTATTATTTCCATGAAGCAAAGTTAACACATCTATCGATTGGTACATTTTTGAGTGACTAAGAAGGATCCAGGCTTACTTATTCGTTTTCACGTGTTAAACTTGTCTAAATCTTGGTCAAACCTAGGATTTGACCAAGATTCAAATGGGCAGAAAAATAAAATAAAAAACAGAAAAATGAAAAACCAAATCACATAGTCATCTTATGTCATATAGTAAGCATTAAAGTTGATAAACAAGGACTAGAAATATCAAACCATACAAATCATGTATCTACCCCTAACCCCTAAACTATGTCTTATAAATTAAGTCAAGCATGAAGAGATGTGGTTTTGGGTTTCAAACATGGAAATTTCAAAAACCTCCCAAAAACTACATTTTAGAGTGACTAAGAAGGATGCATGCTTCCCTTTTCATATTCATGTTTTAAGCTTGTTTAAATTATCTCAGTCAAACCTAGGATTTGACAAAGATTCAAATGGGCATCGAAAAAATCAGGAAAAAGAAAAACCAAAGCAAATAGTTTTCTTATGTCATATAGTAAGCCAATTAATTAAGTTGATAAACAAGGTCTAGACATATTCAAACTAGACAAATCATGTATCTATACCCCCTAACCCCTGAACTCTGTCTTATGAAGTCAAGCATATGAAGAGAAGTGGTTTTGGGTCGTTTCAAACATGGAAATTTGAAAAACCTCCCAAAAACTTCATTTTAGAGTGACAAAGAAGGATACATGCTTCCCTTTTCATATTCAGGTTTTAAGCTTGTTTAAATTATCTCAGTCAAACCTAGGATTTGACAAGATTCAAATGGGCATCAAAATTGAAAAAAATCAGGAAAAAGAAAAACCAAAGCAAATAGTTTTCTTATGTCATATAGTAAGCCAATTAAGTTGATAAACAAGGTCTAGACATATTCAAACTAGACAAATCATGCATGCATCTATACCCCCTAACCCCTAAACTCCGTCTTATGAAGTCAAGCATATGAAGAGAAGTGGTTTTGCTCCCAAAAGCTTCATTTTAGAGTGACTAAGAAGGATCCATGCTTACCTTTGCATTTTCATATTTTAATCTTGTTAAATCATTATCAAGCCTAGGATTTGACCAAGATACAAATGGGTGGGCACAAAATTCAAAAAAATCAGAATAATGAAAAACAAAAGCATGTAGTCTTTTTATGTCATATCGTATGCATTCAAGTTAAACGAGGTCTAGGTATATCCAAACCAGACAAATCATGTATCTACCCCATGTTGATCTTATGAAGTCTAGCATGAAGAGAAGTCGTTTTGGGTTTCAAACATGGAAATTTCAAGAACATCCCAAAAGCTTCATTTTAGAGTGACTAAGAAGGATACATGCTTCCCTTTTCATTTTCATGTTTTAAACTTGTTTAAATCTTGGTCAAACCTAGGATTTGACCAAGATTCAAATATATGAGCATAAAATTCAAAAAAAAACCAAAAATGAAAACCAAGGCACGTAGTCGTCTTATGTCATATAGTAAGCAATCAATTAAGTTGATAAACAAGGTCTAGACATATTTTTTTTTTTTTTTTTTTTTTTTGAATCTCAGCAGGAGAACTGCTGTTTTCATTGCATTAGAGGGTGAAAACCAATATACAAGAAGATCCCGGGCCAAAAACGCAAGACCGGAAGGATAACGGAAAAAAAGGAGGCTGAAATCCGGAAAAAAACTCAACCCGGTCGAAGGGGCTCCGGTTTGATCAACAAGGGAAATAGGAGCCCCCGCTTGCTGCCACACTTTGGCCTCGTCCATAATTTTGCCGATTAAATCACCCTCCTTCGTTCTTTTTCTCGAAGATTCTCCTTCCTTTCCTTCCATAACTCCCAACAAATCAAGTTGGCTATTGGGAAAAGCCGTTTTGCTTCCTTCTTTGGCCGCTTGCCCACAAGGTTTGTGAACCAATCTTGAATTGTCAAGTCCTTGCCAATCCAATTGGTGGGCTGAATCTCTGGTAGGTGTAGACGATTCGCCATTCCCGACCACACCTTATTGGTATACAAGCATTCTGTGAAGAGATGCCGAGGTGTTTCCAAATTCCTACGACACGGTGGCGAGAAATACTCGTTCTCCCATTGTCGACGTAGCAAAGCATCTGCGTTAAAACCTTGTTTAGCATCAACGTCCGGATGAAGAACTTGCATCTAGCGGGCCTCCAGACCATACGGTCTTCATGCAATTGGTGGTCGCGCTCCGATGAACTGGATCTTGTATGCGGATCTGGTGAGTAGGAGCCCTTGCTATCAAAACGCCAAGTGATATCATCCGGTACAGTTAGAGTCACCTCCTCAAGACGCTCGCAAGGCCAAGAAGCTGTGGGAGATGGTCGATGGAGAGATGAAAGCGCAGGTCCTGCAGCCATTTATTATTATGAAGAGCATCACAGCTTTTTCCCGATGGAGATTTTGAAGATATCCGGCGCAATAGAGCATGGAGCTTGGTCCTTCAGCCATCTGTCTGTCCAAAAGGCGGCAGTTTGCCATCTCCGATGGTTATTTTTTCTTGCGAGAATAGCTCCCTCTCTTTCGGTTGGAGGCGATGTTCATGTGCGCCCAAGGCTTGTGCGGGGACTTCCATTTCCACATCCATCTTAGTCTCAAAGCGGTACCAAAAGCTTTGATACTTACCAGGCCGCCAAGTGCCTTTGGTCTCGAACTTGTCGCCACCTGACTCGCATTTACCACCATTGCAAGTAGCTTCACCCGCCCAAAGCCAAGCTCGGCGCCGCCGTCAAATTCGTTCTAACCCAAGCCGGCATGTCATTGATCGTCATCAAGTAGACGGCCAGGAGGTGAGGACAGAGTTGAGCATTTCTAGCCGCCGGCTTTACTCATTAGCCGTGCCTTCCACGTGGCAAGGTAGCGGTCAACCTTGTCCAAGAGCATCTGCCAATCAGCTTTGGACAGCCCCTTCACCGAGAGGGCATGCCAAGGTAAATGCAAGGGAAATTCACGACTGGAACTCCGATATTGGACAACAAAGACGTTGAGATTGACGTTGTGGCACCGAATGGGGGTGACTGAACTCTTTGTCGTTAGTGATTAAGCCGTTGCGCTTCAAAGGCTTGAAGAACTGCACGAGTCCCAAGGATATCTTCTGAGAGGGGTTGATGAACAGCCACATCATCGGCATACAAGGATGCTCAAGGAGCATTGCTTTCCTTTCGCTTTGGAGAGGATTCCTTCTTGTGGCAATCTCCGAAGACGATGGAGTGGTTCCATGGCAAGATCGAACAGAAAGGGGATAAGGAGTCTCCCTCAAACCTCGTGGTGAAGGATAGACCTTCCCGCACCATTTATGAGTACGCGCGAAGACGCCGATCGAAGAGTAGAGCAATCCAATCCGAAACCTTGGTGGGAACCCTCTAGCTTGAAGCATGTTCGAGATACGCCAAGCGTGTCGAAGGCTTTGGCGATGTCAAGTTTGAGTAGCAAAGCTGGGTGTTATTCCGTGGTAGTGCTTCGCCAGGTTTTGGACATAAAGGAAGTTATCCCGAATGCTTCCGGTGATGAAGGCACTCTGACATGGGGAGATGAGCTCATCGAGGTGAGGTTGCAATCTATTTGCCATTATTTTGGACATCAGTTTGGCAAAGGAATGAATGAGACTGATAGGCCTGTAGTGCGTTGCATGGGTAGGTTGTTCATTTTTCGGCAGCAAAACAAACAGAGCCGTGTTGAGGCAGTGGAAGGACGGGTCATTTAGAGCAAAGAACTTGTTGACCGCAATTAGCATGTCCTGCTTGATTACTCCCCATGCCGTCTTGAAAAAAGTGAAAGAGAACCCGTCAGGTCCAGGGGCTTTGTCAGTGGCGGAGTCAAAAACTGCCTTCCTAACCTCTTCTTCTGAGAAAGGTGAGTCTAAATCGGAGAGATCGGGCTTTGGCAGGTTCAGTTTATTCCAATGCTGTGAACATGGCATGCTTGTACCAATGATGTTGTTCGTGTGGTTGAAGATTGCTTCCTCAATTTCAGCCGTGAAGTAGCAATTCCTCACCGTGTGAAGTGCATGAATTCTGTTTTCATCTTCCTTAGCTGCTCTCAAATGAAAGAACTTTGTACTTCGTCCCCAGTCTCAGCCATTGGATCCTTGCTCGCTGCCTTGCTTTAATCTGTTAAGCACGGTTAACCCCACCACTCTGGATTTTAAGGTGGTTCGGAGCTCCCTCTCATCGATTGTGAGTTGTCTTGTTTCTTGTGAGAATCTAGTCTTAGTATTATCTCTGGCCCACCAGAAGTTGCTTCCTAATATCTCCTACATAGTTCTTTGCCCATAACTTAAGGTGCTTCGCCACTCTTTTGAGCTTGTAATCCAAGATTGCGAAGCCGTTTGTGAGCGAGCATTGTTCGTTCCAGGATGACCGAACAACATCACTGTATCCTTCGGCGGTGGCCGAAACTCTCAAAACGAAACCTTGGCGGTGATCGAGTTACCAGGTCCTGGACCAGCAGCGGTGGACAATGGTCCGACATTGAGGATGATTGGGGCAGCAGCTTTGCCGCGGAAAAAATCCTCCCACTCGAGTTACAAAAGCTCTGTCAAGCCGCACTAAGGTAGGGTCAGTTTGTTCGTTACTCCAAGTGAAACGCCTCCCAACTAACCTAATTTCTTTGAGGAAACTACAGTCCAGAGCACTCTTGAATCTCCTCATCCACCTTCTATTAACTCGCGGCTTGTTTTTATCTTGGTCGTGAAGAATAAGGTTGAAGTCGCCAATCACTAACCACGGACCAGTGACACGTGAATGGATTGAACTAAGCTCATTGAGGAAGGCGCCTTTACGCTCGTCATCACAAGGCCCATAGACCGTGGTCAGAGTCCAAGGTTGGTTGTTTGGTTGGCTGGAAAAGGTGACCGTGATGGAGAAGACCCCTACAGTAGTAGAGATGGCCTGATGCTGATCAATTTGCCAAAGCATGATCAGCCCACCCCTAGTTCCTTCCGCCGGCAGGAAGGCTGAGCCAGTAAGCGTTTGCCCAACTAGATCAGCCCTGGTATTCTCATCAAACCGGGCCAACTTCGACTCTTGGACGCAAAGAATGGAACATTTGGAGGTTGCGGCAAGGTCTCTTACAACTGATCGTCTAGCACGATCATTTAGGCCTCTCACATTCCAGTTTAGCAAATTAAGCTTTGATAACATGAAGAACGAAGACGACAGATGGGTGTGCCGGGGCACGACGAAACTTGACGGGGGCGCTGTGCCGGCTACGGGTATTGGCACAGCTCCAGGCCGTCGACAA
The DNA here is from genome assembly GCA_030979885.1 of Lolium multiflorum. NCBI lineage: Eukaryota > Viridiplantae > Streptophyta > Magnoliopsida > Poales > Poaceae > Lolium > Lolium multiflorum. The sequence continues at coordinate 266,403,761 of CM061753.1, forward strand.
CACACATCGCGCTATCCGCGTTTGCAAAGAAAACACACAGCCGCGCCAATGACAGGCCGCGGCACTACGAAGTACAGGATGAAGCATGCAGTAGTCGTGATACATTAGAACATGAACGACGGCAACGCTTGGACTTGATCAGTCCGCATACGGTGCCTCCCGGAGCAAGGAGCGCAACTCATCTTCTGGCAGACGAAAAGCGGCCCTGCTGGACACCTCCGCTAGGTCCGCCAAGCCCTGAACCTGCTGCTCGGTCTTCTAGACATATTCAAACCAGGAAATCATGTATCTACACCCCCTAACGTACCCTAGCTAAACTCTGTCTTATGAAGTCAAGCATGCATGAAGAGAAGTGGTTTTTGGTTTCAAACGTTTAAGCCAAAAGGTAAGCATGGATCCTCCTTATATAGTCACTGTAAAATGAAGCTTTTGGGAGGTTTGTGAAATTTCCATGTTTGAAACCCAAAACCACTTAAGACAGAGTTTATGGTTAGGTGTGTAGATACATGATTTTTCTTGTTTGAATATGTCTAGACCTTGTTTATCAACTTGAATTTTTTACTATATGATATAAGAAGGCTATATATATGTGCTTTGGTTTTTCAATTTTTGATTTCTTTCGATTTTTTTATGCCTATTTAAATCTTGGTCAAATCCTAGGTTTAAACAAGTTTAAAACATGAAAATGAAACGGTAAGCATGAATCCTTCCTTACTCACTCTAAAATGAAGGTACTTGAAAATTTTATGTTTGAAACCCAAAACCCCAGTTCTCTTCATATGTTTGACTTCATAAGACAGAGTTTAGCTAGGGTTAGGGGTAGATATGATACATGATATTTCTGCTTTGAATATGTCTAGAGATCGACCTTGTTTATCAACTTGAATGCTTACTATATGACATAAGATCAAGGCTATATATATATGTGCTTTGGTTTTTCATTTTTTTTGAATTTTTCTGAATTTTTACTCCCATTTGAATCTTGGTCAAATCCTAGGTTTGACCAAGGTTAAAACAAGTTTAAAACATGGCAATGAAAAGGTAAGCATATGGATCATTCTTAGTCTCTCTAAAATGAAGCTTTTGGGAGGTTTTTGAAGTTTCCATGTTTGAAACCCAAAATCACTTCTCTTCATATGCTTGGCTTCATAAGACAAAGATTAGGGTTTAGGGGTAGATATATACATGTTTTGGGAGGTTTTTGAAATTTCCATGTTTGAAACCCAAATCCACTTCTCTTCATCCTTGACGTCTTCATAAGACAAAAGTATAGGGTTATATATATATGCATATGGGTAGATACATGATTTGTCTGGTTTGAATATGTACAAATCTTATTTATCAACTTTTGAATGCATGCTACTCTCTCAAAGAAAAACTTTTGAATGCTTACTATATGACATAAGAAGACTATATGCTTTTAAAATTCAAACATATGGTAAGCATTCTTATGTCATATAGTAAGCATTCAAGTTGATAAACAAGCAAGGTTTGGACATATCCAAACCAGACAAATCATGTATCTGCCCCCTGTCGATCTTATGAAGTCTAGCATGAAGAGAGAAGTCGTTTTTGGTTTCAAAAATGGAAATTTCAAGAACATCCAAAAAGCTTCATTTTAGAGTGACTAAGAAGGATACATGCTTCCCTTTTTATTTTTATGTTTAAACTTGTTTAAATCTTGGTCAAACCTAGGATTTGTCCAAGATTCAAATATATGGGCGTAAAATTCAAAAAAAAACAGAAAAATTTAAAACCAAGGCACATAGTCTTCTTATGTCATATAGTAAACAATCAATTAATTAAGTTGATAAACCAGGTCTAGACATATTCAAACCAGGAAAATCATGTATCTACCCCCTAACGCCCTAGCTAAACTCTGTCTTATGAAGTCAAGCATGCATGAAGAGAAGTGGTTTTGGTTTCAAACATGGAAATTTCGAAAAAACCTCCCAAGAGCTACATTTTGGAGTGACTAAGAAGGATATATAGATGCTTAATTTTTCATATTCATGATTTAAACTTGTTTAAACCATGTTCAAACCTAGGATTTGACCAAGATTCAAATGGGCATACAATTTTAAAAAAATCAAAAAAATAAAAAACAATGCACATAGTATTATTATGTCATATAGTAAGCATTCAATTAAGTTGATAAAGTAGGTCTAGACATATTCAAACCAGGAAAATCATGCATCTATCCCCTAACCCTAGCTAAACTCTGTCTTATGAAGTCAAGCATGCATGAAGAGAAGTGGTTTTTGGTTTCAAACGTTTAAGCCAAAAGCCCCTTTTCAAATATTTCAAACTTATTCAAATTTGGTTCAAATATGAAAGACATACAAGTTATAGCACACATAGTGCATACATTTTCACACATACTGCACTAGATGCTAACCCTATAGTTTGAGGCCATTTGGGTGACCTAGGTCGAAAAAATTCTTGGATTAGAATCGTGTTGTTCGAACCCCGTAGTTGGATTTTTTTGAACCCTTGATCTGTAGAACTGGGCAAAACCCTAGTTTAACCTATTTAATTACAGATTCGTATATCGATTTTTCTACGAGTACTACCTTTTTATTATTACTATGCAGCACATGGGTGTTTGCCCGTCGAGTGAAACTCGGAGGAAGAGGGATCACTCGGAAGGAGAGAAGAAGGGAGAGAATTATGGTGTCTCCCCTTTTTCGGGTGATGATGTTGACTTTTGTGCAGGGTTTGTCAGTGAGCAGGAGGTGCGAGCGAGCGAGCGAGTCGAGCGAGGCCGAGAATGAGAGAGATTTGTTTTTTTGTGAGAGGGACAACCGAAGGATCTAGAAGGACCCACAGACTTCCAAACGCATCCTGATGCGTCTTCTCTTGACAAAGAAGATGGCTGGGAGTTTGCGTACCTATTGCACGTGACTTGTGCTCACTGAAGTGTGGGACCTCAAGCGTGGGCACCACACGTAAGTGACAGACCTGTTGGTGTAAAAACTCGGTTGATTATAATAGTGCATTAGAACAAAGTTTCCTATGGATTCAAGGGTAGGAAATCCAAGTTAACTCATTTACGTGTTAAACTTGTCTATATCTTGGTCAAACCTAGGATTTGACCAAGATTCAAATGGGCAGAAAAATAAAAACAGAAAAATGAAAAACCAAATCACATAGTTTTCTTATGTCATATAGTAAGCATTAAAGTTGATAAACAAGGTGTAGACATATTCAAACCAGACAAATCATGTAGCTATACCCCCTAACCCCTAAACTCTGTCTTATGAAGTCAAGCATGCATGTGAAGAGAAGTGGTTTGGGTTTCAAACATGGAAATTTCAAAAACCTCCCAAAAGCTTCATTTTAGAGTGACTAAGAAGGATCCATGCTTCCCTTTTCATTTTCATGTTTTAAACTTGTTTAAATTATCTTGGTCAAACCTAGGATTTGACAAGATTCAAATGGGCATCAAAATTGAAAAAAAAATTGAAAAAAGAAAAACCAAAGCAAATAGTTTTCTTATGTCATATAGTAAGCATTAAAGTTGTTGATAAATAAGGTCCATACATATTCAAACCACACAAATCATGTATCTATACCCCCTAATTAACCCCTAAATTAATTAACTCTGTCTTATGAAGTCAAGCATGTGAAGAGAAGTGGTTTTGGGTTTCAAACATTGAAATTTTAAAAACCTCCCAAAAGCTTCATTTTAGAGTGACTAAGAAGGATACAGACTTCCCTTTTCATTTTTATGTTTTAAACTTGTTTAAATCTTGGTCAAACCAAGGATTTGACCAAGATTCAAATGGCCCTAAAAATTCAGAAAAAAAATCAAAAGAATGAAAAACCAAAGCACATAGCATTCTTATGTCATATGTATAGTAAGCATTCAAGTTGATAAACAAAGGTCTAGAGACATATATATTCAAACCAGAAAAATCATGTATATATCTACCCCTAAAACTCTAATTAAACTATGTTTTATGAAGTAAATCATGAAGAGAAGTGGTTTTGGGTTTCAAACATGGAAATTTCAAGAACCTCCCAAAAGCTTCATTTTAGAGTGACTAAGAAGGATCCAGAAGGACCCACTTCCAATACGCATCCTGATGCGTCTTCTCTTGACAAAGAAGATGGCTGGGAGTTTGCGTACCTATTGCACGTGACTTGTGCTCACTGAAGTGTGGGACCTCACGCGTGGGCACCACACGTAAGTGACAGACATGTTGGTGTAAAAACTCGATTGATTATTATACTGCATTAGAACAAAGTTTCCTATGGATTCAAGGGTAGGAAATCCAAGTTAACTCATTTACATGACATTATTATTTCCATGAAGCAAAGTTAACACATCTATCGATTGGTACATTTTTGAGTGACTAAGAAGGATCCATGCTTACTTATTCGTTTTCACGTGTTAAACTTGTCTAAATCTTGGTCAAACCTAGGATTTGACCAAGATTCAAATGGGCAGAAAAATAAAATAAAAAACAGAAAAATGAAAAACCAAATCACATAGTCATCTTATGTCATATAGTAAGCATTAAAGTTGATAAACAAGGTCTAGAAATATCAAACCATACAAATCATGTATCTACCCCTAACCCCTAAACTATGTCTTATAAATTAAGTCAAGCATGAAGAGATGTGGTTTTGGGTTTCAAACATGGAAATATCAAAAACCTCCCAAAAACTTCATTTTAGTGTGACTAAGAAGGATACACGCTTCCCTTTTCATATTCATGTTCTAAGCTTGTTTAAATTATCTTGGTCAAACCTAGGATTTGACAAGATTCAAATGGGCATCAATATTGAAAAAAATCAAAAAAAAAGAAAAAACAAAGGAAATAGTTTTCTTATGTCTTATAGTAAGCATTAAAGTTGATAAACAAGGTCTAGACATATTCAAACTAGACAAATCATGTATCTATATATACCCCCTAACCCCTAAACTCTGTCTTATGAAGTCAAGCATGTGAAGAGGAAGTTGTTTTGGGTTGCAAACATGGAAATTTCAAAAACCTCCGAAAAACTTCATTTTAGAGTTTCTAAGAAGGATCCATGCTTAACTTTGCATATTCATATTTTAAACTTGTTTAAATCATTATCAAGCCTAGCATTTGACCAATATACAAATGGGTGGGCACAAAATTCAAAAAAATCAGAAAAATGAAAACAAATTAAAGCACATAGTCTTCATATGTCATATCGTATGAATTCAAGTTGATAAACGAGGTCTAGGTATATCCAAACCAGACAAATCATGTATCTATACCCCCTGTCGATCTTATGAAGTCTAGCATGAAGAGAGAAGTCGTTTTTGGTTTCAAAAATGGAAATTTCAAGAACATCCCAAAAGCTTCATTTTAGAGTGACTAAGAAGGATACATGCTTCCCTTTTCATTTTTATGTTTAAACTTGTTTAAATCTTGGTCAAACCTAGGATTTGACCAAGATTCAAATATATGGGCATAAAATTCAAAAAAAAACAGAAAAATTTAAAACCAAGGCACATAGTCTTCTTATGTCATATAGTAAACAATCAATTAATTAAGTTGATAAACCAGTTCTAGACATATTCAAACCAGGAAAATCATGTATCTACCCCCTAACGCCCTAGCTAAACTCTGTCTTATGAAGTCAAGCATGCATGAAGAGAAGTGGTTTTTGGTTTCAAACGTTTAAGCCAAAAGGTAAGCATGGATCCTCCTTAATTAGTCACTGTAAAATGAAGCTTTTGGGAGGTTTGTGAAATTTCCATGTTTGAAACCTAAAAGCACTTCTCTTCATGCTTGACTTCATAAGACAGAGTTTAGGGTTAGGGGGTGTAGATCGATACATGATTTGTCTGGTTTGAATATGTCCAAATCTTATTTATCAACTTTTGAATGCATGCTACTCTCTCAAAGAAAAACTTTTGAATGCTTACTATATATATGACATAAGAAGACTATATGCTTTTAAAATTCAAACATATGGTAAGCATTCTTATGTCATATAGTAAGCATTCAAGTTGATACACAAGCAAGGTTTGGACATATTCAAACCAGACAAATCATGTATCTACCCCCTAACCCCTAATTAAATTGTCTTATGAAGCAGTCTAGCATGAAGAGAAGTGGTTTTGGGTTTCAAACATGGAAATTTCAAAAACCTCCCAAAAACTTCATTTTAGAGTGACTAAGAAGGATATACAAGCTTCCCTTTTCATTTTCATGTTTTAAACTTGTTTAAATCTTGGTCAAACCTCTAGGATTTGACCAAAAGATTCAAATGGGCATAGAAATTCATAAAAAATCAAAAGAATGAAAAACCAAAGGACATAACATTCTTATGTCATATATATATAGTAATTAAGCATTCAAGTTGATAAACAAGGTCTAGACATATTCAAACCAGAAAATAATGTATATATCTACCCCTAACCCTAAACTCCGTCTTATGAAGTCAAGCATGCATGAAGAGAAGTGGTTTTTGGTTTCAAACATGGAAATTTCGAAAACCCTCCCAAGACCGAGCTACATTTTGGAGTGACTAAGAAGGATATATAGATGCTTAATTTTTCATATTCATGATTTAAACTTGTTTAAACCATGTTCAAACCTAGGATTTGACCAAGATTCAAATGGGCATAAAATTTTAAAAAAATAAAAAAATAAAAAAACAAGGCACATAGTATTCTTATGTCATATAGTAAGCATTCAATTAAGTTGATAAACAAGGTCTAGACATAATCAAACCAGGAAAATCATGCATCTACCCCCTAACCCTAGCTAAACTCTGTCTTATGAAGTCAAGCATGCACGAAGAGAAGTGGTTTTTGGTTTCAAACGTTTAAGCCAAAAGCCCATTTTCAAATATTTCAAACTTATTCAAATTTGGTTCAAATTTGAAAGACATACAAGTTATAGCACACATAGTGCATACATTTTCACACATACTGCACTAGATGCTAACCCTATAGTTTGAGGCCATTTGGGTGACCTAGGTCGAAAAAATTCTTGGATTAGAATCGTGTTGTTCGAACCCCGTAGTTGGATTTTTTTGAACCCTTGATCTGTAGAACTGGGCAAAACCCTAGTTTAACCTATTTAATTACAGATTCGTATATCGATTTTTCTACGAGTACTACCTTTTTATTATTACTATGCAGCACATGGGTGTTTGCCCGTCGAGTGAAACTCGGAGGAAGAGGGATCACTCGGAAGGAGAGAAGAAGGGAGAGAATTATGGTGTCTCCCCTTTTTCGGGTGATGATGTTGACTTTTGTGCAGGGTTTGTCAGTGAGCAGGAGGTGCGAGCGAGCGAGCGAGCGAGCGAGTCGAGCGAGGCCGAGAATGAGAGAGATTTGTTTTTTTTGTGAGAGGGACAACCGAAGGATCTAGAAGGACCCACAGACTTCCAAAACGCATCCTGATGCGTCTTCTCTTGACAAAGAAGATGGCTGGGAGTTTGCGTACCTATTGCACGTGACTTGTGCTCACTGAAGTGTGGGACCTCAAGCGTGGGCACCACACGTAAGTGACAGACCTGTTGGTGTAAAAACTCGGTTGATTATAATAGTGCATTAGAACAAAGTTTCCTATGGATTCAAGGGTAGGAAATCCAAGTTAACTCATTTACGTGTTAAACTTGTCTATATCTTGGTCAAACCTAGGATTTGACCAAGATTCAAATGGGCAGAAAAATAAAAACAGAAAAATGAAAAACCAAATCACATAGTTTTCTTATGTCATATAGTAAGCATTAAAGTTGATAAACAAGGTGTAGACATATTCAAACCAGACAAATCATGTAGCTATACCCCCTAACCCCTAAACTCTGTCTTATGAAGTCAAGCATGCATGTGAAGAGAAGTGGTTTTGGGTTTCAAACATGGAAATTTCAAAAACCTCCCAAAAGCTTCATTTTAGAGTGACTAAGAAGGATCCATGCTTCCCTTTTCATTTTCATGTTTTAAACTTGTTTAAATTATCTTGGTCAAACCTAGGATTTGACAAGATTCAAATGGGCATCAAAATTGAAAAAAAATTGAAAAAAGAAAAACCAAAGCAAATAGTTTTCTTATGTCATATAGTAAGCATTAAAGTTGTTGATAAATAAGGTCCATACATATTCAAACCACACAAATCATGTATCTATACCCCCTAATTAACCCCTAAATTAATTAACTCTGTCTTATGAAGTCAAGCATGTGAAGAGAAGTGGTTTTGGGTTTCAAACATTGAAATTTTAAAAACCTCCCAAAAGCTTCATTTTAGAGTGACTAAGAAGGATACAGACTTCCCTTTTCATTTTTATGTTTTAAACTTGTTTAAATCTTGGTCAAACCAAGGATTTGACCAAGATTCAAATGGCCCTAAAAATTCAGAAAAAATCAAAAGAATGAAAAACCAAAGCACATAGCATTCTTATGTCATATGTATAGTAAGCATTCAAGTTGATAAACAAAGGTCTAGAGACATATATATTCAAACCAGAAAAATCATGTATATATCTACCCCTAAAACTCTAATTAAACTATGTTTTATGAAGTAAATCATGAAGAGAAGTGGTTTTGGGTTTCAAACATGGAAATTTCAAGAACCTCCCAAAAGCTTCATTTTAGAGTGACTAAGAAGGATCCAGAAGGACCCACAGACTTCCAATACGCATCCTGATGCGTCTTCTCTTGACAAAGAAGATGGCTGGGAGTTTGCGTACCTATTGCACGTGACTTGTGCTCACTGAAGTGTGGGACCTCACGCGTGGGCACCACACGTAAGTGACAGACATGTTGGTGTAAAAACTCGATTGATTATTATACTGCATTAGAACAAAGTTTCCTATGGATTCAAGGGTAGGAAATCCAAGTTAACTCATTTACATGACATTATTATTTCCATGAAGCAAAGTTAACACATCTATCGATTGGTACATTTTTGAGTGACTAAGAAGGATCCATGCTTACTTATTCGTTTTCACGTGTTAAACTTGTCTAAATCTTGGTCAAACCTAGGATTTGACCAAGATTCAAATGGGCAGAAAAATAAAATAAAAAACAGAAAAATGAAAAACCAAATCACATAGTCATCTTATGTCATATAGTAAGCATTAAAGTTGATAAACAAGGTCTAGAAATATCAAACCATACAAATCATGTATCTACCCCTAACCCCTAAACTATGTCTTATAAATTAAGTCAAGCATGAAGAGATGTGGTTTTGGGTTTCAAACATGGAAATATCAAAAACCTCCCAAAAACTTCATTTTAGTGTGACTAAGAAGGATACACGCTTCCCTTTTCATATTCATGTTCTAAGCTTGTTTAAATTATCTTGGTCAAACCTAGGATTTGACAAGATTCAAATGGGCATCAATATTGAAAAAAATCAAAAAAAAAGAAAAAACAAAGGAAATAGTTTTCTTATGTCTTATAGTAAGCATTAAAGTTGATAAACAAGGTCTAGACATATTCAAACTAGACAAATCATGTATCTATATATACCCCCTAACCCCTAAACTCTGTCTTATGAAGTCAAGCATGTGAAGAGGAAGTTGTTTTGGGTTGCAAACATGGAAATTTCAAAAACCTCCGAAAAACTTCATTTTAGAGTTTCTAAGAAGGATCCATGCTTAACTTTGCATATTCATATTTTAAACTTGTTTAAATCATTATCAAGCCTAGCATTTGACCAATATACAAATGGGTGGGCACAAAATTCAAAAAAATCAGAAAAATGAAAACAAATTAAAGCACATAGTCTTCATATGTCATATCGTATGAATTCAAGTTGATAAACGAGGTCTAGGTATATCCAAACCAGACAAATCATGTATCTATACCCCCTGTCGATCTTATGAAGTCTAGCATGAAGAGAGAAGTCGTTTTTGGTTTCAAAAATGGAAATTTCAAGAACATCCCAAAAGCTTCATTTTAGAGTGACTAAGAAGGATACATGCTTCCCTTTTCATTTTTATGTTTAAACTTGTTTAAATCTTGGTCAAACCTAGGATTTGACCAAGATTCAAATATATGGGCATAAAATTCAAAAAAAAACAGAAAAATTTAAAACCAAGGCACATAGTCTTCTTATGTCATATAGTAAACAATCAATTAATTAAGTTGATAAACCAGTTCTAGACATATTCAAACCAGGAAAATCATGTATCTACCCCCTAACGCCCTAGCTAAACTCTGTCTTATGAAGTCAAGCATGCATGAAGAGAAGTGGTTTTTGGTTTCAAACGTTTAAGCCAAAAGGTAAGCATGGATCCTCCTTAATTAGTCACTGTAAAATGAAGCTTTTGGGAGGTTTGTGAAATTTCCATGTTTGAAACCTAAAAGCACTTCTCTTCATGCTTGACTTCATAAGACAGAGTTTAGGGTTAGGGGGTGTAGATCGATACATGATTTGTCTGGTTTGAATATGTCCAAATCTTATTTATCAACTTTTGAATGCATGCTACTCTCTCAAAGAAAAACTTTTGAATGCTTACTATATATATGACATAAGAAGACTATATGCTTTTAAAATTCAAACATATGGTAAGCATTCTTATGTCATATAGTAAGCATTCAAGTTGATACACAAGCAAGGTTTGGACATATTCAAACCAGACAAATCATGTATCTACCCCCTAACCCCTAATTAAATTGTCTTATGAAGCAGTCTAGCATGAAGAGAAGTGGTTTTGGGTTTCAAACATGGAAATTTCAAAAACCTCCCAAAAACTTCATTTTAGAGTGACTAAGAAGGATATACAAGCTTCCCTTTTCATTTTCATGTTTTAAACTTGTTTAAATCTTGGTCAAACCTCTAGGATTTGACCAAAAGATTCAAATGGGCATAGAAATTCATAAAAAATCAAAAGAATGAAAAACCAAAGGACATAACATTCTTATGTCATATATATATAGTAATTAAGCATTCAAGTTGATAAACAAGGTCTAGACATATTCAAACCAGAAAATAATGTATATATCTACCCCTAACCCTAAACTCCGTCTTATGAAGTCAAGCATGCATGAAGAGAAGTGGTTTTTGGTTTCAAACATGGAAATTTCGAAAACCCTCCCAAGACCGAGCTACATTTTGGAGTGACTAAGAAGGATATATAGATGCTTAATTTTTCATATTCATGATTTAAACTTGTTTAAACCATGTTCAAACCTAGGATTTGACCAAGATTCAAATGGGCATAAAATTTTAAAAAAATAAAAAAATAAAAAAACAAGGCACATAGTATTCTTATGTCATATAGTAAGCATTCAATTAAGTTGATAAACAAGGTCTAGACATAATCAAACCAGGAAAATCATGCATCTACCCCCTAACCCTAGCTAAACTCTGTCTTATGAAGTCAAGCATGCACGAAGAGAAGTGGTTTTTGGTTTCAAACGTTTAAGCCAAAAGCCCATTTTCAAATATTTCAAACTTATTCAAATTTGGTTCAAATTTGAAAGACATACAAGTTATAGCACACATAGTGCATACATTTTCACACATACTGCACTAGATGCTAACCCTATAGTTTGAGGCCATTTGGGTGACCTAGGTCGAAAAAATTCTTGGATTAGAATCGTGTTGTTCGAACCCCGTAGTTGGATTTTTTTGAACCCTTGATCTGTAGAACTGGGCAAAACCCTAGTTTAACCTATTTAATTACAGATTCGTATATCGATTTTTCAACGAGTACTACCTTTTTATTATTACTATGCAGCACATGGGTGTTTGCCCGTCGAGTGAAACTCGGAGGAAGAGGGATCACTCGGAAGGAGAGAAGAAGGGAGAGAATTATGGTGTCTCCCCTTTTTCGGGTGATGATGTTGACTTTTGTGCAGGGTTTGTCAGTGAGCAGGAGGTGCGAGCGAGCGAGCGAGTCGAGCGAGGCCGAGAATGAGAGAGATTTGTTTTTTTTTGTGAGAGGGACAACCGAAGGATCCAGAAGGACCCACAGACTTCCAATACGCATCCTGATGCGTCTTCTCTTGACAAAGAAGATGGCTGGGAGTTTGCGTACCTATTGCACGTGACTTGTGCTCACTGAAGTGTGGGACCTCAAGCGTGGGCACCACACGTAAGTGACAGACCTGTTGGTGTAAAAACTCGGTTGATTATAATAGTGCATTAGAACAAAGTTTCCTATGGATTCAAGGGTAGGAAATCCAAGTTAACTCATTTACGTGTTAAACTTGTCTATATCTTGGTCAAACCTAGGATTTGACCAAGATTCAAATGGGCAGAAAAATAAAAACAGAAAAATGAAAAACCAAATCACATAGTTTTCTTATGTCATATAGTAAGCATTAAAGTTGATAAACAAGGTGTAGACATATTCAAACCAGACAAATCATGTAGCTATACCCCCTAACCCCTAAACTCTGTCTTATGAAGTCAAGCATGCATGTGAAGAGAAGTGGTTTTGGGTTTCAAACATGGAAATTTCAAAAACCTCCCAAAAGCTTCATTTTAGAGTGACTAAGAAGGATCCATGCTTCCCTTTTCATTTTCATGTTTTAAACTTGTTTAAATTATCTTGGTCAAACCTAGGATTTGACAAGATTCAAATGGGCATCAAAATTGAAAAAAAAATTGAAAAAAGAAAAACCAAAGCAAATAGTTTTCTTATGTCATATAGTAAGCATTAAAGTTGTTGATAAATAAGGTCCATACATATTCAAACCACACAAATCATGTATCTATACCCCCTAATTAACCCCTAAATTAATTAACTCTGTCTTATGAAGTCAAGCATGTGAAGAGAAGTGGTTTTGGGTTTCAAACATTGAAATTTTAAAAACCTCCCAAAAGCTTCATTTTAGAGTGACTAAGAAGGATACAGACTTCCCTTTTCATTTTTATGTTTTAAACTTGTTTAAATCTTGGTCAAACCAAGGATTTGACCAAGATTCAAATGGCCCTAAAAATTCAGAAAAAAATCAAAAGAATGAAAAACCAAAGCACATAGCATTCTTATGTCATATGTATAGTAAGCATTCAAGTTGATAAACAAAGGTCTAGAGACATATATATTCAAACCAGAAAAATCATGTATATATCTACCCCTAAAACTCTAATTAAACTATGTTTTATGAAGTAAATCATGAAGAGAAGTGGTTTTGGGTTTCAAACATGGAAATTTCAAGAACCTCCCAAAAGCTTCATTTTAGAGTGACTAAGAAGGATCCAGAAGGACCCACAGACTTCCAATACGCATCCTGATGCGTCTTCTCTTGACAAAGAAGATGGCTGGGAGTTTGCGTACCTATTGCACGTGACTTGTGCTCACTGAAGTGTGGGACCTCACGCGTGGGCACCACACGTAAGTGACAGACATGTTGGTGTAAAAACTCGATTGATTATTATACTGCATTAGAACAAAGTTTCCTATGGATTCAAGGGTAGGAAATCCAAGTTAACTCATTTACATGACATTATTATTTCCATGAAGCAAAGTTAACACATCTATCGATTGGTACATTTTTGAGTGACTAAGAAGGATCCATGCTTACTTATTCGTTTTCACGTGTTAAACTTGTCTAAATCTTGGTCAAACCTAGGATTTGACCAAGATTCAAATGGGCAGAAAAATAAAATAAAAAACAGAAAAATGAAAAACCAAATCACATAGTCATCTTATGTCATATAGTAAGCATTAAAGTTGATAAACAAGGTCTAGAAATATCAAACCATACAAATCATGTATCTACCCCTAACCCCTAAACTATGTCTTATAAATTAAGTCAAGCATGAAGAGATGTGGTTTTGGGTTTCAAACATGGAAATATCAAAAACCTCCCAAAAACTTCATTTTAGTGTGACTAAGAAGGATACACGCTTCCCTTTTCATATTCATGTTCTAAGCTTGTTTAAATTATCTTGGTCAAACCTAGGATTTGACAAGATTCAAATGGGCATCAATATTGAAAAAAATCAAAAAAAAAGAAAAAACAAAGGAAATAGTTTTCTTATGTCTTATAGTAAGCATTAAAGTTGATAAACAAGGTCTAGACATATTCAAACTAGACAAATCATGTATCTATATATACCCCCTAACCCCTAAACTCTGTCTTATGAAGTCAAGCATGTGAAGAGGAAGTTGTTTTGGGTTGCAAACATGGAAATTTCAAAAACCTCCGAAAAACTTCATTTTAGAGTTTCTAAGAAGGATCCATGCTTAACTTTGCATATTCATATTTTAAACTTGTTTAAATCATTATCAAGCCTAGCATTTGACCAATATACAAATGGGTGGGCACAAAATTCAAAAAAATCAGAAAAATGAAAACAAATTAAAGCACATAGTCTTCATATGTCATATCGTATGAATTCAAGTTGATAAACGAGGTCTAGGTATATCCAAACCAGACAAATCATGTATCTATACCCCCTGTCGATCTTATGAAGTCTAGCATGAAGAGAGAAGTCGTTTTTGGTTTCAAAAATGGAAATTTCAAGAACATCCCAAAAGCTTCATTTTAGAGTGACTAAGAAGGATACATGCTTCCCTTTTCATTTTTATGTTTAAACTTGTTTAAATCTTGGTCAAACCTAGGATTTGACCAAGATTCAAATATATGGGCATAAAATTCAAAAAAAAACAGAAAAATTTAAAACCAAGGCACATAGTCTTCTTATGTCATATAGTAAACAATCAATTAATTAAGTTGATAAACCAGTTCTAGACATATTCAAACCAGGAAAATCATGTATCTACCCCCTAACGCCCTAGCTAAACTCTGTCTTATGAAGTCAAGCATGCATGAAGAGAAGTGGTTTTTGGTTTCAAACGTTTAAGCCAAAAGGTAAGCATGGATCCTCCTTAATTAGTCACTGTAAAATGAAGCTTTTGGGAGGTTTGTGAAATTTCCATGTTTGAAACCTAAAAGCACTTCTCTTCATGCTTGACTTCATAAGACAGAGTTTAGGGTTAGGGGGTGTAGATCGATACATGATTTGTCTGGTTTGAATATGTCCAAATCTTATTTATCAACTTTTGAATGCATGCTACTCTCTCAAAGAAAAACTTTTGAATGCTTACTATATATATGACATAAGAAGACTATATGCTTTTAAAATTCAAACATATGGTAAGCATTCTTATGTCATATAGTAAGCATTCAAGTTGATACACAAGCAAGGTTTGGACATATTCAAACCAGACAAATCATGTATCTACCCCCTAACCCCTAATTAAATTGTCTTATGAAGTCTAGCATGAAGAGAAGTGGTTTTGGGTTTCAAACATGGAAATTTCAAAAACCTCCCAAAAACTTCATTTTAGAGTGACTAAGAAGGATATACAAGCTTCCCTTTTCATTTTCATGTTTTAAACTTGTTTAAATCTTGGTCAAACCTCTAGGATTTGACCAAAAGATTCAAATGGGCATAGAAATTCATAAAAAATCAAAAGAATGAAAAACCAAAGGACATAACATTCTTATGTCATATATATATAGTAATTAAGCATTCAAGTTGATAAACAAGGTCTAGACATATTCAAACCAGAAAATAATGTATATATCTACCCCTAACCCTAAACTCCGTCTTATGAAGTCAAGCATGCATGAAGAGAAGTGGTTTTTGGTTTCAAACATGGAAATTTCGAAAACCCTCCCAAGACCGAGCTACATTTTGGAGTGACTAAGAAGGATATATAGATGCTTAATTTTTCATATTCATGATTTAAACTTGTTTAAACCATGTTCAAACCTAGGATTTGACCAAGATTCAAATGGGCATAAAATTTTAAAAAAATAAAAAAATAAAAAACAAGGCACATAGTATTCTTATGTCATATAGTAAGCATTCAATTAAGTTGATAAACAAGGTCTAGACATAATCAAACCAGGAAAATCATGCATCTACCCCCTAACCCTAGCTAAACTCTGTCTTATGAAGTCAAGCATGCACGAAGAGAAGTGGTTTTTGGTTTCAAACGTTTAAGCCAAAAGCCCATTTTCAAATATTTCAAACTTATTCAAATTTGGTTCAAATTTGAAAGACATACAAGTTATAGCACACATAGTGCATACATTTTCACACATACTGCACTAGATGCTAACCCTATAGTTTGAGGCCATTTGGGTGACCTAGGTCGAAAAAATTCTTGGATTAGAATCGTGTTGTTCGAACCCCGTAGTTGGATTTTTTGAACCCTTGATCTGTAGAACTGGGCAAAACCCTAGTTTAACCTATTTAATTACAGATTCGTATATCGATTTTTCTACGAGTACTACCTTTTTATTATTACTATGCAGCACATGGGTGTTTGCCCGTCGAGTGAAACTCGGAGGAAGAGGGATCACTCGGAAGGAGAGAAGAA
This sequence comes from Lolium multiflorum, assembly GCA_030979885.1. Taxonomy (NCBI): domain Eukaryota; kingdom Viridiplantae; phylum Streptophyta; class Magnoliopsida; order Poales; family Poaceae; genus Lolium; species Lolium multiflorum. The sequence goes on from CM061753.1 coordinate 266,420,048, forward strand.
GGGAGAGAATTATGGTGTCTCCCCTTTTTCGGGTGATGATGTTGACTTTTGTGCAGGGTTTGTCAGTGAGCAGGAGGTGCGAGCGAGCGAGTCGAGCGAGGCCGAGAATGAGAGAGATTTGTTTTTTTGTGAGAGGGACAACCGAAGGATCTAGAAGGACCCACAGACTTCCAAAACGCATCCTGATGCGTCTTCTCTTGACAAAGAAGATGGCTGGGAGTTTGCGTACCTATTGCACGTGACTTGTGCTCACTGAAGTGTGGGACCTCAAGCGTGGGCACCACACGTAAGTGACGGACCTGTTGGTGTAAAAACTCGGTTGATTATAATAGTGCATTAGAACAAAGTTTCCTATGGATTCAAGGGTAGGAAATCCAAGTTAACTCATTTACATGACATTATTATTTCCATGAAGCAAAGTTAACACATCTATCGATTGGTACATTTTTGAGTGACTAAGAAGGATCCAGGCTTACTTATTCGTTTTCACGTGTTAAACTTGTCTAAATCTTGGTCAAACCTAGGATTTGACCAAGATTCAAATGGGCAGAAAAATAAAATAAAAAACAGAAAAATGAAAAACCAAATCACATAGTCATCTTATGTCATATAGTAAGCATTAAAGTTGATAAACAAGGACTAGAAATATCAAACCATACAAATCATGTATCTACCCCTAACCCCTAAACTATGTCTTATAAATTAAGTCAAGCATGAAGAGATGTGGTTTTGGGTTTCAAACATGGAAATTTCAAAAACCTCCCAAAAACTACATTTTAGAGTGACTAAGAAGGATGCATGCTTCCCTTTTCATATTCATGTTTTAAGCTTGTTTAAATTATCTCAGTCAAACCTAGGATTTGACAAAGATTCAAATGGGCATCGAAAAAATCAGGAAAAAGAAAAACCAAAGCAAATAGTTTTCTTATGTCATATAGTAAGCCAATTAATTAAGTTGATAAACAAGGTCTAGACATATTCAAACTAGACAAATCATGTATCTATACCCCCTAACCCCTGAACTCTGTCTTATGAAGTCAAGCATATGAAGAGAAGTGGTTTTGGGTTTCAAACATGGAAATTTGAAAAACCTCCCAAAAACTTCATTTTAGAGTGACAAAGAAGGATACATGCTTCCCTTTTCATATTCAGGTTTTAAGCTTGTTTAAATTATCTCAGTCAAACCTAGGATTTGACAAGATTCAAATGGGCATCAAAATTGAAAAAAATCAGGAAAAAGAAAAACCAAAGCAAATAGTTTTCTTATGTCATATAGTAAGCCAATTAAGTTGATAAACAAGGTCTAGACATATTCAAACTAGACAAATCATGCATGCATCTATACCCCCTAACCCCTAAACTCCGTCTTATGAAGTCAAGCATATGAAGAGAAGTGGTTTTGCTCCCAAAAGCTTCATTTTAGAGTGACTAAGAAGGATCCATGCTTACCTTTGCATTTTCATATTTTAATCTTGTTAAATCATTATCAAGCCTAGGATTTGACCAAGATACAAATGGGTGGGCACAAAATTCAAAAAAATCAGAATAATGAAAAACAAAAGCATGTAGTCTTTTTATGTCATATCGTATGCATTCAAGTTAAACGAGGTCTAGGTATATCCAAACCAGACAAATCATGTATCTACCCCATGTTGATCTTATGAAGTCTAGCATGAAGAGAAGTCGTTTTGGGTTTCAAACATGGAAATTTCAAGAACATCCCAAAAGCTTCATTTTAGAGTGACTAAGAAGGATACATGCTTCCCTTTTCATTTTCATGTTTTAAACTTGTTTAAATCTTGGTCAAACCTAGGATTTGACCAAGATTCAAATATATGAGCATAAAATTCAAAAAAAAACCAAAAATGAAAACCAAGGCACGTAGTCGTCTTATGTCATATAGTAAGCAATCAATTAAGTTGATAAACAAGGTCTAGACATATTCAAACCAGGAAATCATGTATCTACACCCCTAACCCCTAGCTAAACTCTGTCTTATGAAGTCAAGCATGCATGAAGAGAAGTGGTTTTTGGTTTCAAACGTTTAAGCCAAAAGGTAAGCATGGATCCTCCTTATATAGTCACTGTAAAATGAAGCTTTTGGGAGGTTTGTGAAATTTCCATGTTTGAAACCCAAAACCACTTAAGACAGAGTTTATGGTTAGGTGTGTAGATACATGATTTTTCTTGTTTGAATATGTCTAGACCTTGTTTATCAACTTGAATTTTTTACTATATGATATAAGAAGGCTATATATATGTGCTTTGGTTTTTCAATTTTTGATTTCTTTCGATTTTTTTATGCCTATTTAAATCTTGGTCAAATCCTAGGTTTAAACAAGTTTAAAACATGAAAATGAAACGGTAAGCATGAATCCTTCCTTACTCACTCTAAAATGAAGGTACTTGAAAATTTTATGTTTGAAACCCAAAACCCCAGTTCTCTTCATATGTTTGACTTCATAAGACAGAGTTTAGCTAGGGTTAGGGGTAGATATGATACATGATATTTCTGCTTTGAATATGTCTAGAGATCGACCTTGTTTATCAACTTGAATGCTTACTATATGACATAAGATCAAGGCTATATATATATGTGCTTTGGTTTTTCATTTTTTTTGAATTTTTCTGAATTTTTACTCCCATTTGAATCTTGGTCAAATCCTAGGTTTGACCAAGGTTAAAACAAGTTTAAAACATGGCAATGAAAAGGTAAGCATATGGATCATTCTTAGTCTCTCTAAAATGAAGCTTTTGGGAGGTTTTTGAAGTTTCCATGTTTGAAACCCAAAATCACTTCTCTTCATATGCTTGGCTTCATAAGACAAAGATTAGGGTTTAGGGGTAGATATATACATGTTTTGGGAGGTTTTTGAAATTTCCATGTTTGAAACCCAAATCCACTTCTCTTCATCCTTGACGTCTTCATAAGACAAAAGTATAGGGTTATATATATATGCATATGGGTAGATACATGATTTGTCTGGTTTGAATATGTACAAATCTTATTTATCAACTTTTGAATGCATGCTACTCTCTCAAAGAAAAACTTTTGAATGCTTACTATATGACATAAGAAGACTATATGCTTTTAAAATTCAAACATATGGTAAGCATTCTTATGTCATATAGTAAGCATTCAAGTTGATAAACAAGCAAGGTTTGGACATATCCAAACCAGACAAATCATGTATCTGCCCCCTGTCGATCTTATGAAGTCTAGCATGAAGAGAGAAGTCGTTTTTGGTTTCAAAAATGGAAATTTCAAGAACATCCAAAAAGCTTCATTTTAGAGTGACTAAGAAGGATACATGCTTCCCTTTTTATTTTTATGTTTAAACTTGTTTAAATCTTGGTCAAACCTAGGATTTGTCCAAGATTCAAATATATGGGCGTAAAATTCAAAAAAAACAGAAAAATTTAAAACCAAGGCACATAGTCTTCTTATGTCATATAGTAAACAATCAATTAATTAAGTTGATAAACCAGGTCTAGACATATTCAAACCAGGAAAATCATGTATCTACCCCCTAACGCCCTAGCTAAACTCTGTCTTATGAAGTCAAGCATGCATGAAGAGAAGTGGTTTTGGTTTCAAACATGGAAATTTCGAAAAAACCTCCCAAGAGCTACATTTTGGAGTGACTAAGAAGGATATATAGATGCTTAATTTTTCATATTCATGATTTAAACTTGTTTAAACCATGTTCAAACCTAGGATTTGACCAAGATTCAAATGGGCATACAATTTTAAAAAAATCAAAAAAATAAAAAACAATGCACATAGTATTATTATGTCATATAGTAAGCATTCAATTAAGTTGATAAAGTAGGTCTAGACATATTCAAACCAGGAAAATCATGCATCTATCCCCTAACCCTAGCTAAACTCTGTCTTATGAAGTCAAGCATGCATGAAGAGAAGTGGTTTTTGGTTTCAAACGTTTAAGCCAAAAGCCCCTTTTCAAATATTTCAAACTTATTCAAATTTGGTTCAAATATGAAAGACATACAAGTTATAGCACACATAGTGCATACATTTTCACACATACTGCACTAGATGCTAACCCTATAGTTTGAGGCCATTTGGGTGACCTAGGTCGAAAAAATTCTTGGATTAGAATCGTGTTGTTCGAACCCCGTAGTTTGATTTTTTTGAACCCTTGATCTGTAGAACTGGGCAAAACCCTAGTTTAACCTATTTAATTACAGATTCGTATATCGATTTTTCTACGAGTACTACCTTTTTATTATTACTATGCAGCACATGGGTGTTTGCCCGTCGAGTGAAACTCGGAGGAAGAGGGATCACTCGGAAGGAGAGAAGAAGGGAGAGAATTATGGTGTCTCCCCTTTTTCGGGTGATGATGTTGACTTTTGTGCAGGGTTTGTCAGTGAGCAGGAGGTGCGAGCGAGCGAGCGAGCGAGTCGAGCGATGAGAGAGATTTGTTTTTTTTGTGAGAGGGACGACCGAAGGAACCAGAAGGACCCACAGACTTCCAATACGCATCCTGATGCGTCTTCTCTTGACAAAGAAAATGGCTGGGAGTTTGCGTACCTATTGCACGTGACTTGTGCTCACTGAAGTGTGGGACCTCAAGCGTGGGCACCACACGTAAGTGACAGACCTGTTGGTGTAAAAACTCGGTTGATTATAATAGTGCATTAGAACAAAGTTTCCTATGGATTCAAGGGTAGGAAATCCAAGTTAACTCATTTACGTGTTAAACTTGTCTATATCTTGGTCAAACCTAGGATTTGACCAAGATTCAAATGGGCAGAAAAATAAAAACAGAAAAATGAAAAACCAAATCACATAGTCTTCTTATGTCATATAGTAAGCATTAAAGTTGATAAACAAGGTCTAGACATATTAAACCAGACAAATCATGTATCTATACCCCTAACCCCTAAACTCTGTCTTATGAAGTCAAGCATGTGAAGAGAAGTGGTTTTGGGTTTCAAACATGGAAATTTCAAAAAACTCCCAAAAACTACATTTTAGAGTGACTAAGAAGGATACATGCTCCCCTTTTCATATTCATGTTTTAAGCTTGTTTAAATTATCTTGGTCAAACCTAGGATTTGACAAGATTCAAATGGGCATCGAAATTGAAAAAAAGTCAGAAAAAAGAAAACCAAAGCAAATAGTTTTCTTATGTCATATAGTAAGCATTAAAGTTGATAAACAAGGTCTAGAAATATTCAAACTAGACAAATCATGTATCTATACCCCCTAACCCCTGAACTCTGTCTTATGAAGTCAAGCATATGAAGAGAAGTGGTTTTGGGTTTCAAACATGGAAATTTGAAAAACCTCCCAAAAACTTCATTTTAGAGTGACAAAGAAGGATACATGCTTCCCTTTTCATATTCATGTTTTAAGCTTGTTTAAATTATCTCGGTCAAACCTAGGATTTGACAAGATTCAAATGGGCATCAAAATTGAAAAAAATCAGGAAAAAGAAAAACCAAAGCAAATAGTTTTCTTATGTCATATAGTAAGCCAATTAAGTTGATAAACAAGGTCTAGACATATTCAAACTAGACAAATCGTGTATCTATACCCCCTAACCCCTAAACTCCGTCTTATGAAGTCAAGCATATGAAGAGAAGTGGTTTTGCTCCCAAAAGCTTCATTTTAGAGTGACTAAGAAGGATCCATGCTTACCTTTGCATTTTCATATTTTAATCTTGTTAAATCATTATCAAGCCTAGGATTTGACCAAGATACAAATGGGTGGGCACAAAATTCAAAAAAATCAGAATAATGAAAAACAAAAGCACGTAGTCTTCTTATGTCATATCGTATGCATTCAAGTTAAACGAGGTCTAGGTATATCCAAACCAGACAAATCATGTATCTACCCCATGTTGATCTTATGAAGTCTAGCATGAAGAGAAGTCGTTTTGGGTTTCAAACATGGAAATTTCAAGAACATCCCAAAAGCTTCATTTTAGAGTGACTAAGAAGGATACATGCTTCCCTTTTCATTTTCATGTTTAAACTTGTTTAAATCTTGGTCAAACCTAGGATTTGACCAAGATTCAAATATATGAGCATAAAATTCAAAAAAAAACCAAGGCACGTAGTCTTCTTATGTCATATAGTAAGCAATCAATTAAGTTGATAAACAAGGTCTCTAGACATATTCAAACCAGGAAATCATGTATCTACACCCCCTAACGTACCCTAGCTAAACTCTGTCTTATGAAGTCAAGCATGCATGAAGAGAAGTGGTTTTTGGTTTCAAACGTTTAAGCCAAAAGGTAAGCATGGATCCTCCTTAGTCACTGTAAAATGAAGCTTTTGGGAGGTTTGTGAAATTTCCATGTTTGAAACCCAAAACCACTTAAGACAGAGTTTATGGTTAGGTGTGTAGATACATGATTTTTCTTGTTTGAATATGTCTAGACCTTGTTTATCAACTTGAATTTTTTACTATATGATATAAGAAGGCTATATATATGTGCTTTGGTTTTTCATTTTTTGATTTCTTTTGAATTTTTATGCCTATTTAAATCTTGGTCAAATCCTAGGTTTAAACAAGTTTAAAACATGAAAATGAAACGGTAAGCATGAATCCTTCCTTACTCACTCTAAAATGAAGGTACTTGAAAATTTTATGTTTGAAACCCAAAACCCCAGTTCTCTTCATATGTTTGACTTCATAAGACAGAGTTTAGGGTTAGGGGTAGATATGATACATGATATTTCTGCTTTGAATATGTCTAGACCTTGTTTATCAACTTGAATGCTTACTATATGACATATATATATATATATATATATATATGCTTTGGTTTTTCATTTTTTTTGAATTTTTCTGAATTTTTACTCCCATTTGAATCTTGGTCAAATCCTAGGTTTGACCAAGGTTAAAACAAGTTTAAAACATGGCAATGAAAAGGTAAGCATATGGATCATTCTTAGTCTCTCTAAAATGAAGCTTTTGGGAGGTTTTTGAAGTTTCCATGTTTGAAACCCAAAATCACTTCTCTTCATATGCTTGGCTTCATAAGACAAAGATTAGGGTTTAGGGGTAGATATATACATGTTTTGGGAGGTTTTTGAAATTTCCATGTTTGAAACCCAAATCCACTTCTCTTCATCCTTGACGTCTTCATAAGACAAAAGTATAGGGTTATATATATATGCATGGGTAGATACATGCTTTTTTCTGGTTTGAATATGTATAGACCTTGTTTAAAATTATCAACTTAATTGAATGCTTACTATATATATGACATATATAAGAAGGCTATATATGTGTTTTGTTTTTTCATTTTTCATTTTTTCCTGATTTTTTATGCCCATTTGAATCTTGGTCAAATCCTAGGTTTGATCAAGATTTAAACAAGCAGTTTAAAAATGAAAATGAAAAGGTAAGCCTGGATCCTTCTTAGGGCTCCTTTGATTTAAAGGATAGGAAAAGTATAGGAATAGGAAAGGCATAGGATTGGAATGACACATGTCTACTTGAATCCTATAGAAAGATGAAGTGTGTTTGATTGTAGCAAAGGAATTTTTTCATGAGGTATGAGCCAATGTTTTTTCCTATAGGAATTACGCTACAAGATTCCTATAGGAATTTTTCCTATAGGATATGTTTCTATGAATCAAACAACATGTATAGGAAATTTTCCCATAGGAACCAAATCCTACACAATTCCTATGCAAATCCTATGAATCAAAGGAGCCCTTAGTCACTGTAAAATGAAGCTTTTGGGAGGTTTGTGAAATTTCCATGTTTGAAACCCAAAAGCACTTCTCTTCATGCTTGACTTCATAAGACAGAGTTTAGGGTTAGGGGGTGTAGATACGACATGATTTGTCTGGTTTGAATATGTACAAATCTTATTTATCAACTTTTGAATGCATGCTACTCTCTCAAAGAAAAACTTTTGAATGCTTACTATATGACATAAGAAGACTATATGCTTTTAAAATTCAAACATATGGTAAGCATTCTTATGTCATATCGTAAGCATTCAAGTTGATAAACAAGCAAGGTTTGGACATATATATTCAAACCAGACAAATCATGTATCTACCCCTAACCCCTAATTAAATTGTCTTATGAAGTCTAGCATGAAGAGAAGTGGTTTTGGGTTTCAGACATGGAAATTTCAAAAACCTCCAAAAAACTTCATTTTAGAGTGACTAATTAAGAAGGATATACAAGCTTCCCTTTTCATTTTCATGTTTTAAACTTGTTTCAATCTTGGTCAAACCTCTAGGATTTGACCAAAAGATTCAAATGGGCATGGAAATTCATAAAAAACCAAAAGAATGAAAAAACAAAGGACATAACATTCTTATGTCATATATATATAGTAAGCATTCAAGTTGATAAACAAGGCCTAGACATATTCAACCCAGAAAATCATGTATATATCTACCCCTAACCCTAAACTCTGTCTTGTGAAGTCAAGCATGCATGAAGAGAAGTGGTTTTGGTTTCAAACATGGAAATTTCGAAAAAACCTCCGAAGAGCTACATTTTGGAGTGACGAAGAAGGATATATAGATGCTTAATTTTTCATATTCATGATTTAAACTTGTTTAAACCATGTTCAAACCTAGGATTTGACCAAGATTCAAATGGGCATAAAATTTTAAAAAAATAAAAAAATAAAAAACAAGGCACATAGTATTCTTATGTCATATAGTAAGCATTCAATTAAGTTGATAAACAAGGTCTAGACATATTCAAACCAGGAAAATCATGCATCTACCCCCTAACCCTAGCTAAACTCTGTCTTATGAAGTCAAGCATGAATGAAGAGAAGTGGTTTTTGGTTTCAAACGTTTAAGCCAAAAGCCCCTTTTCAAATATTTCAAACTTATTCAAATTTGGTTCAAATATGAAAGACATACAAGTTATAGCACACATAGTGCATACATTTTCACACATACTGCACTAGATGCTAACCCTATAGTTTGAGGCCATTTGGGTGACCTAGGTCGAAAAAATTCTTGGATTAGAATCGTGTTGTTCGAACCCCGTAGTTGGATTTTTTTGAACCCTTGATCTGTAGAACTGGGCAAAACCCTAGTTTAACCTATTTAATTACAGATTCGTATATCGATTTTTCTACGAGTACTACCTTTTTATTATTACTATGCAGCACATGGGTGTTTGCCCGTCGAGTGAAACTCGGAGGAAGAGGGATCACTCGGAAGGAGAGAAGAAGGGAGAGAATTATGGTGTCTCCCCTTTTTCGGGTGATGATGTTGACTTTTGTGCAGGGTTTGTCAGTGAGCAGGAGGTGCGAGCGAGCGAGCGAGCGAGCGAGTCGAGCGAGGCCGAGAATGAGAGAGATTTGTTTTTTTGTGAGAGGGACAACCGAAGGATCCAGAAGGACCCACAGACTTCCAAAACGCATCCTGATGCGTCTTCTCTTGACAAAGAAGATGGCTGGGAGTTTGCGTACCTATTGCACGTGACTTGTGCTCACTGAAGTGTGGGACCTCAAGCGTGGGCACCACACGTAAGTGACAGACCTGTTGGTGTAAAAACTCGGTTGATTATAATAGTGCATTAGAACAAAGTTTCCTATGGATTCAAGGGTAGGAAATCCAAGTTAACTCATTTACGTGTTAAACTTGTCTATATCTTGGTCAAACCTAGGATTTGACCAAGATTCAAATGGGCAGAAAAATAAAAACAGAAAAATGAAAAACCAAATCACATAGTCTTCTTATGTCATATAGTAAGCATTAAAGTTGATAAACAAGGTCTAGACATATTAAACCAGACAAATCATGTATCTATACCCCTAACCCCTAAACTCTGTCTTATGAAGTCAAGCATGTGAAGAGAAGTGGTTTTGGGTTTCAAACATGGAAATTTCAAAAAACTCCCAAAAACTACATTTTAGAGTGACTAAGAAGGATACATGCTCCTCTTTTCATATTCATGTTTTAAGCTTGTTTAAATTATCTTGGTCAAACCTAGGATTTGACAAGATTCAAATGGGCATCAAAATTGAAAAAAAGTCAGAAAAAAGAAAACCAAAGCAAATAGTTTTCTTATGTCATATAGTAAGCATTAAAGTTGATAAACAAGGTCTAGACATATTCAAACTAGACAAATCATGTATCTATACCCCCTAACCCCTGCCCTCTGTCTTATGAAGTCAAGCATATGAAGAGAAGTGGTTTTGGGTTTCAAACGTGGAAATTTGAAAAACCTCCCAAAAACTTCATTTTAGAGTGACAAAGAAGGATACATGCTTCCCTTTTCATATTCATGTTTTAAGCTTGTTTAAATTATCTCGGTCAAACCTAGGATTTGACAAGATTCAAATGGGCATCAAAATTGAAAAAAATCAGGAAAAAGAAAAACCAAAGCAAATAGTTTTCTTATGTCATATAGTAAGCCAATTAAGTTGATAAACAAGGTCTAGACATATTCAAACTAGACAAATCATGTATCTATACCCCCTAACCCCTAAACTCCGTCTTATGAAGTCAAGCATATGAAGAGAAGTGGTTTTGCTCCCAAAAGCTTCATTTTAGAGTGACTAAGAAGGATCCATGCTTACCTTTGCATTTTCATATTTTAATCTTGTTTAAATCATTATCAGACCTAGGATTTGACCAAGATACAAATGGGTGGGCACAAAATTCAAAAAAAACAGAATAATGAAAAACAAAAGCACGTAGTCTTCTTATGTCATATCGTATGCATTCAAGTTAAACGAGGTCTAGGTATATCCAAACCAGAAAAATCATGTATCTACCCTGTCTTATGAAGTCTAGCATGAAGAGAAGTCGTTTTGGGTTTCAAACATGGAAATTTCAAGAACATCCCAAAAGCTTCATTTTAGAGTGACTAAGAAGGATACATGCTTCCCTTTTCATTTTCATGTTTTAAACTTGTTTAAATCTTGGTCAAACCTAAGATTTGACCAAGATTCAAATATATGAGCATAAAATTCAAAAAAAACAAAAAATGAAAACCAAGGCACGTAGTCTTCTTATGTCATATAGTAAGCAATCAATTAAGTTGATAAACAAGGTCTAGACATATTCAAACCAGGAAAATCATGTATCTACCCCCTAACCCTAGCTAAACTCTGTGTTATGAAGTCAAGCATGCATGAAGAGAAGTGGTTTTTGGTTTCAAACGTTTAAGCCAAAAGGTAAGCATGGATCCTCCTCAGTCACTGTAAAATGAAGCTTTTGGGAGGTTTGTGAAATTTCCATGTTTGAAACCCAAAACCACTTAAGACAGAGTTTATGGTTAGGTGTAGATACATGATTTTTCTTGTTTGAATATGTCTAGACCTTGTTTATCAACTTGAATTTTTTACTATATGATATAAGAAGGCTATATATGTGCTTTGGTTTTTCATTTTTTGATTTCTTTCGAATTTTTTATGCCTATTTAAATCTTGGTCAAATCCTAGGTTTAAACAAGTTTAAAACATGAAAATGAAACGGTAAGCATGAATCCTTCCTTACTCACTCTAAAATGAAGGTACTTGAAAATTTTATGTTTGAAACCCAAAACCCCAGTTCTCTTCATATGTTTGACTTCATAAGACAGAGTTTAGGGTTAGGGGTAGATATGATACATGATATTTCTACTTTGAATATGTCTAGACCTTGTTTATCAACTTGAATGCTTACTATATGACATAAGAAGGCTATATATGTGTTTTGGTTTTCCATTTTTTTTGAATTTTTCTGAATTTTTACTCCCATTTGAATCTTGGTCAATTCCTAGGTTTGACCAAGGTTAAAACAAGTTTAAAACATGGCAATGAAAAGGTAAGCATGGATCCTTCTTAGTCACTCTAAAATGAAGCTTTTGGGAGGTTTTTGAAATTTCCATGTTTGAAACCCAAAATCACTTCTCTTCATGCTTGACTTCATAAGGCAGAGTTTAGGGGGTTACATGATTTGTTTGGTTTGAATATGTCTAGACCTTGTTTATCAACTTGAATGCTTACTATATGACATCAGAAGACTATGTTCTTTGGTTTTTTTCCGTTTTTTTTGAATTGTTATACCCATTTGAATCTTGGTCAAATCCTAGGTTTGACCAAGATTTAAACAAGTTAAGAAATTGAAAATGAAAAAGGTAAGCCTGGATCCTTCTTAGTCACTGTAGAATGAAGCTTTTGGGAGGTTTGTGAAATTTCCATGTTTGAAACCCAAAACCAGTTCTCTTCATATGTTTGACTTCATAAGACAGAGTTTTTATCAACTCGAGTGCTTACTATATGACATAAGAAGGCTATATATGTGCTTTGGTTTTTCATTTGTTGATTTTTTTCCGAATTTTTATGCCCATTTAAATCTTGGTCAAATCCTAGGTTTGACCAAGGTTTAAACAAGTTTAAAACATGAAAAGAAAAGGTAAGAATGGATCCTTCTTAGTCATTCTAAAATGAATGAAGCTTTTGGGATGTTCTCACAAATCGATCTAGTCTACATGACTTTGATAAATTTTAATTAAGAAGCAGCAACTTAACAATAATTACCCAAAATCTAACAGCTGGTTCGACAACAACCTGGACGTTACGCTAAAATGAACTGCGAAAACAACGAACAACACTTTTGTAGTACTGTACTCGGTACTCCGTACTTGCTCCAGATAATCCCCATTGCTTCACTACTACAGTAGTACTACCCTGGCTCGCATTCATTGTTTCCCCTGACTATTCAGAGCTTTGGACGTCCATCAGAGTTGTAGTCAGTAGTACAGTACTGCTAGCTCGATTAATGGCGTGCTATAAAATTCTATACTAGCCGACAGATGTCCATTCCTCGGGTTGCGCGCCAGAGCCTTCGAAGAGAAGGTAGCCGCTCTGTCCCGTTGATTTACGGTGGACGGACAGGATACTCCGGACCGCTCTCGATTCATTTGCTTCTGCTCCCGCGTCCTGACCCTTCGCGGACTGAGATCCAGTGACTTCACTAAGAGAAGTCACCATGCGACTTTACACACGTGAGCCATTCGATCAAGATCCAACGCTCGCGGTTGATCCAAATTTCGAACTTAAACTAAACTAATATTTTAAATGGACTGGAACTTTCCGAGAATACGTCTTAATGTAAAGTTTTTCTGTTTTTTCTGAGCTACATAAATTTTAATTTCAAATTTTAGATCGACCATGTTCGTTGGATCTTAACCTGATGGCTCGTATAGGTAAAGTTCATGGTAACTTCTGTTGGGTAAAGTCACTGGATCTCAGTTCGCAAGGGAGCCCCCTCTCGGCCGTTGATTTAGGATGGGCGGACCAGGTTGCTCGAAGCGAGGGCAGGAGACGGTTGTCTGGTTTTAATAGGGGGGAGTACTTCTTCCATCCCCTTCTTGCTTCACTTCCAGTCTCCTTCCACTTCCAGCGATGCCTCCGAAGTCAAGGCCACCATCTCGCTTGAAGAAGCACCATCTAGTGTTGACCAAGGACGCGGAGAGTTCCCGCCGGCGGTCTATCCAGATGCTGGCCGCGAGAAAGGGCCCGCCAGAAAACGAAGGCCCTGCTTCGCGCTCGTCTCGGAACGGCGTCAGTCGTGCGGTCGAAGATTCCTGGTTGGTTTCCATCGCCATGTTTCTTGATTCTTCCTGGCCCGGAGGTCCCAACTCTTTATTCCGTATTAATCCTTTTTATACATATCTCAGTGCCCCACGACGCACCCTGACATCTTCTCATGACGACTTCAACCCCTGTCTCCTGCGCTTAGAGGTTACCACTGATTGGACATTTTCGTCTTCCTCTCGTCACTTTGTTTCGGTACTGATGATATTGCCATGCAGGAAGCATCGGCGTGTTTCAGAGATGAGCTTAAAACTCTCGTGGAACTCGCCTCCAACTTTCGCGATGATGTCGATACTTTGAAGGACGAGGTCACCGGCCGGGGCAAGCTGCATGATGTGAGGGTTCCATCAAGTGAGGAAACGAACTCTGTCATCAAGAAGCTCAAGGGCGAGAATTTGATGCTTAAGATCGAGTGCGGCTTTCTTCGCGAAGAAAACGTCGAGCTATCAAACAGGTGCGTTCAAGCTCTCAACGGGAGCCTCAACACCCAACATGATGCGGTGAAGAAGATGATGGATGACAGCATCTTGAAGAAAAACAATATGGTGGAGGACACGCGCGGGATGGTCGATCCAATCCAGGCACCGCAGAAGGAAGTCGATGCGCTCCGAGTCCAGCCACCTTTGCGTAGGTCGCCGAGGCGCCCTCGCGCAGGTCACTGAGGAGCGCACGTCGCCGAGTAGGCTGGGGGATAAGGAATTCCAACGAGAGAAGCGGAATCACCACCTGTCCTGATGGAGGGCCACTCCGCCAAGTAGGCTGGGGGAGAGAAACACTGCCTCTCATTGTTCTTTAGCTAGTCCTCCGATCCATATTACTTGATGTTAAAATGGATGTATCTACAACTGAAATATGTCTAGATACATATATTTTAGTATCACAAAGTAAGTATCAACGTTTATATTGCCCAAGTCTTATTATCCATCCCTAAGGTGGGTCGCTTTTGTAACTACTGATTGCAGATTCGACTCTTCTGCAGACCGAAAGATTTTTAGAGTGACTAAGAATGATTCATGCTTAGCTTTCCATTTTCATGTTTTAAACTTGTTTAAATCTTGCTCAAACCTAGGATTTGACCAAGATTCAAATGGGTTTAACAATTAAAAAAATCAGAAAAATGAAAAACCAAAGCACATAGTATTCTTATGTCATATAGTAAGCATTCAAGTTGATAAACAAGGTCTAGACATATTCAAAACACACAAAACATGTATCTACCCCCTAACCCTAAACTCTGTCTTATGAAGTTAAGTATGAGGAGAAGTGATTTTGGGTTTCAAACATGGAAATTTCACAAACCTCCCAAAAGCTTCATTTTAGAGTGACTAAGAAGGATCCATGCTTACCTTTTCATTGCCATTTTTTAAACTTGTTTTAACCTTGGTCAAACCTAGGATTTGACCAAGATTCAAACGGGCGTAAAATTCAAAAAAAATGAAAAACCAAAGCACATATATAGCCTTCTTATGTCATATAGTAAGCATTCAAGTTGATAAACAAGGTCTAGACATATTCAAACCAGAAATATCATGTATCATATCTACCCCTAACCCTAAACTTTGTCTTATGAAGTCAAACATATGAAGAGAACTGGGGTTTTGTGTTTCAAACATAAAAATTTCAAGTACCTTCATTTTAGAGTGACTGAGAAAGGATTCATGCTTACCTTTTCATTGTCATGTTTTAAACTTGATTAAACCTTGGTCAAACCTAGGATTTGACCAATATTTAAATGGGCATAAAAAATTCGAAAAAATGAAAAAAATGGAAAACCAAAGCACATATATAGCCTTCTTATGTCATAAACATTCAAGTTGATAAACAAGGTCTAGACATATTCAAACAAGAAAAATCATGTATCTACGCCTAACCAAAAACTCTGTCTTAAGTGGTTTTGGGTTTCAAACATGGAAATTTCAAGAACATCCCAAAAGCTTCATTTTAGACTGACTAAGAAGGATACACACTTCCCATTTCATTTTCATGTTTTAAACTTGTTTAAATCTTGGTCAAACCTAGGATTTGACCAAGATTCAAATAAGTAAAAACATGAAAATGAAAAGGTAAGCATCGATCCTTATTAGTCGCTCTAAAATGAAGCTTTTGGGAGGTTTTTGAAATTTTCATGTTTGAAACCCAAAACCACTTCTCTTCATGCATGCTTGACTTCATAAGACATAGTTTAGGGTTAGGGGTAGATACATGATTTTTCTGGTTTGAACATGTCTAGACCTTGTTTATCAATTTGAATGCTTACTATATGACATAAGAAGGCTATGTGCTTTGGTTTTTCATTCTTACGATTTTTTTCTTAATTTTTATGCCCATTCGAATCTTGGTCAAATCCCAGGTTTGACCAAGATTTAAACAAGTTTAAAACATGACAATGAAAAGGTAATCAATCCTGGATCCTTCATAATTAATAAGTTAGTCTAATTAAAATGAAGCTTTTGGGAGGTTTTTGAAATTTTTGTGTTTGAAACCAAAAACCACTTCTCTTCATGCTTGACTTCATAAGATAGAGTTTAGGGTTAGGGGTAGATACATGATTTGTATTATTTGAATTGTCTTGACCTTATTTATCATCTTTTAAATGCTTACTATATATATGACATAAGAAGACTATGTGCTTTAGTTTTTCAATTTTCTGATTTTTTAATTTTATGCCCATTTGAATCTTGGTCAAATCCTAGGTTTGACAATGATTTAAACAAGTTTAAAATATGAAAATGAAAAGATAAGCATGGATCCTTCTTAGTCACTCTAAAATAAAGCTTTTGGGTGGTTTTTGAAATTTCCATGTTTGAAACCCAAAAGCACTTCTCTTCATGCTTGACTACATAAGACAGAGTTTAGGGTTAGGGGGTAGACACATGATTTTTCTTGTTTGAATATGTCTAGACCTTGTTTATCAACTTTAATGCTTACTATATGACATAAGAAAACTATGTGCTTTGTTTTTTCATTTTTTTATTTTTTTGGAATTTTGATGCACATTTGAATCTTGGTAAAATCCTAGGTTTGACCAAGATTTAAACAAGTATATAACATGAAAATGAAAAGGGAAGCATGTATCCTTCTTAGTCACTCTAAAATGAATTTTTTGGGAGTTTTTTGAAATTTCCATGTTTGAAACCCAAAACCATGCACTTCTCTTCATGCTTGACTTCATAAGATAGAGTTTAGGGGTTTGCGGATAGATACATGATTTGTCTAGTTTGAATAAGTCTAGACCTTGTTTATCAACTTTAATGCTTACTATATGACATAAGAAGACTATGTGCTTTCGTTTTTCATTTTTCTATTTTTTTTATTTTATGCCCATTTGAATCTTGGTCAAATCCTAGATTTAACCAGGATTTAAACAAGTTTAAAACATGAAAATGAAAAGGTAAGCCTTGATCCTTCTTAGTCACACTAAAATGAAGCTTTTGGGATGTTCTTGAAATTTCCATGTTTGAACCCAAAACGACTTCTCTTCATGCTAGACTTCATAAGACAGAGTTTAGGGGTTAGCGGGTAGATACATGACTTGTCTAGTTTGAATAAGACTAGACCTTGTTTATCAACTTTAATGCTTACTATATGACATAAGAAGACTATGTGCTTTGGTTTTTCATTTTTCTATATTTTTATTTTATGCCCATTTGAATCTTGGTCAAACCTATATTTGACCAGGATTTAAACAAGTTTAAAACATGAAAATGAAAAGGTAAGCCTTGATCCTTCTTAGTCACACTAAAATGAAGCTTTTGGGATGTTCTTGAAATTTCCATGTTTGAAACCCAAAACGACTTCTCTTCATGCTAGACTTCATAAGACAGAGTTTAAGGTTTAGGGTTATAGATACATGATTTGTCTGGTTTAAATATGTATAGACCTTGTTTATCAACTTGAATGCTTACTATATGGCATAAGAAAACTATGTGCTTTGGTTTTTCATTTTTCTGATTTTTTTAAATTTTGATGCCCATCGAATCTTGGTCAAATCCTAGGTTTGACCAAGATTTAAACAAGTTTAAAACATGAAAATGAAAAGGGAAGCATGTATCCTTCTTAGTCACTCTAAAATGAATTTTTTGGGAGGTTTTTGAAATTTCCATGTTTGAAACCCAAAACCAGTTCTCTTCATGCTTGACTTCATAAGACAGAGTTTAGGGGTTAGGGGGTAGATACATAATTTGTATGGTTTGAATATGTCTAGACCTTGTTTATCAACTTTAATGCTTACTATATGACATAAGAACACTATGTGCTTTGGTTTTTCATTTTTCTGATTTTTAAATTTTAATGCCCATTTGAATCTTGGTCAAATCCTAGGTTTGACCAAGATTTAAACAAGTTTAAAACATGAAAATGAAAAGGGAAGCATGTATCCTTCTTAGTCACTCTAAAATGAAGTTTTTGGGAGGTTTTTGAAATTTCCATGTTTGAAACCCAAAACCACTTCTCTTCATGCTTGACTTCATAAGACAGAGTTTAGGGGTTAGGGAGTAGATACATGATTTGTATGGTTTGAATATGTGTAGACCTTGTTTATCACCTTTAATGCTTACTATATGACATAAGAAGACTATGTGCTTTGGTTTTTCATTTTTCTGATTTTTTTAATTTTCTGCCCATTTGAATCTTGGTCAAATCCTTGGTTTGACCAATATTTAGACAAGTTTAACACGTGAAAACGAACTGATAATCCCATTTGTTGACTCATTTAACTAGTTAATCCCATTTGTTGACTCTCTGTTGACCAGGCACTTGAGGTAAAACTGAGTATATTGCACTAGCCAGTATTAGTACTCAAGGGGAAAACCGAGCACACAAAAAATGCTACAGTATAAGACTCGAGAGTATATCTAAATTTCCAGGGTTAGACTCGAGTACGCGTGTTGCGGTGCAGAAGTGGAAGACGTGCAATTGTTGACGGGTACTGACGCGAGTCGCGGTGCAGAAGTCGAAGACGTGCAATTGTGGACGCGTGTCGCGTTGCAGAAGCCCAAGACGTGCAGACGTTAAATGGTGGACGCGTAGGACGCGGGTCGCATTAACCACCCCTCGCCTTTATAGACGCCTCCTCGCACTATCTCTGTCACTCTCACTCGCTCATGCAACGCCGCCTCTCACGTCCCATCATCTTCTCCAAAGCAAAAACCCTCTCCCTCTCTGCAGGCGAGATGGACATGGAGAATGCGAATCCCATCGTCCATGACGCCGTCGGCTCCAAGCGCGACGCCTCCCTCTTCGACGTCGTCCCCTCAAAGGCCGTCGCCGCCGCCGGTGGCGGTCGTATCCCGCCGGGATGGGACCCCTATGAGCCGGTGCCGTACATCTCGCCTCCGAACCCCTACGACACCTTCATGGACGACCCATGGAACGAGGTAACTATGGTTTGCTCCCTTTTTTGTTCCCCATTCCTTTTTGAACCCTATTTTTGCTGGTTCCCTAGTAACTATTAGTGCCGATCTGTAGATGGTTGAGTATTGGGTTAATATTTGCGCCGATTTTATTCCATTTTGCTTTGATCCCTTCTTGATTTCGTTTAAGATTTGGAGTTCGGCCGTTCGGTTAATTTATGCAAGTAATAATGGGATCTCAATCAGTTAATTTATGGGATCTCAGTCAGTTATTTTATGCAGGAATCAAAAGATATCAACCGTTTAATTTTGCAAATATTCTGGAATCTGTTCAAAATCAGATCTGGAATCTGTTTCTTTGCCTATGATGAATCGTTGGGCACAAATTTTTACAGAGTGGGTTCAGCGAACCATTGCTGTGTACAAATCTGTTGTGCATGAGCTATGGTTCGCTAACACCATCCCTGTAGACATATAATCGTGTCCACTCTAACTGAGGCTGGCTCTGTTTTTCCTTACTTTGTTATCATGCACGTTAGTCATCGTTGCATCTCATTCACTAATAGTTCCCGTTTGATATGGATCAGCTGTCTGGCAGCGACGTCGGCAGCGACGACGAGCACCATGACGTCAAGACTCGCCAGGTGCTGCGGAGGCTGCAGGTCGGCCAGTACGTCTCCTACTTCGCCAAGGGTGTCTACAGGTGCCCCTTCTGCACTAGGAGGCTCGGCCGCACTGACTTCAACTGCCTCCTCACGCATGCCGAGAACATCGGCAACACCAACCCCAAGGTCGGCGCGTCGGTGAACCCCCACTCCTTCCGCGCCAAGCACATGGCGCTCGGCATGCACCTCCGCAGCATCCAGCGGGTGGAGATCTCCGCCGGGCGCATGCCTCCGCTCAAGCCCAAGGCTCCCAAGGGGAGCAACAAGTGGAGGCAGATGGGGTAGGCGGAGTCCCGGACGTGTGCTGCTGCTGCTGCAAAGCAGCTTCTATTTTGTTGTTAGCTAGGGATCCCTTGTTGTTATGTTGTTAGTATGATGGTGTTGTGAAGAACCTCGAACCTGTTGGCTGCTGTGTATGCAGCTTATTATCTAGGGAGGGATCCCTATTATCTATCCCTATTCTACTGGAGTATATTTTGTTGGCCCTACTTTGTTTTCTCGATTTACTATTACTGCGAATTTGTCGTACGGAGTACATTACCCTGGAGATTTGCTTCTAGATTTAACTACATACATATGGACCAGAGGGAGTACTAGATTTGCTGCCATATTGGGCAAACAACGAGGGCCAAAAGGCACAAATAATTGAAGAAAGACAGAAATGCAAGCTTCTCTAGATTTGATACTAATTTGGTTAATAAAGACAAAGAGACAGAGGGGGAAAAGGTGCTCTTAAAAATGCCAATTCGCGCCGAGAGAGACAGAACCCAGCTCCTGCTCACGTACAACCAAACGCGGTCTCGTCCTGTCCCACGCGGTCCCTTTCTACTAGCCCCACACGTCAGCACGGAACGGTCAACTAAACTGGAATCCTCCCGTCTGAGCTCCTTCTGCGGGTTACAAATAAGGGCTTGGCGAAAACTGAGGAAAAACATAAGGCAATCTTATTGACTAATATAGCTGTTTAATTAATAAAAGGATTAGCTACAACGTGCTCAGTTTGCCCATTTATTAAGGTATAAGACTGGCAGGAGAGAAAGTAATCGCTAGTTTCCTCATTTTGCCCCTGCATGCTCGCACGATTAAAGCTCCTTCCGCACGCGCTGGACTCCTCGTTTCCTTAAACCTCCTCGTTTCTCGGGATAGACCAACAGTTTTTCAGGATCTTGGGGTTTTTTTTTTGACAATCAATACCACATATATTCATAGCAAAAATAGTACATGGTAGAGGGCTACATGACGACTAGATATATCACCAAAAAAGGTGATGCATGTCTCCTTCACCAAAACAGCTGAAACAAGTACACGAACGCAAGTACACCACCATAATAATACTACTACATTAACACAAGTACGAGTAATAAAGTAAGAGTACTACTCCCTCTAATCTAATTTAAACCAAAATAAAACTTAAACTTCATCCTAAATTTGAACTAGTGCCTCGTCCTCGTTCTTCGCTCATTTTCTGATCCAAGACGGCGCAGAGTGCCAGAGTGCATGGCACGGAACTCTTCATCGGTGGCATGCCATGGGCATGTCACCGGATGCATGATTTTTTTCGCAATGTTTTAAATTTGAATTTAGGCCGCATGTCACACGGTGACATGCAAAAGGTGCATGTCACCTGGTGGTGGTAGGCAACTACCCTCATTTACGGCGGCGTAGGCGACTGGACGCCGCGTGGCCAGCCGCTGCCTCGTGGCCGCCTCGGTTTCCACGCGGGAGACCATTAAACGCCGACGACCAACCTTCCCGCGTCACGGTTAGCGACTATGACTATAAGGGCAAAACGCTAAACTCTCTCGTTCCATTCACTTTCTTCCTCTCTCCACCTAACAAACATTTGTTCGTCGCTCTCTCCTCCAGCAATGTCTTCAAAATTCAGGTCGTCGGCGGTCAAGTACGCGGAGAAAAAACGCCGGCTCGAAATTTCGAGAGACGCTTCCAGAAACCAAGTGGGCTCGCCGTCGCCGCCGCCGCCGCCGAAACGCGTCCGTGCTGTGCTCACCGGGTTAGTTTCCTTCGCCATGTACTTTCGTTTCTTTCGTCGCTCTCTCCTCCAGCAATTAATGTGTTCAAACTTCAGGTCGCCGGCGGTCAAGTACGCGGATAAAAAACGCCGGCTCGAAATTTCGAGAGACGGTTCCAGAAACCAAGTGGGCTCGCCGTCGCCGCCGCCGCCGCCGAAACGCGTCCGTGCTGTGCTCACCGGGTTAGTTTCCTTCGCCATGTACTTTCGTTTCTTCTTGCCCGGGCTCAAGCTCTTTAAGAGTCTCTATGGTTATACATCTTAAAGGGTTGGAAGTTCCAACGACGCCCCTACTGCACCAACTTCCACGACCAAGGAATCATCGTCGTCCGATGATTTCAACCCGGCCCTACCCCGGCGAAATGAGGTAGCACCAAGCACTGTGTAGTTATCTTCTTCTTCTTCTTCTTCTTCTTCTTCCTTTGCGCTTACTTGCTACCGATGATTTCGCCCTGAAGGAAGCGGCGCCGACTATCGACACCACTGTCGCCATCTTGATGGAAAAAAACGAGGAGCTCAGCTTAGAGTGTGATCGCCTCCGAGACGATTTGGCTGCCAAGAAGAAGAATTCGAAAACTCTTGTGGAGCTCATTTGCAGCCTTCGAAATGAGCGCGATATGTTGAAGAACGAGCTGATTAAGCAGAAAGCATCAGCGGAGAAAGCCAGCAGCATACTCAAGACTGTGTGCCTCGACAGAGACAAGTCTGATATAGAGTACAAAATCCTTCTTCAGGATAAAGTACAGCTCCAAAAGTTGAACCTTGAATATGCTGACATCGCCATCCTTGCCCTTCTCGAGAGGCAGAAGGCACAAGATAAGTTGATGCACCTGATGTTGGAGAGCTGCAGTGAAAGAGAAGAGACATTGAAAGAAGTGAGCAGTTTGGTGGGATACATGAGTGACGTCGGGCGAACTTCGCAGAATCCGCCCCGGCTGAGCTCAAATTCCAGCGGAACCAGCTTTCAGCAATGCATGTTAGGCGCACCTACAACTTCTACTCATTGATTAGAGGTCGCACGACATGGCATTTTCCCTCGAAATAGTAGTACTGTACTAATAGTTGTACTACTTAATATGTACCTTTTTGTAAAATAATTTCTTACATGTATTAGAAACTACCCCTCTCGTTTCTGGATGCACCCGGGACATTGTCATCCGGCCCTCTTCTGGACAAACCCCCTCGGGAAGGGCGGTATATTTTGCACATTTCGCTACTAGTACTTCTAATTCCACCGCTTATTTTTCTAATCCGTTAAATCGTTAATTGGATGACCAACTGATGGAAGCTGCGATAGATTAGACCAACAAGTGGTGAATTGTGCAAAAGATATGTCCGTGTTTTATGCAAAAGAGTGATATGGGGATCTGGTGGAATCTTGAATTTCCTCTTCAGTGGTAGGCATGCTTCACTTATAGCTGGAGTACATTGCGGACCTGGTGCATTTCGTCAGTACCGATCAGCTATTTTTGCTTATCCGGGAAGAAAAGGTAGTACTAGCCTTTTCTGTGAGATGTCTTTTCAGTGCTACGGAGTTGTCTGTTCACTGCTTGCTTTGTCTGTCGGTGACTTTGCCAAGCTGACTTTGCCATGACTTTGGGTGACTGATATGTGGACCACAGTTGTAAGTGACTCAAAGTCACTGACTTTGGGGACTCGTGAATGCTTCGTATATTTCTGACGGTTTCTGAATTATGTACTCCGTACAACTTTTGTAATATTGGTCAAACTAGTTTTGACCAGGGTTTGTGTAGGGTGTTTTTTTTTGGTTGGTCCAAATGGTGTTGTGTGGTCCAAATGTGATGTATCATCACACCACCATGTGCCCCCCTCCCCCCACCCCACCCCTTAGGGCATGACAATTTTGAAAAATTCAAAAAAAAATGGGAAGACAGAATGGTAACATCATTTTCCATGTGATGATGCACCCCTGTGCCAAATTTTGGTTCATTTTAAGAATGTAAGGTGACAAATTACTCGAGGAAGCTAGTTGGAGTAGACGGGCATGATCGGATTGGCATAGGCGATTTATTTTTTGAAGGATGTTATTTTTCATAGACAATATCTGACACAAAAAATAAAATGTTAAGGTCTCATATTATTCTGAATGATTTTGAATTACTTATGACGTTTGGAAGTATTGGTATACATGAGTCCCACATGAAGTTAAATGGTCCAAAAAAAAGTTTCGTACACGTCTCCCAGAAAGTGGAAAGTCGAGTACATGCATGACTTCACGCGTCCACTACTGGATACAGGGAGTCAGAGGCTATAACATAATCGGCCTCATCATCTCTCGCGAGCTCGTCCTCTCCACTCCCCCAACTTGCCTCCCCCACACTGTGAAAACCCCCATCCACTCACCGCACCTCTGAGGCATCGACTTTCCCGTTTCCAACCACAACAGCATGAAGATAGGTATTGCATACGAGGCGGAGCAATAGGCGACCGCCCACGCAGAGGATGCCTCTACGGTAGTGGCCGTCGTGGTGGGTGAGGCTTCACCGGGCACCCAAGCCGCTCGTCTCCTCTGCTTGTCGGATTCTTCGACCTCGGTCGAAATGGGCATCCTGGCCGTCACGACGGGTGAGGCTTCACCGGGCACCCATGCCGCTCGTCTCCTCTGCTTGTCTGGTTCTTCGACCTCGGTCGAAACGGGCGTCCTGGCCGTCGAGCAGAAGGTGGATACCAACGTTGTTTATCCCGCCGAAGATGTGCACGGCGTTGCAGGCCACCACGGCGAGGTCTTCCTAGGCCCGATGCTGGACGCGAACCTCGACCCCTTCGATGATTTCGGCCCAAACGTTCAGTTCCAGGAGGATGTTGAGGGTGATGACGAGGAGGTACTTCTCTTTTACCGAAACTGTCCCAACCCTCTTTGTGTCATATTGCTGTTCACATGGTTTGCACGAGCCTGGTTCTTGATTGATTTGATATCCTACCTTGTTCTTGTAGATGTAATTGATTCTACGATTCGTAAGATCAGATTCTAGTTTAATTTCGACTAATCTGCCATGTAGTCATATAATCAATTTATGTGTTCATACTTAGTGGACTTGCAATTGTTGTGGCTAATGTTCATGGTTGTTCATAGGGTTTCTCATGATTTATTACGATTTCTTCTGCCATTTACTTGTTCTACACATTTAATTTTAGGGTTTCTAAGGTTTGATTATGTTAGTGGAGTATTTATTCGATCTGTCATAAAAAACCTGATTATGTAGTACTTAATAATTCATAGGAGTATTCTGATGACATGGACAACAACAAGGTGCGCAGGGACCGGAAAAGCCGCTATGTTCTCAAGCGGCTGAAGGGTGGTGAAATTCGTTTCTGCATGCGCGGGGAGCTATTTTGCCCATTATGTGGCAAATTTCTCTAGAAGGACATCCACAGCCTGATCCAACATGCGATGGGTGTAGGCCTAAGTACATAGGGGGAAACACCGCCCTGCAACCAAGGCCAAGTACGCATCATATGGCCTCTTCCTCCAGAATTACGTCTTGCCTAGCTTGCTCCACGTCAACGCCCCTGCTGCTGGCCCTCATGCTCCTGGTCATGTTTAAAGTTCATATGTGTAATCTTAATCCCTTTGGAAGTTCAGCATTAAACTCTACTAGTACAACCGTGGTGGTCTTGTGATGTAGTACTCTTTTGATGCATTTGTGATGTAGTAGTACTTTTTTTTGAAATGATATAGTACTATCTAAGAAAAGTACTCCCTCCGATTCACATTCATTTCACATCAAGAAATATGGATCAGAGCGAGGGAGTAAATTAAACATGGCATCTCGTGCATGAAGCTTGACATATCGATCAGGTTGGCTAGAATAGCAATACAATGTTGCTCATTAGGCAAATGCATGCCATGTACGATAGTATACATCCAGTAAAGAAGTCTATACTGACATAAAAAAACTACTTTGGGGATGAGAGTCAATTGGGGCATCTACAATATAGAAAATCTTGCTCGTAGATGATTTTGGCTAAGAGGGTTTTACTCACATTACACGTGCCACTTTCCTTGTCTGCAAAACAAGTTCCAATAAAGGGAGAGGAAAGAAGAGGGTATTGTGGGCGAGATTGAACACCTTTTTTATGTGTTAAGCTGAGGCCTCGTTTAGATGAGGATTTCGACTTATGCCTAACAGCTCAACACATCCACAAATAACTCTGCTTGCGCACACCACCGTTCATTAAAAATAACAATATTAGCTCGCAAGATTAAGAACAAAGTGAATTTAAGTAACTTGGTAAGCTTTTCAAGCAATATATTCAGAGAAAGAGCACACATGTTCGGCTCAAAATAATCATAAGAGAAGAACAATAAATCTAAGACACCACATGGATTCATACCTTGAGTCGACGCTGGCTCGTAGAAGGGCGGCCGCGCCTCGAGGATGCCGGGGACGTCTCCACCTCGGTCTCACATGTGACTGCTTATCGGCGGGTGGTGCGCCGCGCCATGTAGAAGATCTATCAAGAGATGAGAGCCCGATGACGCTACCGACGCCTCAACCTTGATAGCACCGACTTGTTGCTCCGCACCGAGATGCGCCACGTGCAAGATTTAGCGGATGCACTAATTTTAGAGATATGTCATGATCATTGTAACAAATTTCAACGTGATGATGATTTGATCTTGTACTCGGCCTTGAACATAAGAACTAGTACAATCTCACCTTTTTTTATCATTATCCTTTGCGAGATTTAGCGGTTGCGCCAAATTCAGAGAAATATCATGATCATGGTAACACAATTTTCAATATAATGATGATTTGATGTTGCACTCGACCTTGAACATAAGTACTAGTACGGTCTCACAAATTTGTATCATTATACTTTGCAAGTTTTAGTGGATGCGCCCATTTTCAGAGGTAGATCATGATCATGGTAAGTTGGTAACAAATTTTCAACGTGATGATGATTTGATTTTGCACTCGGCCTTGAACAGAGGTACTAGTACGGTCTCACAATTTTTTATCATTATACTTGGACGGTGGCCAAATTCAAAATCTCATAGCGGCAAAACTTCCCGCCCACAAAATACAAAAATTTCACACGCTTCCAAATTCCCATTCTACCCCTGTGGAGATGGCAGCAAAGTCGGTTGGTGGGGGGGTCTGCCCGTCATTTTTTGGATCACCACCTCCCTAGCCCGGAAACCCTCCCAAAAAAATTCATTTCCCTCAGACCACCCACCGGAACTTCCCAAGTCCCTCTCTCCCACCTCCACGACCACCGCACCGGAACATCCCCGCCGGACTTCCCTGGCCTACCCGAGGCCTCGCGATCCTCGTCATCCGGCTGCCTGCCGGAGCCGCTTCATCGACGCCGTCATCAACCGGACCGGATCATCCCCGCCGAACCTCGAAACCATATGCTCATCCAGCAGTCTACCGCAGTCGCTTCAGCTGCGGTATCGTCCACCCCGCCGGAGCCGCTTCGCCGGATCCGTCGTCCACCGCATCGGATCTTGCTCACCGACACCGCTGTGCATGAACCGGATCTGCTTCACCGGCGCAGTGCATGATCTAAACTCTTCTACTGTCGCTTTTCTATTGCTTGCCTGCAAGTTCTTGTTTAATCTTGGGGGAACCTGTTTGTGCTAACGACGCGCCGTTACGTTTTTGCAGATGAGATGAGTAACCATGAAGTGTAATGGCCGTCTCTCCAACCCCAAGTAGCACATGTAGCGTACTTCATCACCGGATCTATCAACCCCAGGAAGATCTGCTGTGACTCCCACAGAGTGCTTCTCCTAATGTAAGTCCCTTGTTTTAGCGCCATGTTCTGGGTTCAGATTCTTGTTTGTCTGAAGCTCTTTTAGTTCATTCCTAGCTATGACCGTAACACGTTGCTATTTTCTACTTCATTGCTAACTTTAAGCGATTGAACATTTTGGTTTGCATTCCCTGCTCTGTAGATGTAGCCATCATAACTTCTATCTTGCTCAGTCGTTGTTACAAAAATTATAGGTATTATAGTAACATCCTGCTATTATTTAGTTCATGGCCAATTTTAAGTAATTGCACATGTTGGTTCGCATTCCCTGCTCTATAGCTTTTGGCATCGTAACTTCTATATTTGGTTTACATTCCCTGCTCTGTAGATCTAGCCATCATAACTTTATCTTGCTCAGTCGTTGTTACAAAAATTATGGCCTGCTACTATGTTGTTTGTGCCAATTTTTTACTCCATGAACATGTTGGCTTGCATTCCCTGTACTACAGGTGATGCCATTGTTTTGTATCTAGTTCATTGTAAGCTAACAAAGTAAGGACTTAGTTTGGCATGCTATCACTCTGCTATCTAGCCTGTAGTACAAATAAACTTGTCATACTACTAGATAATAATTTTGCGTGCCATCTTGTTCTTCAAAAGCTGCATTATTGACTTGTTTCTCTGACTTGGCATGACGCTCACATATGGAAAGCTGAACATATTGGTTTGCATTCCCTCTTATACAAGTTCACAGGTGATCCCACTATATTCTGTATCTGGTCCATCCTAAGCTCCAGCATTAACTATCCTCTATGTGTTGCTCATTACAAGTTTATATCCCGAAACATCTTGATTTGCATCCCCTTCACTATAAGTTCAGGAGTATTATTTAGTTCACGGCCAAAATGAAGTAATTGCACTTGGCACATGTTGGTTCACATTCCCTCCTCTTTAGCTTTTGCCATCGTAACTTCTATTTTTGGTTTACATTCCCTGCTCTGTAGATGTAGCCATCATAACTTCATCTTGCTCAGTCGTTGTTACAAAATTTATAGCCTGCTACTATGTTGTTCATGCCAATTTTGTACTCCCTGAACATGTTGGTTTGCATGGGACTCGACAGTAGTAAGTCTGCTGTTTCATTCTAACATGCTCTGTTATATTGGCTGTTGGTATGCGGCATGCACTCTTTGTTTGCTTATTGTGCGCATTACAATGATCTTGTTATAACGACGAAATGATGAGTTCCAAATTCTTTGGCAAACAATATTGTAGTGTCTTTGCCTTTCCATTGTTGTTGTCTTAACTTGTAATGTCTTTGTTTCAGATATAGGTGCTGCATGGACAACTTAAAAGATTGCCGGATCGCTTCATTGTATTGCTAGGTTTAATTACCATTCAATTTCTCTGGGTTCTGTAATATTTTTTTCAATGCCTTGCAGCTGATGTAATATTTAGTTAGTTTTTATAGTTCTTTCGCGCATTTTTTCTTTGGTGCTTGTGGTAAGTGAGGCTATCCGACAGAAATCAATGCTGCGTAAATATTCTCAGTATCTAAATCACGAATTCCCATCCCTTAAACGGCCCAATTAATCGAAATCACAT
This sequence comes from Lolium multiflorum, assembly GCA_030979885.1. Classification (NCBI taxonomy): domain Eukaryota; kingdom Viridiplantae; phylum Streptophyta; class Magnoliopsida; order Poales; family Poaceae; genus Lolium; species Lolium multiflorum. The sequence goes on from CM061753.1 coordinate 266,448,979, forward strand.
ATGTGCCTGCCCGCAAAATCCTAAAGCGCATATTATGCCGGCATATAAACAGCAACTAAACGGGCTGGCCCACTTACTTCTTGGGCCAGCCCATGTGAGTTACGGTGGACCCCACACTCTAATTGGGCTGGCCCACTTGCTTTAAGGTGGACCCCACCCACTACTGGGCCGGCCCACTAATTAGTTGGGCCAGCCCATTTGCTTTTGTGGTGGACCCCACATACTAAACGGGCCGGCCCTTCAAGAGGAAAGTGGGACCCACTGTTTTTGGCCCCCCTATCTTGTTGGGCCGGCCCACTTGCAATATGGTGGACCCCACATACTAATTGGGCCGGCCCTTTAACAGAAAGTGGGGCCCACCTTGCTTTTGGCCCGGCCCACTATCTTGTTGGGCCAGCCCACTTGCTATATGGTGGTCCCACATGGTAAATGGGCCGGCCCTTTAATAGGAAGGTGGGACCCACCTGTGTTTTTGGCCCGGCCCACTATCTTGTTGGGCCGGCCCACTTTCTATATGGTGGACCCCACATAACAAATGGCCGGCCCATTAACAGGAATGTGGGACCCACATGTGTTTTTGGCCGGCCCACTATCTTGGTGGGCCAGCCACTTGCTATATTGTGGACCCCACATACTAAATGGGCGGCCCTTTAACAGGAAGGTGGGACCCACCTGTGTTTTTGGCCCGGCCCACTATCTTGTTGGGCCGGCCCACTTGCCATATGGTGGACCCCACATACTAAATGGGCCGGCCCTTTAACAGGATAGTGGGACCCACCATGTGTTTTTGGCCCGCCCACTAGCTTGTTGGGCGGCCCACTTGCTATATGGTGGACCCCACACACTAAATGGGCCGGCCTTTTAATAGGATAGTGGGACCCACTGTGTTTTTGCCCGGCCCACTTGCTTCTTGGGCCGGCCCATTGCTGTAAGGGGGACCCCACATGTTAAATGGGCCGGCCCATTTAACTTTTGACCAGTCAACATTAGAGGTTAGGCCCGGCCCACGTAACTAATGGACCAGCCCAGCTATATAGTTGACCGGTCAAACTATGTCATCTGGCCCGGCCCGCTTAAGACGTGGCAGGCCTCGTGTGGGCCTACCATCTACCACGGGGTTTCAGCCGGTTAACGCCGTTAACTGCCAGTTAACGGCGTCTGCCACGTGTCAGTTTGCATGACGTCAGCAGTCAACGGGCTCCCGGAAACACTTCCGCAACGGTCCGATTTTCCGTGGCGGAAGGGCGCCCAAGCGCGACGGACCGAAAAAATCGTCGTTGGACTTTGCCTGACGCAGTTTCGACAACAGAACCCATATCGTCGGGTTAGGCCCATAGGCGACGAAAAATGCCCCTTAGTTGACGATTTTGGGACGTTGTCTATCAGAACTTTTCTTGTAGTGCAAAAGCTTCATTTTAGAGCGACTAAGAAGGATCTAGGCTTACCTTTCCATTTTCATGATTTAAACTTGTTTAAATCTTGGTCAAATCTTGCTCAAGCATGAAGATAAGTGGTTTTGGGTTTCAAACATGGAAATTTCAAAAACCTCCCAAAAACTTCATTTTAGGGTGACTAAGAAGGATACAGGCTTCCCTTTTCATTTTCATGTTCTATATATACTTGTTTAAATCTTGGTCAAACCTAGGATTTGACCAAGATTCAAATGTGCATCAAAATTCTAAAAAAATCAGAAAAATGAAAAACCAAAGCACATAGTCTTCTTATGTCATATAGTAAGCATTAAAGTTGATAAACATGGTCTAGACATATTCAAACCATACAAATCATGTATCTACCCCTAACCCCTAAACTATGTCTTATGAAGTCAAGCATGAAGAGAAGTGGTTTTGGGTTTCAAACATGGAAATTTCAAAAACCTCCCAAAAACTTCATTTTAGAGTGACTAAGAAGGACACATGCTTCCCTTTTCATTTTCATGTTTTAAACTTGTTTAAATCTTGGTCAAACCTAGGATTTGATAAACATGGTCTAGACATATTCAAACCAGACAAATCATGTATCTACCCCCTATCGACCCTAAACTTCGTCTTATGAAGTCAAGCATGAAGAGAAGTGGTTTTGGGTTTCAAACATGGAAATTTCAAAAACCTCCCAAAATTAAAGCTTCATTTTAGAGTGACTAGTTAAGAAGGATCCAGGCTTACCTTTTCATTTTCATGTTTTAAACTTGTTTAAATCTTGTTCAAACCTAGGATTTGACCAATATTCAAATGGGCATAAAATAAAAAATAAATAAAATAAAAAACCAAAGCACATAGTCTTCTTATGTCATATAGTAAGCATTCAAGTTCATAAACAAGGTCTAGACATATTCAAACCAGACAAATCATGTACCCCCTAACCCTAAACTTTGTCTTAATTATATATGAAGTCAAGCATGAAGCAGAGAAGTGTGGTTTTGGGTTTCAAACATGGAAATTTCAAAAACCTCCCAAAAAGCTTCATTTTAATTAGACTGGCTGGTTAATTAAGAAGGATCCATGATTAATTACCTTTTCATTGTCATGTTTTAAACTTGTTTAAATCTTGGTCGAACCTAGGATTTGACCAAGATTCAAATGGGCATAAAAATTCAGAAAAAATCGAAAGAATGAAAAACCAAAGCACATAGCCTTCTTATGTCATATAGTAAGCATTCAAGTTGATAAACATGGTCTAGACATATTCAAACCAGAAAAATCATGTATCTACCCCTAACCCTAAACTCTGTCTTATGAAGTCAAGCATGAAAAGAAGTACGGTGGTTTTGGGTTTCAAACATGGTAAATTCAAGAACCTCCCAAAAGCTTCATTTTAGAGTTACTAAGAGAAAGATCCAGACTTAATTACCTTATCATTTTCACATGTTAAACTTGTTTAAATCTTGCTCAACAAACCTAGGATTTTACCAAGATTCTCAAATGGGCATAAAAATCAAAAAATGAAATACCAATGCACATAGTCCTCTTATGTCATATAGCTAGTAAGCATTCAAGTTGATAAACAAGGTCTAGACATATTCAAACAAGACAAATCATGTATCTACCCCCTATCGACCCTAAACTTCGTCTTATGAAGTCAAGCATGAAGAGAAGTGGTTTTGGGTTTCAAACATGGAAATTTCAAAAACCTCCCAAAATTCAGCTTCATTTTAGAGCGACTAAGAAGGATCGATGCTTACCTTTTCATTTCCATGTTTTAAACTTGTTTAAATCTTGGTCAAATCTAGGATTTGACCAAGATTCAAATGGGCATAAAATAAAAAAACCGAAAAATGAAAAACCAAAGCGCACATAGTCTTCTTATATGTCATATAGTAAGCATTAAAGTTGATAAACAAGGTCTAGACATATTCAAACTAGCTAGACAAATCATGTATCTACCCCCTAAAACCCCTAAACTCTGTCTTATGACGAAGTCAAGCATGAAGATAAGTGGTTTTAGGTTTCAAACATGGAAATTTCAAGTACGTCCCAAAAGCTTCATATATTTTAGAGTGACTAATTAAGAAGGATCTTGGATTACGTTTTCATTTTCATGCTTGAAACTTGTTTAAATCTTGGTTGAACCTAGGATTTGACCAGAATCAAATGTGCATAAAATTCTTAAAAAAATAGAAAAATGAAAAACAAAAGCACATGGTCTTCTTATGTCATATAGTAAGCATTCAAGTTGATAAACAAGGTTTAGACATATTCAAACCAGACAAATCATGTATCTACCCCCTAACCCTAAACTCGGTCTTATGAAGTCTAGCATGAGGAGAAGTCGTTTTGGGTTTCAAACGTTTAAGCCAAAAGCCCCATTTCAAATATTTCAAACTTATTCAAATTTGGTTCAAATTTGAAAGACACACAAGTTATAGCACACATAGTGCATACATTCTCACACATACTGCACTAGATGCTAACCCGGCCTATAGTTTGAGGCCATTGGATGAGGTCGAAAAAATCTTGGATTAGAAATGGGGTTGTTCGAACCCCGTAGTTGGATTTTTTGAACCTTGATCTGTAGTACTGGGCAAAACCCTAGTTTAACCTATTTAATTATAGATTCGTTGGTCGATTTTTCTACCTTTTTATTATTACTATGCAGCACATGTGTGTTTGCCCGTCGAGTGAAACTCGGAGGAAGAGGGATCACTCGGAAGGAGAGAAGAAGGGAGAGAATTATGGTGTCTCCCCTTTTTCGGGTGATGATGTTGACTTTTGTGCAGGGTTTGTCAGTGAGCAGGAGGTGCGAGCGAGCGAGCGAGCGAGCGAGTCGAGCGAGGCCGAGAATGAGAGAGATTTGTTTTTTTTTAGAGGGACGACCGAAGGATCCAGAAGGACCCACAGACTTCCAATACGCATCCTGATGCGTCTTCTCTTGACAAAGAAAATGGCTGGGAGTTTGCGTACCTATTGCACGTGACTTGTGCTCACTGAAGTGTGGGACCTCACGCATGGGCACCACACGTAAGTGACAGACCTGTTGGTGTAAAAACTCGGTTGATTATTATAGTGCATTAGAACAAAGTTTCCTATGGATTCAAGGGTAGGAAATCCAAGTTAACTCATTTACATGACATTATTTTTTCCATGAAGCAAAGTTAACGCACCTATCAATTGGTACATTTTGGAGTGACTAAGAAGGATCCAGGCTTACTTATTCGTTTTCACGTGTAAAACTTGTCTAAATCTTGGTCAAACAAAATTGGCAGAAAATTCAAAAAAAAACAGAAAAATGAAAAACCAAAGCACATAGTCTTCTTATGTCATGTAGTAAGCATTAAAGTTGATAAACAAGGTCTAGACATATTCAAACCATACTAATCATGTATCTACCCGCTAACCCCTAAACTATGTCTTAAGAAGTCAAGAATGAAGAGAAGTGGTTTTGGGTTTCAAACATGGACATTTCAAAAACCTCCCAAAACTTCATTTTAGGGTGAGTAAGAAGGATACAGGCTTCCCTTTTCATTTTCATGTTCTATACTTGTTTAAATCTTGGTCAAACCTAGGATTTGACCAAGATTCAAATGGGCACAAAAAAATAAAAAAAGCACATAGTGTTCTTATGTCATATCGTAAGCATTCAAGTTGATAAACAAGGTCTAGATATATCAAATTAACCAGACAAATCATGTATCTACCCCCTATCGACCCTAAACTTCGTCTTATGAAGTCAAGCATGAAGAGAAGTGGTTTTGGGTTTCAAACATGGAAATTTCAAAAACCTCCCAAAATTCAGCTTCATTTTAGAGCGACTAAGAAGGATCGATGCTTTACCTTTTCATTTCCATGTTTTAAACTTATTTAAATCTTGGTCAAACCTAGGATTTGACCAAGATTCAAATGGGCATAAAAATTCAGACAAAAAATCTAAAGAATGAAAAACCAAAGCACATAGCCTTCTTAATTATGTCATATAGTAAACACTCAAGTTGATAAACAAGGTCTAGACATATTCAAACCAGAAAAATCATGTGTATATCTACCCCTAACCCTAAACTCTGTCTTATGAAGTCAATCTCTAGGATTTGACCAAGATTCAAATGGGCATAAAATAAAAAAACAGAAAAATGAAAAACCAAAGCGCACATAGTCTTCTTATATGTCATATAGTAAGCATTAAAGTTGATAAACAAGGTCTGGACATATTCAAACTAGCTAGACAAATCATGTATCTACCCCCTAACCCCTAAACTCTGTCTTATGACGAAGTCAAGCATGAAGATAAGTGGTTTTGGGTTTCAAACATGGAAATTTCAAAAACCTCCCAAAAACTTCATTTTAGGGTGACTAAGAAGGATACAGGCTTCCATTTTCATTTCCATGTTCTATACTTGTTTAAATCTTGGTCAAACCTAGGATTTGACCAAGATTCAAATGTGCATCAAAATTCCAAAAAAATCAGAAAAATGAAAAACCAAAGCACATAGTTTTCTTATGTCACATACATATATATAGTAAGCATTCAAAAGTTCATAAACAAGGTCTAGACATATTCAAACCAGACAAATCATGTACCCCCTAACCCTAAACTTTGTCTTAATTATATATGAAGTCAAGCATGAAGCAGAGAAGTGTGGTTTTGGGTTTCAAACATGGAAATTTCAAAAACCTCCCAAAAAGCTTCATTTTAATTAGACTGGCTGGTTAATTAAGAAGGATCCATGATTAATTACCTTTTCATTGTCATGTTTTAAACTTGTTTAAATCTTGGTCGAACCTAGGATTTGACCAAGATTCAAATGGGCATAAAAATTCAGAAAAAAATCGAAAGAATGAAAAACCAAAGCACATAGCCTTCTTATGTCATATAGTAAGCATTCAAGTTGATAAACATGGTCTAGACATATTCAAACCAGAAAAATCATGTATCTACCCCTAACCCTAAACTCTGTCTTATGAAGTCAAGCATGAAAAGAAGTACGGTGGTTTTGGGTTTCAAACATGGTAAATTCAAGAACCTCCCAAAAGCTTCATTTTAGAGTTACTAAGAGAAAGATCCAGACTTAATTACCTTATCATTTTCACATGTTAAACTTGTTTAAATCTTGCTCAACAAACCTAGGATTTTACCAAGATTCTCAAATGGGCATAAAAATCAAAAAATGAAATACCAATGCACATAGTCCTCTTATGTCATATAGCTAGTAAGCATTCAAGTTGATAAACAAGGTCTAGACATATTCAAACAAGACAAATCATGTATCTACCCCCTATCGACCCTAAACTTCGTCTTATGAAGTCAAGCATGAAGAGAAGTGGTTTTGGGTTTCAAACATGGAAATTTCAAAAACCTCCCAAAATTCAGCTTCATTTTAGAGCGACTAAGAAGGATCGATGCTTACCTTTTCATTTCCATGTTTTAAACTTGTTTAAATCTTGGTCAAATCTAGGATTTGACCAAGATTCAAATGGGCATAAAATAAAAAAACCGAAAAATGAAAAACCAAAGCGCACATAGTCTTCTTATATGTCATATAGTAAGCATTAAAGTTGATAAACAAGGTCTAGACATATTCAAACTAGCTAGACAAATCATGTATCTACCCCCTAAAACCCCTAAACTCTGTCTTATGACGAAGTCAAGCATGAAGATAAGTGGTTTTAGGTTTCAAACATGGAAATTTCAAAAACCTCCCAAAATTCAGCTTCATTTTAGAGCGACTAAGAAGGATCGATGCTTTTACCTTTTCATTTCCATGTTTTAAACTTATTTAAATCTTGGTCAAACCTAGGATTTGACCAAGATTCAAATGGGCATAAAAATTCAGACAAAAAATCTAAAGAATGAAAAACCAAAGCACATAGCCTTCTTAATTATGTCATATAGTAAACACTCAAGTTGATAAACAAGGTCTAGACATATTCAAACCAGAAAAATCATGTGTATATCTACCCCTAACCCTAAACTCTGTCTTATGAAGTCAATCATGAAGAGAATTGGTTTTGGGTTTCAAACATGGAAATTTCAAGTACGTCCCAAAAGCTTCATATATTTTAGAGTGACTAATTAAGAAGGATCTTGGATTACGTTTTCATTTTCATGCTTGAAACTTGTTTAAATCTTGGTTGAACCTAGGATTTGACCAGAATCAAATGTGCATAAAATTCTTTAAAAAATAGAAAAATGAAAAACAAAAGCACATGGTCTTCTTATGTCATATAGTAAGCATTCAAGTTGATAAACAAGGTTTAGACATATTCAAACCAGACAAATCATGTATCTACCCCCTAACCCTAAACTCGGTCTTATGAAGTCTAGCATGAGGAGAAGTCGTTTTGGGTTTCAAACGTTTAAGCCAAAAGCCCCATTTCAAATATTTCAAACTTATTCAAATTTGGTTCAAATTTGAAAGACACACAAGTTATAGCACACATAGTGCATACATTCTCACACATACTGCACTAGATGCTAACCCGGCCTATAGTTTGAGGCCATTGGATGAGGTCGAAAAAAATCTTGGATTAGAAATGGGGTTGTTCGAACCCCGTAGTTGGATTTTTTGAACCTTGATCTGTAGTACTGGGCAAAACCCTAGTTTAACCTATTTAATTATAGATTCGTTGGTCGATTTTTCTACCTTTTTATTATTACTATGCAGCACATGTGTGTTTGCCCGTCGAGTGAAACTCGGAGGAAGAGGGATCACTCGGAAGGAGAGAAGAAGGGAGAGAATTATGGTGTCTCCCCTTTTTCGGGTGATGATGTTGACTTTTGTGCAGGGTTTGTCAGTGAGCAGGAGGTGCGAGCGAGCGAGCGAGCGAGTCGAGCGAGGCCGAGAATGAGAGAGATTTGTTTTTTTTTGAGAGGGACGACCGAAGGATCCAGAAGGACCCACAGACTTCCAATACGCATCCTGATGCGTCTTCTCTTGACAAAGAAAATGGCTGGGAGTTTGCGTACCTATTGCACGTGACTTGTGCTCACTGAAGTGTGGGACCTCACGCATGGGCACCACACGTAAGTGACAGACCTGTTGGTGTAAAAACTCGGTTGATTATTATAGTGCATTAGAACAAAGTTTCCTATGGATTCAAGGGTAGGAAATCCAAGTTAACTCATTTACATGACATTATTTTTTCCATGAAGCAAAGTTAACGCACCTATCAATTGGTACATTTTGGAGTGACTAAGAAGGATCCAGGCTTACTTATTCGTTTTCACGTGTAAAACTTGTCTAAATCTTGGTCAAACAAAATTGGCAGAAAATTCAAAAAAAAACAGAAAAATGAAAAACCAAAGCACATAGTCTTCTTATGTCATGTAGTAAGCATTAAAGTTGATAAACAAGGTCTAGACATATTCAAACCAGACTAATCATGTATCTACCCGCTAACCCCTAAACTATGTCTTAAGAAGTCAAGAATGAAGAGAAGTGGTTTTGGGTTTCAAACATGGACATTTCAAAAACCTCCCAAAACTTCATTTTAGGGTGAGTAAGAAGGATACAGGCTTCCCTTTTCATTTTCATGTTCTATACTTGTTTAAATCTTGGTCAAACCTAGGATTTGACCAAGATTCAAATGGGCACAAAAAAATAAAAAAAAGCACATAGTGTTCTTATGTCATATCGTAAGCATTCAAGTTGATAAACAAGGTCTAGATATATCCAAATTAACCAGACAAATCATGTATCTACCCCCTATCGACCCTAAACTTCGTCTTATGAAGTCAAGCATGAAGAGAAGTGGTTTTGGGTTTCAAACATGGAAATTTCAAAAACCTCCCAAAATTCAGCTTCATTTTAGAGCGACTAAGAAGGATCGATGCTTTACCTTTTCATTTCCATGTTTTAAACTTATTTAAATCTTGGTCAAACCTAGGATTTGACCAAGATTCAAATGGGCATAAAAATTCAGACAAAAAATCTAAAGAATGAAAAACCAAAGCACATAGCCTTCTTAATTATGTCATATAGTAAACACTCAAGTTGATAAACAAGGTCTAGACATATTCAAACCAGAAAAATCATGTGTATATCTACCCCTAACCCTAAACTCTGTCTTATGAAGTCAATCTCTAGGATTTGACCAAGATTCAAATGGGCATAAAATAAAAAAACAGAAAAATGAAAAACCAAAGCGCACATAGTCTTCTTATATGTCATATAGTAAGCATTAAAGTTGATAAACAAGGTCTGGACATATTCAAACTAGCTAGACAAATCATGTATCTACCCCCTAACCCCTAAACTCTGTCTTATGACGAAGTCAAGCATGAAGATAAGTGGTTTTGGGTTTCAAACATGGAAATTTCAAAAACCTCCCAAAAACTTCATTTTAGGGTGACTAAGAAGGATACAGGCTTCCATTTTCATTTCCATGTTCTATACTTGTTTAAATCTTGGTCAAACCTAGGATTTGACCAAGATTCAAATGTGCATCAAAATTCCAAAAAAATCAGAAAAATGAAAAACCAAAGCACATAGTTTTCTTATGTCACATACATATATATAGTAAGCATTCAAAAGTTCATAAACAAGGTCTAGACATATTCAAACCAGACAAATCATGTACCCCCTAACCCTAAACTTTGTCTTAATTATATATGAAGTCAAGCATGAAGCAGAGAAGTGTGGTTTTGGGTTTCAAACATGGAAATTTCAAAAACCTCCCAAAAAGCTTCATTTTAATTAGACTGGCTGGTTAATTAAGAAGGATCCATGATTAATTACCTTTTCATTGTCATGTTTTAAACTTGTTTAAATCTTGGTCGAACCTAGGATTTGACCAAGATTCAAATGGGCATAAAAATTCAGAAAAAAATCGAAAGAATGAAAAACCAAAGCACATAGCCTTCTTATGTCATATAGTAAGCATTCAAGTTGATAAACATGGTCTAGACATATTCAAACCAGAAAAATCATGTATCTACCCCTAACCCTAAACTCTGTCTTATGAAGTCAAGCATGAAAAGAAGTACGGTGGTTTTGGGTTTCAAACATGGTAAATTCAAGAACCTCCCAAAAGCTTCATTTTAGAGTTACTAAGAGAAAGATCCAGACTTAATTACCTTATCATTTTCACATGTTAAACTTGTTTAAATCTTGCTCAACAAACCTAGGATTTTACCAAGATTCTCAAATGGGCATAAAAATCAAAAAATGAAATACCAATGCACATAGTCCTCTTATGTCATATAGCTAGTAAGCATTCAAGTTGATAAACAAGGTCTAGACATATTCAAACAAGACAAATCATGTATCTACCCCCTATCGACCCTAAACTTCGTCTTATGAAGTCAAGCATGAAGAGAAGTGGTTTTGGGTTTCAAACATGGAAATTTCAAAAACCTCCCAAAATTCAGCTTCATTTTAGAGCGACTAAGAAGGATCGATGCTTACCTTTTCATTTCCATGTTTTAAACTTGTTTAAATCTTGGTCAAATCTAGGATTTGACCAAGATTCAAATGGGCATAAAATAAAAAAACCGAAAAATGAAAAACCAAAGCGCACATAGTCTTCTTATATGTCATATAGTAAGCATTAAAGTTGATAAACAAGGTCTAGACATATTCAAACTAGCTAGACAAATCATGTATCTACCCCCTAAAACCCCTAAACTCTGTCTTATGACGAAGTCAAGCATGAAGATAAGTGGTTTTAGGTTTCAAACATGGAAATTTCAAAAACCTCCCAAAATTCAGCTTCATTTTAGAGCGACTAAGAAGGATCGATGCTTTTACCTTTTCATTTCCATGTTTTAAACTTATTTAAATCTTGGTCAAACCTAGGATTTGACCAAGATTCAAATGGGCATAAAAATTCAGACAAAAAATCTAAAGAATGAAAAACCAAAGCACATAGCCTTCTTAATTATGTCATATAGTAAACACTCAAGTTGATAAACAAGGTCTAGACATATTCAAACCAGAAAAATCATGTGTATATCTACCCCTACCCCTAAACTCTGTCTTATGAAGTCAATCATGAAGAGAATTGGTTTTGGGTTTCAAACATGGAAATTTCAAGTACGTCCCAAAAGCTTCATATATTTTAGAGTGACTAATTAAGAAGGATCTTGGATTACGTTTTCATTTTCATGCTTGAAACTTGTTTAAATCTTGGTTGAACCTAGGATTTGACCAGAATCAAATGTGCATAAAATTCTTAAAAAATAGAAAAATGAAAAACAAAAGCACATGGTCTTCTTATGTCATATAGTAAGCATTCAAGTTGATAAACAAGGTTTAGACATATTCAAACCAGACAAATCATGTATCTACCCCCTAACCCTAAACTCGGTCTTATGAAGTCTAGCATGAGGAGAAGTCGTTTTGGGTTTCAAACGTTTAAGCCAAAAGCCCCATTTCAAATATTTCAAACTTATTCAAATTTGGTTCAAATTTGAAAGACACACAAGTTATAGCACACATAGTGCATACATTCTCACACATACTGCACTAGATGCTAACCCGGCCTATAGTTTGAGGCCATTGGATGAGGTCGAAAAAATCTTGGATTAGAAATGGGGTTGTTCGAACCCCGTAGTTGGATTTTTTGAACCTTGATCTGTAGTACTGGGCAAAACCCTAGTTTAACCTATTTAATTATAGATTCGTAGGTCGATTTTTCTACCTTTTTATTATTACTATGCAGCACATGTGTGTTTGCCCGTCGAGTGAAACTCGGAGGAAGAGGGATCACTCGGAAGGAGAGAAGAAGGGAGAGAATTATGGTGTCTCCCCTTTTTTGGGTGATGATGTTGACTTTTTTTTTGTCAGGGTTTGAGGTGCGAACGAGCGAGCGAGCGAGCGAGCGAGTCGAGCGAGGCCGAGAATGAGAGAGATTTGTTTTTTTTGAGAGGGACGACCGAAGGATCCAGAAGGACCCACAGACTTCCAATACGCATCCTGATGCGTCTTCTCTTGACAAAGAAAATGGCTGGGAGTTTGCGTACCTATTGCACGTGACTTGTGCTCACTGAAGTGTGGGACCTCACGCATGGGCACCACACGTAAGTGACAGACCTGTTGGTGTAAAAACTCGGTTGATTATTATAGTGCATTAGAACAAAGTTTCCTATGGATTCAAGGGTAGGAAATCCAAGTTAACTCATTTACATGACATTATTTTTTCCATGAAGCAAAGTTAACGCACCTATCAATTGGTACATTTTGGAGTGACTAAGAAGGATCCAGGCTTACTTATTCGTTTTCACGTGTAAAACTTGTCTAAATCTTGGTCAAACAAAATTGGCAGAAAATTCAAAAAAAAACAGAAAAATGAAAAACCAAAGCACATAGTCTTCTTATGTCATGTACTAAGCATTAAAGTTGATAAACAAGGTCTAGACATATTCAAACCAGACTAATCATGTATCTACCCGCTAACCCCTAAACTATGTCTTAAGAAGTCAAGAATGAAGAGAAGTGGTTTTGGGTTTCAAACATGGACATTTCAAAAACCTCCCAAAACTTCATTTTAGGGTGAGTAAGAAGGATACAGGCTTCCCTTTTCATTTTCATGTTCTATACTTGTTTAAATCTTGGTCAAACCTAGGATTTGACCAAGATTCAAATGGGCACAAAAAAATAAAAAAAGCACATAGTGTTCTTATGTCATATCGTAAGCATTCAAGTTGATAAACAAGGTCTAGATATATCCAAATTAACCAGACAAATCATGTATCTACCCCCTATCGACCCTAAACTTCGTCTTATGAAGTCAAGCATGAAGAGAAGTGGTTTTGGGTTTCAAACATGGAAATTTCAAAAACCTCCCAAAATTCAGCTTCATTTTAGAGCGACTAAGAAGGATCGATGCTTTACCTTTTCATTTCCATGTTTTAAACTTATTTAAATCTTGGTCAAACCTAGGATTTGACCAAGATTCAAATGGGCATAAAAATTCAGACAAAAAATCTAAAGAATGAAAAACCAAAGCACATAGCCTTCTTAATTATGTCATATAGTAAACACTCAAGTTGATAAACAAGGTCTAGACATATTCAAACCAGAAAAATCATGTGTATATCTACCCCTAACCCTAAACTCTGTCTTATGAAGTCAATCTCTAGGATTTGACCAAGATTCAAATGGGCATAAAATAAAAAAACAGAAAAATGAAAAACCAAAGCGCACATAGTCTTCTTATATGTCATATAGTAAGCATTAAAGTTGATAAACAAGGTCTGGACATATTCAAACTAGCTAGAAAAATCATGTATCTACCCCCTAACCCCTAAACTCTGTCTTATGACGAAGTCAAGCATGAAGATAAGTGGTTTTGGGTTTCAAACATGGAAATTTCAAAAACCTCCCAAAAACTTCATTTTAGGGTGACTAAGAAGGATACAGGCTTCCATTTTCATTTCCATGTTCTATACTTGTTTAAATCTTGGTCAAACCTAGGATTTGACCAAGATTCAAATGTGCATCAAAATTCCAAAAAAATCAGAAAAATGAAAAACCAAAGCACATAGTTTTCTTATGTCACATACATATATATAGTAAGCATTCAAAAGTTCATAAACAAGGTCTAGACATATTCAAACCAGACAAATCATGTACCCCCTAACCCTAAACTTTGTCTTAATTATATATGAAGTCAAGCATGAAGCAGAGAAGTGTGGTTTTGGGTTTCAAACATGGAAATTTCAAAAACCTCCCAAAAAGCTTCATTTTAATTAGACTGGCTGGTTAATTAAGAAGGATCCATGATTAATTACCTTTTCATTGTCATGTTTTAAACTTGTTTAAATCTTGGTCGAACCTAGGATTTGACCAAGATTCAAATGGGCATAAAAATTCAGAAAAAATCGAAAGAATGAAAAACCAAAGCACATAGCCTTCTTATGTCATATAGTAAGCATTCAAGTTGATAAACATGGTCTAGACATATTCAAACCAGAAAAATCATGTATCTACCCCTAACCCTAAACTCTGTCTTATGAAGTCAAGCATGAAAAGAAGTACGGTGGTTTTGGGTTTCAAACATGGTAAATTCAAGAACCTCCCAAAAGCTTCATTTTAGAGTTACTAAGAGAAAGATCCAGACTTAATTACCTTATCATTTTCACATGTTAAACTTGTTTAAATCTTGCTCAACAAACCTAGGATTTTACCAAGATTCTCAAATGGGCATAAAAATCAAAAAATGAAATACCAATGCACATAGTCCTCTTATGTCATATAGCTAGTAAGCATTCAAGTTGATAAACAAGGTCTAGACATATTCAAACAAGACAAATCATGTATCTACCCCCTATCGACCCTAAACTTCGTCTTATGAAGTCAAGCATGAAGAGAAGTGGTTTTGGGTTTCAAACATGGAAATTTCAAAAACCTCCCAAAATTCAGCTTCATTTTAGAGCGACTAAGAAGGATCGATGCTTACCTTTTCATTTCCATGTTTTAAACTTGTTTAAATCTTGGTCAAATCTAGGATTTGACCAAGATTCAAATGGGCATAAAATAAAAAAACCGAAAAATGAAAAACCAAAGCGCACATAGTCTTCTTATATGTCATATAGTAAGCATTAAAGTTGATAAACAAGGTCTAGACATATTCAAACTAGCTAGACAAATCATGTATCTACCCCCTAACCCCTAAACTCTGTCTTATGACGAAGTCAAGCATGAAGATAAGTGGTTTTAGGTTTCAAACATGGAAATTTCAAAAACCTCCCAAAATTCAGCTTCATTTTAGAGCGACTAAGAAGGATCGATGCTTTTACCTTTTCATTTCCATGTTTTAAACTTATTTAAATCTTGGTCAAACCTAGGATTTGACCAAGATTCAAATGGGCATAAAAATTCAGACAAAAAATCTAAAGAATGAAAAACCAAAGCACATAGCCTTCTTAATTATGTCATATAGTAAACACTCAAGTTGATAAACAAGGTCTAGACATATTCAAACCAGAAAAATCATGTGTATATCTACCCCTAACCCTAAACTCTGTCTTATGAAGTCAATCATGAAGAGAATTGGTTTTGGGTTTCAAACATGGAAATTTCAAGTACGTCCCAAAAGCTTCATATATTTTAGAGTGACTAATTAAGAAGGATCTTGGATTACGTTTTCATTTTCATGCTTGAAACTTGTTTAAATCTTGGTTGAACCTAGGATTTGACCAGAATCAAATGTGCATAAAATTCTTAAAAAAATAGAAAAATGAAAAACAAAAGCACATGGTCTTCTTATGTCATATAGTAAGCATTCAAGTTGATAAACAAGGTTTAGACATATTCAAACCAGACAAATCATGTATCTACCCCTAACCCTAAACTCGGTCTTATGAAGTCTAGCATGAGGAGAAGTCGTTTTGGGTTTCAAACGTTTAAGCCAAAAGCCCCATTTCAAATATTTCAAACTTATTCAAATTTGGTTCAAATTTGAAAGACACACAAGTTATAGCACACATAGTGCATACATTCTCACACATACTGCACTAGATGCTAACCCGGCCTATAGTTTGAGGCCATTGGATGAGGTCGAAAAAATCTTGGATTAGAAATGGGGTTGTTCGAACCCCGTAGTTGGATTTTTTGAACCTTGATCTGTAGTACTGGGCAAAACCCTAGTTTAACCTATTTAATTATAGATTCGTTGGTCGATTTTTCTACCTTTTTATTATTACTATGCAGCACATGTGTGTTTGCCCGTCGAGTGAAACTCGGAGGAAGAGGGATCACTCGGAAGGAGAGAAGAAGGGAGAGAATTATGGTGTCTCCCCTTTTTCGGGTGATGATGTTGACTTTTGTGCAGGGTTTGTCAGTGAGCAGGAGGTGCGAGCGAGCGAGCGAGCGAGCGAGGCCGAGAATGAGAGAGATTTGTTTTTTTTTGAGGGGACGACCGAAGGATCCAGAAGGACCCACAGACTTCCAATACGCATCCTGATGCGTCTTCTCTTGACAAAGAAAATGGCTGGGAGTTTGCGTACCTATTGCACGTGACTTGTGCTCACTGAAGTGTGGGACCTCATGCATGGGCACCACACGTAAGTGACAGACCTGTTGGTGTAAAAACTCGGTTGATTATTATAGTGCATTAGAACAAAGTTTCCTATGGATTCAAGGGTAGGAAATCCAAGTTAACTCATTTACATGACATTATTTTTTCCATGAAGCAAAGTTAACGCACCTATCAATTGGTACATTTTGGAGTGACTAAGAAGGATCCAGGCTTACTTATTCGTTTTCACGTGTAAAACTTGTCTAAATCTTGGTCAAACAAAATTGGCAGAAAATTCAAAAAAAAAACAGAAAAATGAAAAACCAAAGCACATAGTCTTCTTATGTCATGTAGTAAGCATTAAAGTTGATAAACAAGGTCTAGACATATTCAAACCATACTAATCATGTATCTACCCGCTAACCCCTAAACTATGTCTTAAGAAGTCAAGAATGAAGAGAAGTGGTTTTGGGTTTCAAACATGGACATTTCAAAAACCTCCCAAAACTTCATTTTAGGGTGAGTAAGAAGGATACAGGCTTCCCTTTTCATTTTCATGTTCTATACTTGTTTAAATCTTGGTCAAACCTAGGATTTGACCAAGATTCAAATGGGCACAAAAAAATAAAAAAAGCACATAGTGTTCTTATGTCATATCGTAAGCATTCAAGTTGATAAACAAGGTCTAGATATATCCAAATTAACCAGACAAATCATGTATCTACCCCCTATCGACCCTAAACTTCGTCTTATGAAGTCAAGCATGAAGAGAAGTGGTTTTGGGTTTCAAACATGGAAATTTCAAAAACCTCCCAAAATTCAGCTTCATTTTAGAGCGACTAAGAAGGATCGATGCTTTACCTTTTCATTTCCATGTTTTAAACTTATTTAAATCTTGGTCAAACCTAGGATTTGACCAAGATTCAAATGGGCATAAAAATTCAGACAAAAAATCTAAAGAATGAAAAACCAAAGCACATAGCTAGCCTTCTTAATTATGTCATATAGTAAACACTCAAGTTGATAAACAAGGTCTAGACATATTCAAACCAGAAAAATCATGTGTATATCTACCCCTAACCCTAAACTCTGTCTTATGAAGTCAATCTCTAGGATTTGACCAAGATTCAAATGGGCATAAAATAAAAAAACAGAAAAATGAAAAACCAAAGCGCACATAGTCTTCTTATATGTCATATAGTAAGCATTAAAGTTGATAAACAAGGTCTGGACATATTCAAACTAGCTAGACAAATCATGTATCTACCCCCTAACCCCTAAACTCTGTCTTATGACGAAGTCAAGCATGAAGATAAGTGGTTTTGGGTTTCAAACATGGAAATTTCAAAAACCTCCCAAAAACTTCATTTTAGGGTGACTAAGAAGGATACAGGCTTCCATTTTCATTTCCATGTTCTATACTTGTTTAAATCTTGGTCAAACCTAGGATTTGACCAAGATTCAAATGTGCATCAAAATTCCAAAAAATCAGAAAAATGAAAAACCAAAGCACATAGTTTTCTTATGTCACATACATATATATAGTAAGCATTCAAAAGTTCATTAAACAAGGTCTAGACATATTCAAACCAGACAAATCATGTACCCCCTAACCCTAAACTTTGTCTTAATTATATATGAAGTCAAGCATGAAGCAGAGAAGTGTGGTTTTGGGTTTCAAACATGGAAATTTCAAAAACCTCCCAAAAGCTTCATTTTAATTAGACTGGCTGGTTAATTAAGAAGGATCCATGATTAATTACCTTTTCATTGTCATGTTTTAAACTTGTTTAAATCTTGGTCGAACCTAGGATTTGACCAAGATTCAAATGGGCATAAAAATTCAGAAAAAATCGAAAGAATGAAAAACCAAAGCACATAGCCTTCTTATGTCATATAGTAAGCATTCAAGTTGATAAACATGGTCTAGACATATTCAAACCAGAAAAATCATGTATCTACCCCTAACCCTAAACTCTGTCTTATGAAGTCAAGCATGAAAAGAAGTACGGTGGTTTTGGGTTTCAAACATGGTAAATTCAAGAACCTCCCAAAAGCTTCATTTTAGAGTTACTAAGAGAAAGATCCAGACTTAATTACCTTATCATTTTCACATGTTAAACTTGTTTAAATCTTGCTCAACAAACCTAGGATTTTACCAAGATTCTCAAATGGGCATAAAAATAAAAAAATGAAATACCAATGCACATAGTCCTCTTATGTCATATAGCTAGTAAGCATTCAAGTTGATAAACAAGGTCTAGACATATTCAAACAAGACAAATCATGTATCTACCCCCTATCGACCCTAAACTTCGTCTTATGAAGTCAAGCATGAAGAGAAGTGGTTTTGGGTTTCAAACATGGAAATTTCAAAAACCTCCCAAAATTCAGCTTCATTTTAGAGCGACTAAGAAGGATCGATGCTTACCTTTTCATTTCCATGTTTTAAACTTGTTTAAATCTTGGTCAAATCTAGGATTTGACCAAGATTCAAATGGGCATAAAATAAAAAAACCGAAAAATGAAAAACCAAAGCGCACATAGTCTTCTTATATGTCATATAGTAAGCATTAAAGTTGATAAACAAGGTCTAGACATATTCAAACTAGCTAGACAAATCATGTATCTACCCCCTAAAACCCCTAAACTCTGTCTTATGACGAAGTCAAGCATGAAGATAAGTGGTTTTGGGTTTCAAACATGGAAATTTCAAAAACCTCCCAAAATTCAGCTTCATTTTAGAGCGACTAAGAAGGATCGATGCTTTTACCTTTTCATTTCCATGTTTTAAACTTATTTAAATCTTGGTCAAACCTAGGATTTGACCAAGATTCAAATGGGCATAAAAATTCAGACAAAAAATCTAAAGAATGAAAAACCAAAGCACATAGCCTTCTTAATTATGTCATATAGTAAACACTCAAGTTGATAAACAAGGTCTAGACATATTCAAACCAGAAAAATCATGTGTATATCTACCCCTAACCCTAAACTCTGTCTTATGAAGTCAATCATGAAGAGAATTGGTTTTGGGTTTCAAACATGGAAATTTCAAGTACGTCCCAAAAGCTTCATATATTTTAGAGTGACTAATTAAGAAGGATCTTGGATTACGTTTTCATTTTCATGCTTGAAACTTGTTTAAATCTTGGTTGAACCTAGGATTTGACCAGAATCAAATGTGCATAAAATTCTTAAAAAATAGAAAAATGAAAAACAAAAGCACATGGTCTTCTTATGTCATATAGTAAGCATTCAAGTTGATAAACAAGGTTTAGACATATTCAAACCAGACAAATCATGTATCTACCCCCTAACCCTAAACTCGGTCTTATGAAGTCTAGCATGAGGAGAAGTCGTTTTGGGTTTCAAACGTTTAAGCCAAAAGCCCCATTTCAAATATTTCAAACTTATTCAAATTTGGTTCAAATTTGAAAGACACACAAGTTATAGCACACATAGTGCATACATTCTCACACATACTGCACTAGATGCTAACCCGGCCTATAGTTTGAGGCCATTGGATGAGGTCGAAAAAATCTTGGATTAGAAATGGGGTTGTTCGAACCCCGTAGTTGGATTTTTTGAACCTTGATCTGTAGTACTGGGCAAAACCCTAGTTTAACCTATTTAATTATAGATTCGTTGGTCGATTTTTCTACCTTTTTATTATTACTATGCAGCACATGTGTGTTTGCCCGTCGAGTGAAACTCGGAGGAAGAGGGATCACTCGGAAGGAGAGAAGAAGGGAGAGAATTATGGTGTCTCCCCTTTTTCGGGTGATGATGTTGACTTTTGTGCAGGGTTTGTCAGTGAGCAGGAGGTGCGAGCGAGCGAGCGAGTCGAGCGAGGCCGAGAATGAGAGAGATTTGTTTTTTTGAGAGGGACGACCGAAGGATCCAGAAGGACCCACAGACTTCCAATACGCATCCTGATGCGTCTTCTCTTGACAAAGAAAATGGCTGGGAGTTTGCGTACCTATTGCACGTGACTTGTGCTCACTGAAGTGTGGGACCTCACGCATGGGCACCACACGTAAGTGACAGACCTGTTGGTGTAAAAACTCGGTTGATTATTATAGTGCATTAGAACAAAGTTTCCTATGGATTCAAGGGTAGGAAATCCAAGTTAACTCATTTACATGACATTATTTTTTCAATGAAGCAAAGTTAACGCACCTATCAATTGGTACATTTTGGAGTGACTAAGAAGGATCCAGGCTTACTTATTCGTTTTCACGTGTAAAACTTGTCTAAATCTTGGTCAAACAAAATTGGCAGAAAATTCAAAAAAAAACAGAAAAATGAAAAACCAAAGCACATAGTCTTCTTATGTCATGTAGTAAGCATTAAAGTTGATAAACAAGGTCTAGACATATTCAAACCATACTAATCATGTATCTACCCGCTAACCCCTAAACTATGTCTTAAGAAGTCAAGAATGAAGAGAAGTGGTTTTGGGTTTCAAACATGGACATTTCAAAAACCTCCCAAAACTTCATTTTAGGGTGAGTAAGAAGGATACAGGCTTCCCTTTTCATTTTCATGTTCTATACTTGTTTAAATCTTGGTCAAACCTAGGATTTGACCAAGATTCAAATGGGCACAAAAAAATAAAAAAAGCACATAGTGTTCTTATGTCATATCGTAAGCATTCAAGTTGATAAACAAGGTCTAGATATATCCAAATTAACCAGACAAATCATGTATCTACCCCTATCGACCCTAAACTTCGTCTTATGAAGTCAAGCATGAAGAGAAGTGGTTTTGGGTTTCAAACATGGAAATTTCAAAAACCTCCCAAAATTCAGCTTCATTTTAGAGCGACTAAGAAGGATCGATGCTTTACCTTTTCATTTCCATGTTTTAAACTTATTTAAATCTTGGTCAAACCTAGGATTTGACCAAGATTCAAATGGGCATAAAAATTCAGACAAAAAATCTAAAGAATGAAAAACCAAAGCACATAGCCTTCTTAATTATGTCATATAGTAAACACTCAAGTTGATAAACAAGGTCTAGACATATTCAAACCAGAAAAATCATGTGTATATCTACCCCTAACCCTAAACTCTGTATTATGAAGTCAATCTCTAGGATTTGACCAAGATTCAAATGGGCATAAAATAAAAAAACAGAAAAATGAAAAACCAAAGCGCACATAGTCTTCTTATATGTCATATAGTAAGCATTAAAGTTGATAAACAAGGTCTGGACATATTCAAACTAGCTAGACAAATCATGTATCTACCCCCTAACCCCTAAACTCTGTCTTATGACGAAGTCAAGCATGAAGATAAGTGGTTTTGGGTTTCAAACATGGAAATTTCAAAAACCTCCCAAAAACTTCATTTTAGGGTGACTAAGAAGGATACAGGCTTCCATTTTCATTTCCATGTTCTATACTTGTTTAAATCTTGGTCAAACCTAGGATTTGACCAAGATTCAAATGTGCATCAAAATTCCAAAAAAAAATCAGAAAAATGAAAAACCAAAGCACATAGTTTTCTTATGTCACATACATATATATAGTAAGCATTCAAAAGTTCATAAACAAGGTCTAGACATATTCAAACCAGACAAATCATGTACCCCCTAACCCTAAACTTTGTCTTAATTATATATGAAGTCAAGCATGAAGCAGAGAAGTGTGGTTTTGGGTTTCAAACATGGAAATTTCAAAAACCTCCCAAAAAGCTTCATTTTAATTAGACTGGCTGGTTAATTAAGAAGGATCCATGATTAATTACCTTTTCATTGTCATGTTTTAAACTTGTTTAAATCTTGGTCGAACCTAGGATTTGACCAAGATTCAAATGGGCATAAAAATTCAGAAAAAATCGAAAGAATGAAAAACCAAAGCACATAGCCTTCTTATGTCATATAGTAAGCATTCAAGTTGATAAACATGGTCTAGACATATTCAAACTAGAAAAATCATGTATCTACCCCTAACCCTAAACTCTGTCTTATGAAGTCAAGCATGAAAAGAAGTACGGTGGTTTTGGGTTTCAAACATGGTAAATTCAAGAACCTCCCAAAAGCTTCATTTTAGAGTTACTAAGAGAAAGATCCAGACTTAATTACCTTATCATTTTCACATGTTAAACTTGTTTAAATCTTGCTCAACAAACCTAGGATTTTACCAAGATTCTCAAATGGGCATAAAAATCAAAAAATGAAATACCAATGCACATAGTCCTCTTATGTCATATAGCTAGTAAGCATTCAAGTTGATAAACAAGGTCTAGACATATTCAAACAAGACAAATCATGTATCTACCCCCTATCGACCCTAAACTTCGTCTTATGAAGTCAAGCATGAAGAGAAGTGGTTTTGGGTTTCAAACATGGAAATTTCAAAAACCTCCCAAAATTCAGCTTCATTTTAGAGCGACTAAGAAGGATCGATGCTTACCTTTTCATTTCCATGTTTTAAACTTGTTTAAATCTTGGTCAAATCTAGGATTTGACCAAGATTCAAATGGGCATAAAATAAAAAAACCGAAAAATGAAAAACCAAAGCGCACATAGTCTTCTTATATGTCATATAGTAAGCATTAAAGTTGATAAACAAGGTCTAGACATATTCAAACTAGCTAGACAAATCATGTATCTACCCCCTAAAACCCTAAACTCTGTCTTATGACGAAGTCAAGCATGAAGATAAGTGGTTTTAGGTTTCAAACATGGAAATTTCAAAAACCTTCCAAAAACTTCATTTTAGGGTGACTAATTAAGAAGGATACATGCTTCCCTTTTCATTTTCATGTTCTATATATACTTGTTTAAATCTTGGTCAAACCTAGCTAGGATTTGACCAAGATTCAAATGTGCATCAAAATTCCAAAAAATATCAGAAAAATGAAAAACCAAAGCACATAGTTTTCTTATGTCATATAGTAGCATTAAAGTTGATAAACAAGGTCTAGACATATTCAAACAAGAAAAATCATGTATCTACTCCCTAACCCTAAACTTTGTCTTATGTAGTCAAGCATGAAGAGAAGTGGTTTTGGGTTTCAAATATGGAAATTTCAAAAACCTACCAAAAGCTTCATTTTAGAGTGACTAAGAATGATCAATGCTTACCTTTTCATTTTCATATTTTAAACTTGTTTAAATCATTGTCAAACCAGGATTTGACCAAGATTTAAATGGGCATAAAATTAAAAAAATCAGAAAAATGAAAAACAAAAGCACATAGTCTTCTTATGTCACATATATATATAGTAAGAGCATTCAAAAGTTGACAAACAAGGTCTATACATATTCAAATAAGACAAATCATGTATCTACCCCTAACCCTAAACTCTGTCTTATGAAGTCAAGCATGAAGAGAAGTGGTTTTTGGTTTCAAACATGGAAATTTCAAAAACCTCCCAAAAGCTTCATTTTAGAGTGACTAAGAAGGATCCAGCTTACCTTTTCATTTTCATGTTTTAAACTTGTTTAAATCTTGGTCAAACCTAGGATTTGACCAATATTAAAATGGGCATAAAATAAAAAAATAAAAAAAACCAAAGCACATAGTCTTCTTATGTCATATAGTAAGCATTCAAGTTCATAAACAAGGTCTAGACATATTCAAACCAGACAAATCATGTATCTACCCCCTATCGACCCTAAACTTGTCTTATGAAGTCAAGCATGAAGAGAAGTGGTTTTGGGTTTCAAACATGGAAATTTCAAAAAACCAAAAGCTTCATTTTAGAGCGAGTAAGAAGGATCGATGCTTATCTTTTCATTTTCATGTTTTAAACTTATTTAAATCTTGGTCAAACCTAGGATTTGACCAAGATTCAAATGGGCATAAAAATTCAGACAAAAATCTAAAGAATGAAAAACCAAAGCACGTACATAGCCTTCTTAATTATGTCATATAGTAAACATTCAAGTTGATAAACAAGGTCTAGACATATTCAAACCAGAAAAATCGTGTATCTACCCCTAACCCTAATTAAACTCTGTCTTATGAAGTCAAGCATGAAGAAAAGTGGTTTTGAGTTTCAAGCATGCATGGAAATTTCGAGAACCTCCCAAAATAAAGCTTCATTTTAGAGTGACTACGAAGGATCCATGCTTACACCTTTTCATTTTCAAGTTTTAAACTTGTTTAAAACCTGGTCAAACCTGGGATTTGACCAAGATTCAAATGGGCATAAAATTCAAAAAAATAGATAAATGAAAAACCATAGCACATAGTCTTCTTATGTCATATAGTAAGCATTCAAGTGGATAAACAAGCTCTAGACATACTGAAACCAGACAAATCATGTATCTACCCCTATCCCTAAACTATGTCTTATGAAGTCTAGCATGAAAAGAAGTGGTTTTGGGTTTCAAACATGGAAATTTCAAAAACCTCCCAAAAGCTTCATTTTGGATTGACTAAGGAGGATCCAGGCTTACTTTTTCATTTTCATATTTTAAACTTGTTTAAATCTAGGTCAAACCTAGGATTTGACCAAGATTCAAATGGACATAAAAAATCAACAGTTTACAACAGCACACAAAATAAACATGAAATTACATCTAAATCCCTAACTTTTACATGGAGGACCCCAGGCTGAAAGCAAGAAATGCGATCGGGTCTTGAATCTTGATGCGTCTTCTCTTGACAAAGAAGATTGCTGGGAGTTTGCGTACGTACATCACGTCACTTGTGCTCACTGAAGTGTGGGACATGACGCATGCATGGGCAACACACGTAAGTGACATGGATTCAAGGGTAGGGAAGCCAAGAGAAAAAAACGAGAATTTGGACAAAAATAACCCAATCTTGCTAGTATGTCGAAAGTTTGTTTTTCCCAATCTTTTCGACTTTGGGTTATTTCTGTCTATTTTGCCGAAAAAACGAGGACAGAGACTGGAAACGGTGATGCATCTAGCTTCAGAGTACGTCAGATTAAGACTTCATGAGCAACACTAGTCTGACGTAAGTACAGTGTATACAGACAAGACAGGGACTAGACATTGCTACCCACGTCCCTCTGCGCCCCTTCAAAGAAATCATACTCCGTACTAGAATCTCGAAACGTAGGAATTAGTCTGACACGATTTCTGATTGTTTAATTCATAGGATTGCAATTTTCAGAATTCATTGACAATACATTTTTATACAAAAACAAAAAATCCTTCATTGTGTAACCGTATGTTACTACTAGTATTTCTTTTGGTTTTCACACGCAATCAAATGTTATTGGATCCAAATACCGTTGTTTCTCAATCCTATATATTTGGAGATGATCATCACTCTCTAATCATACAATTTTCATATTCCCGCACTTTGAAAATCTTGCGAATAATCAAAGCAGCCAAAATCTATGGTGTGTATTGTATATGTTTATGCCATGCTTAGTTTCATCGAATATTGTTTGGTTGCATCGCGGGGAAACCGCGTGAATTTAGATTAATTGTTGCATGTTTGTTTGTGGTGTGACCAACTGCTTTTGCAACGAAACAACCCCCCCACCATGTACGCATTGTTTGGGTCGCATGCATGATGTGTACAAAATGTTAAAATAGAAATAATGTAGGAATTGAATATGATTGCATGTTGAATTAATCCTATATGAGAGAAATCACACAAATTTGAATTGCATGTTCTTTGGTTGTAGTGCTACACAAAAAACACGTGAATTAGTATGAATTATCATGTATTCAAGAATCAAAGGAGCCACTGAGATTTGAATCCCACAAAATTTCTATGAATTTTCTTCGAACCAAACAAGCCCAACAAGATTCCAAAGGAATATAATACAACGAATCAAACAACTTCCGTTGTTGGAATATTTCCTTAGGACATCAATCCAATAGAAACTATATGATCCAGTTTCAGCGACAATCTGGTCGGTGTAGGCTCGAGGAGGCCAATTGTATATATATGTTTGGACCCGGTTGGTTGAGTGATCATGCTCGTGACATCCAGCATGAAAGGTAAAATTCGGGCAAGGCCAGCGTGACGCCACAATACTTTTGAAATATTCAAAAGCGCGTAATATTTGTGAAATTTTAATAATAGCTACTACTTATGTGAATTTTTTTCGTTCATACGCTTATTGGGGGGTAGGCTAACCCTAATGGCCTCCTCAAGATCCCTACCTCTACCAAGGTTTCCCGAGTTCATCCACCTCGATGGGTTCCTTGCCACTTTCGACCATGTTGTGGGCATCATTTCGGGTTCCCGTACCACGGCCAGTCCTTTTCAGGAGTCCCGAACCCGATGCCATAATATTTGTTTGAAAAAAATTCAAGACCGCACAATATTTGTTGAAATAAATGAATAAGCATTTTTAAATAGCTAAATAAAAGAAGTACGAATTTTGAAAAATTTATTTTTTCTAAAACATTAATTGGAGCATTGACATGTTGAACCCACTTGTCGATTTTGCTATCAACATGACTAACTAGCTGATTAGATAACCAAGTGGTGAAATTTGCAACATATTAGACCACCACATGGTGGAAACTGCAAAAAAAATGTCCAAGTGGTGGTTTGTGCAACATATAGAGCAGTACAGTATATGGTAGTACAAGATGAATGTGCACTGCCGTGGGCCCGTGGTAATATATCATGATGATGGCAAAGGATCTTTTCTCTGCTGAAACTGTCCAGAGCTGATTTGATGAGACAAAATACAGCTCCACGGCGTGCAAGGACAGTATACAGTACATTAGCTTCTTCTCGGGTCACACGCCTTCACGACAGGTGCAGTAGTGCAGCAGAGACCAGAGAGAGAAGGCACGCCCGTAGTACTCGTATTATTGATTTCAATTCAAATTGTTTTTTTTGCCTGCTTCTCCGTCTTCTTCATCTCCATCTTCTCTGGCGACCCCGCCTACACCAGCAGCCCCTGCACCACCGCCGCCATGCCTTTTTCGGATCATCTCGAGCCACCTGTTTGATGGTACTAGTAGGAGTTGTGGACTTTTATCCATATCGCTCTACCAGCTGCCGCTCGCACTGTCCTCCAATACCTCATACCCAAACGCCAGCGTCCCACTCCCACACCCCCACACCCACTTGACCGCATCCTTCCAATGGCGAGATCGATCAATGAGAGTGGCAGTTCTTGGGTGTTTCCTGATGGCCCCCTTGAAGAAATCGCATCCCGATGCGATGTCATCACCGCCGCGAGCCTCGTCGGTTCATGCAAGTTTTATCATGATTCAGCAACACAAAGTGTAGCTCTGCCTGCATCTCAGCCGTTTGGCATGCCCTGTGTTCTTCATACTCACCAAACTGAGGTACCGCCCGCGCACAATCCCTTCTCCCGCGTCCACAAGTTCAAGCAGGAGGGTGCGCAGAAGGACAAGCAGCATGATGCAAAAGATCGCAAGGGTACCTTGTGCCAACTGACGCCGCTGGACAGGATCTCTTCCGATGCCGTGATTCCAGATGGTGGTACGGGCATGTGGGCAGGCGCGAATGGAGATTGGATCGCCCTTCTTGGCTTCCCCTGGAATTGGGAGCTTGTCAATGTGTACACTGGTCGCCGGATTCCTCTACCACCAATAAGTGAGTTTAAATCCACCCCGGATAAACTTGTGTTCGAGTCTAATGATCAACATCTTCAACTGCTGAAGATAGCTATTTGCCGAGTTCCAACAGCTGCTTCAAATTATACTAGTTTCTCTGTTCTTGCCATCTTCAACGCGGCAATTGCAGTCCTTCACTGTGCTTCTAGCAGATGGACAGTTCTTGACAACCAGTTCTTAGCGTACGGCTACTCCGATGCAATCATCCACAAGGGTATTGTATTTGCTGTAACTCAGACAGGCGAAGTTTATGCATGGAATCAACTTTCTTGGGGTAATTTTTCTCATCTCATATGATGTGTTTTCGCTATTACCTGCTAGTTTCAGATTTAGCTTTAGCCTTTTTCTTTTTGTTGTGCAGTTTTCGTGTCATGCCTGTACCTTTCCCCCTCTATATTCAATCAAAATCAGCAGCGATATGCCTTTGAGTCAAAATAAAGTACTCCCTCCGATCCAAATCAAATTGACTCAGCTTTGTCTAGCCAGTGCATCTAGCTAGACAAACTTGAGTCAATTAATTTGTGCATATCTAGCTAGACACATCCAGTTGAGTCAATTAATTTGGATCGGAGGCAGTATTTTAGCTACATCATTATTCATGTATGTAATGAACTAATCAAGTTTTGCTGAACTGACTTCAAGCTGTGCTTTCCTTTGCAAGGTCCTTTGTTGATCAGCACGGCACCTATTCCGCCAGAACTTGATGAACAAGGTCGGTACAATCTTGGCTCCTGGTGGTTAGCACGATCTCCTGATGGTTCTAGACTTTTTCTGGTCCATACCTGGGGCGTTACTGACGGGCGGGATTATACTGGACTGGTTCGGATTTTACCTGCTGCTGCTACCTCTGAGGGTCGTCATGGTCGCACTATTCGCGGGTATGGTAAGGGTTTACTTGGCTGCGAGGTGTACAGCATGGACACCAGTCAGTTGATGCCACCGAGGCCATGGAGGAGGATTATTTCCCTTGGATCATATTCTCTCTTCCTTGGAGTGAACTATCCGATTATCATTCCAGTAGAAGACGGGGCAGAACATGACCGTCCAAATATGGCGAGAAGCAACTCTGTTTACACATCGCACCATGCAGTAGGCCTTGCATATCCTCCTTCTCCAGAAATTTGCCGCTTCAGTTTGAATTCTGAAGACTGTACTGTTGGTTTCCAAACCAACATTAGATGGACATGGCGGCAGGTTCCGTTGTGGCTCATCCCAAGCTTCGCCAACGCCCGGCAATGGAACCTGCCTTCGCGTCACAGGTCCAGAAAGAAGGGCTGATGTACTTTATGTAATACTCGTGTTGTAATGCAAGATTTGTATCTGTTGAACTATTTCATTTGCATGTTTATCTCTACCTAGGCTACTCCCTTTCCGTAGTTGTGTTGTACTATCTGTTGAACTATTTCCTTTGCATGTTATCTCTACCTAGGCTACTCCTCCGTAGTTGTTAAATTGATGTAATGCTCCTACAATGCAGGCTACACTGGGCGTGTGGCCTGTAATGTTATCAAACACCTTTTGTACTCGTTCTAGTAAGCATTTCACACTATAGCTCACATAATTAAAGTACTCCTACAACGTATTAGTTGAAAGATATCTCTCATAAGTAAGTACCCCTCTTTGAGCTTATGCGAAACATAAATGACTATTTTAGAAATATATACTCTCGACACAAGATTATATTAAAAACAATGGTACATAGTTCTATTAGAAAAAGAAAGTGTGAATAGTAGAATGATGGAGAAGTGTTTTTTGAGGTCTGTGCATAGCTAGTGTTCATGGTGCAAAAGCACTTAGACTAGTCACAATGGGAAGTATACTAGTCTATGATACAACACCTTCAATGCATAGTATCATGAATTAGTATCATGCAATGTTGCGAAAAACCAATTATTCATTTCTTTCCAAATAGACTAGCTTTGCGAGGATGACAAAACATTTCTTTATTGCCCTCTCGTATGAATCTCCTCCATACATCACCTCTCATACCGATTGAAAGCCATTCCAAATCGTTGGTTCAAGACCATGAATACCAAGCCAATTTTGTTAGCTAGTTGGACCACCCTCGGATTGAGAACCAACGGTTGAAAGAAAGGTGGGCGCCAACTCATATTTTTTTCTCGAGAGTCCGACACTTGATGTTGATTGCAAAGTTCACAAAGGCCAAAATTTTGACATCCTCTTTGTGCAAGTCTTGCCACCATCCAAACTCGGTTTTGAAGTACCAACCAAGAAAAAAAAAGCTTGCACTTTGGAGGACCCCATGGACCATGAAAATTTTGAAAAACTTCCAGTAAATCATGCATATTTCGATTTATATTTTGGTGAAGTTTCATTCGATTTGAATCATAGGTTTGTGAGCAAATATATATTTAGTTTAAACTAGTGCTCGAGTACGTAAGAATCTATTTAATCACAAGCTAGTCATCCGAATGGGATGAAATATTCATAGATTTTAAAACAAGGAATCTACATATTACTGGATTTTTTTTCAAAATTTTCTGAATAGTTTTTCTTTTTTAGCTTCGAAATAAGAGATAGTTTGGAACGTTGGATCTCAAATGGATGGTAGATGGTGGGACACAGTCACAATGTATCTTGGAAGCATCAAGTCACTGAAGCTCTGTCCGGTTTCCAAACCAAGCTAGGAAAGGCATTGAAAATGAAGTTCTGCTCTAAAACATTTCTCATTCCATTTTGGTGCTCGCGCGGTTGCATGCTGCCCACGTGTTAAGGTACGTGTCTCTGGCATGTAGAGAACTACGATTATTGGCGAAAAATATATCGAAATGGAAACTGTAAAAAAAAGCCCTCTCTGGTCAACCTGATGTGACGAGACATCACTGCACCAAACGTCGTCGCAAATTTATAGATGGGTGGCGTGCTAGTCTACCAACAGTCAAATCGGCGCCCAGTCGCAGCAGCAGCCTAGAGTACTACCTAGTTTTTGCCCCTTGCATGTCTATCATCTTCTTCTTCACCCCGTTACAAAAAAAATCTTCTTCTTCACCCTCCCAGAATCACGCGCACGCGCAGGATCTCGATCCCCACCACGCCGCATCACTAGTACTACTCCGTATACCTTTCTCTCCTTACCCCGGCCGGCCGCGCGCCGCATCGTTCCTTCCATAGCGCTCGCCCTCTCCTCCGAAAACCCCAAGCGCAGTTGCATCCGCCATCCACCTAAATCCATCTTCACGTGATGGATTATTCTAGGCTTTGCCGGGGCGGCGGGGACGGCCACTTGGAGGCTCTCACCGGCGACAACATCGACCTCATCGCTGCGCATCTGGACGTTACCTACACCGTCCGACTTGCCGCATGTTCCAGGGAGCTCTACGACATGATCAGCAAGGATGAAGGTAAGATGCACCATTGGGATGAACCCTGCCTGCTGATGCCTCCGCCTGCTTATTGGTTCGATGAACACTGGGACGTGGCGAGAACATCTCGTCTGCATGATACCGTGTACGACCTGGTGCCCCTCGACCATCCTCGCCGTTCTGTCGCCCTGCCGTTCATGCACGACAGAAAATGGCTTGGCGCGAACGGCGACTGGATCGCCGCCGCCGATCATCATGAGTGGTGCCTCGTGAACGTCTACACCGAGCGACATATCCCCCTTCCATCCCTACCTGATTCGAAGATCGATCATAGTAGTTTTTCATATCAACCTGCATACTCTTTTAACTGGGGTCCAGCAATTGATTTGTTGAAGATTGTAATCTGCCAAGTGCCCACAAAAGGTGGGAGGTACGCAGATTACAAGCTCATCGCCTTGTTCGACAAAACGATTTTCTACCTTGAAGGGGGTGGCGACTGGAGAATGCTGGAGGCCCTTACACCTGCACCTGATTATCCAAATTACTGTGATGCCATTGAACTCCGTGGCCACGTTTTTGCGGTGGACGAAACTGACGGCTCCACGTACTTCTGGGACACCGCAAATGGTATTTTTTCAGTCCTTATGTTGCATTGCATGATACACTGCCTTAACCAATGAAGTTATTCATGAACTACCTTGTTTATATTTTACCTTTCTTATATGACTTAATGATCACACCCCCTTTTGCTGAATATGAATGAACCGTTGCTTGCAATGAATTAGTAGTACTAATTAGTCACCAACAAACATAGTATGCTCAGTATGTGATTGCATTCCTGAATTAGTAACTCTACGCCACTGCAGAATATGGGTGTAATTAACCAGTATCTCAAAAGATAACGTGGCACTATGAAGGCACCCTTTTTGATAACCTTTTACACCCATTGTTTCATATATAACTAATTGATTTTGCCTCCAAAAGGAGGACGGGAGACCCCCGCCATCTGCATCAGAGAGATGCATAAGGACTTTCATAAGTATATGACTTAACGATCACATCCTTTATCTGAATATGAATGAACCGTTGCTTGCAATGAATTAGTACTAGTCAGTCATCAGCAAACATAGTATACTCCGTATGTGAATGCATTCCTGAATTAGTAACTCTATGCAACTGCAGAATATGGATGTAATTAACAAGTATCTCAAATGTTAACGTAGAAACAGAAAAATAGAAGAAAATCGTTTGTAATTACATGCGTAGCTTATATTTTCTAGAGATCGGGGAAAAAGCCTTGATTGGATGTACCTACATGCAGATCAAACAGTTCTTTGTTTATATCGGTGAACAATCTGCAGAATGGTATAATTAATTTTGTTTTTGATACATTTTTTCTCCCATTTTCTTGAATAGATTTCAGTTTCCCACAATTATCTTTCATTAGTGATTGTGACGTCCCCTCATTCAAAATAACTCAGGTTATCTTTTTCCTAATTCAATGATATTTAAGTTTGAGTAAGTTTACGATTAATATCTACAACCTCATATATATATAAGATTTAGCACCTGCAGGCCTAACAAAGTTAGCTGCCTCTAGTCCCCTGTATAGTTCTTTCTTTTTGCTTTCTCAGTTTTTCGTAGCCTTGCTACAACCCTGTATGCTCTAATATATAATGATGCACGACTAGGCATGTGTTCGAGAAAAGAAAATCTAAATATCTTTTGTAATATATGAACCTATATTGATGTTTTAGATGTTGGTAGTATAATTTTCGATAAACTTGAACAGACTTAAATCAGTTTAACTTAGCACAACCATATAGCGTACCTTTTTTAGAACGCGAAAATGAGGTAAACAAATACCATGTGTACCCTTTACTATCAATAGTAGAGAAGAGATTATGAACCTTCAACTCTAAAATGCAAATTCTTCTACTGAATGGATAGCTGCATCTGATACCTATTTTGCAAATGTTACCAGACTTGGGGTTAGCTATAAAGAGCATTTCTTTCTTGTCAAGCTTCATGCACTACCAACACAACCAAAAGTCCGAACTGATCGCAAGGGCGGCAATCCACTTATACAATTCAACACCCCCCGTCACGTGTGATGGGAGACAAGTCAACATGTGGAAAGACTCAGAGGTATAGCTCAAGAGGCATATACGTGGACTCCGAGGGGGCAACAACAATTTTAGGATAAATTGCGAAAGCCAGGACTCGAACTCGAGACCCTGGCTCTGACACCATGTCAAGCTTCATGGACTAGCCAACGCAACCAAAAGTCCGAACTGATGGAAAGGTCTAGGCAATCCACTTATACAGTTAAACATTTCTTACCCTTCGGGTGGTCACAGGGAAGCTCTCTAATAGATCACTTAAGACAAAGGGAATTAACTACAGCACAGGACTTAAACTTAAGATGATATATATTTGTCAAAATTTGAATGTATCTATATGCTTTCACTGTCTAGATACATCTGAATTTGGACAAATCTCAGACACTTTCGGTGGGACAGAGGTAGTATATAACTGTGTATACACTAACTAGTGTCTAGTTTTGGCGAAGTTTAGACTAGTTTCGTGGGATGGATGCAGTATAACTGATATATTGGACACTTGATTTGAACACATGAATGACCAATGTCCTTAGCTTACATAGTCGTATTTATACTGTGAGCATGAACGATGAACAATGCTGCTGTTTGAATATGGTTGCCAGTAACACCCTATTCGTCTCCATTTCTAATATTGCAGAAAACCTGATGCTCCCGTTTGTAATCCCGCCACCGGTGGTGGATGATCAGCAGTACGCGTGGTTCCTCGCTCCATCTGCTGATGGCAAGCGATTGATGATCATCCTTACAGTAAACAAGATTGGGATTGCCAATGCTGAAGTACCTCCTGACATTCCCTATGCTGCTAATGGGCTTCAGCTACGGCAGTATCCTCCTGTTGCCACCTACGTCTTTGAGCTGGATCCCTTATCTACTGCACGTGCAGGGGACTTTCTTTGGAGGCAGGTTAACAGCCTCAGCGACCACTCTCTGTTCCTCGGACTCAATTACCCAATCATTGCCAACCTGAAGAAGCGTGAATCCAAAGCTCCTGATGGCACATTGGTTCCATTCATGAGGAAAAACTGCGTCTACACAGCATACCGGAATATTCGTTATAATCAATACCCTAAAATTTTGCGCTGCAACCTCCAGCCAGATGAAGGTGAGACTGTGGGAGTTATCAGCCTTCCCAAGGATGGTTGGGATAGTGTCCGACAAGCGGCTATGTGGTTTAAGCCTGCTTTAAACATTGCCCGTTCGGTGTTACCTTTAAAAAAACAGTGACACTTTTTTATTATGCTTGAAGTGTTGAGAAGTAGTACACTGTTTTTAGTATGTACTAGTTTGAATCAGTTTATTTGAACACTGCCCTGCTTTTGTATTTCGTGTTGCCTTCATATTATAACCCATGCATGGCTGTTTTAGGATTGACTTTATTTCAGCACTATAATTACAATGTGTGTACGTCCTTTATAATATAGCCACCTCTTGTTGATCATAGTCATGAGAGGACCATTCCTATTTTTTTCGCCGCTAAAGGGTAAAGTACATCCACTGGCACGGGGGTGTGTTCGGTTCCACCCCATCCCCAAACCGAACATGCATCAACTACGAGCAAGGAAGTAGATGTGCGACCTAGGTGACTGTGCGGACCCCACATGTGAACCAAAGAAAAAAACATGTCAATACGGAACTGATGTACATACGACAACTCCTATATGATATGCGTATGTACGATTGAGCATCTGGAGGTGTGCTGCCACCTGCTTCCTCACACGAAGGGTTGGATCTTGTGTTTCGTACACGGATCGGACTGAAATTGTCGTGTGCATAGCAAGGTTCATGTCAATAAGGCTGAGTTTGGCATCTAAGTCTAGGCAACAAATACTTTTGGGTTCCAACGGCCATCTACAAGGTATTTGCTATAGGCCTACTTGCTCCGGCTGTCGAAGCCCAATAACTACAAATGGGCCTTTCTGCTCATGCAATGTTGGCCCTTTTCTAAAGAACCACAGATCCTATGATTGGCAAAAAACAAAAACACGGAGATTCTACATAAAAGTTGTTTGTATTTATTTTGAATTATTGGGTTGCAATTTTTGAAACTGCTCATGGCCAATATGAAAATCCTTGATCGCTCCATACCCACATAGATCACGGTATTTTCAAAAATTCATAAAGTGGATTTGAAATTTAAAACATATCCTAATAATTCCATGATTTATTCTATTAACTTGCAAGATCTTGGAGCGAAAGAGCTTGTATTAGTCTGCGAAAATAATACTGATAAACCTGTCGTTAACAAGAAATGAAGGTTTATCGTTCAGAGAGGATGCCATGTGGGACCCATGAGACAGTAGCGTCCTCAACGTTTCAAAGAAAAAGGCAAGTAGCCCGAAAATAGGGGTAAAAAATAAATCCTACAAAGGAAACATTTATAGTTCATAGAGGCTGACATGTGGGACCGATCTGCCAGCTGCATCCTCATCATTTCGAAGTCGGCAGGGATCAGAAGAAAAAGGCAAATAGCCAGAAATTAGGGGTAAAAAATAAATCCAAAAAGGAAACTTTTATTCTTAATAGAGGATGACATGTGGGACCGACCTGCCAGCAGCGTCCTCATCGTTTCAAAGGCCGCAGGGGATCAAAAGAAAAAGGCAAATAGCCAGAAATTAGGGGTAAAAAATAAATCCAACAAAGGAAAGGTTTATTGTTCATAGAGGCTGACATGTGGGACCCATGAGCCAGCGGCGACCTCAATTTCAAAGGCGGCATATGATCGAAAAGAAAAAGGCAAGTTAGCAAAAATCAGTGGGTAAAAAAAATCTAAGAAATGAAACTTTATTGTACAGTCCCAGTGTGTAAAAAAAAGGCAAATAGCCAGAAATTAGGGGTAAAAAATAAATCCAACAAAGGAAAGGTTTGTTGTTCATAGAGGCTGACATGTGGGACCCATGAGCCAGCGGCGACCTCAATTTCAAAGGCGGCATATGATCGAAAAGAAAAAGGCAAGTTAGCAAAAATCAGGGGGTAAAAAAATCTAAGAAAAGAAACTTTATTGTACATAGAGGATGACATGCGGGTCCCATGAGCCAGCACCTTACTCAACGTTTCAGAGGCGGCATGAGATCAAAAGAAAAAGGAAACTGACCAAATATCAGGAGCAAAAAATAATCCAAGAAAAGTAACTTTTATTGTACATAGAGGATGACATATGGGTCCCACTTATACAAGCTCTTTCGCTCCAAGATCTTGCAAGTTGATTGTACATAGAGGATGACATGCGGGCCCCTTGTGTCAGCAGCTTAATCAATGTTTCCAAGGCGGCAGGGGATCAAAAGAAAAAGGAAATAGCCAAAAATAAGAGGGTGAAAAAAATCCAAGAAAAGAAACTTTTATAGTATAGAGGATGACATGTGGGTCCCATGAGCCAGCAGCTTCCTCAACGTTTCAGAGGCTGCATGAGATCGAAAGAAAAAGGCAAGTGACCAAAAATAAGAGGGAAAAAAATCCAAGAAAAGAGACTTGATTGTACATAGAGGATGACATGCGGGTCCCATGTCAGCAGCTTACTCAACGTTTCCAAGGCGGCAGGGGATCAAAAGAAAATGGAAATAGCTAAAGATCAGAGGGTGAAAAAAATCCAAGAAAAGAAACTTTTATAGTACATAGAGGATGACATGTGGGTCCCATGAGCCAGCAGGTTCCGCAACATTTTCAAAGGCGGCATGAGATCGAAAGAAAAAGGCAAGTGACCAAAAATCAGAGGGTGAAAAATAATCGAAGAAAAGAAACTTTTATTGTACATAGAGGATGACATGCTGTCCCATTTTGCAGCAGAGGTCCCAACGTTTCAAATGCGGCTTGAGATCAAAAGAAAAAGAAAGTAGCCAGAAATTAGGGGATAAAAAAACTCGAAGAAAAGAAAGTTGATTGTACATAGAGGATGACATGCGGGACCCACGAGTTAGCAGCTTACTCAACGTTTCCAAGCCAGGGGATCAAAAGAAAAAGGAAATAGCCAAAAATCAGAGAGTGAAAAAAACCCTAGAAAATAAACTTTTGTAGTACATAGAGGATGACATGCGGGTCCCATGAGCTAGCAGGTTCCTCAACGTTTCAAACGTGGCATGGGATCGAAAGAAAAGGCAAGTGACCAAATATCAGAGCCAAAAATAATCCAAGAAAAGAAACTTGATTGTACATAGAGGATGACGTGCGGGTCCCATTTTGCAGCAGCGGTCCCAACGTTTCAATTGCGGCTTGAGATCAAAAGAAAAAGAAAGTAGCCAGAAATTAGGGGGTCAAAAACTCCAAGAAAGGAAAGCTTTATCGTTCATACAGGCTGACATGTGGGACCTATGAGCCAGCAGCTTACTCAACGTTTCAAAGGCGGCGGGGATCAAAAGAAAAAGGAAATAGCCAAAAATCAGAGGGTGAAAAAAAATCCAAGAAATCAAACTTTTATTGTACATAGAGGATGACATGCGGGTCCCATGAGCCAGCAGATTCCTCAACGTTTCAAACGTGGCATGAGATCGAAAGAAAAAGGAAAGTGACCAAATATCAGGAGCCAAAAATAATCCAAGAAAGGAAACTTTATTGTACATAGAGGATGACATACGGGTCCCATTTGCAGCAGCGGTCTCAACGTTTCCAAGGTGGCACAGGACCAAAAGAAAAATGAAGTAGCCAGAAATCAGGGGGTGAAAAAATCCAAGAAAAGAAAGATTTCAATTGGGCTGCATCTGGACATCTGGGCCTTCGAACTATCCTTCTGGGCCTTTTGATTCGTACAATTTCAGCCCACTCCAGAACATGGAAGTTCGGATTTTTCTCAAAAAAAACAGGAATGTCCTATGCTTCGCAAAAACAAAAAACAAGGAGATTCAAGATATAAGTTGTAAAAATAAAGATTTAATTTATCCGTTTGCAATAGCTCAGAGCGAAATACTGTTTATTGTCTGCAAAATAATCAAGATATCACATGTTTCTTGTACGGGGAGGCTGACATCGGTGACCCATGAGCCAGAACGTCGCAACGTTTCAAAGGCAGTGGGTAAAATAAAAAAACAAAAAGTCAGTTGGTAAAAAATCCAAGAAAAGAAAACATTTATCGTTCGAGAGGATGACATGCGGGACCGATGAGGCAGCAGCATCCTCAACGTTTCCAAGGCGGCAGGGATCAAAAGAAAAAAGGAAATAGCCAGAAATTACTTAGGGGTCAAAAATAAATCCACCAAAGGAAACTTTTATTGTTCATAGAGGATGACATGTGGGACCGACCTGCCAACAGCGTCCTCATCGTTTCAAAGGGGGCAGAAAAAGGGCAAATAGCCAGAAATTAGGGGTCAAAAATAACTCCAATAAAGGAAACTTTTATTGTTCGTAGAGGATGACATGCGGGACCCATGAGCCAGCAGCTTACTCAACGTTTCAAAGGCGGCATGAGATCGAAAGAAAAAGGCAAGTGACCAAATATCAGGAGCCAAAAATAATCCAAGATTTATTGTACATAGAGGATGACATGTGGGTCCCATTTTGCAGCAGCGGTCTCAATGTTTGTAATGCGGCTTGAGATCAAAAGAAAAAGAAAGTAGCTAGTAATTAGGGGGTGAAAAAAATCCAAGAAAAGAAAGTTGATGGACATAGAGGATGACATGCGGTCCCTTGAACCAACAGCTTACTCAACGTTTCAAAGGGGGCAGATCAAAAGAAAAAGGCAAGCCAAAAATCAGAGGGTGAAAAAAATCCAACAAAGGAAACTTTTATGCATAGAGGATGACATGCGGGTCCCATGAGCCAGCAGGTACTCAACGTTTCAAACGTGGCATGCGATCGAAAGAAAAAGGCAAGTGACCAAAGATGAGGTGCCAAAAAAACTCCAAGAAAAGAAAGTTGATTGCTCATAGAGGATGACATGCGGGTCCCATTTAGCTGTCTCACCGTTGAGAGGCGGAGGAAAAGAAAAAGTCAAGTGACCAAATATGAGGTGCAAAAATAATCCAAAAAAGAAAGTTTTATAGTACATAGAGGATGACATGCGGTCCCATTTAGCAGCAGCGGTATCACTGTTTGAGAGGCGGCAGGGGATCGAAAGAAAAAGTCAAGTTACCAAATATGAGGTGCCAAAAAAATCCAAGAAAAGAAAGTTTTATAGTACATAGAGGATGACATGCGGGTCCCATTTAGCAGCAGCGGTATCACTGTTTGAGAGGCAGCAGGGGATCGAAAGAAAAGTCAAGTGACCAAATATGAGGTGCCAAAAATCCAAGAAAAGAAAGTTTTATAGTACATAGAGGATGACATGCGGGTCCCATTTAGCAGCAGCGGTATCACCGTTTGAGAGGCAGCAGGGGATCGAAAGAAAAAGTCAAGTGACCAAATGAGGTGCCAAAAAATCCAAGAAAAGAAAGTTTTATAGTACATAGAGGATGACATGCGGGTCCCATTTAGCAGCAGCGGTATCACCGTTTGAGAGGCGGCAGGGGA
Source organism: Lolium multiflorum (assembly GCA_030979885.1). Lineage (NCBI taxonomy): Eukaryota > Viridiplantae > Streptophyta > Magnoliopsida > Poales > Poaceae > Lolium > Lolium multiflorum. Next base: position 266,488,792 of record CM061753.1, read on the forward strand.
TCGAAAGAAAAAGTTAAGTGACCAAATATGAGGTGCCAAAAATAATTCAAGAAAAGAAAGTTTTATAGTACATAGAGGATGACATGCGGGTCCCATTTAGCAGCAGCGGTATCACCGTTTGAGAGGCGGCAGGGGATCGAAAGAAAAAGGCAAGTGACCAAATTTGAGGTGCCAAAAAAACTCCAAGAAAAGAAAGTTGATTGCACATAGAGGATGACATGCGGGTCCCATTTAGCAGCAGCGGTCTCAACGTTTCAAGGCGGCAAGGGATCAAAAGAAAGAGGAAGTAGCCAAAAAAAATCCAAGAATAGAAAGAATTTTGGTTCATAGAGGATGACATGCGGGACCCATGATCCTGCATCGTAAACGGCTCGATCGGAGAACGTTGAACGAGATGGCGCGATGTAGAAAAAAACAATGCCAGAGAGGCTGCCATCTGGGCCCTACATCCCTCGGCGGTGCGGATTTGCGTTGACTCGGCCGGCGAACCCGAGATTTCGAGATGCACCACGTCCCGGGCCACCATACGCGACGTTTTGGCCGCTTTCGTCGGGCTAGGTGGCCTCAAAAACGAGAAAAAAAAAGTTTTGACATGCACCACGGAGGGACCAAAAATCGTCGGCCATGGTACACCAGCAACCACGGCGCGACTTCAACTTCGTCGGCCATGGCAACTTTTCTTGTAGTGGTAGTAGTAGATGGGGCAATGTATCCCCTAGCTCTTCCTTTTGAGAGTAATCAGCTCTTTTATGTAAGAAATCTTATTATCAATGAAGAATTCCCTCCAATTTGACTTTGCCGATTTCCTTCAAATTTAGCCGATTTCCCCTCATATGATTTTGCCGATTGTCAACTTGGTCAATGCTCAATGAGCCGATGGCAACGCATCAGTCCTTCACGATAAACTGCGAGGTAGGTCAATTCAGTTTATCCTTCACATACCCTGCAACCCTTGCTCAAATTCAAATCCCAAATTCCCAATCGAACAGGTCCAATCCAGCCACGCGAATTCCAGATTTTTGGGACTCCAAAACACCTGAGCGTAATGTTAGCTTTAATCGGCAAAACTCCTGAATTAATGCTCTCAGGAAAGCTCTAAGACCGTTGCTGAAAACCTTGATGCTGAAGCTAATACTTCTGCAGAACAGGTACCATTTGCCCACAACTTTCCTTGTGATGCTCTGTTTCTTCACAGCAACAAGATGGCCCAGAGCCTATCAATGATGATGGATCCCTCCTCAAATTCCTCCCACCAGCTCCGGTGGTTCTCCTCTATAAGAACTCACCACCTTTCAAAAGGTTGTGGTGCAGAGCTAGCCGATTTCACAAAATCGGCTCCCAAGAGCAAAGGATCTTCAGGGCCAGCTGCCCCCGAGCCTCAGTCAAGGCGAGAACAGCAGCAGGAAAGATGGCTGCCAGGAAAACGAAGGGCAAAAATCCCTCGGGCTTTAGTAGCATGTTAAGTTCGGTAATCCTGCTCTTGTAGACCTCTACCGAAGATGATATCAGCGAGAATACGCAATCCAGTGACGAGGCTCAAGCTTGCACCTCGAGGGTACCACCACGCAAAACCAGCCAGATGTGCCATCATCGGCCTCCAAGAAGAGGTCAGTCCCTGAACTTGCTACCCCTCTAGCTCATCAAAACAGGGCACCATCTTTGCAAGAAACTTCCAGTGGGGATACTGATGAAGTTCTGATGCCCTCCACACTAACGGTGACATTGACCAAGTTACCACCTTGGCCAAACCCGTGCAACGCCACAGCCGATTGCATCGTCATCGGTTGTTCCCATGGTCCTAGGAGAAGTATGCTCCTTTATTGATCTTATCCTTGATCTGCATGCTTATGCTGCTCTTGTTGTTGGTCAGGGTTGTGATGAACTCCAATGCTTCAAAGCTCTGCTTTCTTCACCCATTGAGACATTAGTCGAAAATTCTGAGGAGGTGAAGAACATCCTTGAAGAAATCCAGTCCCACGTCCCAATGACACTGCAGTTGAAGCCCCGGCCAGCCGTGACGTTGCTTGCCTTCAGGTCAAGGATGCAGAAGTGATCGCGTCCAGTCTGGTGCTACTGGCCAGAGATTTTGATGAGGCCTGATCAAGTGGCAGCTTAAACTCTGTAATCTAAAGTCGATGTCTGTGCATCGGCTGTTTATTCTTAAGTCGATGTCCGAGCATCGGCTATGCTGAAAATTTTTCTATTTTCGATTTTTTATTAGCCGATCGATTTCATGAATCGGCTCCTCCTGGGTACATACTTCGTGGCCTTGTACCTTCTCTGTGTGTATGCCCCCCGAGCCGAATCCTTCAAGTAATTTGAAGATATCGGCTTTTCAGCCAACCACAAGCCTGCCACACCACTCACCATGCTAAATAGCACAGCGTCTGACATGGGCGGTGAGAATAATTTTAGCCGATTGCTTGGAATCGGCCTCCCTTGCAGTTGTTGATCCAACTATTTGCTGATAAATGTTGGTCGTGGCTTATCCCCAGGACCAATGTCAATCTCTTCTATTCATCATGTAAACCCATATCCCAGCTTTCCATCGCCGTTAAATCAATGCTAATCATAGGCGTAAGGCACGTTGAGGCTAATTTTGGCCGATTACTAGAATCGGCCTCCTTTTCCATTGCAATGTTTAATGAGGGTTTACAACTTCTTGGTTCTGTGCTATAGCTACGTGGCCTGCTTGAAGTGAGATCCTTGCTTATTATTTTTTGGCCGATCGCAGGATCGGCCTCCACGCACGTCCATAGACTTGGATCTTTCTACTCTGTCGGCCAGTGGATAAGACCAGCCTCACCCCATTTTTTGTAGCTTCGATGCGCTCACAGCCGTTGATTCCAGAGCGGCTCTTGGTCGTTGCTTCCCAAATGTTCATGCCAGCCAAAGAGATCTCGATCGAATCATCTGCATGAACAACCTCCACTTCATCTCCATCCCATTGTATGATGCACTGATGCATTGTGGATGGAATGCAACAGTTAGCGTGGATCCAATCCCTTCCTAGCAGGACAGCGTAAGTGCTCTTGCTGTCGACGATGAAGAACGATGTAGGGATGGTTTTTCGGCCGACAGTTAAGTCCACGTTCAGAACACCCTTGGCTTCTGACGGTTGGCCGTTGAAATCGCTTAGCGTGACGTTGGTCTTGATCAGATCATCATTGGATCGTCCCAAACGTCGCAACATGGAGTATCGCATTATATTGACTGCTGCTCCCGTGTCAACCAGCATCTTGCTGATAGGCTGCCCATTGATATAACCTTTTAGGTATAGGGCTTTCAGATGCCTGTAGCTCCTCTCTCGTGGCTTCTCAAAGATGACTGGCCGCGGGCCGCAATCAAACTGTGCCACTGACACTTCCTCGTCTCTTGGAGCACAAAACTCTGACGGGAGAATGAACACCATGTTTGTATCAGCCGATGCCTCTGCATCGGCTTTTGTCTGCTTGGGTCGCCACACTTTCTTCGGTGGGCGAGCCTCTGTCTCCAGTGTTTGCTGAATTTTCACGCCAGATCGGGCCGTGCTTTCCTCAACGTGTACAGTACGCGCCTGGCTTCCTCCAAGTTTCGTAGCCGTTGCACTCTGCGCTTTTGGGAGTGGCTGAGTCCATCAGGCACCACCTTGGTCGGTGATATCTATCTTCTTCCTCTGACTCCTCGAAGTCTTCATCTTGAGATGACTCAGCTCGTTTGTTCTGAGGTGGGAGAGGTCCTAGACGCTTGAACACTGAAACTTCATTTGTTCCCTTCCTCTTCTGTCTACATTCTGGGCTTCTCGATTGTAGGCAATCGGCTCATTCCCGAGTCCCAGCAGTGTTTGAAGAAAGGACAGTTCCAATGCCTATCCATGTCCTCTTGTTCTCTTGACCTCCCTCTAGCGACGCTCATACCCTCGTTGTGCTCGTCATATCGACGGTATTTCTGTCGCGCATCAGACCGACGATCTCTCTTATCATCTACGTCGTAGCGCCGACGTCGGTCATACTGCTGCTCATATTTGTTAAGGAGGTGCGCGGAAAGTGGTCGTTGATACCGCACGCTTCTCACCTCTTCCTCAGTCACCATCTCACATCATGCCGGGGCCGGTCGCGTGGATCGGCCTCCTTGTCATCTTTGCCACGGAGTGACTGCTCTCGGCTTATCCTTGCTATGGTGATCTGCAACCCTGCCATGTTGATAGCAAACGAGAACCTGGCGCGTCTTATGCAGTGCCTGAGATCGACCATGTTGACTTCCGGAAACGGATTCGTGTCAACTCTCATGGCAAACTGACCGAAGAGTAATCGGCCTTGTTCTATCGCCATCTGAATCTGTCCGCGCAAGACTTTGCAGTCATTGGTGGCATGAGTGAACGTGTGATGCCATTTGCAGTATGGCCTGCCGTTCATCTCTTGTAACGTGGGGATTTTGTGGCCTTCGGGTAACTTCAGCTGTTTTTCCTTCAGCAGCAAATCAAAAATTTGCTCCGTTTTGCTTAAATCAAAGTCAAACCCTTTTGCAGGCCCTGGTTGTTTCACCCACTTGCAGGACACGGGCTTTGCCCCCCGAGTCCACTCAGCTACAGCGACCTCCTGATCTCCTGCAACCTTCATCTTTGTCCATCTCGATCAGGGCGACGCGCTTGTACTTGTCCTGGTACAATTCGGATGGCGCTGTTCATACGCTGTCAACTTCTGAACCATGTGCGCCAGTGAATTGTACTCTGCTTGGAAGGTCACATCTCTGAGCGGCGCTGACAGGCCTGCTATCGCCAGCTCGACTGCTTCCTTCTCAGATAGACGAACCGAATAACATCGGTTCCTGACGGTCCTGAAGCGCTGGATGTATTCACACCGTCTCTCCTCGCCTCTGCCGAACCTGGGTCAGATCGGCAATGCCAGCTTCAGTAGCTTCTGAGTGATACTGTATGTGAAACTGCTCTTCCAGCTGCTTCCACGTCCGAACCGAGTCTGGTAGCAACGAGGTGTACCACCCAAAGGCCGGACCCGTGAGAGATTGCGAAAAGAACCTCACACGTAGCTCGTCTGAAGCTGAGACCATGCCCAACTGTGCCAAATATCGGCTCACGTGCTCAATTGAGCTGGTTCCTTCTGATCCACTGAATTTTGTGAAGTCAGGGAGCCGATACTTAGGCGGTAGTGGGATTAGGTCATACTCGTTGGGATACGGCTTGGAATAGCCGATCATTCTCTTCTTCGGCAGGATGCCGAACTGGTCTCTTAGGATTGCGGTGATCCATCCACCGTAGGAGCTGCAGAGGTTGATCGTTCATGACTTGTTCTGGTGGCATATTTAGCTAGCCACGCCTGTTTCTCAGCATCTGCTCCAGAACTGCTCCTGCTCCAGCGACTCCTCCTTCCAGGCCCTCCCTGCTGTAACCTGGGTCATCCAGTTGTTGCAGTCCGGCACGTATGTGCACACGTATCCATGTGGAATCTCCTTGGGCGGCTCATACAGGAATTGGTAATCGCCAGGATCGCCTCCAACCTTGTAGACGACGTACGCCGGTGAACCTTGTTGCTGTGGAGCTGCAAACGTGTATTGCAGTGGTGGCCTTGTATAGAGCGGTACTCCCCCTGGTGAGTTCCTAGAGCAGGACCTGACGGAGAGTACTTATGCTTCATGATTTCTTGCACCACATTAAGCGCAACACGCTCCAAAGTGTTCACCAGGCTCTCAGAATGCCGATGAAGAGAGTGAGCACGGCATAGTTAACTTCCTGTCGCAGGGCTCTGGTACGTTCCTCCGAAGGGAGAGATAGATCTAGTCCCTCTAGCGCGCCTTCGGGTTGGAACCCTTTGAACTTGATGCCGTGCGAACGGGTTTTCTCAAAAGCGCCGATGAGATCGGCTTCCAAGATGGCCTTGAGATCATCATATTTCTTCTTATGCTCAGGAGGCAGATCTTCATACTTGACCGGTTCTTCCGCCATCTCGGATGTTGACGTGGTTGTTGCGAAGATTGTCCCACCGGGCGTGCCAGAATGTGTTGCCTGCCAAAACCCACCGGCGAGCAGTGGTTAAGCAACACGAAGAGCCGGGAGGCTTCCAAGGCTGCAGGGGGCCCTGGTCCCTCGACGTCGTCCCGCAAATGTTCCGGCACACGTCCTGGGGGTTGCAAGGGCGTGCCACCTGACCTATACCTGGTCAGGAAGGTGTTGGATTGCTTCGATTAGTTTCCTGCATGGCAGACACGTAAACATTAAATACGAGCCCGATCGGCTCTCAGGTTGCCCTGTGGATCGGCTCACAAAGCCGATCGCCCCATGGTTCACGTCGGGTTAACGATGACATGGGGCTCCTGCTTGATCAGTATAAAGCTAAACCAATCTACGACAGTTTAGGGTTTTCACCGTATGATCGGAACATCCTACGCGTAGTTGAGCCTAATAGACACGAAAGATAATGGAAAACTAACCCTAAAAGAGGCCTAAAAACCAACATTAAGTTAATTCCCGGAACATCCCTCTTAGGACTAACAAACCATACCTAACGCACTACCGGATCGTTCAACCCGTTTGCAAGGCCTAACCATACGGATATTAAACCAATCCTTGAAGAATCAAGGAGCAACTATAACAGATCGGATCTACTAAACAACGAACAAGCAAGACGCTGCCCTTACACCTGGATAGGTGTAAGGGCAGCTAGATATCGAGGGACGGCATAGCTAAGCAGATATGCATAAGAAAAGCATCCATGCAAGCCCCAAAACATCTACGATAAATAGTGCTACTCGCCATCAACAACGCTTCAGCACGAGCAGCACAAGGTAACGAATAAACGCGTACTGCCTAGATCGCAAGATGCGATCTAGGCAGCATGATGCTTACCCGGAGAAACCCTCGAAAGAAGGGGTGGCGATGCGCCTGATTTGTGTTTGTTGTGAACGTGATTGTCCTCCTTTTCCGATAACCCTAGATACATATTTATAGTCCAAGGGACTTTCTAATTTGGACGTGCACCTAACCGTGCACGGGTTAAACTCTATCTTTTAATCTAAACTAAAATGCAATCTACTATACTACAGATACACGGGTGATCCAGCCCAATATTCTCCGCGGAAGGCCGCTTCAAAGATGCTCCACGTGTATATCTTTCAAGCCCATCTTCACTTACGGCCCATCTCCTGATTTGGCCAAAATCTGGTGATAACACATGTAGAGCACCAAAAAGATCCAATAAGTAAACTTTGATTGCCTCCAAATATTCTGAAAGAACTCTGCAGGAAAACAATCCAGGAATGGCGCTTTATTGTGCTCCATATGAAAAAACGCCTTCTTAACTCCCTCCTTAGAATAAGGGGCAGAGAAATGCATTTTCCTCATTGGACACTTGTGGAATGTCATCAATCTGTGTTTGATCCATACCTAGATTACTCTCCTCAAGATCTTCAAACAAGCCCTCGTAATAATCCGTAATATACAGCTTGAGCTGCTCATGACATTCAATCGTACCCTCATTCTAGACAAGAGAATGAATGAGTTTCTTCTTGTGTCTACCATTTGCGATATTATGGAAGTATCTCGAATTTGAATCGTTTTCAAAATAAATTGAGCTTTCGATCATTGGTACCACTTGAGTTCCTCTTCACGTAGTAGTCCAGCTAACATTAAATTTGATTGACTTTTTAGTTCAATTTCTTTCATCGTTAGCATTCTTACCTCTACGATCTCCTAAATATCATCAATAATCAACGACACGTGGAGATTCTCATTCTTTAGCAGCCCAGCCAGATGTCTCTCCCATCCACCAAGGTATTTTGACATAGCGCACAATTTATTATTACACCTTTGGATAGGTTTCTGACCAGCGACATGCCTCTCCCATACTATTTTTACCAAATCCGAGAAACCTTCTCGGTACAACAATTCAAGTTCAAATTTGAATGGACTTTTGCGTGGAGGTCTAGGCATTCTAGTTGTTATCAGTATAGGAGTGTGATCCGACAAAGCCTCGATACACGGTACGACCCATACAGTGACCATTGAGTATCTTAATTCCTAATTCGAGTCCATAAGTACACGGTCCAGCTTCTCATATATTGGCTCCGGGAGACTATTTGCCCAATTAAATTGTCTCCCAACCATCTCCACCTTTTGTAAATCCAAACTATCAATGACATCATTGAATAAAAAATGATACTAGTGGTTGTCGAATCTGTCTTTACTCTTCTCATAAGGAAATCTTAGCAAATTAAAATCCTCCCTATAAGAATATGGTATGGATTATCTTTCACCAAATTTACCAACTCACGAAGGAAGGCAGGTTTAAGCCCATCCTGGGCAGCCCCATACACGGCGACCAATCTCCATGTGAAATTATCAGCTTTATTATGAATATGAAGTTTAATATGAAAATCTCCACCCGAATTAGCCAACACCTACATGGTGTATGTTTTGACGCCTAGTAATAAGCCACCAGAGCAGCCACATGGCGGACGATAAATCCAAGTAAAGTCAGCCCCACCAGAAAGGCGGTTTAGGAAACTTTGCGAGTAATCTCGTCTGCCCATTTTGGAGATACCAATAAATCCAAACGATGTCCCGAATGCAATCATCAATATGTAAGTGTTTAGCCAAATCTCAAAGACCTATGCTATTCATAAAAATGTCATTCATTTAAAAAAATATGAGATTTAGTTAGATATATACATGATTGATAAGTCAATTTGGGGTTTCGTTGCCAGTGGTATGGAGATACAACCACCATCCTAGCCAGCCGATTACAGCCTAGTCCTCTACTTTGAATAAATTTGTAACTAAGAAGGGGAATTTGGGTATTTGCTTTGATTTATGGAAATGAAATTGGTCGTTACCAAAATCTGCTAATAATTTGCTCATTATACTCTTGATTTGCTTTGATAGTTTTGTCCCAACCTCTCTTTTTTGGGTATGGATCTGTGTTATATATGTGTGAATTCATTTTTTGTGCTGATATATATCTCTATTCTGCCAATTTTGTATAAGAATAACTTGTTTTTATCTTGTAGTGTGTGTTCCGAACAATTTTGGGTACACGATGGCATCACAAGCTTGGGATGCACATGATACGCTCTCAGGACTGTCAAGTCATGTGACAAAATTGGAATCCTTTAATTCAGAAAACAATCATGGAGGCTGGTCAAATTTTGTTTCGCCGATTGTCCTAACATATGAATAGAACTTGTATATGGTATCATAGATTGTCAAGTTACCATCAACATAATTATTTCTCTCCCAGCATCTTACATAGCATATAAATGGACTCATAGGAGAATCTAAAACTGTATAGTGGACTAATATATCCTATAACGGTATACAACTTATGAATACTAATCCTCAAACTAGAGCGGAAGACAGTTGATGGGGCATTAACAAAACCCCATGTTCCCGTCGTCTGTTGTGCATGTGAGGCAAGTGATGATTAGTACCAGCTTAAGTAGATACACAAGAAAACCTCTAATTCATTGAGAATCTTACAACCGTTTCTTGGATGCTACATTATCACTATTCCAGGTTGTTGATTAGTTTCGACGCTAAAGAAAATAGCTAGCTACTTGATCCTATAGACCTGAAACAGAAAAATGAAGTGATACTCCATAATTGTTTGCAGGTTGAGTTAGCTAGATGCCTAGATAGATTTGATAGTGGGTTAACAACGGAAGATCTTAGACAGTTCTGGGTGCTTAGGTTGTTCGATCAGGTTACAAAATATTCCTATATCTGCTTGTTGATTGCTTGTGCTGTTGTGCTTGTGCGTATATACGCATACTGATTGTGCACAACGCATCCATTAACTAACTAGATCATATACTCTAAAACACGATATTCCTGCTCGGTCGCTAGCTGCGGCGCTGCCCCAAGAAACGCACATATGATTCATATCCTGATTTCGAGGGGCGGATACAGTTAAAGGGCGGCAGCAGGCAGCCGGTAGCCTTCGCGCTAGGCCGCTAGCTCTAGTTAATTAGAGGTTTGTGGCCGCAGGGTAGGATCGGATCAGCTAGCCGGAGTCCGGTACACGGAATCCATCTACAGAGTATGATGCATGCAGATCCGCGGTTCACGCTGGATGGAGATAGATTAACTAGCATCCCCGTTCATGCATGCATGATCAAGAAGTGTCCCTGAGATACGGTCGACAGAGATGATGTTCCATATTAGATTGAAGTGGACCTCGCCATTTTATTTCTGGCAGCCGTGGTGGTAGTACTCCTACTGTGTACTAGTTAATTACTGTACAATAGATGAGACAACAGTTGTCTTTCTCACGCCCCATATCAAAGCATCTTCTACTGATATTAATTAGAGGAACATTGATCATTACAATATGTATTAACACTTAAACAAAACAAAACAGGATTTCGGCTTCAGCATCAGTTTATCGACGCTGATGGTGACAAGTGATGCAGGGTCGCGCCTTGGGCTCATAGTGGGCCTTTCCCAACCTGCCCGATGGTTCTTCTCGTTCTTTGTGGTTAGTTGAGGAATCAAGTTACAATGAAAAGCTTGTGGCGATGACACACGGAGTGTGTCATTGGGGACGCATCTTGCAAGCCTTGCATAATTCCTTTGTGAAAATTGTTGAAGTTGGAGTTTTTGTCGTTCGCACCGCAGACAACTATTTGGCATGGGATGATATGGACCTCTTGAAATCACTAAGAGGTTTGCTCCATTGATGTTCATCTACTAGAAAGTCGGAGTCGCGAGTCGGAGATGATGAAATATTGGGAAAACCTCATCGTTCTTTTATTCATAGCGGGGGTTTTCCCTTTGTGTATTAGTAACCAGGTTTGACGGAGTGCCGTGGCCACTGTCGCATTTCATGATGCATGACCTTTGGCTTGTATTTGGGTATTTGTATGATGTTCTCTAATAAACTGTGCATCTCTCTTCTTGCTTCATTAATATTGTTCCTTTCTTCTTAGGATTACAAAATATTTAAATGAAAAACTTTGAAACAAATTACACCACCATTACCGTTAAAACGAACGCTACTCCTCAAGGCTGATCCTGAGGTGACACAAACCGTAGGCTTCCCCACCCCTTCCTCTCACCGTAGGCGTGTCGATTCAAGATCACCCTGAAGGTGATGGATCGGCTAGATTAGGGGTATGGGTTGAACAATGTTTGTCGCGATATGGCACTCTCGACGTGGTGCCCGTGAGGGTGTTTCACAAGAAGATTCGCTTGCTGACAACTATAGACTTTGTAGCGCTGGATCTTGCATCACGAAGCCCTGGATCTTGCAAGACCATCATGAAGCCCTGGATCTTGCATCAGCATCACTCGTACCACCCTCATTATGTAGTTTCGATGCGAGCCATGGAAGCCGCTGGCCACTCACACCCCCACATGCCATCCATATTGCTTCTGAAAGCCCCTAATGGTGTGGCCATGTGTGATATCGCATACATTGTCAATGATACATCAACTGGCTAGGTGTGTTGCTCGGTCATCTGCAACTGTTATAAGGCTGATGTGCCTTGTGTGGTATGATAAGGTGGCGATGTGTGATGCTTCAGATGAACGCTCAATATCATTTTTGTTGCACTGAAAATTGTGATGCTCTATGGTAATGGTCTCCACCTTGGAGGTGTCAGATGGCAACAAACCGCGTGTACAGAAACTATTTGGGACTTCAAGCGCAAAGTATTGTGGAACATGTAACTTTCCCCAAATGAGTGACTCTAGGTTTTATCGAGCTCTAGGGGAAATATTAGAACCCTCTCCCTATCCTGTTCTAGCAACATACAAAACAAATATAAATACCTCGTGTCCCCAACTCAACCGTGATAGTTGTAAAGCAACATGGCGTATTAATGAGATGAAAATAATAGTAAATAAAGCATTAAATGTGAATGCAACAGTGCTAGAAAAGTGTCCTTATAAGGTGTTTCTTATGCGAAAAGATGGACCGGTGTTCTGGGGTTCACTTGAATACTCTCTCGTAAACATGGGAGCAGAATTATATCTTTTCTAGACAAGATAATACCAATGCTCCTCTGTGTAGTGTTTGTTCTGTATTCTTATGTGCATCATGTTCTAACGTAGGGATGATGCAACACACCCCTCTAATACTCTCTTAGCAAGAGAAAACTCCGCATACTGAGGATTAAGTGGTTGCACAGAGTATTGATTTTGGTACTTTTACATGATGTTGGATCTCTCATGCACTATCTCGAACAAACAAGACCATCTTTTCTATCACTAGAGCATGACATAGCACATCCTATCCCATCCTCGCTAGTGAGGTAAACAATGAAAAGGTAAAAAACATAGTACTTTGCAAATTTTCTATCACTATCCTACTACCAATTTACTCCAACTATAACACAGATGAGTTCAGATACTACAGTTGTACATCAGAGAGGCCTAAAAAAAACTATAGCACACCCGTTTTCCCTCTCGAGCTCTAGAATACTAGTTCATCAGAACTCGTACATGTCAACGGGGTAATAATGTGCATCTACAAATACAGCAAATACATACTTAAAATTACATCTCATATCTCATCGAATAATCGTAAGATCCTCCATAGGGTAATTTCATAGATGACCATAATCATGTTAAACAAATCATATGGTTCTAAAACATTCATAGCACATATAGAGAGAGAGAGAGAGAGAGAGAGAGAGAGAGAGAGAGATCAAGTGAGTGCCACAAACCCATATCTTGGGGTGGAATACTCACTCTTTCTCATGGAGACGATGCAGATGATGCAGGAGGAGTCGAAGGAGCAACCGTGGTGGCTCCGGCGGCATCTCCCCCTCCAATCTTCTATAGAGGTGAAGTTAATTTTTTGTCTCTGTTTTCGTATTTCCTGTGATGGTAACCGATTTATGCGTTCGACATGTCCCTACCATAGGCATATTATGGTGGTAACCCTGCCACAAATTAAGCATATTGTGCAAGCCAGTTAAATATGTTCCTATCATAGGAGGCTACCTGAAATGAGTCGCTTCTCATGAGTATAATTTATAGAAGTTCATCCTAGAATAACCACTTGAGTAAATCACACTCTTGGCAGGCTGTGATAAAAATCCAGTAGATATACCACCCGCCTCAAAGAGTTCTCGTGCAGCTCTCCACACCAAACTTCATTGACCACCATGTCTCACAGGTGGTAAAACCGCAGCCTATATATTTTTACCCGCCGGAGATGGTGTGTTCTCTAGCGTGCGACTTTTGACTTAGCACACAGTATGTGACCTGAGGTTGGGTGGTTAGGAGGATGGTTGTATCCCAGCCCACTGTGAGTTCAAATCCTGTGTTTGACATCTCGTGTCTCATAAAGGCGGAATATTCATTCAGTGGGAGGCGACGTTCCCGTCGACAGCGAGGCGCCTGTGGTGACTTCGTCAATTTCAAGATCCAATCCGCCGGCTCAGTCTTCCGGAGGTGCTCATAGGGGTAGGGTGCGTGTGTGCGTGCGTTCATAGGGGTGAGTGTATGCGCGTGTATGTGAGCGTCTGCGTTTGTACTGTGTTCCTCAAAAAAAGTAAGCACAATACCCTTTTTGGTCTGTTTTTTTCTTCTCACAAACAAAGCTGATTTTCTTCTAACTAATGAAATTACGTGAGCCACACTATTATGCACGTTCTCATATGCGGACCGCGTCGCCGTCGGCGTCGGTGTCCTCTCGCCCGCTGCATACGACAAAGCATCTGCGAATCACTACGGGGAATGGCGCGATGCGCCGACGGCGGGAGTACGCCGACGGCCAAATGTCGGGGCCGTCGGCGTACGTCCAGTCCAGGCAGCGGCTAAGAGCCCTCGATGACAACCCCTAGGCGTAGAAGGATACGCCGACGGCCACCCTCGGCGTACTCCAAGGCCGCTGGCGTACCGAAATCTGCTCGTCCCGTCCCGGCCGTGACGCCCTGGTACCTGCCGTTGCGAGCGCCGAGGGCCACCCTCGGCATAGGGCATCATCCACCTATGCCGACGGCCACCCCCATACATTTATTTTTTTCTTTTTTTTTTGGTGGTTAACTTTATATTATGTTTGTTTTATTTATGTACTAGTATGAATTATGTAAAAATAGTTACTTTTTTAAAGAAAAAAATGGTAGATGGCTTATGTAGATCCCACGAGTGACGCTCTTCGTAGACGGGTCGACGGGATCCAGTAGGCCCAACATCTGCTATCGATGTACATATGTCCTAAAACAAAGGAAAAAAGTCCATTGCTAACCCTAACTCTAACCCTAACCCTAACCCTAGGGGTAGATTTGCGGGGTCCCCGCCCTAGGGTTTCCCTAGATACAAACCACCGGAGCGTGAATCGCTGGAAACTCCTGCTACGGCTCATCCGGGGCCTATTTCATTCCAAACCTATGGTTTCCATGTGCATATGTCCTAAACAAAGCAAAGCAAATAAAAAAATCCATTGGTAAACCCTCGCACGGAGAAAGCTATAGGGGTAGATCTGCAGGGTCCCCGCCCTAGGGTTTCCCAAGATACAGATCACCGGAGCGTCGGAATCGCTGGAAAACTTGCATTTGTCCCTAACATATGTGTACAAGTGTGATGTAAGGTTTGTCTAACCTTGCATGTACCCGGCGTTGACGATTTCCGCATACATGGGCCGACACTTGGTAAAATCCAGGATTTGTATGTGGAAACTCCTGCTACGGCTCATCCGGGGCCTATTTCATTCCAAACCTATGGTTTCCATGTGCATATGTCCTAAACAAAGCAAAGCAAATAAAAAAATCCATTGGTAAACCCTCGCACGGAGAAAGCTATAGGGGTAGATCTGCAGGGTCCCCGCCCTAGGGTTTCCCAAGATACAGATCACCGGAGCGTCGGAATCGCTTGAAAACTTGCATTTGTCCCTAACATATGTGTACAAGTGTGATGTAAGGTTTGTCTAACCTTGCATGTACCCGGCGTTGACGATTTCCGCATACATGGGCCGACACTTGGTAAAATCCAGGATTTGTATGTGGAAACTCCTGCTACGGCTCATCCGGGGCCTATTTCATTCCAAACCTATGGTTTCCATGTGCATATGTCCTAAACAAAGCAAAGCAAATAAAAAATCCATTGGTAAACCCTCGCACGGAGAAAGCTATAGGGGTAGATCTGCAGGGTCCCCGCCCCTAGGGTTTCCCAAGATACAGATCACCGGAGCGTTGGAATCGCTCAGTAGGATACCTCCTACGCACCACCTATCACATGCCATATGCGCGCGGAAGCCATCTGGGAATCCCACCCGCTTCCTGCGGTGCCTCCGCTTGAAACTGACCGGATTTGAACTGGGCCACACTTTTCTTCGCTCAATAAATGGAGGGAAAATGTTTTTAGGTCTAGGACGTGTCATTTTATGTGCTAAATGTTTTCCGTATCGCTGCTGGCGAGGGCACGCGCGCGCCTCGGTGACGGCCATGTCGCATGTCCTCGTGGCCGCTTCGGCTTTGCGTAGCTACAAAGCAAACGGAGCCAAAAATTCGAGCGGAGCCGCGTGGCATCATTTTATGTGTCCAGTTACCACGTAAAAAGACGGAACTGGATACGCAATTATCTTGGAGAACCCTTCACGAACAGGGGCTATCTCTGGTCCGAGTTCTATGGCTTTTAGGGAAAATGAGTAGGAAACGGCCTGTTTCACCACATAGTTTGTCGGAACGAGGCCATACTTGGCACGCAAAGTGGGCCTTAGGATGTGAAGCAAGGTCCTCCCTGGTCATGATTTCCAATCAACCACTGCCACTGCTCCATTTCCTGGTGCCGAAGGGCTTTTTGTGTGAAGGTCACTTACATGGTGCGCATTTCAAGATCGCGCGACCTCCGCGCGGTAGGATACTCCACGCACCACCTATCACATGCCATATGCGCGCGGAAGCCATCTGGGAATCCCACCCGCTTCCCGGCGGTGCCCCGCCTCGAACTGGAAACCGACCGGATTTGAACTGGGCGACACTTTCCTTCGCTCAATAAAATGAGGAAAATGTTTTAGGTCTAGGACGTGTCATTTTATGTGCTAAATGTTTTCCGTTTCGCGTTAAGGAGGGGTGCACGCGCGCCTTGGGCACGGCCATACCGCATGTCCCGCGCCCCGTTATGCAGCTGGTGTACAAACGAGCCAAAAATCGAGCGGAGCTCGGCGCCATTTCATGTGTCCTAGTTACCACTGCAAAGACGGAACCGGATACGGTAATTATCTTGAGAACCCTCACTTAACAAAGGTCTCGTCCTAGAGTTCTATGGCTTTTTAGGGGAAATGAGTAGAAACGGCCCGTTTCACCACATAGTTTGTCGGAACGAGGCCATATTTGGACGTGCGTGGACCTTAGGATGTGAAGCAAGGCCCCTGTCGCGGATTTCCAACGAACCACGGGCGACGGTTTTTCCATTTTCGGGGTGCCGGAAGGGCTTTTTTTGTGAAGCAGCTACAGAGGGCGCATTCAATAATTCAGAGGGACCTCTGCACGTTGATAGAGGAACCCATATACACCGTGGATCACATGCGTGCCGCTTGGGTTAGCTTTCTGGGTAGACCCGCTGCTCCGTGCGGTGTCCTGCCGATTCCGCTGGAAACGGTCCGGATTTGAACTAAGCGTCCACTTTCTGTCGCCCCAAATAATTTGGAAAAATCATTTTTAGAACCGGGACACGTTATTTTATGTGTAAAGGTAACCTCGGTTTTGCGCGTTCCCAACTTGGTGAACCCCGGCCTGCGGTTCTGGTGGTTCGTCATTTCATGTGAGTCCCATTTTGGGCAGAAATGTATCGAAACAAAGTCGGAAATATGCGAGACGTTGCGGGGCGTCGTTTTATGTGACCTAGTAGCGAGAACAAAAGACGGATGTGGGATATGGATGTTCTTCTGAAAAACCCTTCACGAAATGAGCTATCATGTCCGGAGTTATATGGCTTTTAGGGCAAAAGAGCTAGGTATTGCCCTCCGGACACGCATAGTTTGTCGGAACGAGCCCATATCGGGCACGTGCGTGTGCCTTGGGACGGGAAGCAACGCCGTATGCAGTGTTTCCCTTTCGGTGCCACGAAAAACCCGTTTCACATTTTTCGAGTGCCGAAGCGGGCTATTTTTGTGAAGCAGCTACAGAGGGCGCATTCAATAATTCAGAGGGACCTCTGCACGTTGATAGAGGAACCCATATACACCGTGGATCACATGCGTGCCGCTTGGGTTAGCTTTCTGGGTAGACCCGCTGCTCCGTGCGGTGTCCTGCCGATTCCGCTGGAAACGGTCCGGATTTGAACTAAGCGTCCACTTTCTGTCGCCCCAAATAATTTGGAAAAATCATTTTTAGAACCGGGACACGTTATTTTATGTGTAAAGGTAACCTCGGTTTTGCGCGTTCCCAACTTGGTGAACCCCGGCCTGCGGTTCTGGTGGTTCGTCATTTCATGTGAGTCCCATTTTGGGCAGAAATGTATCGAAACAAAGTCGGAAATATGCGAGACGTTGCGGGGCGTCGTTTTATGTGACCTAGTAGCGAGAACAAAAGACGGATGTGGGATATGGATGTTCTTCTGAAAAACCCTTCACGAAATGAGCTATCATGTCCGGAGTTATATGGCTTTTAGGGCAAAAGAGGTCTGCTTCACCACATAGTTTGTCAACGAGGCCATATTTGCACGCAAGGGCCTTAGATGTGAAGAAGGCTCCTGTCACATTTCCAATCCAACCACTGCCACGTTTCCATTTCTGTGCCGGAAGGGCTTTTTGTGAAGCAATGACAGGAAAAGATTTCATCGTTGCTGGACTCACGCAAGCGGTAGGATACCTCCTAATGCACCACCTATCACATGCCATATGCGCCACGAAGCCATCTCAATCCCACCCGCCTCCCGCGTGCCCCCCGCTCAATCCGTCACTGGAAACCGACCGGATTTGAACCGGGGCGACACTTTCCTTCGCCAATAAATGGAGGGAAAATGTTTTTAGGTCTAGGACGGCGTCATTTTATGTGCTAAATGTTTTCCGTATCGCTGCTGCTGAAGTGAGGGGTGCACGCGCGCGCCGTACGCCATACCGCATGTCCCGCGCTCCCCGTTGCGTACTGGCAAAGCAACGGAGCCAAAATCGAGCGGAGCCGGGCATGAGGCCATTTTATGTGTCCTAGTTACCACTGCAAAAGACGGAACTGGGATACGGCAATTATCTTGAGAACCCTTCACGAACAGGTTTTATTCTGGTCTCTGGGAGTTCCCAGGCTTTTAGGGAAAATGAGCAGGAAACGCCCGCTTTCACCACATAGTTTGTCGGAACGAGGCCATATTTGACACGGCGTGGGCCTTAGGATGTGAAGTGCGCCCTGTCATGATTTCCATCCGAACCACGGGTGACGGTTTTTCCATTTTCGGGGTGCCGGAAGGGCTTTTTTGTGTGAAGCAGCTACATAAAGCGATTTCAGTAGTCACAAGATTCTCGCAAGGCGGTAGGGATACCTCCTACGCACCACTCACATGCCATATGCGCTGGAAGCATTCAATCCTAATTGCCTTCATGGTAGCTCTAATCACTGGAAACTGACCGGATTTGAACCGCGACACTTTCCTTCGCTCAATAAATGGAGGGAAAATGTTTTTAGGTCTAGGACGTGTCATTTTATGTGCTAAATGTTTTCCGTATCGCGCGTTGGCGGAGGGGTGCACGCGCGCGCCGCACGCCATACCGCATGTCCCTGCCGCCTGCTTTGCGAAATGAAAGCAACCGAGCCAAAAATCGCAGCGCGGAGCCGCGTGGAATATTTTGCGGTCCAGTTACCACGCAAAAGACTTGGAATCCTGATACGGTAATTATCTTGGAGAACCCTTCACGAACAGGGCTATCTCGTCCGGAGTTCTTATATGGCTTTTAGGGGAAATGAGTGAAACGGCCCGTTTCACCACATAGTTTGTCGGAACGAGGCCATAGACGTGCGTGGACCTTAGGATGTGAAGCAAGGCCCCTGTCGCGGATTCCAATCCGAACCACGGGCGACGGTTTTTCCATTTTCGGGGTGCCGGAAGGGCTTTTTTGTGTGAAGCAGCTACATGGTGCGTATTTCAGTATCGCGCGGGACCTCCGCGCGGCGGTAGGATACCTCCTACGCACCACCTATCACATGCCATATGCGCGCGGAAGCCATCTGGGAATCCCACCCGCTTCCTGCGGTGCCCCGCCGAATCCGCTGGAAACTGACCGGATTTGAACTGGGGCGACACTTTCCTTCGCTCAATAAATGGAGGGAAAAATGTTTTTAGGTCTAGGACGCGTTATTTTATGTGCTAAATGTTTTCCGTTTCGCGCGTTGGAGGGTGCACGCGCGCGCCGGCACGGCCATACCGCATGTCCTGGCGGCCCCGTTTTGCAGCTGGCAAAGCAAACGGAGCCAAAAAATCGAGCGGAGCCGCGTGGCGCCATTTTATGTGTCCTAGTTACCACCGCAAAGACGGAACTGATACTTAATTATCTTGAGAACCTTCACTTAACACATATTCCCGTCCGAGTTCTACATGGCTTTAGGGGAAATGAGTAGGAACGCCCGTTTCACCACATAGTTTGTCGGAACGAGGCCATGGCCGCACGTGCGTGGCCCTAGGATGGGAAGCAAGGCCCCGGTCGCGGATTTCCAATCCGAACCACGGCCACTGTCTGCCTGGGTGCCTAAGGGCTTTTTGTGTGAAGCGCCTACATGGTGCGTATTTCAAAGATCGCTGCTGGACTCGCACAAGCGGTAGGATACTCCTGCACACCACCTATCACATGCCATATGCGCGCGGAAGCCATCCGGGAATCCCACTCGCTTTCCCGCGCGTGCCTCAAACGAATCCGTCGGAAATCGACCGGATTTGAACTGCCAGCACTTCCTTCGTCAATAAATGGAGGGAAAATGTTTTTAGGTCTAGGACGCATCATTTTATGTGCTAAATGTTTTCCGCTTCACACATAGAGGTATGCACACACATTACTTCCTATGATCAAGCATCATATGTCCCAGCCTCGCTTTGCGCAGCTTGGCAAAGCAAACGGAGCCAAAATCGAAAGGAGGCCACGTATGGCTATTTTATGCACAACCAGTTACCTACTCGTAAAAGACGAACTGGATACGGTAATTATTCTGAGAACCCTTCAACAATGTGGCTATTCCGTCCGAGTTCTATGGCTTTTAGGGGAAATGAGTAGGAAACGGCCCGCTTCACCACATAGTTTGCTCGAACGAGGCCATATTTGGCACGTGCGGTGGGCCTTAGGTTGGTGGGTTAGAGATAAAGGTCTAAGATGGTAAAGTTTGGTGAAAGCGAAAAAAAGATAGAGAATCGGCACGTCGTTGGTAACCGAGAGGGAGTACATGACATCGAAATATTATTATGACATACGATGAACATGAAATAGTATTCAACAACATTGGTACACCATGGGTTCATCATTGTAAGAATAAAGCTCTATCAAACTAAAACGACATAAAATAATAGATTTTACCTATTTTCGCATGGCGTAATAACAAATTTAATAAGATAACATGCACAACTCATAAAAATATATACCATGTATGTGATCCCATATCCCTTTGTCTGGTATATATACTCTGTGGTTCTTCTTTAGACCATGAAAGAAACAATGAAAGAAAAAAATGAAAAAAAAAAACAAAAATTAAAAAAATGCACTCTGGCTAAGCCGAGGGTGGCCCTCGGCGTATGGGTGGCCCTCGGCGTAGCTCGGGATCCGAGCCCGGAAACCCCCCGGTCGCCTCCTCGCCAAAGCCCGCCCATTTTTCCCAAGTCCCGCGCCCTTCCCCCAATCCCGCCGCCGCTTCCCGCCCACGCCGTCGTCGCCCCCGCTTCGACGCGCCATCGTCTCTTTCGACGTTCATGTCATTGGCTCTCAAGCTCACTGTCGCCACACATGTCAGACGCTGGGTTGTTGTCATTTTCCTCAAGCTGCTTTGCTGCTAAGTCAAGGCTCGACGCTGGCTGACGCTGCTTTCCCGCTGACGTCACATCGCCTCGGCTTTGAGCCGTCGCTGCCGCGCTCCTGCTCGCCTCTCCTGCTCGCCGCTGCCGTCGCCTCTCGTCCTTCCTTGTGCACGGAGCTCCAAAGATCCCTCCCTTCTCCTTTCCCCCGGCCAGGCTATTTGCGTGGCCTGATGTTTAGCCTTTGACTGAGGATTCAGTGCTTAATTACTTGTTTAATGGTGAGAGTTTTCTAGAGGATTCATAACTGCTGTTATTGGCTCAGTATTTTCTACTTTGCACTTGGCAGCAACGATAGGGGGTATGCATCCAACTGACCTTTACTTCTCGCGCATTATTGGACTGCCAACAAAGCTCCCCACTCTGCTCATGGAAGGGGACGACGGTACTGCTTAGCATTGTTTTATTGGGTGGCTACTGCTTAGCATTGCCACTAAGTCAAGACAGGTGTGGACTAGTGCCCATCAAACGTAATCTAAAAATAGAACATGTGTCGGAATTATATTGCCAAAAGAAGGTTTGTAATACATAACATGGAGAAATATTAGTTAAATAAGGACAGCGACGCAACCTGGAGTCGCAGCAGCGGCACAGCCGGTGGTCCTAGATGCACAGAAGATCGTTGCCCCTGCTGCCATGCACCTGCAGTGGTGCCCGATCCTGTGGTGTTCCCGCAGGAGCAGCGCAGGCCTGCTGCACTCGTCCATGTCTGAAATGGCTGTGGAACCAGGCGGAGTGAAAATTTGCGAATGCAAGGGGAGATGAGAGAATATGAACACTGCACTGCATATTTTTCGAGTACCGGGTCCCATCAATTCAAGTTGCGAGCAGACTGCTTCCAATCAGAAAATTAAGAAACAACAGTTCAGATTGTCTATATTCGATTAGTCATTGTATCTACAGATGGAAGCTTAATAAAATGGGATCAGATATGATGTTTATACAAGTATCGCCGTGTCACTTTCTATGAACAGATTGTACTTTTTACATCATTACACAATCTAAATGGTTAACCGAAATTTAAATCTTCAGCCATTGTACAACCGACCTACTTGTGTTAAATGCTCCAAACAAGGCACTGGTGTTTGCAAAGAACTGTAACTTTCAGCATTTAAACATATGAAGGATAAGCTGATACGATTTTTGACCGCCATTAAAGCAGTATATCAAATCCATGTTTGTCGCTGTTACTGTTGTGCCGCCGCCCTGCTCGCCCTCCGCCTACTTCCCTGGTTTCCCTTCTCAATTGCCAAACCTAGCTCAGCCATGCTTCTATTGGTGCTGTTATTGGTCGAGCGAGATTGGGTTTCGTGAGTCAACGAGGCAGAGAGGTGGAGGTTCTGCTGCTCTGGTCATTTGGTGGGCTGCAATGGGCTGGATTTGGTGGGCTGCCAGCTGGGCTCTAGTTACTGCCTTCGTTAATTCAGATGGTGATGCTGCTCCAATGCTAATTGGTTACTTGGTTACTTGATCCTATATTGCTGTTGTAAGGGTGGTTTAATTTAGGTAGTTGTTGACGTCCCGTCATAAATGGACAGTACAAAATCGGTCATCATAATGAAACAAAGGCTATGTAGCTGGATGTTGATAAAGCACTAATTAGGACATTTTGGAAAGAAATAGAAATGTGTAGTTGAAATTGAAATGCTATGTTTAATAATGGAAATAGAAATGCAAATGTGAATTTCTTCTAATAATATGGATTTGTAATAGGCCATGCCGTGACCGCCTCGTCGTGAGCACCCCGGCGTGACGATCCCGGATCTTGACGCGCTTCTCGACGGTCACCGACATCGACAGTCGGTTGTTCGACTACTTCCTCTACAGCCGAGGGTGAGCAAAATTTCCAACTTCTTCTCCGCATTTTATTTATGTCACTAGATTCATTTTCCAAGTCAAGTTGCGTCACCTAGGTGTCACTTCCCGTCCTCAAGCGTTACGCGGATAAATATGCATTAGTGGTCGGCATATTTTCAACCGTAACGCTTGCGGCATTTACGGGACAGTCGGCGGATCCGTAGTTGGGTACGTTCTCCATGCTCTGCTCCGGTCCGAGTCAGGATTTCGGCAGCGCCTCACCGTTGTTCTCCGGATGCACATCCTCTTGTCTTTTTGGCGAGACGTGTATCGGGAGAGCAGCGGGGAGGTGCTGCCGAAATTTTGACTCGGACCGGGGTAGAGCATGGAGAACGTACTCAATCTACGGATCCGGCGGCTGCTAGGAGCCCACCTAGTAGAGATGTAGGTTGATGCATTCGTTTTGCCTGTTAAAAAAATTAAAATATGATGCATTTTCCTATTTGATATAAATGCTATGCTTGTCGTTTGGCTTCCAATAGAGCAGAGGATGGCTGATAATGGATGGATGTACACCGGCCGTGTTAGTGCGACTAATAAAACAGATGAGTGGATAAGGAAGACTTGGCATTTAGTGAAGGAGTTGGCGCGTGGTACAAAACAGAAGGTTCAGCCACTTTGCCCGTGCAATCGTTGCTTGAAGCATCACCGTCGTGGAAAGGATGACATGTTTAAACACCTTCTGCAATATGGGTATATGCCTCGTTACGTCACGCAGATCGACTTTGATGAGCACGAACGTGACAGAGGTGAGGTGATGCGGCAGCGGCTCAATGGCAATGAGTATGATGGGGTTAGAGACTTTCTAGATGATCTTGTCGATGCCCACATGCCAGAGTCGCCACCTTCACGGGAGGAACCGCCAGAACCGGAGGAACCTCCAGAACCGGAGGAACCAGAGCCAGCCGCGAAGGCCTTCTATGATATGATAGCCGCTGCTAAGACGCCTCTGTACGATGGCGCCGAGATTTCTCAGCTCGATGCCATCTCCCAATGTCTAGCCGACAAGACCCGGTACAACACCACCCGTGACGGCTTCGAAGCAAGTCTGAAAACAACTGGTAACATGTTGCCCAAAGGGCATTGTCTGCCTAAAAGCCTGCACGAGACGAGGCAACTCATGTCGGCGCTCAACATGGATTATCAAAGGATAGACTGTTGTCCAAAAGGCTGCGTTCTCTTCTGGAAACAGTTTGCGGAGGACAAGTACTGTCCCATTTGTAAGGCCTCTAGGTATGAAGAGGTAACGGGAAAGGATGGTCAGGTGAGGCAGTCAAAAATCGCAAAGTCGATTCTTCGGTATCTCCCATTCATAAAAAGAATCCAGCGGCTTTACTTGACTGAGGAGACCGCCAAACAGATGACGTGGCACAAGATGGGGACTCGAATAAAGGACAATCAGGGCCGGACGAAGATGGGACATCCATCTGATGGCAATGCATGGAAGAACTTTGATAGAAAATACCCCCAAAGGGCAGCAGATGCTCGGAATGTCAGAATTGCAATAGCTACAGATGGCTTCAATCCATATGGTATGTCGACTGCCAATTACAGTTGCTGGCCCGTGTTTGTAATTCCGCTCAATCTCCCTCCCGGAGTCCTAATGACGAGGAAGACCATGTTTCTGTCGCTGATCATTCCAGGGCCCGATTACCCGGGGAAGAACTTGAGTGTCTACATGCAGCCAATTGTGGATGATTTGAACCACTCTTGGCACCACGGGACGTTGACGTACGACCGAGCATCGAAGACAAACTTCTACATGAAAGTTTGGTTGCAGTATACCATGCATGACATGCCCGGGTACGCCCTAACATGTGGATGGTGTACAGCTGGTAAATGGCCATGCCCAGTGTGCAGGCATCGACTTGAGTTCCTTTGGCTAAATAAGGGTCGCAAGTATGTTGCGTTTGACACGAATCGGCAGTACCTCAAACGGAGGCATCCGTTCAGAGAAGACAAAAAGAACTTCAAGAAAGGCAAAGTTGTGCATGAAGTAACAGAGGTGCCAAAGTTCGATGGTATAGCTGTTGATGCCGAGCTACGTGCTCTCGAGCCTAGTAAGGAACCCGGCCATCAATTTGAGGGATATGGTATAACGCACAACTGGACTCACGAGGCAGCCTTAACGAAGCTCGAGTATTACAAGGACCTCGAACTTCCCCATAACATCGATGTGATGCACACTGTAAAGAATGTCGCGGAGTCCTTATTTCACACGTGCCTAAACATTCCCGGGAAGTCAAAGGATAATGTCAAGGCTAGAGTCGATGTTGAGAAGCTCTGTGATAGGAAGAAATTACACATGCAACGTCCTACTGGCCGTCGAAAGAATTGGTTCAAGCCGCACGCCGACTTCTGCCTTGATTCCATCCAAAAGAAGGAGGCATTCAAGTGGCTAAAATACGTCGTGATGTTCCCTGATGGTTATTGTTCGAATATGAGCAAGGGAGTCAATCTTTCGACGGGAAAAGTCACCGGGCTCAAGAGTCACGACTATCATATATGGATTGAGCGGCTGATGCCGGTGATGCTTCGAGGGTATCTCCCCGATCATGTCTGACTATCTTGCAGGCGTCGATGGTGGCCAATCAAACTGGACAGACAGCGGATTTAGGGCCGATGCCTCCCTTTCCGGGGCCGGCGCCAAACATGCCAGCGAAGGAGAATTTCGCTGAGGAGTACTATGGGAGAACAACGGTAAGTTCTTCGCCAAACCGAATACTACGGCTTTCCTTTGCCTCGCAAATTGCTAACATCTCGGGAACATGTGTGTAGGGAACGGGATGTTCCGGAAACCAGGGTGGTGGGAGGGACATGACACCGGTTCATCATGGTGGTCCTTCTCCCGGTGCTACACCCGGTACTTCTCCCGGTACTTCTCCCGGTCCTTCTCCCGGTGGTTCTTCCGCAGCTTCTACCGGAAGGAATCGGCCCGGGCCGGTGTTTAGCGGCGACGAGCTCCTCTAGTAGTCACATGTATCTTACCGACACTATGCCACCATGTATGCACACTATGGCACCATGTATGCACATTATGGCACTATGTATGCACTATGACACTATGTATGCACTATGACACTATGTATGCACTTCATGTTATGTGTATTTGCACTTCATGCGAAGTTCCTGTGAATTTTATGTGAATTTTATGTGCTTTTATTATCTGCCAAATCTGGAAAACAGCAAAAAAACCAAAAAAAATGACCAAATGGTCCAAGCTACGCCGACGGCTTCCCCCTGTAGCGACATGGACCAAATGGTCATGGCTACGCCGACGGCTTACCCCTCGGGGTAGCTTGCGCCAGGCGAGCGAGATGCCGTGTCGGGCCGTGCCGACGGCTGCGTCGCGAGACGTCGCCAGCAGCCAGACGCCGCGTGGCGCGCGAGCCGCGGGCGGCGTCGGGCGTAGATGCGGCGTTGATGCCACCAGGAAGCCACGGCATCGCCACGTGGTGCGCTATGCCGACGGTGTGCCCCTCGGCGTAGCACAAACGGCCGTTAGACGGACGGCTCCGGTCACTGTGCTACGCCGAGCGCCGCTACGCCGACGGGTGGGGCCAGCCGTCGGCCCTCTGCGGCTACGCCGACGGCGACGTCTACGCCGAGGGTCGCCTGTTTCTGCCGAGGTCACCTTCCTGCGAGCCACGCCGCAGGGGCACCGTCGGCGCACCGTGTGCCGAGGGCAACCCTGTGCTACGCTCGAGGGCCGGGCGGCCGTCGGGTATATCACCAGATCGTAGTGACCTGCTAAAGCATCACAAAATGGGCAAGAACATAGCCCTCCTCTCCAAATGATGCTTAGCTACGCTTTCGGCCAAGAACGCCGCGCTTTGGCTTAGTTTAGTGCCGGTCAATCGTGTATGATCCCCTAAACCCTCTCCCCTCGATCTCCATCGTCTCTCCTGCTGGTGTGGCTTGGTTATTTTTATTCATTCTCGGGTTGCGAGTGGGTTCATGCATGGGACGAGGCATTTCCTCGTGCCCACTGTCTAGGGTTTCCACCAGCTGCCCTAGCGTTTACAAAAAGTGCCTGTAGTTTGCTTGGAACTTCCAAGTTGGGAAACGGGTAGGGCTATGGAGTAGGTTTTGATTTTTTGTGGGACGAGATTCCATAGAGAAGGCTAGAACATCGTCGACGTGTTGAGAGGTTTTCTGCCCAAAATATTAGCTGTTCTCATCTACCAATAATTCATATAGTTGTATCTATTTTTTGTTTATAGAAGTGAGTCTCAAGTCGTCATCTGAAGTTTGTTTTTTTCCATCCAATGTAACTCGAATAGTTTCATTGTATCTAATACCTTCACCCAAAAAAGGATGTCGCAAGTTTGTCTAAATTTAGATGTATCTAAATATTATTTAGTGTATAGATATATTCAAATTTAGACAAATCTCCAACAACCTTTTATAGACGGAGGAAGTACTTTGTAACGAAAGTAGTTTGGTAGATTAAAGAAATTATGATTCGTGTCAAGGGGCTTAGGAAATACCAATTTTCTATGATTAAATTTTTTATATTATCAGCTTTATCTTATAGCTTGTGAAAATGGATAGTCTATCTAGCCAAACTCGAAGTCATTTTTTCTCTCATTGTCGATATCTCCTTAGCTTAATCTTCATTTCACCAGCTATAAGATAGGGCCATTTCTAGTGAAAAAATCTATTTTCCTTGACAAAAAATAAGCTTTTTAAAGTTTGACACAAAAAATGAACTTGAACAAAAAATTAATTAAAAACCCATTTTCATGTAGCTGTGACCCAAGGAGTCATTCTTGAGGGTGGGGTATCACACAAAGAGGTTAGTTTGTGAACTGATTTAGAAACGGGGCTATTTGGTGCTGACTTATGGAGATTTATATTTTTACCATTTTAGTCCGTTCATGTATCTCAATTATGGGCATCTACATCTCAAAAAAGGAAAATCATGAGCATCTAGTATAGGAATAACCAATAAAAAACAAGTAAAGGCATAATTGTGTGTATATCATAATAATAAGAGAGCAAGAGTATTAGGCAAGTCAGCTACAGCAGGTGGGCAAGTGGCGCACCTTTATATGTAGCACCGGGTTGGCAACATCCCACCCATCCTCCTTCTCTCCCACGACACAACAGACCACACCAGCAACACCACACGGCCTCACCTCACGCGCAGAGCTAGCGACCGCCCATCAACCGACCAGCTCGCCGGAACAGCGGCAGTCGATCGCGAAGCAGCGCACGCCGATGTCGACCAGCTCCAATGAGTCCCCGGCCGTGTCCGGTCTCGACTACGACGACACAGCGCTCACCCTCGCCCTCCCGGGCTCCTCCCCCAACGACCGCAAGCCGGCCGTGGGATGGCCGCCAGTGCGGGCATACAGGCGCAACGCGCTGCGCGAGGAGGGCGCGTGCAAGCTTGTGAAGGTGGCCGTGGACGGCGCCCCCTACCTGCGCAAGGTGGACCTCGCCGCGCACGGCGGGTACGAGGCGCTGCTCCGCGCGCTCTACGGCATGTTTGCACCTTGCCTCGCCGTCGTCCGCGGGGACGGCGAGCTGGGCTGTAGGCTCCTGGACGCGGGCACCGGCGCCGAGTACGTGCCCACCTACGAGGACAGGGACGGCGACTGGATGCTCGTCGGAGACGTCCCATGGAAGTAAGCAAACCAAATACTCCTACTGTACCAAACTTCCCCTAGCTGCCTCTTCCTCTCGCACCACCTATCGTCCTACCTAGTTCTTGCAGACTTAAAGTTTCCAAAAACAAACATGCTAATCTGGTTCAAATCATGCCAATGCAGGATGTTCGTCGAGTCCTGCAAGCGGATCCGACTCATGAAGACCTCTGAGTCCGCCAGCTTAGGTAACAACCCATGATCATGTCCTACAAGCTGCCACGACCTGCATTGATAATTAAAGACGAAGAACATAAACAACTCATGACAATTACTAACACTATTTCCTGATTTGTTTGATGCAGCTCCAAGCCCATCTTCTCAACGATGACTCGACTGAATTCGATTCAAATTAAACGTGTGCACTGGAAGAGGCTTGGCTGATCAGGTCCTCCATGTACCTATACCGTAGGATATATACATATTACCAGTGACGTGCTGTACAGGCCAAATGGAACTTCGTCCTCTCGATCTATCTCTGGTGCTCAGCGCTGCCGTCGACCACGACGGCGGCGAGGATTGAGAGAGGGAGTGAGGCACCAGTCCTTGTCACGTGGAGTAGTTTTCTCTTCTTAGTTTCTTCCAGCTCAATCGGTTTCAGGTTCTCCGTTGCCACGGCCTTGTGTGCAAGGGACACGTATACACGATACACATCATGTATTCATGTTGTTGCTGTCGTTGTTGGATTGCTGTGTCTTGCTGCATTGTAAGGTCACAAGAAATATACGAGTACAGTAACTGCCATATATTTCTTTTTCGGAAAGTCCATGCTTGCCATATATTTCTGGGGCAATTATTTCGTACCCTGCCAGCTGCATGCCTCCGTGTCATCTTTCGTATCAACGTACGCTGCACTATTGCTATGTGATGTTCTTTTGGTCGGAAACTCTGCTCTTAATTCGGTAGACAGATGGTTGCTGTGGAAACCAGTCGTGGGAGGAATCTCTGTGCTTGGAAGATTGAGCGCCGGAGGAAATAGGGCAGAAACTATAAGGTCCACTTGCTCTCTTTGTTTTTAGTGTACAGCCATACGGTGCATTTTATTTAGAAAGCCAACAACTTACATTACTGATTAGAAATGTTATCATTAAGCTTGGTGAAGAACCATCCTAACTAACTACAGAATTAGAGACATAAGGCCATGTAGAATGAGAAGTGCTTAGAAAAAAACTAAGCTTATTCTACGTAATGATGCTTATTTATACATGAGAGGTGATTAATTAGGCATCTATCTAGTACAGATAAACACCCGTGCTTAGACAAAAACTTGTTTATTTTTCTAATAACTTCTCTAAGCACCTTCCATTGTACACATCGGCGGAGCCAAATGAGTACATGGGTGTACAAATGTACACCCATTATTTTTGGCAAAAAGATGATATAGCTAGCTGTAATTTACAAATACAGCAACATGCTAAATATTTTCATGAGAAACTTGAGTTAAGTTGTCATTTTAATGGAATCTGTACACCCATTATCTAGATGCTGGATCCGCCAATGATTGTACATGCCCTAAAAATGCCTAGCCAGTTGGTACTCCACTTGGTTGGCTTCTCTTCTACAATGCTCAAAGGATATAGCATTGAACATATGCGCATTCATAAAGCATTCAACTAAAATGGTTACTGAATTAGCTTTGATCTCCTAATTGCACGCCTGGATTAGCTCCAAGTAATCAGCTCCAATAATATACACTGATGACACACACAACTGTTCTAAAAATTCTAGCCCTCCGTAGTTGCCGCATTGAGCACTATTCGAGGGAGAACAAGCATATCCAACAGTGGTTTCTTCCATGTGGAATGGCCTCTTCCAAGGAGAACATATCTAGTACTCCCAGGCATATAGGTGCTACTTGATTCCAGAGAAATCTGAACCGTTCACTTTAAATCAATGGAAAGGATCATGTTTCACCAAGAATCTTTGTCTGACCATGTCATATATGCATAATCGACCCTCTATTTCGTTGGGATTGTGGCACATGACCCTTTATTTTTAGACTGAGGGTCCGCTCAGGCTCAGATCGCACCAAATCATCAAATCGCCGGAGTGAGATGCAGCCAGAGCTCAACCCGTGGGCAATGGCGCTGACTACCGCGGAGCTAGACAAACCCTCCCGAACTGAGGCGAAGTGTCAGCCACTCACAGCTGTTCTTCGCACTGCCTTTTCGCCGGCAGTCGAGTTGAACTCGCCATGGCTCAACAACATGCGTGGCCACCCCCACTGGACAGGAAAACTGTGAGCACGTCGGCTTGCCAAGAAGCTAACTGTCTTCTTTCAGTTTCCTGATTTAGTAGCCTGCTAGTAATCCTATTAGTGAATTTTGGGACGGTTTGAACTGTGCGAGCAGTGCTACAGGCCTACAGCCATTGAAAGTTTTGGACTATGTGATAGAAATTCGGAGAGCAGCAGTGGCTAATGTGCATATATGTCATGGTGGGATGTTGGGTTCCATCATGTCCATTGAACCACGTCGGACGGCCAAGATCAATGGGGAAACTGGTACCACCCATACCATACGTAGCACTAGATACTCTCTCCTCTTCCAAGCATATCTAGCAATGGCTTCTTCAATGTGTATTCAAGGGACAAGCTTCTGTAGTTACCATGAACATTTCGAGAACAACCCCAACATTCTGTTGTCGTGAAAGGAAGCATTAGTGTTTAATTTGTAACACCCTCGGGAATGTTTCTTCCATGTGTATTCACGTCCAACAGAGTGCCGTTACCGCAGGATTTTCTTAAGCTTTCACCAAGGGAGAGAATTCCCACCTGAATATATTGCATCAAAGAGAGTTTATAGGTTACAATAATAGAGGTGTTATGCCACAAATCCAGTCCATTCTTGTGTTCGCTTGCTTGAAGCGGTGGGACCATAATGTGAAATCTGAGATAATGTTTCTAATTGTCATGGAATGTGTCTGATCTATACCTCTGAATACTTTAGCATTTCTTGCGTCCTAGATCTTCGAGAGTATGACTAGTGCAAAAGAATTCCATATTGAGCGAGGAAGGTTCTTAGGGAGTGGTGTGAATCAAATGTTGGTGAAGCAGTGTGCATTTGGGAGGGTAATTTGCTGGCTCCAGATCACGACTGCAGCTGGCAAAGTGAAGAAAAGGTTTGTTCGGTCCTCAGTCGGGGCTTGGCACGTTGGGCACTCCTCAGACGATATGATGTGTGTGTAGAAGATTATCTCTAGTGTAGATTATTTTTTGGTGTATTAGCCAACCTAACTTCTTGGATTTCTTTGGCATCTTTGAGTTCCATATGTGTGTGGCCTCTGGATCTTCAAGTCGGGATTGTACATGCAAGTATGCACCATTGGTTGACAAGGGTGATCAGTTGAGCAACATTTTTGTGTCATGGCCATCCGAGAGGTGCACATCCTGCAAAAGATTAAAGAGAGAGGGAGGGAGGGGAGGTTGCATTGGTTAGTCTACATTGCTGCCACCAATCAGGTGGTCAGCACAGTGCTGGTGGTGGAAAGGAAAGAGCAGATATCGAGGGCACCTCAATCCACTTGGGATGTCCCGGGTGGAGGCTCACCATCTGCTATGCGCGACCTGCCTCCAGGAGAAAGCGAGCTCTCGCGACGGTCAGGGTACCGACCGAGAAGGACAAGTCCCGCGTCCCAACCACGGTCTATCCCCATGACCAGGTGAGCTCTCGGGAGACCCAGGTGCCCGGGAGTCTTTCTCCTAGAGGCGGCTGGTTCAGCGTCCCATGTACTTCACCAGA
Organism: Lolium multiflorum; assembly: GCA_030979885.1. Lineage (NCBI taxonomy): Eukaryota > Viridiplantae > Streptophyta > Magnoliopsida > Poales > Poaceae > Lolium > Lolium multiflorum. The sequence continues at coordinate 266,520,957 of CM061753.1, forward strand.
ACCGTCCTAAGGGATGCCCAAGAATAATATCTCTATATCCAGAAGCTGCTCCTAGGAATTCTCCTGGCATCCCAAAAGTTGCAGCATTATTTCCAGGCCCATCGTGCCAAGGTGGTCACGCGATACTGCCTTAAGCGCTTCGGAATCAAGAAGTTACAGGGCGTAATGCGGAGTGGGCAATGGAGTTGTCCGAGTTCGATTTGCACTTCACACACAGCGATGCCATCAAGAGTGCGGCATTGGTAGAATTCATGGCAGAATGGACTGACACACCCTTTGAAGGCAACCAGCCCCAGTCTAGCCTGCCCGAGGATAGCAACGCGGGCCGGTGGACGATGTACTTTGATGGAGCCTACTCGTATGAGGGGACCGGAGCAAGTGTCCTAGTCGTGGCCCCCTCTAGGGAGAAACTCAAGTATGTTGTCCAGATGCGCTTCGACTGGGGGCTCTCTACCAACAACACGGTGGGAATACGAGGGTTTGTTGACCAGCCTTACGGCAGCCGTGGGCCTGGGTATAAAGAAAATGGTGGTCCACGGAGGCTCTCAACTCTTCGTGACCCAAATCAATAAAGGGTACGACTATCTTCAGATGGCGACATACAGGGAGGAAGTGCGCAAGATGGGGCGATGTTTCAAGGGAATCGAGATGGAGCATATCCCGCGCACGTAAAACCTCACCGAGGATGAGCTCTCTAAAATTGATGTTAAGTGCGAGCCTACTCCCCTGAGAGATTTCGTTTAGTGCCTCATGGCACCCTCCATAAAGCCAACAACAGGAAAGACGGTTCCTCCCACGGATTCCCCGGGATGCCTCTGGTCGCTCGGAGAAATTCCGCTATCGAGGAACTTTCTGAAGGATCGGTCCCCTGCAAGCATCATGTTATGTATGTTGAGGGGAGCATCCCGCCATGGTTGTTGAAGAGGTGGCTCGTCGGGCCAAGATGTTCTGCATAATCGATGGGACTCTCTACCGAGGTGGAGGCAATAGAGTTTATGCTCTAGAGATCTCTGGGGAAGAAGGGAGGGCATTATTGGCGGACATCCACTCAGGTGTGTGCTCTAGCCATGTCGCCTTGAGAGAAATGGCAGGGAAGGCCTTCCGGTAAGGATTCTACTAGCCGACAACTCTTGCAGATGCGGCGCAATTCGTTAAGACCTGCGAGGCTTGTTAGTTTTACGCCAAGAACATTCCCCAACCAGCTCAAGCAATGCAGTCCAATCCCTTTTCATGGCCCTTTGATGTCTGCGGGTTGGATATCATGGGAAAGCTCCTTGGGGCGGTGGGGGCAATCAATATCTTATGGTTGCTATTTACAAGTTCATGAAGTGGGTGGAGAGGAGCCAGTGCAAGCAACAACCACACAGGCAATGTTCAAGTTCATCAAGGGGATCATTTGCCACTTCGATGTGCCCAACAGCATTATCACCGATCTGGGCTCACAGTTCACCAGCGGAATCTTCTGGGCATACTGTTGTAGCATGGGCGCCAAAATATGATATGCCTTGTCGCACCCCAGTAGCCACAGGAAGTTTGAGCAGGCAAACGCAGAGGTTCTCAAAGGATTGAAGACAAAGAAATTTGATAGGTTCAAAGGAAGTGGTAAAACCTGAATCGAGGAACTCCTGGCCGTGTTGTGGTCTTTGCACACCACACCTAGTCGCGCCAACTAGATAAACACCATTCTCCATGGTGTATGGACCTGAAGTTGTGCTGCCCTCGGAGCTCAAGTATGGATACCCTCAAGTGGCGCCTTCGTCAAGGAAGATCATTATCAGGAAAGGATTGACAACGTCCATTTTCTCGAGGAGGTTCATTGTCGGGTTGCCGTGTGGTTAGCTCAGTATCAACACGGGTTGCGGTGCTACCACAACAGGCGGGTGTGACCCAGGGAGCTCCAGGTGGTAGCCATTTCTTGCTCTGCATACAAGATGTGATAGGAAGCAACAAGTTGTCTCCCAAAATGGGAAGTCCCTTTTTGAGTAGCTCAAGTCCACATGTTGGGCGATGTCCGCCTAGAGACGTAGGATGAGAACATGGTACTGAATTCTTGGAATATCGAGCACCTTAAAAAGTACCACCTCCAAAAGTTTTACTCGTGAAGGTGCTCACGAAAATGGAGACATGTTTTCGCTGTTAAGGCAAGGTTCCCCGAGGAACTGCGTCTAAAATCTAACATGTTCGGGATGGCCCCATGTGTAAAGCGCTTAAATGCGAAAAAGGCCGGAGACGCCTCTAAAATGATTGAATTTGAGTTGTGCGAGCCCTTGTGAAGTCGTATGTATCTCTTGATTCACGCCCTAGAAGTAGAAAGCCAGATTGTTAGTCCCGGACACGAGCATGGGGTTGTAATGGGGCCAGCGAGCACTAGGCATGTGCAAAAAAAAAAAGAGTTGCTCGCGTCCGGTCCTGCCATTCGTTTCTCATGCCTGGGGTCAGAGTAAGGTGCTGCAATGGCATAGCCTTACAGCCAACACCCTCGGTGTGATCGCAACCTTCTTCTGTGTCTTCCATGTCGGTTTGAAACGAGCACCCATAAGGGTAGACTCGCTACCTTCCTTGGTAGACCCTGCCCAAGAGCACTTGCAGGGAGGGTGTGTTGGCGTCAGAAACCCACCGGCGGGCAGCGACTGGCAACACAGGAGAGCCGGGAACAACTAAGGGCTGCGAGGCTGAGCCCCTCCGGCGGCGGCCAAAGCCTCGGTCACGCCCCGATGCTGTGCAAGGGCACGACCTATACCCGGTCAGGAAGGTGTGGATGATGCCTCGCTTAGTTCCTGCAGCACACACGTAAACGTTAAATACGAGCCTCGATCGGCTCTCAGTTATCCTGTGAATCGCCAAAGAGCCGATCCACCCATGATTGACAAGGTGTCCGAATATATGGTGGTCCTGCTTGATCAAGATAAAGCTAATCTGATCTACGACGATTTAGGGTTTTCACCACATAATCGGATCATCCTACTCACGATTGGGCCTCGCTCGCGTACGGTGATCGTAAGCCGATCCTAGGCAAGGCCTAAAACCAACACGAGGTTGATCCTCGGAACATCCTTCTAGGGCTAGCAAACTACACCCTACACGCCGCTGGATCCTCAACCCTTTGTAGGCCTAACTATTGGAGATATTAAACTAATCCCTGAAGAATCAAGGAGCAACCGTAACGGATCGAATCTACTAAACCATGATCAAGCGGGGTGCCGCCCCTACACCTAAGATAGGCGTAAGGGCGGCTAGACATGCAAGGGTCGCACTACGATAGCATATTATACGAAGAACAATGCTAACCCTAACATGCCTAAGATAACTACGTTGCTCGCCATCAAAAAGGCTTCAGTACGAGCAACGCATGAACAACGTGATAGGCCTTACGCTGCCTAGATCGCAAGATGCGATCTAGGCAGCATGATGCTTACCGGTAGAAACCCTCGAGACGAAGGAGTTGGCGATGCGCCGAGATTTGTTTGTGGTTGAACGTTGGTTGTTGTTTATTCCATAAACCCTAGGTACATATTTATAGTCCAGGGGACCTTCTAATGTGGGCATGCACCAAACTGTGCACGGGTAAAACTCTAACTTCTAAACTAAGATGCGATCTAATATGTTACAGATACATGGGCAATTTAGCCCAACTTGGTACACAAGGCCGATTCATATCTCTCCATGCATATATCTTCAAGCCCATCTTGATCGCGGCCCACCTCCACTTGGTCAATTCCTGGTGATAACACATGCCCCCTGGTTTTGGAAATAACATTTCCAAAATCATTACGCCTTTCTTTCGTAATGGTCATGTCGTGGCAGAGCAGAATCGTCGCAGTATTCTTCATCATGACGCTCGCCTCCTGGGCTTCTCTGCACGAATTGATAATTTCGGCATCACGTCCTCGGAACCGTCATAGCATTGAATCTCCACTACACTTTTATTTATCTCACAAACGGTTCACCACCCCATCCCCTTGCTTTGCTCTGTCCACCGCCAAAAAACCCTCTCTCCCCGGCAATCCATGTCTTCATCTTCCTCTCGCCTCTGTGCTCCCCTCCAATCGCCGCCGAAGAACAAGAAAGAGGACGACCTCCACTCCGGGGCGAACCCCATCTCCTCCGACAAGGAGAAGAAAGAAGGAGAAGAAAAGAAGACCAAGGCCTCCCCCTCCGCCAGGCTTCCGCCGAAGAAGCTCCCAGAGCAAGGCATGCCGAGGACGCACGATGACGATGAGGGAGGAGAAGAGGAGGAGGAGGAAGATGATCCGCCCCTTCGCCGGATATCCGCGACGAAGCGCTTTCCCGCTCTGCGGACAAACAGGATGATGATGATGACGAGGAAGATGAAGCTCCGACCAAAGGCTGGGGCAGCAGCGACGAGGAGCTTCCTGGGAGCAGCGCCGACGACATCGACGACGGCGATGATGAGGACAGCGACGACTAGTAGAGTAGGACTAGTAGTAGCAGTGCACTAGGCACCAGATCCCTCTTTTGAGAGCCATCGGCTCTTCCTTGTAAAGCTGCTCCTTTGAACTAATGAAAATTGTTCTCCCGATTTGTCTTTCAATTAGTTCAATTCCACTCTCCGTAGCCCTAGCGTCTCGGCGAGCAGCCCGGCCCGTTTTTGGAGAAGGTCGCGATGCAGGGTCAGCCGATGGAACTCCAATCGCTCCCTACCAGAGCATCTACTGTGCCCGTTGCCCCCCGAGCCTTAGCCAAGGCGAAAACAGAGACGAGGGATACGCAAATCACCGAATGGACTCGGCTTGATTATGTCCGAGGAGCTCGGTCATTTCTTGCTCTTTGTCGGGTCGTATCGTTTCTTTCTCGATGGTTTGATGTAACCCACTCTTAACCTGATCTGCACGTCCAAGCTGAGCCGGAGCTGATATTGCAGAGGGTCGTAATCCTCTGCTTGCCACAATCAAACGTCTTGAGTCGATGGCTACGCATCGGCTGTGCTCAAATTTTTTTTGAATTTTTTAGGCCGATTTATGTATCGGCCCCCATGTTTCAATACCCATCATCGAAAGATATCTTGGGCTGCTGGGCATTGGGGCTGATGGGCATTTGTAGGACGCTTCTACTGAATATCCTCGTGTTTTGAATTCGCCGATTTATGTATCGCCCTCATAAGCCTAATACCCATCATCGAAGATATCTTTGGTCATTGGTATTAGGAAGACACTTCAGCGTATATCCGTGTTTTGTCTACCGGTGCTCTGAGCCGATTTCTGCTGGTAACTCAGCCTAAATCGGCTCTTATGATTAGCCAAGGCACTCCATGTGAACGTCGGCTCTGCTAGGACCAGTGTGGCCTCCAACTCATCAGCCGACGTAAATCCATCGCCTATTAGATTGGCGTTGAACCAAGGCAGGACGGATGGTGAGGATAATTTTGGCCGATTGCTGGAATCGGCCTCCACGTTGCTTGTTCGATGAAGGTTTTGTAATGTTCCTCCATAAACTCTTTTGGGGCCGATCACAAGGATCAGCCTCGCCATACTTGCTCATTGTTTTGTTCTTGCTACTTGGTCAGAGGATAATTGTGGCCGATTGCTGGAATCGCTCCACGTTGCTTGTTCGATGAAGGTTTTGTAATGTTCCTCCATAAACTTTTGGGGCCGATCACAAGGATCAGCCTCGCCATACTTGCTCATTGGTTTGTTCTTGCTACTCGGTCAGGCCGGTGGATAAAACCCCAATCTCCGACTTTATCATGTTGGTGCGCTTGCTGTCGTCCACCTTGAGTGCATCGTGTAATCGTGGAGCACTAAGCATCGTCGGAAGGACGAGCACCATGTTTGTGCCGGCCGATGTCTCATCATCGGCTTTCCTTTGTGGGCGCCTCCTTTCTTTGTGGACGCGACCCTCTTCATCCAGTTCGCTGGTTTCGCAGCTAGATCGGGTCGTGCCTTCCTTGTGTGTGCAAGTATAACCTTTCGGCTTCCTCCAGGCCGCGCAATCGCGCTGAACCCTGCGCTTTTGGGAACGGCTGAGTCCGTCGGGGGCACCTTGGTCGGTGGTACTTTGTCTTCTTCTTCTTCTTTGTCCCTGGATTTCTGAATCTCGAGATCTTCCCATCGGACTCAGCGCGTTGCTTTGTGGCGGGAGGCCCTAGGTGCTTGAACAGAACCACGTTGGCACCGCCTCCTTGCTCGGATTGCATTACAGGCAGTGCCGATTGTCGAAGCCATTCTGATCCGACGATGTACGAGGACGGTCAATGCCTGTCCTTGTCGTCTCGCTCCCCTGACTCTTCCTTGGCCCGGCGCTCGTGCTCCTCCTCATCGCGATCGTGCCGACGATGGCTTCTGGTCGAAAAACATAGCCCATGCACGTATAGATAGTCCCACCGAGCGTGCCAGAATGTGTTGGCGTCAGAAACCCTGACGTGACGGCGCTGCTCTGGAGAGCCGGGAACAACTTCAGGGCTGCGGCTGGCCCAGTCCCTACGGCGGCAAGCCCGCAGCCTTGCAGTCACGCGCCGTCTTGTCATCAGGCGTGCCTGACTATCACCTGGTCGGGAAGGTGTGGATGATGCCTCGCTTAGTTTCTGCGGGGCACACATGTAAACGATTAAATAGAGCCTGCGATGGCTCTGGTTATCATTGAATCGGCTCAAAGAGCACGATCACACACCACATGATTCAGACAAGGTGTCGAATGGTGGTCACAGCTTGATCAAGATAGAAACTAATCGATCTCGAGCAGTTGGGAGTTTCACCACCATCGGATCATCCACCACTCACGATTGGGCCTCGCGCTCGCGTACGGTGATCGTAAGCCGATCTTAGACAAGGCCTAAAAGCCAACACGAGGTTGATCCTCGGAACATCTGTCTAAGGGCTAGCAAGCCACCCCTGCGCCCGGCTGGATCCTCCAGCCTTTGTAGGCCTAACTGTGCGGATGTTAAACTAATCCTTGAAGAATCAAGGAACAGTAACGGATCGAATCTACTAAACCATGATCAAGCGGGGTGCCGCCCCTACACCTAAGATAGGCGTAAGAGAGGCTAGACATGCAAGGGTCGCACTACGATAGCATATTATACGAAGAACAATGCTAACCCTAACATATCTAAGATAACTACGTTGCTCGCCATCAAAAAGGCTTCAGCACGAGCAACGCATGAACAACGAGGATAGGCATTACGCTGCCTAGATCGCAAGATGCGATCTAGGCCGGCATGGTGCTTACCGGAGAAACCCTCGAGACGAAGGAGTTGGCGATGCGCCAAGATTTGTTTGTGGTTGAGTTGGTTTTTGTTTATTCCATAAACCCTAGGTACATATTTATAGTCAGGGGACTTTCTAGTAATGAGCGTGCACTGACCGTGCACGGAGTAAAACTCTAACTACAAACTAGATGCGATCTAATATATTACCAGATACATGGGCAGTTTAGCCCAACTTGGTACACAAGGCCGATTCACGTATTTCCTCCATGTATATATCTTCAAGCCCATCTTGATCGCGGCCCACCTCTGACTTGGTCAAATTCTGGTGATAACAGGGTGCCTACGCTTTGGAACCTGTGCCCTCTCCCTCTACAAGTTGAGGGGTTCTCGGCACGAAATGCAAGCATAGATTTTCATCTTAGCGTAGTGTGGGGGCGTTCAAAGGAAGTGTAGTTCTCGTAAACTTTCTCTGGCTGGGCCGAGGCGTCGCTTGGAGCTAACCTCTGAGAACAATATCCTTTTTGGGGTGTTACGGCTGCGCCCACGAGTGGGTTGAGGATGTGACAGTCTCAGTCAAGCGCTCTCACGCGCACCATTGAAATAAAATCGTGGATGGGAAGAACTTGCAGTGTAGGGAATAGCCTCTGTAAAAAAGGAAAGAAAAAGAGGAGATTGTGAGAAAGGGCACAATTGATCATGATAATAAGTCCATATAAAATAGGGCTAACTTATTACATGACACGCCCCTGTGCTTCTATGTCTGAAAGTGCAGGCACCAAATGCCCAAGTAGCTACAGAGGAGAGGAGGGAGCAAAACAAAAGGCCAGCCCTAGAGGCGGTTGAGCTATTCTCCTTCAGGCCTCAACAACCAGGGTGGCCTACACCGCCGCTTCGCAGGTGTCGTACATCACGCGGCAGTGGCTGATGCTAAACACCTTAACAGGCAAGAAGTCACACCCATCGAAAGTGAAGAAGAGGATGTCGCCGCGTTTCAGGTGGTAGTCATCGAAGAAGTACACCCAACCGTGGCCAAGGAACGGGTCGCCAGCCTCGTCGTGATAGATCCTCATGGCGAAGGCGTCCCTGCAGTAGTCATGGATCTTCACTAGCATGTGATGGAGACGGCGTCCCTAGAGCGCATGCACGAACATGGGCGGTGGCTGTAGGCAGGTCCAGTTAGTACGTAGGTTGTTGATGAAGAATTCATAGCTCTCTAGGTATACGGGCATGCCACTACGGTGGAACATGCTCTCGTGGTCCTTGGCGGCCACAGCCGCACCTGCTCCTGCCTCCACCACGCATGTTCTGACAGCGGGCACCTCTGGAGAAACACGCTTCTCGGCCTCACGCTCCCCTCGCCATGGTTCATGTTGCACCGAACTGAGGGGGCTTGATCCATGGCAGTCGAAGGAAGAAAAAGAAAAAGGAAGTACTGTGCTTCGGGGGTGATCGAGGCGGTCGCGCTAAGGCCATTTATAGGCATGGCACTGCGAATATGGGGTGGTTCCCCTTCGTGCCCTACCCACGATGCGATGACGGGAAAACGCACCCCCCCCAGCTCTATCGGTTCCGCTACCTGGTGGGAGACAGGGGTGCGGTTAAGTCAATAATGACTGCACCTGCGTGCCCGCTAGGTGACACGTTGAATAAAATTCCCGTCTAAGACTATGCTTCTGCATGTCTGACGCCTGCGCTTCTGTGTGCCCGCTAGGTGACACGTTGAATAAAATTCCCAACTAAGACAGGGCCCACTTGTTTGTTTAAGGGTGTAGCATGGCAACTCTCGTGCTTGTGCCTAGCGCCGGCCCGTAAGCTTAATCCACCCAGAGACCAAGGTCAATGAGGTTGTCGGACCACTCCTGGGAGCTTCTGTCGACATAGTGGGAATAGGGTTCCCCATGGTGCTGGATGATGACCCACAAGTATAGTATCTTCGATAAATAAGAGTGTCGGAACGAGGAGCGGTGTTGACAGCGAGTTTGATGAAGGATTCAACATAAATGCTCCTGGACAGTTTTCGGTTTTTTTTTTTATTCTGTGAGATAAATAAAATACAAGTAAATAAAATGCGGGAAATAATTGCAGCGAATGGCCCAATCCTTTTTAGCACAAAGGACAAGCCGGTTCGTTTACTTATATTGACCAAATCGTTCTTGAGGACAAAGCGATGAGAAATTTGGTGGTGCTTTCCTTCATATGATTGATTAATCTTCATTGTTTTGATAAGTGTTGTGGGTGAACCTATGCTAATGCACCGCCCTTCCTAAGGACTAATACATACTTGTGATTAAACCTCTTGCAACATCCCCAAATACAAGAAAGTAATTAAGATAAATCTAACCACATCCTTAAACTACGGGAATCTGTATCCCTCATGCATCTATATACCAACGAAGTTCAGGGTTAGCCATCACTCCGGCAACCCCCAATTGTAAACGAATGCTAGATGCATTCCCCTAGGCCCATAAAGGTGATGTATCATGTATCACATGACACCACTAGAACAATAACACCACAACTTAAATATCAAACCATTAAATATTACTCAACATATAATCCACTACTAACATTTAGACTTCACCCATGTCCTCAAGAACTAAACGAACTACTCACAGACATCATATGGAACATGATCGAGGTGATATGATGATGAATAACAATCTGAACATAAGCCTATACCTTGGTTCAATGGTTTCACTCAGTAGCATCATCAATAACAAGGAGTAATCAACACCGGGAGAGTTTCCCCTATGAAACAATCAAGATTCACCCTAGATGTTACAACGGAGACGAGGTGCAGCGGTGGAGATGATGAGTGTCGGCGGTGGAGATGATGATGATGATCCCAATATTGACTGCGATGACGGTGTGTGATGGCGATATTTCCCCCCTCCGGAGAAAATTTCCCAGCAGATTTCAGCCTGCTGAGCTCTTTCTCACAGTGTTTTCATACATTAAGTAAGCTCTCGATGTTCCCATGGACCTTAAGGTTTCGAAAGGAGATGAAGTACGAAAGAGGCGATAGCCGAGGGGAGTCGTGGAGCCCCCTCCCCCCGCATTGGCGGCGCGTCTTGGTGGTCGCGCCGACCTGTGGGGAGGGCCCATCGCCGGCCTCCTCGCTCCCACTCCCAGCTGGCTCGAGTCATTTGGGAAAAATAGGAGCTTCGGTATATTTTCCGTCAATTGTTGATCTTGAAATTTGCAATCTGACGGTGCTTTTTCCAGCGGAATCCTGACGACTCAGGTGATAATTCTCCAATAATCATGAAACATCCAAAATAGGTGAAATAACATAAGTATCATCTCTAAATATAAAATATATCAATGAATAACAATAAATTATGATATAAAATAGTGATGCAAAATGGATGTATCAACTCCCCCAAGCTTGAACCTCGCTTGTCCCCAAGCGAAACTAAACTCAGTAAACAAGTACATGTTTATAGGAGTGAAGAGGTGATAAATAAGAGAAATAGGACAGAGGCATCACAGTGATAGTCGCACAAGATATTCTAGTAAACAACTTCCTCATATAACTCAACTTGAAATAAGTAAAGAGAAATCACAGATAAAGGTGCATAGGAAATCATAATTGGTGATGGCAAACTTTGTTATTGGTCGAAGAACGATTAACAGATTGTACTTATCTTTCGAGCAAAGCCTTTATATTAGAACTTATATGGCAGAACTTACATTCTCAATCATAACAATCTTCTCATAATCATTGATAACCTTCAAAGTCATATTCATTCAGATAAATTTGTACTAAAGAAGGAAGAATAAAATACATGATTAAATAGATCACAATATAAATGGTTGGATCACAACAACTCAATTGCTTGCTTAAGATAGAGGGAAATAATGAGTTCTTGACTCAACATAAAGAAGTAAAAGATGAGCCCTTAGCAGAGGAAGCAGGATTAAAATCATGTACTAGAGCTTTTTAAGTTTTGGAAAACATAAAGCGAGCATAAAAATAAAGTTTGAGGTGTTTGTTGTTGTCAGCGAATGGTAGTGGGCACTCTAACACTTGCCAAACAGACTTTCCAAGAGCGGCTCCCATGAAGGGCGTTATCTCTACCAGAGTGAATCAATCCCCTCTCTCTTTTGTTTACACATGCCCAGTTTGTATGGACGACACTCTCCCAACCTTTGCTTTCAGCCATGTACCCAGAATCTCAGGGTGCCTTCCAACATTTCACATATGGAGGAGTGTCTATTTGCAAAATTAAGTTTAACTACTTGCATTAGATAGGGTAAAATGTGAAGAGAGGTATTAATGATTAATTAATTAGGTGGGAACCAGTAGCTAGCTCTTTTGCAAAATTATTGGATAAGCGGATATGCCACTAGTCCATTGAAAGTCTGCCCAACAAGATTTGAAAGATAAAACACCACATACTTCCTCATGAGCTATAAAACATTGGCATAAATAAGAGATATGCTTTTTGAATTGTTGAGGTAGCACAAGTATTTACTTGGAGTGGCGCAAAATACCACATAGTAGGTAGTTATGGTGGACACAAATGGCATGAGTTTGGTTTAAGGTTTTGGATGCACGAGAATCCTCAGTGCCAGTCTTTGGCCAACAAGGTTGGTTAGCAAGCATAAGAGAGTTGAGGAAACAAACAAATATACATGTGATAGAAACAATCATGCATCTTCACTTGTAAGCACAAACAATTTTACTTCAGAATAGTAAGCTATGAGATACAGAAGAAAGATAATGAAATATATCTACATGTATTTCCCTCTTTTCTACTTAAGCCTCAAAGTATTGTTAACATTAGAGCCTGCTAAGTTTGCCAAAAACAAATAGATTTACTTGATAACAAAGTGACCAATACCAACAACCAAGATCAATCATATATGAGAAATTACAAACTAAAATAGGAATTATTTTCAAAATGTAAATGATAAAACTTCTCATTAATATTCCATATGACAACTCACACCAAGGGATACATAGATAGCCAACTAAGAGAGATATACTTCCACATTGCAACCATCTTATATGATAACTTCCCTACTCATGATATGACATACTTGATATAGCAAAAGGTAAAAGATAGTGATGATGTGATACCACCACTCCCCTAAGCTTGGAACAAACCAAGGGATTGCCAATACCAATGATGAATTACTCCTTGGTGGTGATGGTGAATTCTTATTAAACTGCCCAACAAGCTCACTTTAGCTCATCAATCTAAGTAAGTGAGGTTGCTGGGATCAACTCAGTTGTGCTCGACGTGGTTAGAAGTATATCAGAGACAGTGGAGTCCCAACTCTTAGAGTTGTTTCCCCACTCCTCGGCTTCAGGTTTCATCCTTCCTGCAGTGTTAGAACGATCCATATCCCAACCACTAGGCAATACTGCCTTGGGAATCCTTTCAATTTGACTATTATGAATTAGAGTGTGGAAGGGGTTGTCGATGCCTGGAGGAGATGTCCTTGGAGCTAGGAAGCGATGTGGGACTTTTCCTCCGGTGCTAATTCGTGCGCTTCTCTTGGGGTTGAACGGGTTTGCCACCACCCCGATGCTTGCGACAGTGTACGCGGGTATACACGCGAGTCTTCTCCACTTCTCCTTCATCTTCCCTCTTGACTTCTTCTTTCAACTCGGGATCTTCATATCTTCCCTCCAAGGCCCCTTGTCTTTGTTGTTAGAGACCATGGTGCTTCTGATCCAGCAGGTCACTTAGCGAAAATAGCTCGAAACAAAACACGACGCGAAAACGATATACGGACCTCGGGGTCAGGGAGGATTATGGGCACTCCACGACAGAAGGAAAGCACCGAGTCGAACTTGAGTGGGAGAGGGACTGGGGAGCCATCCCCATATGGTGGCGCGGCAGGTGGGGCCGCGCCTGCGTGGGGACGCGCCCTCGTGCGTCTCCTCCGCTCCGATTCGATCTCGTAATTTTTCATATTTTCTAAAAATAGCAAAAATATTGTTCGGAAAGTTAAACGCGGACTTTTTACTACCAAAATTGTTACCTATTCGAAGTCGAACTCTGCAGAACTATCAATTTGATCTTTGATGAAAGTTTCCGGAGTCACCACTCGAATAACATCAACATCTTCATTATAAGAATCTCCAGAAATATAATGCTTGAGTCTTTGTCCATTCACCACTTGTGTGGCATCACCTTTCAGAGAACCAATTTTTATTGCCCCTGAACGATACACCTCCACAATGACATATGGTCCTTCCCATTTTGAGAGTAATTTCCCTGCAAAAAATCGAGGCGAGACCGATACAATAGGACTTTATCTCCAACATTAAATTCTCTTTTAATAATTCTTCTATCATGCCATTTCTTAACTTTCTCCTTAAAAAGTTTAGCATTTTCATAAGCTTCACTTCTCCACTCATCTAAAGAACTCAATTGTAGCAACCTTTTCTTACCGGCAAGTTTAAGATCTTTATTAAGTTCCCTTACAGCCCAATAAGCTTTGTGCTCTAGTTCTAAAGGTAAATGACAAGCTTTTCCATAAACCATTTTATAAGGAGACATACCATAGGATTTTTATAAGCAGTTCTATAAGCCCACAACGCTTCCTTCAACTTACTAGCCCAATTTTTCCTAGATTTATTAACAGTCTTTTGCAAGATAGATTTAATTTCTCTATTTGATAATTCTACTTTCCCACTAGTTTGAGGATGATAAGCTGAAGCAATTCTATGATTAATGCCATATCTAGCAAGAGTTTTTCTAAAACCACCATGAATAAAATGAGAACCTCCATCAATCATAAGATATCTAGGTACTCCAAACCTAGGAAAAATAACATCTAAAAGCATTTTTAAAGAGGTCTCACCATCAGCACTTTTTGTGGGTATGGCTTCCACCCATTTAGTAACATAATCAACAGCAACAAGTATATGAGTGTTACCTTCTGAAGAAGGGAAACCCATGAAGTCGAATCCCCAACAATCAAATGGTTCAATAACGAGAGTATAATTCATAGGCATTTTATTGCGTCTAGAGATATTACCAACTCTTTGACATTCATCACAAGACAAAATAAACTTTCTTGCATCTTTGAAGAGAGTTGGCCAATAAAATCCTGACTGTAGAACCTTTTGTGCGGTTCTATCTCCGGCGTGATGTCCTCCGTAAACACTACCATGACACTTACTCAATATCTCTTGTTGTTCATATTTGTGGACACATCTTCGCATAATACCATCCACTCCTTTATATAAGTGTGGGTCATCCCAAAAATAATGCCTCAAATCATAAAAGAATTTCCTCCTTTGCTGAGCTGAAAAGGTTGGAGGCAAGTACTTCGAAACGATAAAGTTAGCATAATCAGCATACCAAGGACTATCTCGCGAGCTCACCTTTATTGAAGCCAGTTGTTCATTTGGAAAACTATCATTAACAGGAACAAGATCATAAGCAATATTTTCCAATCTAGACAAATTATCAGCACCTTTCCTATCTACAATATGTAAATCAAATTCTTGCAAAAGAAGCACCCATCTAATAAGCCTTGGCTTAGCATCTTTCTTTTCCATAAGGTACCTAATTGCTGCAGCATGATCAGTATGAACTGTGACTTTTGAATCAACAATATAAGGTCTAAACTTATCACAAGCAAAAACTACGGCTAATAACTCTTTTTCCGTTGTAGCATAATTTCTTTGAGCAGCATCAAGAGTCTTACTAGCATAATGAATAACATTCAATTTTTTATCTACTCGCTGTCCAAGAACAGCACCTACAGAAAAATCACTAGCATCACACATAATTTCAAAAGGTAAATTCCAATCAGGAGGTTCAACCACAGGAGCAGTTGTTAAGGCTTTCTTTAGAGTTTCAAAAGCTTCCTTACAATCATCATCAAAAACAAAAGGTACATCTTTTTGAAGAAGATTAGTAAGAGGCTTTGAAATTTTAGAGAAATCTTTAATAAATCTCCTATAAAAACCAGCATGACCAAGAACACTACGAATACCTTTAACATCCCTAGGATAGGGCATCTTCTCAATTGCTTCAACTTTAGCTCTATCAACTTCAATACCTCTCTCAGAAATTTTATGTCCCAATACAATTCCTTCATTAACCATAAAGTGGCATTTCTCCCAATTAAGAACAAGGTTAGTTTCTTCACCTCTGCAAAACTTTATCAAGGTTTCGCAAGCAATTATCAAAAGAATTTCCATAGACAGAAAAATCATCCATGAATACCTCTACCATCTTTTCACAAAAGCCATGAAAAATAGCAGACATGCATCTTTGAAAAGTAGCAGGGCATTACATAAACCAAAAGGCATACGCCTATAAGCATAAGTTCCATAGGGACAAGTGAAAGTGGTTTTCTCTTGATCTTTAGCTCTAACAGCAATTTGTGAAAACCCAGAATAACCATCAAGAAAGCAGAAATGAGTATTTTTAGATAACCTTTCTAGCATTTGATCAATAAAAGGTAAAGGGTAATGATCTTTCTTAGTAACTTTATTAACTTTTCGAAAATCAATGCACATACAACTACTCTTTGAGGGATAAGCTCATCATTATCATTAGGTACAACAGTTATTCCTCCTTTCTTAGGAACACAATGCACGGGACTAACCCATCTACTATCAGCAATAGGATATATAATACCAGCTTCAAGAAGTTTTAATACCTCATTCCTTACCACATCCTTCATCTTAGGAATTAGACGACGCTGATGTCAACAACAGGCTTTGCATCATCTTCCATGTTGATGGCATGTTGGCAAATAGAGAGAGAAATCCCCTTCAAGTCATCAAGAGTGTAGCCAATAGCTCCTCGGTGTTTCTTCAATATTTCCAATAATCTTTCTTCCTCAAAATCTGAAAGCTTAGCACTAATAATAACAGGATATGTTTTCTTATCATCAATATAAGCATACTTAAGATTATCAGGCAACGGTTTCAAATCAAAAACAGGATCTTCCTTTGGCGGTGGTGTTGTACCTAGATCTTCAACCGGTAAGTCATCTTTAAGAATAGTGATGTCTACGCACACTTCTATTCATGTAGACAGTGTTGGGCCTCCAAGAGCAGAGGTTTGTATAACAGCAGAAGTTTCCCTTAATTGGATCACCCAAGGTTTATCGAACTCAGGTAGAGGTCAAAGATATTCCTCTCAAGCAATCATGCAATTAAGATACAAGAAGTCTCTTGTGTCCCCACACACCTAATACACTTGTCGAGATGTATAGGTGCACTAGTTCGACGAAGAGATAGTAAAACGCAGGTGGTATAGATGGTGGTAAACGTAATTGCGATTTGAAGTAAATATGCAGAGTAAAGATGCGGTAAAACATTAAATAGCGATGTTTGCAGTATTTGGAAACAAGGCCTAGGGATCCTACTTTCACTAGTGGCCACTCTCAACATTGCAATCATAATTGAATATAAATATAAGCACTTCATCATACTACTCTCCTGTTGGATAAAGAACTCAAATTCATTGGGCAAGTGTGCAAAAGCACACCTCAAAGGCGTATTCCCAAGTACTAATAAACACCCCACACTGTCACCGTGAGCATTCATAGGAGGTACTAACACACCACAATTCATAAGGGAGTTACACACGGCGCACACACTGTCACCATTACACCGAGGTCACAGTAACTCCAAAGTTCACATAATAAAACACTTGAATAGCATATGACATCTAGATTGCAAAGCCTACGATCACATAGATGAACAAATAAGTGCTACTCTCAAACACTCTCTTGTTGGATAACAAACACCATTCATTGTGTAGGGCTACAAGCTCCACCTCAAGCCGGAGAGCTCCAAACTCCGGAGTTCATATTAAAGTAACCTCTAGAGTGCATAATAGACAAGAGTAACATCTACATATTCATAAAGATCACACCATGGGAGAGAGATGAACCACATAGCTACCGGTAGAGCCCTCAGCCTCGGGGGAGAACTACTCCCTCCTCATCATGGGAGACAGCAATGGCGATGAAGATGGCGGTGGTGTCGATGGAGATGACTCCGGGGGCACTTCCCCGTCTCGGTGGCGTGCCGGAACAGACTTATGTCCCCCGAAACGGAGTTTCGCGATAGCGGCGGCACCCCTGGAGTCTTTCTGGAGTATGATTGATTGATATAGGGTTTTCCGTGGGAAATTTATAGGCGAAAGGCGATGTCGGTGGAGTCCCGAGGGCCCACACCCTAGGGTGGGGCGGGCCCCCCTGGCCGCGCCGTGATGGGGAGGAGGCCCTGGGCCTCCTCGGCCTGGCCCTTACTTCCGTGAGTCTTCGGCGAAATAAATTTCTGTGATTTTTGGATTTTCCGAGCACTTTGGTTTTGGGCTGCACAATAAGCAATGACATCTTGTTAATAGGTTAGTTCGGAAAATGCATCAAAACGATATAAAGTATGGATAAAACATGTAGATATTGTCATAAAACTAGCATGGAACATAAGAAATTATAGATACGTTGGAGACGTATCAAGCATCCCCAAGCTTAGTTCCTACTCGCCCTCGAGTAGGTAAAAGATAACAAGGATAATTTCTGAAGTGACATGCTACTATCATAATCTTGATCAATACTATTGTAAAGCATATGAGATGAATGAAGTGATTCAAAGCAATGGTAAAGATAATGACTAAACGACTGATCATATAGCAAAGACTTTTCATGAATAGTACTTTCAAGACAAGCATCAATAAGTCTTGCATAAGAGTTAACTCATAAAGCAATAAATTCTTAATAAGAGGTTTGAAGCAACACAAAGGAAGATTTAAGTTTCAGCAATTGCTTTCAACTTTCAACATGCATATCTGATAACCCACAAGTATAGGGGATCGCAACAGTCTTCGAGGGAAGTAAAACCCAAATTTATTGATTCGACACAAGGGGAGACAAAGAATACTTGAAAGCCTTAACAGCGGAGTTGTCAATTCAGCTGCACTGGAAACAGACTTGCTCGCAAGAGTTTATTAGTAGTAACAGTTTTATAGCAATAGCGGTAGTGAAATAACAGCAGCAGTAAAACAGCAGTAGCGATTATAATAAACAGCAGGATTAAAATACTGTAGGCACAGGGATGGATGACGGGCGTTGCATGGATGAGAGAAACGCATGTAACAATCAAGGTAGGGCATTTGCAGATAATAATAAAGCGGTATCCAAGTACTAATCAATCAATAGGCATGTGTTCCATATTTAGTCGTATGTGCTCGCAATGAGAAACTTGCACAACATCTTTTGTCCTACCAGCCGGTGGCAGCCGGGCCTCTAGGGAATCTACTGGAAATTAAGGTACTCCTTAATAGAGCACCGGAGCAAAGCATTAACACTCTGTGAACACATGTGATCCTCATATCACCGCCTTCCCCTTCGGTTGTCCCAATTTCTGTCACTTTGGGGCCTCGGGTTCCGGACAAAAATACGTGTATACAACTTGCAGGTAAGATCATAAAACAATGCATATCATCATGAAACAATAACATGTTCAGATCTGAGATCATGGCACTAGGGCCCTAGTGACAAGCATTAAGCATAACAAGTTGCAACAATATCATAAAAGTACCAATTACGGATACTAGACACTATGCCCTAACAATCTTACGCTATTACATGACCAATCTCATCCAATCCCTACCATCCCCTTGATGACCCACAAGTATAGGGGTGTATCGTAGTATCTTCGATAAGTAAGAATGTCGATCCCAACGAGGAGCAGAAGGTGTTGACAAGCAGTTTCGATGAAGGATTCACTGTAAATGCTCACAGACAAGTATTCAGGGGGTTTTGATGTAACAGATGAATAAAGTACGAGTAAGTAAAGTGCGAGAGTAATAATTGCAGCGAGTGGCCCAATCATTTTTAGCACAAAGGACAAGCCGGTTTGTTTACTTATAATAACCAAACGTTCTCGAGGACACACGGGATTTTAGTCTAGTGCTTTCGCTACATACGGCTAATTAATCTTCATTGTTTTGATAAGTGTTGTGTGGGTGAACCTATGCTAATGTACCGCCCTTCCTAGGACTAATACATACTTGTGATTATACCCCTTGCAAGCATCCGCAACTACAAGAAAGTAATTAAGATAAATCTAACCACAGCCTTAAACTCTGAGATCCTGCTATCCCTCCTGCATCGATATACCAACGGGGGCTCAGGTTTCTGTCACTCCGGCAACCCCGCAATTGGCAAACGAGTACAAGATGCATTCCCCTAGGCCCATAAAGGTGAAGTGTCGTGTAGTCGACGTTCACATGACACCACTAGAAGAATAACACCACAACTTAAATATCATAACATTGAATATTACTCAACCATACTTCACTACTAACATTTAGACTTCCCCCATGTCCTCAAGAACTAAACGAACTACTCACGAGACATCATATGGAACATGATCAGAGGTGATATGATGATGAATAACAATCTGAACATAAACCTTGGTTCAATGGTTTCACTCAATAGCATCAATAACAAGTAGAAATCAACACCGGAGAGTTTCCCCTATCAAACAATCAAGATCAAACCCAAATTGTTACAGCGGTGACGGCGTGCAGCGGTGGAGACGGCGGTGATGATGATGAAGATGATGATGATGGTGATGGAGATGATGTCCAGCTCGATGACGGTGACGATGGCGTCGATTTCCCCCTCCGGGAGGAATTTCCCGCGGGTCTCAGCGGGAGAGCTCTTTTCTCTCTGGTGTTCTCCGCCCGCAGAGGCGGCGTGGCTCTTCGTGATGTACCCCTGAGCTTAGGTTTTGAAGGCAGGCGTGATTAAAGGAGGCGAGAGGGGGCTGTGCCCCCCTCACAGGCGGCGCGGCCAGGCCTTGGGCAGCGCCGGCCTATGGGGTGAGCCCCTCGGGTCCCGGCTCCCCTTCGCTCCCTTCGTCTTGGAAAAATAGGATTTTCCATATAATTTCCGTGTTGATCTTCCGAAATATTGCATTCTGACGGCGCTTTTTCCAGCAGAATCTTGACTCCGGTGCGCGATCCTCCAATAATCATGAAACATGCAAAATAGATAAAATAACATAAGTATTATCTCCAAATATGAAATATATCAATGAATAATAGCAAATTATGATATAAAATAGTGATGCAAATTGGACGTATCAACTCCCCCAAGCTTAGACTTCGCTTGTCCCCAAGCGAAACTGAACTCGGTAAACAGGACCACATGTTTATGGAGTGAAGAGTCGATAAATCAAATACGGACAAGAAGCATCATATTCATTCACACAAGACATTCTAGTGAACAACTTCCTCATATAACTCAACTTGAAACAAGTATAAGGTAATCACAAATAAAGGTGCATAAGAAATCATAGTTGGTGATGGCAAACTTCGTTCTTGGTCAGAGAACAATTAACAGGTTATTCTTATCTATCGAGCAGCGCTCTCATGTTAAAGTTTATATGGCTCATCTTGCATACTCAATCATAATGATCATTGATAACTTTCAAAGCTATATTCATTCAGATAAAACTTGTACTAAACAAGGAAGAGTAAAAGACATGATGAAGTAAATCACAATATAATGGTTTGATCACAACAACTCAAATGCTTGCTTGAGATGGAGGGAAATAGGTTTACTGACTCAACATAAAGTAAAGACAGGCCCTTCGCAGAGGGCAGGGATTAAATCATGTGCTAGAGCTTTTCAGTTTTGAAATCATATAAAGAGAATAAAAGTAATATTTTGAGAGGTGTTTGTTGTTGTCAACGTGGTAGCGGTACTCTAACCCTTGCCAGACAAACTCTCGAAGAGCGGCTCCCATTAAGACATTTTCATTTTGGGTGGCACCCCTTCCAACCTTACTTTCACAAACCATGGCTAACCGAATCCTCGGGTGCACCAACAATCTCATACCATGAAGGAGTGCCTTTTATTTTAGTTTTATTTAGATGACACTCCTCCCAACCTTTTCTTTCTCAAGCCATGGCTAACCGAATCCTGGTGCCGTCCAACAATCACATACCATGGAGGAGTGTCTTTGTAGTATCATGAAAGTTAATTAATCGGGGCTGGGAACCCCATTGCCAGCTCTTTTTGCAAAATTATTGGATAAGTGGATGAAGCCACTAGTCCATTGGTGAAAGTTGCCCAACAAGATTGAAAGATAAAACACCACATACTTCCTCATGAGCCATAAAACATTGACACAAATAATAGATGATAAATTTTGAATTGTTTAAAGGTAGCACACGAAGTATTTACTTGGGATGGCAGGAAATACCATGAAGTAGGTAGATATGGTGGACACAAATGGCATAGGTTTGGGTTGAGGTTTGGATGCACGAGAAGCATTCCCTCTCAGTACAGGTCTTTGGCTAGCAAGGTTAATTAGCAAGCACAAAAGTTGAGGGAAACAAACGAATATACATGTGATAGAAACAATCATGCATCTTTCTTGTAAGCACAAACAATTTTAACTTCAGAATAATAAGCTATGAGCTAACAAGAAAGAAAGACAATGAAACAACTATATATATTTCTCTTTTCTACTTAAACCTCAAGGTGTTGTTGCTATTGACCAATGCTAAGTTTGCCAAAACCAAATAGATTTACTCAATGCTCCCAAAGTGGTACCAATACTAAAATCAAGATCAATCATATAATAGAAATTGCAAACTAAAATAAGGTGTGCAATATGTAAATGATAAGACTTCTCATTAATATTTCATAACGATAACTCACACCAAGGGATACATAGACAACCAACTAAAGGAGAGATACTTCCACACTGCAACCCATCTTATATGATAACTTCCCTACTCATGATATGACACTACTTGATAGTAAAAAGTAAAAGGTAGTGATGATGTGATACCGCGGCACTCCCCAAGCTTGGAACAAACCAAGGGGATGCCAATACCGATGATGAATTACTCCTTTGGCGATGGTGGTGATGAATTCCTCCCGCGCTTCTTACAGATCTCCTTCAGCTTCAGTTTCTCAGCTTGGCAATTCTGCACTAAGACTCGAAGAGATTCATTGTTATCTGAAGTTGGCGGTGGCGACCTTGTGATGGGTATCGAGTAATATTCCAGCATTCTACGGAGTCGGTAATTCTCCTCCTGGAGTATCTCCACTTCTCTTCTTAGAGCCCGGTATTGACCACAAAACTCATCGGTAGTCCGTAGAGCTTCTTCCAGCACAGGGAAAGAGTCGAGGCCAAGAGCAGGTGGTAAGGGTCCCTGCAAGTTATGAGAGAAAGAACGTCGAGTGTCAACAGATCCCACCAAGATTTGCTTACTCCCAACAGCTTGTTGCTCTTGTTTTGACGACACCCTTTTCACTTCTTTCGAAGGCCCTTTGCCCTTGTTGTTGGAGGCCATGGTGCTCCTAGATTGAAAATAGATCCTGGCAGAAACAGCTCGAAACAAAACACGTCGAGAAAACGATATACGGACCTCCAGGGGTCCGGGGGATTATATAGCAGGAATTTTTATGTCATAAGGAAAGTACCAGGTCGAACCGGAGTCGGAAAGGGGCGACGAGGCGGCCAGCTCATAGGGCGGCGCGGGCCAGGCTGGCCGCGCCGGCCTATGGGGGCACGCCCTCGTGCGTCTCCTCCACTCCGTTTCGATCTCGTAATTTTTCATATTTTCCAAAAACAGCAAAAACATTGTTCGGAAAGTAAATCGCGAACTTTTTATTACCTGTACTGTTACCTATTCAAAGTCGAGTTCTGGCGGACTGTCAATTTGACCTTTGATGAAAGCCTCTGGTGTTTCCACTCGAATAACATCAACATCTACATTATAAGAATCACCTGAGATATAATGCTTGAGTCTTTGTCCATTCACCACTTGTGTGGCATTGCCTTGGAGAGAACTAATTTTAATTGCTCCTGAACGATACACCTCCTCAACAACATATGGTCCTTCCCATTTCGAGAGTAATTTCCCTGCAAAGAATCTAAGACGAGACCGATACAATAGGACTTTATCTCCAATATTAAACTCTCTTTTGATAATCCTTCTATCATGCCATTTCTTAACTTTCTCTTTAAAGAGTTTAGCATTTTCATAAGCTTCACTTCTCCATTCATCTAGAGAACTTAATTGCAACCCTTATTACCGGCTAGTTTAGGATCTTTGTTTAGTTCTCTAACAGCCCAATAAGCTTTGTGCTCTAGTTCTAAAGGTAAATGACAAGCTTTTCCATAAACCATTTTATAAGGTGACATTCCCATGGGGTTTTTATAAGCAGTTCTATAAGCCCATAGTGCTTCCTTCAATTTACTAGCCCAATTCTTTCTAGTTTTATTAACAGTCTTTTGCAAGATAGATTTAATTTCTCTATTTGATAGTTCTACTTGCCCACTAGTTTGAGGATGATAAGCGGAAGCAATTCTATGATTAATACCATATTTAGCAAGAGTCTTTCTAAAACCACCATGAATAAAATGAGAACCTCCATCTGTCATAATATATCTAGGAACTCCAAATCTAGGAAAAATAATGTCTAAAAGCATTCTTAAAGAGGTCTCACCATCAACACTTTTTGTAGGTATGGCTTCCACCCATTTAGTAACATAATCAACAGCAACAAGTATATGAGTGTTACCTTCTGAAGAGGGAAAAGGTCCCATGAAGTCAAATCCCCAACAATCAAATGGTTCAATAACAAGAGTATAATTCATAGGCATTTCATTGCGTCTGGAGATATTACCAACCCTTTGACATTCATCACAAGATAAAATAAACTTCCTTGCATCTTTGAAGAGAGTTGGCCAATAAAAACCTGATTGTAGAACCTTTTGCGCGGTTCTATCTCCAGCGTGATGTCCTCCATAAGCACTACCATGACATTTACTCAATATCTCTTGTTGCTCATATTCGGGAACACATCTTCGCAGAATACCATCCACTCCTTCTTTATATAAGTGTGGGTCATCCCAAAAATAATGCCTCAAGTCATAAAAGAATTTCCTCCTTTGCTGAGCTGAAAAGGTTGGAGGCAAGTACTTGGAAACAATAAAGTTAGCATAATCAGCGTACCAAGGACTATCTCGCGAGCTCACCTTTATTACAGCCAATTGTTCATTTGGAAAACTATCATTAACAGGAACAGGATCATAAGCAATATTTTCCAATCTAGACAAATTATCAGCAACAGGATTATCAGCACCTTTCCTATCTACAATATGTAAATCAAATTCTTGCAACAGAAGTACCCATCTAATAAGCCTTGGCTTAGCATCTTTCTTTTGCATAAGGTATCTAATTGCAGCATGATCAGTATGAATAGTAACTTTTGAATCAACGATATAAGATCTAAACTTATCACAAGCAAAGACTACAGCTAACAATTCTTTTTCAGTAGTAGCATAATTTCTTTGAGCAGCATCAAGAGTTTTACTAGCATAATGAATAACATTCAGTTTTTTATCTACTCGCTGTCCAAGAACAGCGCCTACAGCAAAATCACTAGCATCACACATAATTTCAAATGGTAAGTTCCAATCAGGAGGTTCAACTATAGGAGCAGTTGTTAAGGCTTTCTTTAGAGTTTCAAAAGCTTCCTTACAATCATCATCAAAAACAAAAGGTACGTCTTTTTGAAGAAGATTAGTAAGAGGCTTTGAAATCTTGGAGAAGTCTTTAATAAACCTCCTATAAAACCCAGCATGACCAAGAACACTACGAATACCTTTAACATCCCTAGGATAGGGCATCTTCTCAATGGCTTCAACTTTAGCTCTATCAACTTCAATACCTCTCTCGGAAATTTTATGTCCCAATACAATTCCTTCATTAACCATAAAGTGGCATTTCTCCCAATTAAGAACAAGGTTAGTTTCTTCACATCTCTGCAAAACTTTATCAAGGTTTCGCAAGCAATTATCAAAAGAATTTCCATAGACAGAAAAATCATCCATGAATACCTCTACAATACTCTCACAAAAGCCATGAAAAATAGTAGACATGCATCTTTGAAAAGTAGCAGGAGCATTACATAAACCAAAAGGCATACACCTATAAGCATAAGTTCCATAGGGACAAGTGAAAGTGGTTTTCTCTTGATCTTTAGTTTTAACAGCAATTTGTGAAAACCCAGAATAACCATCAAGAAAGCAAAAATGAGTATTTTTAGATAACCTTTCTAACATTTGATCAATAAAAGGTAAAGGGTAATGATCTTTCTTAGTAACCTTATTAACTTTTCGATAATCAATGCACATTCTATACCCTACAACTACTCTTTGAGGTATGAGCTCATCATTATCATTAGGCACAATCATTCCTCCTTTCTTAGGAACACAATGCACAGGACTAACCCATCTACTATCAGCAATAGGATATATAATACCAGCTTCAAGGAGTTTTAATACCTCATTTCTTACCACATCCTTCATCTTAGGAATTAGACGACGCTGAGGTTCAACAACAGGCTTCGCATCATCTTCCATATTAATGGCGTGTTGGCAAATAGAGGGAGAAATCCCCTTCAAGTCATCAAGAGTGTAGCCAATAGCACCTCGGTGTTTCTTCAGTATTTCCAATAACCTTTCTTCTTCAAACTCTGAAAGCTTAGAACTAATAATAACAGGATATATTTTCTTATCATCAATATGAGCATATTTAAGATTATCAGGCAATGGTTTTAAATCAAAGACAGGATCTTCCTTTGGTGGTGGTGTTGTACCCAGATCTTCCACCGGTAAATCATGCTTAAGAATAGGTTGACGAAGGAAAATTTCATCAAGCTCATCTCTTTCTTCCCTAAAAACTTCACTCTCACTATTCTCCAAATGTTGCTGCAAAGGATTATTAGGAGCAAGAGCAATAGATGCACACTGTTCAACTTTAAAATCATTATTAGGCAAATCAGCTTTATAAGGAGTTTTGGTAAATTTAGAGAAGTTAAACTCATAAGATTCACCAGCAAATTTAGTCAAAATTTTCTCTTTCTTGCAATCTATAATAGCTCCACAAGTATTTAGAAAAGGTCTACCAAAAATGATAGGACAATATTTACTAGCAGCAGAACCAAGTACCAAAAAGTCAGCAGGATATTTAATCTTACCACATAGAACTTCCACATCTCGAACAATACCAATTGGAGAGATAGTTTCTCTATTAGCCAGCCGAATAACCACATCAATATCTTCAAGTTCACAAGAACCAATTTCGTGCATAATCTCCGTGTAAAGCTCATAAGGAATAGCACTAATACTTGCACCAATATCACATAAACCATAATAACAATGATCACCAATTCTAACAGATAGCATAGGAACACTAGCTTGCTTGGACTTATTAGGATGTGAAACAATATTAGAGGCATCTTCACAGAAAATAATATGACCATCCTCCACATTTTCAGTCACAAGATCTTTAATAATTGCAACAGCAGGTTCAACTTTTATTTGTTCTTCAGGTTCTATAGGTTTCTTTTCACTTTTATGAACCGCACTATTTATAACAGAGTACTCCTTCATTTTAGCAGGGAAAGGAGTTTTTTCAATATAAGGAATAACATGATCAACAGTTTCAACTACAACACATTTATTTATAGATGAATCAATTTTATCTTTATACGGTTCATGATACTTATCAAAGTTCTTCTTAGGCAATTCATAATGAGAAGCAAAAGCTTTATAAAGATTTGCAGCAACTTGAGAATCAAGACCATAAGTAGCACTCATATTACGAAATTTATCAGTATCCATAAAAGCTTCAATGCATTTATAATCATAATTTATACCTGATTCTCTATCCTTGTCGTTCTCCCATCCTTCAGTATTTTCTTGGATCCGATTAAGAAGGTCCCTTTTAAACTCTTCCTTGTTGCGTGTAAATGATCCAGAACAAGAAGTATCCAGCAAGGTCTTGTCTTGAAAAGAAAGTCTTGCATAGAAATTATCAATAATAATATTACCAGGAAGCTCATGAATGGGGCATTTGAGCATTAAAGACTTCAATCTCCCCCACGCTTGGGCAATACTCTCTCCTTCATGAGGCCAAAAATTATATATGCGATTCCGATCTTTGTGAATCTCACTTGGAGGATAGAACTTAGAATAAAACCGGGGCACAATATCATTCCATTCAAGAGAATCCCCATTATCCAGTAATTTATACCAATGCGCCGCTTTACCAGACAGCGATATAGAGAATAGTTTCTTCCTCACTTCATCCATAGCAATACCTGCACACTTGAATAAACCGCATAATTCATGTAAGAACAGTAAATGATCTCCAGGGTGGACAGTTCCATCCCCTGTATAACGGTTATCCACTACACGTTCAATAATTTTCATAGGTATTTTGTATGGTATTTCTTCCTCACCTGGCGCCTCATCCACTACCTTTGCAGTAGTAGTAGATTTCCCAAATAAACACTCAAGAGAAGATCTCTCCATAATGAATTATAGCAGCAGGCAGAAATAAAATCAGCACAAACAGTAAAGGTTTTCCTTACCAATTCCTCTTACCAATAGCGCTTCACTCCCCGGCAACGGCGCCAGAAAATAGTCTTGATGACCCACAAGTATAGGGGTGTATCGTAGTATCTTCGATAAGTAAGAATGTCGATCCCAACGAGGAGTAGAAGGTATGACAAGCAGTTTCGATGAAGGATTCACTGTAAATGCTCACAGACAAGTATTCAGGGGGTTTTGATGTAACAGATGAATAAAGTACGAGTAAGTAAAGTGCGAGAGTAATAATTGCAGCGAGTGGCCCAATCCTTTTTAGCACAAAGGACAAGCCGGTTTGTTTACTTATAATAACCAAATGTTCTCGAGGACACAGGGATTTTAGTCTAGTGCTTTCGCTACATACGGCTAATTAATCTTCATTGTTTTGATAAGTGTTGTGTGGGTGAACCTATGCTAATGTACCGCCCTTCCTAGGACTAATACATACTTGTGATTATACCCCTTGCAAGCATCCGCAACTACAAGAAAGTAATTAAGATAAATCTAACCACAGCCTTAAACTCTGAGATCCTGCTATCCCTCCTGCATCGATATACCAACGGGGGCTCAGGTTTCTGTCACTCCGGCAACCCCGCAATTGGCAAACGAGTACAAGATGCATTCCCCTAGGCCCATAAAGGTGAAGTGTCGTGTAGTCGACGTTCACACGACACCACTAGAAGAATAACACCACAACTTAAATATCATAACATTGAATATTACTCAACCATACTTCACTACTAACATTTAGACTTCACCCATGTCCTCAAGAACTAAACGAACTACTCACGAGACATCATATGGAACATGATCAGAGGTGATATGATGATGAATAACAATCTGAACATAAACCTTGGTTCAATGGTTTCACTCAATAGCATCAATAACAAGTAGAAATCAACACCGGGAGAGTTTCCCCTATCAAACAGATCAAACCCCAAACGCCAGAAATGTGCTTGATGGCGTGTAATTCACACGTTCGTTGGGAACCCCAAGAGGAAGGTATGATGCGCACAGCAGCAAGTTTTCCCTCAGAAAGAAACCAAGGTTTATCGAACCAGGAGGAGCCAAGAAGCACGTTGAAGGTTGATGGCGGCGGGATGTAGTGCGGCGCAACACCAGAAGATTGGCGCCAACGTGGAACCTGCACAACACAACCAAAGTACTTTGCCCCAACGAAACAGTGAGGTTGTCAATCTCACCGGCTTGATGTAACAAAGGATTAACCGTATTGTGTGGAAGATGATTGTTTGCGAAGAAAAGAACAAGTATCGCAGCAGATTTGTATTTCAGTATAAAAGAATGGACCGGGGTCCACAGTTCTAGAGGTGTCTCTCCCATAAGATAAAAGCATGTTGGGTGAACAAATTACAATCGGGCAATTGACAAATAGAGAGGGCATAACAATGCACATACATGTCATGATAAGTACAGTGAGATTTAATTGGGCATTACGACAAAGTACATAGACCGCCATCCAACTGCATCTATGCCTAAAAAGTCCACCTTCAGGTTATCATCCGAACCCCTTCCAGTATTAAGTTGCAAAGCAACAGACAATTGCATTAAGTATGCTGCGTAATGTAATCAACAACTACATCCTTAGACATAGCATCAATGTTTTATCCCTAGTGGCAACAGCACAACACAACCTTAGAACTTTCTGTCACTGTCCCAGGTATCAATGTAGGCATGAACCCACTATCGAGCATAAATACTCCCTCTTGGAGTTACTAGCATCAACTTGGCCAGAGCCTCTACTAATAACGGAGAGCATGCAAGATCATAAACAACACATAGGTAATAACTTGATAATTAACATAACATGGTATTCTCTATCCATCGGATCCCGACAAACACAACATATAGTATTACAGATAGATGATCTTGATCATGTTAGGCAGCTCACAAGATCCAACAATGAAGCACAATGAGGAGAAGACAACCATCTAGCTACTGCTATGGACCCATAGTCCAGGGGTGAACTACTCACTCATCACTCCGGAGGCGACCATGGCGGTGAAGAGTCCTCCGGGAGATGAATCCCCTCTCCGGCGGGGTGCCGGAGGAGATCTCCAGAATCCCCCGAGATGGGATTGGCGGCGGTGGCGTCTCTGGAAGGTTTTCTGTATCGTGGTTTTTTCGTATCGGGGGTTTCGCGACGGAGGCTATAAGTAGGCGGAAGGGCAGAGTCGGAGGGCTGACGAGGGGCCCACACCATAGGCGGCGCGGGCCCCCTCTGGCCGCGCGGCCCTATGGTGGCGGCGCCTCGTCGCCCCACCGTATCCCTTTCGGTCTTCTGGAAGCTTCGTGGCAAAATAGGACCTGGGCGTTGATTTCGTCCAATTCCGAGAATATTTCGTTACTAGGATTTCTGAAACCAAAAACAGCAGAAAACAGCAACTGGCTCTTCGGCATCTTGTTAATAAGTTAGTTCCAGAAAATGCACGAATATGACATAAAGTGTGCATAAAACATGTAGATATCATCAATAATGTGGCATGGAACATAAGAAATTATCGATACGTCGGAGACGTATCAGCATCCCCAAGCTTAGTTCTGCTCGTCCCGAGCAGGTAAAACGATAACAAAGATAATTTCTGAAGTGACATGCCATCATAACCTTGATCATACTATTTGTAAACATATGTAATGAATGCAGCGATCAAAACAATGGTAATGACATGAGTAAACAAGTGAATCATAAAGCAAAGACTTTTCATGAATAGTACTTCAAGACAAGCATCAATAAGTCTTGCATAAGAGTTAACTCATAAAGCAATAAATCAAAGTAAAGGTATTGAAGCAACACAAAGGAAGATTAAGTTTCAGCGGTTGCTTTCAACTTATAACATGTATATCTCATGGATAATTGTCAACATAGAGTAATATAACAAGTGCAATATGCAAGTATGTAGGAATCAATGCACAGTTCACACAAGTGTTTGCTTCTTGAGGTGGAGAGAGATAGGTGAACTGACTCAACATAAAAGTAAAAAGAATGGTCCTTCAAAGAGGAAAGCATCGATTGCTATATTTGTGCTAGAGCTTTTATTTTGAAAACATGAAACAATTTTGTCAACGGTAGTAATAAAGCATATGAGTTATGAAAATTATATCTTACAAGTTGCAAGCCTCATGCATAGTATACTAATAGTGCCCGCACCTTGCCTAATTAGCTTGGACTACCGGATC
Organism: Lolium multiflorum; assembly: GCA_030979885.1. NCBI lineage: Eukaryota > Viridiplantae > Streptophyta > Magnoliopsida > Poales > Poaceae > Lolium > Lolium multiflorum. Next base: position 266,551,721 of record CM061753.1, read on the forward strand.
ATCGCAATACACATGTTTTAACCAAGTGTCACAATGGGGTACCTCCATGCCGTACAAAGGTCTAAGGAGAAAGCTCGCATTTTGGATTTCTCGCTTTTGATTATTCTCAACTTAGACATCCATACCGGGACAACATGGACAACAGATAATGGACTCCTCTTTAATGCATAAGCATGTGGCAACAATTATTATTCTCATATGAGATTGAGGATATATGTCCAAAACTGAAACTTCCACCATGATTCATGGCTTTAGTTAGCGGCCCAATGTTCTTCTCTAACAATATGCATGCTCCAACCATTAAGGTGGTAGATCTCTCTTACTTCAGACAAGACGGACATGCATAGCAACTCACATGATATTCAACAAAGAATAGTTGATGGCGTCCCCAGAAGCATGGTTATCGCACAACAAGCAACTTAATAAGAGATAAAGTGCATAAGTACATATTCAATACCACAATAGTTTTAAGCTATTTGTCCCATGAGCTATATATTGCAAAGGTGAATGATGGAATTTTAAAGGTAGCACTCAAGCAATTTACTTTGGAATGGCGGAGAAATACCATGTAGTAGGTAGGCATGGTGGACACAAATGGCATAGTGGTTGGCTCAAGGATTTTGGATGCATGAGAAGTATTCCCTCTCGATACAAGGTTTAGGAAAGCAAACACAAGGATGAACAGGTGCAGCAAAACTCACATAAAAGACATATTGTAAACATTATAAGACTCTACACCGTATTCCTTGTTGTTCAAAACTCAATACTAGATATTATCTAGACTCTAGAGAAACCAAATATGCAAACCAAATTAGCAAGCTCTAAGTGTTTCTTCATTAATGGGTGCAAAGTATATGATGCAAGAGCTTAAACATGAGCACAACAATTGCCAAGTATCAAATTATCCAAGACATTTTAGAGTTACTACATGTAGCATTTTCCAATTCCAACCATATAACAATTTAACGAAGAAGAAACTTCGCCATGAATACTATGAGTAGAGCCTAAGGACATACTTGTCCATATGCTACAGCGGAGCGTGTCTCTCTCCCACAAAGTGAATGCTAGGATCCATTTTATTCAAACAAAACAAAAACAAAAACAAACCAACGCTCCAAGCAAAGTGCATAAGATGTGGCCGAATAAAAATATAGTTTCAGGGGAGGAACCTGATAATGTTGTCGATGAAGAAGGGGATGCCTTGGGCATCCCCAAGCTTAGACGCTTGAGTCTTCTTAGAGCAGGGGTGAACCACCGGGCATCCCAAGCTTAGAGCTTTCACTCTCCTTGATCATATTGTATCATACTCCTCTCTTGATCCTTGAAAACTTCCTCCACACCAAACTCGAAACAACTCATTAGAGGGTTAGTGCATAATAAAAATTAACATGTTCAGAGGTGACACAATCATTCTTAACACTTCTGGACATTGCATAAAGCTACTGGACATTAATGGATCAAAGAAATTCATCCAACATAGCAAAAGAGGCAATGTGAAATAAAAGGCAGAATCTGTCAAAACAGAACAGTCCGTAAAGATGGATTTTATTAGGGCACCAGACTTGCTCAAATGAAAATTCCCAAATTGAATGAAAGTTTCGTACATATCTGAGGATCACTCATGTAAATTGGCTTAATTTTATGAGTTACCTACAGAGAATTAGACCCAGATTCGTGACAGCAAAGAAATCTGTTTCTGCGCAGTAATCCAAATCTAGTATTTACTTTACTATCAAAGACTTTACTTGGCACAACAAAACATAAAACTAAGATAAGGAGAGGTTGCTACAGTAGTAAAAAACTTCCAAGACTCAAATATAAAACAAAAATACTGTAGTAAAAACATGGGTTGTCTCCCATAAGCGCTTTTTTTTAACGCCTTTCAGCTAGGCGCAGAAAGTGTAACTCAAGTAACATCAGGAGATGAAGCATCAACATCATAGGCTCCCCCATCCGTAGTGGTACTAAGGGCTTTGTCAATTTTAGGCCTATAATAATATTTCTTTGGTTTAGGCACTTTAGAGACATACATAAACTTTTGCTCCTTTCCCACATAAGCTTTCTCTCTAAACTGTAAAGATGAAAAGGTTGAACCCAAGGTTCCCATAGCTTTTTCAAGTTCGCCAATCCTATTAATTTGATTATCATGGTCAACACAAGTTCCTAGGACACTAATTCTTTCATCAATTTCTCCTAAGGATTTATCAAGTTCATCAGTTTTATCAAGTAACATCTCCAACTTAGTTTCAACACTAAAATTTTTCTCTATGGTTTCCAATTTTTTCATAACATCCTCAAGGGAGGTTTCAATTTTAGTTTCATTAACAGGTGGTGTTCCAAATAAACTCTCAATAATGCAACTAGCTTCTAAAGCGGGAGCGCCTAGGAAGTTACCTCCCGCGAGACAATCAAGAACATATCTATTCCAGCTAGAGATACCAACATAAAAATTCCTGAGTAGGATAGTGGTGGAGTGTTTCTTAGTGCACCTATTATGGGCATCACTAATTCTATACCAAGCATCTTTTAAACATTCTCCCCCTTGTTGCTTAAATGAACGAACTTCAACTTCAGGATTACTCATTTTAGCATAGTAAATAAAGCAAACTAGATAAAATAAATGCAAGTAACTAATTTTTGTGTTTTGATATAGCGTGCAAGACAGTAAATGAAGTAAAACTAGCAACTAATTTTTGTGTTTTGATATAATGCAGCAAACAAAGTAGTAAATAAAATAAAGCAAGACAAAAACAAGGTAAAGAGATTGAGAAGTGGAGACTCCCTTGCAGCGTGTCTTGATCTCCCCGGCAACAGCGCCAGAAAATATGCTTGATGGCGTGTATTTCACACGTTCGTTGGGAACCCCAAGAGGAAGGTATGATGCGCAGCAGCAAGTTTTCCCTCAGAAAGAAACCAAGGTTTATCGAACCAGGAGGAGCCAAGAAGCACGTTGAAGGTTGATGGCGGCGGGATGTAGTGCGGCGCAACACCAGATTCCGGCGCCAACGTGGAACCTGCACAACACAACCAAAGTACTTTGCCCCAACGAAACAGTGAGGTTGTCAATCTCACCGGCTTGCTGTAACAAAGTATTAACCGTATTGTGCGGAAGATGATTGTTTGCAGAGAAAACAGTAGAAACAAGTATTGCAGCAGATTTGTATTTCAGATAAAAGAATGGACCGGGTCCACACTAGAGGTGTCTCCCATAAGATAAAAGCATGTTGGGTGAACAAATTATCGGGCAATTGACAAATAGAGAGGGCATAACAATGCACATACATGTCATGATAAGTACGGTGAGATTTAATTGGGCATTACGACAAAGTACATAGACCGCCATCCAATGCATCTATGCCTAAAAGTCCACCTTCAGGTTATCATCCGAACCCCTTCCAGTATTAAGTTGCAAAGCAACAGACAATTGCATTAAGTATGCTACGTAATGTAATCAACAACTACATCCTTAGACATAGCATCAATGTTTTATCCCTAGTGGCAACAGCACAACACAACCTTAGAACTTTCTGTCACTGTCCCAGGTATCAATGTAGGCATGAACCCACTATCGAGCATAAATACTCCCTCTTGGAGTTACTAGCATCAACTTGGCCAGAGCCTCTACTAATAATGGAGAGCATGCAAGATCATAAACAACACATAGGTAATAATTTGATAATTAACATAACATGGTATTCTCTATCCATCGGATCCCGACAAACACAACATATAGTATTACAGATAGATGATCTTGATCATGTTAGGCAGATCACAAGATCCAACAATGAAGCACAATGAGGAGAAGACAACCATCTAGCTACTGCTATGGACCCATAGTCCAGGGGTGAACTACTCACTCATCACTCCGGAGGCGACCATGGCGGTGAAGAGTCCTCCGGGAGATGAATCCCCTCTCGCAGGGTGCCGGAGGAGATCTCCGAATCCCCCGAGATGGGATTGGCGGCGGCGGCTCTGGAAGGTTTTCCGTATCGTGGTTTTTCGTATCGGGGTTTCGCGACGGAGGCTATGGTAGGCGGAAGGGCAGAGTCGGAGGGCGACGAGGGGCCACACCATAGGGCGGCGCGGGCCCCCCTCTGGCCGTGCGGCCCTATGGTGGCGGCGCCTCGTCGCCCCACTTCGTATCCCTTTCGGTCTTCTGGAAGCTTCGTGGCAAAATAGGACCCTGGGCGTTGATTTCGTCCAATTCCGAGAATATTTCGTTACTAGGATTTCTGAAAGCAAAAACAGCAGAAAACAGCAACTGGCTCTTCGGCATCTTGTTAATAGGTTAGTTCCAGAAAATGCACAAATATGACATAAAGTGTGCATAAAACATGTAGATATCATCAATAATGTGGCATGGAACATAAGAAATTATCGATACGTCGGAGACGTATCAGCATGGAGACGGCGGTGATGATGATGAAGATGATGATGATGGTGATGGAGATGATGTCCAACTCGATGACGGTGACGATGGCGTCGATTTCCCCCTCCGGGAGGGAATTTCCCCGGCGGATCTCAGCCGCCGGAGAGCTCTTTTCTCTTTGGTGTTCTCCGCCCCGCAGAGGCGGCTGTGGCTCTTCGCGATGTACCCTAGAGCTTAGGTTTTCGGGACGAAGGCATACGCGAAGAAAAGGAGGCGAGAGGGGCTGTGGGCCCCCTCCTCACAGGGCGGCGCGGCCAGGCCTTGGGCCGCGCCAGCCTATGGGGTGAGCCCACCTCGGGTCCCCTCGGCTCCCCCTTCTGGCTCCCTTCGTCTTCTGGAAAAATAGGATTTTCCATATAATTTCCGTCAACTGTTGATCTTCCGAAATATTGCATTCTGACGGTGCTTTTTCCAGCAGAATCCTGACTCCGGTGCGCGATCCTCCAATAATCATAAAACATGCAAAATAGATGAAATAACATAAGTATTATCTCCAAATATGAAATATATCAATGAATAACAGAAATTATGATATAAAATAGTGATGCAAATTGGACCATCCCCTTCAGCCTACAGCGGGGGAATTACTCACACATGGATGGGGGAAACATGGCTCGATGGAGAGGCGTCGGTGGTGATGATGGCGATGATCTCCTCCAATTCCCCGTCCCGGCGAGTGCTTTCCCCGAGACGGAGTTTCGCGACAGTGGCGGCGTACTGGATGGTTTCTGGCGACTTCGACTCGCGTTTTTAGATCGAAACCCTTAAGTAGTCGAGAGGCGTCAGAGGCCAGCCGGCGGCCACACAGAGGGCGCGCCCCTCCGAGCTGTGTGGGGGCCACGGGCCTCACGGCTTCCGGCTCCGTAATTCTTGGAAAAATAAGACCTTCGACATAAATTCCGGGATTTTCCTGAAAGTTGGATTTCTGCACAAAAAAGACACGAGCAATGCTGAAAACAGCGTTAGTCCGTGTTAGTTGTATCCAAAATACACAAATTAGAGGCAAAACAATAGCAAAAGTGTTCGGGAAAGTAGATACGTTTTGGACGTATCAACTCCCCCTTAAGCTTTTGCTTGTCCTCAAGCAATTCAGTTAACAACTGAGTGCGATAAAAGAACTTTCACGAACACATTTGTTCATATGATGTAAATATTCTCATGATATGGCAAGTACTTAAGCAATTCATAATAGGGTACATGCAAATAAAATCATCCAATAGCTATGTCAATCATGGAAAAGGTACCAACAAATTAACAATAAGCATCATGAATCATGTCTATCAGCAGGATTGCAATGTTCATAAAAGGATATGATAAAGTGGTATCTCGCTTGCCCGTATTTGTACAGCAAAACATAAATGCTCGGGCACCTTTGAAGTTCATGGAAAGACTGGAAGTAGAGATTATCAAAGATAAAAGCATCAAAGTTATACCACAGTTAATCACATTTTGGGACAAGCATATTATACTAAGAATGATAGTTGTGCTCTCAAGAAAGTGCTCAAAGAAAGGATGGTAACTCAACATAAAAGTAAAAGATTGACCCTTCGCAGAGGGAAGCAGAGATTAACATGTGCTAGAGCTTTTCATTTGCAAAACAGGAGTAAAATTATTTTGAGAGGTGTTTGTTGTTGTCAACGACTGATAATGGGTACTCTAACTACCTCATCAACCAGACTTTCAAGAGCGGCTCCCATGAAGGACGTTGTCTCTACCAAAGGTAGATCATCCTCTTCTCTTTTGTTTACACATGTATTTTAGTTTCATTATGGATGACACTCCCCCAACCTTTGCTTACACAAGCCATGGCTAACCGAATCCTCGGGTGCCTTCCAACATTTACATACCATGGAGGAGTGTCTATTTGCAAATTAAGTTGCTTACTGATAAATCAGGGCAAAACATGTGAAGAGAATTGTTGATGAAAGTTAATTAATTGGGGTTGGGAACCCCGTTGCCAGCTCTTTTTGCAAAATTATTGGATAAGCGGATGTGCCACTAGTCCATTGGTAAAAGTCCGTCAGGAGTAAATGACAAGATTGAAAGATAAACACCACATACTTCCTCATGAGCTATAAAACATTAACACAAATTGAGAAGCATTTTGAAGGTTTTAAAGGTAGCACATGAGAATTTACTTGGAATGGTTTGAAATGCCATGCATAGGTATTTATCGTGGACACTCTGGAATAACTTGGTTTTCAGGGGTTTGGAAGCACGAGCAGCATTCCCGCTCAGTACAAGTGAAGGCTAGCAATAGACTGGGAAGCGACAATCAAGAGAGCAATAACTGTCATAATCATGCTTGCGACAAAATAAATTAACGGAGGCATAAAAGTGATACAAGAACTCTGAGGTAAAGTAAATCATCGAGGCTTAATTGAATTTTGTTCAGTCATATGCATGTGTGAGCATGTGCCAAGTTGATTCAAGTGAATTATTCAGAGGAGGATACCACAATGTCATATCTATCTATGAATAAAGCAATGCAAGCAAATATTTATGACACGCTACTCATATTAATAAATTGGAGCTAATCATGAGAGATCATGAACTACTAGACTCTCTTCAATGACATATACCTCACATGAACCAACTAAGCATGCTCACATGGGTGAGTATATGTACAAAAATGAAAACAAATAGAGTTCATACCAGCCTCTCACCACAATCAGATTGTTGTAGATCGTCATTATTGCCTTTTCACTTGTGTAGCTTGAATAATATGGAATGAAAACCAAGCTCCAACCACCGAAGACCACTGAACTCCATAATGAACTTTACAAAACCAAAGAAGAACAGCAAATATTTTTGGTGTTTTTGAATTGGAAACAAGAACAAAAGGAAACAAGCAAACAAAGCAAAATCTTTTTGGATTTTCTTATAGCAAACCAACGATAGCAAATAAAAAAAAATGAAAGCAAGAAACCAAAATAAGCAAATGGTAAGAGAAACAACATAAATATTTTTGGTCTTTTTGTGTTTTAGGAAAGAAACAAAGCAAAAACAAGAAAATGAAAACTAGAAGAGTCACATAAACACAAAGCAGCAGAAATCTGCCAAACTTGACAGCAGTACAGTAATCGATTTTTAAGAAATTCTTCCGCTGCCCAGCTCGAAAAGTGTTCAACTAATGAAAGTTAGATAACAACCTGGGGAACATGCACAAAAATTGGCTTCGCAAAATAACGTTCTGGATGTTTTTGAGAATTTTTTTGGTATCAGTCCAGAATCTGTTTTCAGGCAGCACTTCCCCAAATATCATCTCCCTCTTATTAGAAAACCACTCTAAGAAGCTAAACAAGTATATACAAGTATCCAGAAATCATAATATGCAAAGAATGAGTGATGCCGGTATACCTCCCCCCAAGCTTAGGCTTTTGGCCTAAGTGGAGATCAATCTCATGGTGCCCATGAAGTTGCACCTCCGTAGTACGACGAAGATGAATCCGGGTATGTGCTGGAAGAAGCACCAGGATACGTGACGGTGTAGTCGTGGGAGGGCTCGGCGTCCTCGGAGTCATGCTGCTGGTGGAAGCCATGTATCTTCAGCTGCTCATCCACCTCCTCCTTAGAGCGCGACCATGGTTCCCTGTGAATACTGAACAAATCTGGCTGCGGCAATGGGACTTCCCTCTCTTCCCCGTCAGCAAACAACATTCTATAGACAATATTATCTAAACTAGAGTCAGCTGTAACAAATTGATGACTCTTCATAGCAGCAATATCAAGCCTTATAGGAGTTATTTTCACATCAGTAGGGTCAAGAGGAAGCTCTAGATGTGCTAAAATGCGCGATGCAATAATTCCTCCATAAATAGGCCCCTAGTTAGACAAGCGGCGAGCAACAAGAGCACCAAGATGATAAGGTGTCTCTCCAGTGAGTGCAACAATTAAGAAAGCAAGATGGTAACTAGAAATATTGCTAGTGTTCTCCCTACCAAGAATGCTAGTAGCAAGGTAATAAGCAAAATACTTAATAGCAGGGAGTTGAATGTTTCTTATCTTGCCGCGCTGAATGGTGCGACAATCATCATTGGTGATTCCTCGATAGAGCTCCAGCAATTCCTTGGGATTGCTCTCAATCTTCTTCGCTGTACCTACAGGGGCAATATCCAATGCAGTACAAAAATCTTTCAACTTCATAGTAATAGGATCATCATAAATTCTGAATGAAACTGATGGTTGGAAGTGTTTGTTGTTGAACTGAAAGCTCTCAACAAAGGTTTTAGTAAGCATGTAGTATTGATCCCTCTCATCCTCCATGTAGGCGGTTAAGCCCACATTACCGACGAGGACCAAGAAATCATCCAGCAACCCTGCATTACTCAAAAAGTCATAACATGGAAAAGATGAAGCGTTAGGGACTCCATTGTCCTCTTCGGCTTCGAAGCTCGGTGCGATGACATCCTCATTATAAGACCGCCTAATCCGAGTGGATGACCTTGAGGGCCTCCCCGTGCTTGTCGTCTCTCTTTCAAACACTTCTCCAAAGTTATGGTTATCCATCTTCCTTTTCTGAAATTTTTCAACAAACATTATAAAATTTGATTTGGTGACATATAATTGAGGGAAACTACTATAGGAACTTGCTAGAGTACTAAACATGCATCAAAATTAATTCTTACAACTTAGAACAAGCATGCAAGCTCACTAAACATGTTACCTACAGCAGCAAAATATTCAAGATATACTCAACCAAACAAAATTCTACTTGGATAATCGGAGGAGTCACATACCGGAGAGCAAATGTGCCAAATTTCAGACAGGCTGAGAAAAGAGATCAAGAAATCTTGAGCTCTGGAGCAGAAACGCGAGTGAGAGAAAATGAGTACGAGTTTTTTCGAGAGAGGGAGTGCAATGAGTGGAAAAGATGAAGTGGTGGGGCAAGGGGGCCCACACAACAGGGTGGCGCCCCCCTTCCAGGCCGCGCCGGCCTGTGGGGTGCCACCCTGGGGTACCCCACTGGTCATCCCAAGGTGCTCCCAGGTGCCTCTTCGAAAAATAAGACCAACGGTATAATTTTTTTGAATTTTTGAAAACTTTGAAAAACGCACATTTCTGGGTATTAAATTTATTATTACTGGGCAGAAAAAGATTTTCAAACCTCTAAACAACTAAAGCATCTTGCAAAATAAATAGTGCTACAGCAAGTAAAACAAGTGGAGGAAGAAATAAATGTTGTTTAGCTCTTCTATGCATATAAAATATACTTGTTAACAAGGGTGATCAAGTCTTGCCACCAAATAAATTTTACATAACATAAGAAGAATTAAACCTCAAATCAATCATGTTACCTTGTATTGTATTGATACGGATCCAATCACAAGAGTTTGATATTCTTCTTTAGGCTCATATATTGGACAATCAATATCTCCCACTTTGATAGATCTCAAATTAGAAATTGTATTAACTCCATATACTTTATCAATCCTCTTGGGAAAATAAACAGTATGTTCCTTGTCATCGACATTGAAAGTAACTTTTCCTTTATTGCAATCAATAACAGCCCCTGCGGTGTTAAGAAAAGGTCTCCCAAGAATAATAGACATATTATCATCTTCAGCATTTCCAACACAACAAAATCAGTTAATATTAAGCAATTATTAGTAACTTGAACAGGAACATCCTCACATATACCAACAGGAATAGCAGTAGATTTATCAGCCATTTGCAAAGATATATCAGTTGGTATCAACTTATCTAAATAAAGTCTCTTATAAAGAGAAAAAGGCATAACACTAACACCCGCTCCCAAATCACATAGAGCAGTTCTAACATAATTATTCTTAATAGAACAAGGAATAGTCGGTATACCTGGGTCGCCAAGCTTCTTTGGAACCTTGCCATTGAAAGAGTAATTAGCAAGCATAGTGGAAATCTCCTCATTAGGAATTTTCCTTTTGTTAGAGACAATATCTTTCATATACTTTGAATAAGGAGGCAATTTAATAGCATCAGTCAAAGGGATTTGCAAGAATAAAGGTTTCATCCAATCACAAAATTTATTATAGTGTTCTTCTTCCTTTGATTTTAGTTTCTTAGCAGGAAAAGGCATTTGCTTTTGAACCCAAGGTTCCCTTTCATTACCATGTTTCTTAGCAATAAAATCTTCTTTGGTATACTTTTTATTTTTAGCATGCTTTTCAGGTTCTTCTTCAACCTCTTCTTTATCAGAAGCATCATTCTTATCATTATCTTTATCTTGTTCATTACCACTTTCAGTTTCAGCATCAGAAATAGAAATACTATTAGGATCATTAACAGGCTCAGAGGATTCTACAACAGTTTTATGTTTCTTTTTCTTTTTCTTAGATGGAGCACTAGTTTCAGTTCGTTGAGAATCTTGTTCAACTCTTTTGGGATGCCCTTCAGGATATAGAGGATCCTGGGTAGAAACACCGCCTCTAGTTGTTACTTCATAAGCGTGTTTTTCTTTAGAATTATTTTTTAACAAGTCATTTTGCACTTTAGTGAGTTGATCAATTTGAGTTTGAACCATATGAAAATGTTTAACAAGCATCTTAACATCATTGGAGGTTCTCTCCACAATACCATGCAATTCACTAATAGCTTGAGAATTTTCCATTAAATGATTCTCTACTCTCATATTAAAATTATTTTTCTTAACAATATAATTATCAAATTCATCTAAGCATTGAGCAGGAGGTTTTGAATATGGAATATCTTCCCTAGTAAAGCGTTCAAGAGAGTGTACCTCAATCATGGATGAAGGGGGAGTTATCTTACATAAATCTTCTATAGGAGGTAAATTCTTCACATCTTCGGATTTAATACCCTTCTCTTTAAGAGATTTCTTGGCTTCCCTCATATCTTCATCATTTAATTTAATCATACCCCTCTTCTTCAATATTGGTGTCGGGGTTGGTTCAGGTGTAGACCAATCATCATGATTCCGGCCTATTCTAGCCAATAATTCTTCAGCGTCGTCTGGAGTTCTTTTCCTGAAAACACAACCAGCACAACTATCCAGGTATGCCCTAGACTCAATGGTTAATCCACTATAAAATATATCAAGTAAATCATGCTTTTCCAAATCATGTTCAGGCCGAGCTCTAATAAGAGAGCAAAATCTCGCCCAAGCCTCAGGCAATTTCTCTCCATCTTCCTGGTCAAAATTATAAATTCTCTACAAAGCAATATGTTGAGCACTAGCAGGAAAGTATTTCCGGAAGAAAACATCAAGCAATTCTTTTGGACTATTAATAGAATCAGGTGGCAAACTATTATACCAAGTTTTAGCATCATCCTTTAATGAGAATGGAAAAATTTTAGCAACAAAATAAGTACGCTTCTTAACATCATCAGAAAACAAGCTACTCAGAGTAGATAGCTCAATCATGTGTTCTACAGCACTTTCTTTTTCAGTACCACAAAAAGGTGTTTTCTCAACAATAGATATATGAGATAAATCAAGAGAAAAATCATAATCCTTATCCCTAATGTTTATAGGAGATGTGGCAAATTTAGGATCAGGAGACAGTTTATATCTAACAGCATGTTGTGCAAGCAACTTTTTAATTTTTCTTGCATCAGTAGTAGCATTGCATTTATCAATAAAATCATCATCAAGTTCCACATAATCCTCATCAGGATCATCACTAGAGTATTCAACAGACTCAGGTGAATTAACAGGTGTAGCAGCATTTTCATTAGGAGTTTCAGTATTTTCAATTTGTCTAGACCTAGCAATTGTAGCATCTAGAAAAGATCCTAATGAACCATCATTATCAAGCACAGCAGAAGCATCATCAAAATTATAAGAGGAACTTTCAGATCTAGCAGAAGTACCAGCATGTGAAGCTTGTGGTGGTGAAACAAGTTTATCTATCACAGATGGTGAATCAAGAGCAGCAGAGGTACTCAGAGTTGTACCTTTTCTTGTAGTGGATGGTAATATGACGACTTTAGTATCGCGAGGTTTACCCATGATGGAGAATTTGCAGCGAACAATATCAATCCAAGTGAACTTCCAAATAAAGCTATGCTCCCCGGCAACGGCGCCAGAAAATAGTCTTGATAACCCACAAGTATAGGGGATCGCAATTCGAGGGAAGTAAACCCAATTTATTGATTCGACACAAGGGGAGACAAAGAATACTTGAAAGCCTTAATAGCGGAGTTGTCAATTCAGCCGCACCTGAAACAGATTTGCTCGCAAGAGTTTATCAAGATAGGTCAGTTTTATAGCAAAGAGATTGAAATAACAAGAAGAGAGTAGCAAAGACAGCAGATGGTTATAATAAACAACAGGATTAAAATACCGTAGGCACAGGATGGATGACGGGCGTTGCATGGATGAGAGAAACTCATGTAACAATCAAGGTAGGGCATTTGCAGATAATAATAAAGCGGTATCCAAGTACTAATCAATCAATAGGCATGTGTTCCATATTTAGTCGTACGTGCTCGCAATGAGAAACTTGCACAACATCTTTTGTCCTACCAGCCGGTGGCAGCCGGGCCTCTAGGGAAACTACTGGAAATTAAGTTACTCCTTTTAATAGAGCACCGGAGCAAAGCATTAACACTCCGTGAACACATGTGATCCTCATATCACCGCCTTCCCCTTCGGTTGTCCCATTTTCTGTCACTTTGGGGCCTCGGGTTCCGGACAACAATACGTGTATACAACTTGCAGGTAAGATCATAAAACAATGCATATCATCATGAAACAATAACATGTTCAGATCTGAGATCATGGCACTCGGGCCCTAGTGACAAGCATTAAGCATAACAAGTTGCAACAATATCATAAAAGTACCAATTACGGATACTAGGCACTATGCCCTAACAATCTTATGCTATTACATGACCAATCTCATCCAATCCCTACCATCCCCTTCAGCCTACAGCGGGGAATTACTCACACATGGATGGGGGAAACATGGCTGGTCGATGGAGAGGCGTCGGTGGTGATGATGCCGATGATCTCCTCCAATTCCCCGTCCCGGCGGAGTGCCAGAACGAAGTTTCTGGTCCCGAGACGGAGTTTCGCGATGGTGGCGGCGTACTGGATGGTTTCTGGCGACTTCGACTTCCCGTCTCGCGTTTTTAGATCGAAACCCTTAAGTAGTCCAGAGGGGGCGTCAGAGGCCAGCCGAGGCGGCCACTGATGGCGTGTATTTCACACGTTCGTTGGGCAACCCCAAGAGGAAGGTATGATGCGCACAGCAACAAGTTTTCCCTCAGAAAGAAACCAAGGTTTATCGAACCAGGAGGAGCCAAGAAGCACGTTGAAGGTTGATGGCGGCGGGATGTAGTGCGGCGCAACACCAGGGATTCCGGCGCCAACGTGGAACCTGCACAACACAACCAATGTACTTTGCCCCAACGAAACAGTGAGGTTGTCAATCTCACCGGCTTGCCGTAACAAAGGATTAACCGTATTGTGTGGAAGATGATTGTTTGCAGAGAAAACAGTAAAACAAGTATTGCAGCAGATTTGTATTTCAGTATTAAAGAATGGACCGGGGTCCACAGTTCACTAGAGGTGTCTCTCCCATAAGATAAAAGCATGTTGGGTGAACAAATTACAGTCGGGCAATTGACAAATAGAGAGGGCATAACAATGCACATACATGTCATGATAAGTACAGTGAGATTTAATTGGGCATTACGACAAAGTACATAGACCGCCATCCAACCGCATCTATGCCTAAAAAGTCCACCTTCAGGTTATCATCCGAACCCCTTCCAGTATTAAGTTGCAAAGCAACAGACAATTGCATTAAGTATGGTGCATAATGTAATCAACAACTACATCCTCGGACATAGCGCCAATGTTTTATCCCTAGTGGCAACAGCACAACACAACCTTAGAACTTTCTGTCACTGTGTCAATGAAGGCATGAACCCACTATCGAGCATAAATACTCCCTCTTGGAGTTAAAAACAAAAACTTGGCCAGAGCCTCTACTAGTAACGGAGAGCATGCAAGATCATAAACAACACATAACAATAACTTGATAATTAACATAACATGGTATTCTCTATCCATCGGATCCCGACAAACACAACATAGAGTATTACAGATAGATGATCTTGATCATGTTAGGTAGCTCACAAGATCCAACAATGAAGCACAATGAGGAGAAGACAACCATCTAGCTACCGCTATGGACCCATAGTCCAGGGTGAACTACTCACTCATCACTCCGGAGGCGACCATGGCGGTGTAGAGTCCTCCGGGAGATGAATCCCTCTCCGGCAGGGTGCCGGAGGAAATCTCCGTAATCCCCCGAGATGGGACTGCGGGCGGCCTCAAGGTTCGTATCGTGGTTTTTCGCATCGGGGTTTCGAACGGAGGCTTTGGCAGTAGGCGGAAGGGCAGAGTCGGGGGGCTGACGAGGGCCCCACGCCACAGGGCGGCGCGGGCCCCTCCTTGGTTGCGCCGCCTTGTGGTGGTGGCCCCTCGTGGCCCCACTTCGTATGCTCTTCGGTCTTCTGGAAGGTTCGTGGCAAAATAGGCCCCTGGGTCTTCGTTTCGTCCAATTCCGAGAATATTTTGTTACTAGGATTTCTGAAACCAAAAACAGCAGAAAACAGGAACTGGCACTTCGGCATCTTGTTAATAGGTTAGTTCCAAAATGCACGAATATGACATAAAGTGTGCATAAAACATGTAGGTATCATCAATAATATGGCATAGAACATAAGAAATTATCGATACGTCGGAGACGTATCAGCATCCCTGCTTAGTTCTGCTCGTCCCGAGCAGGTAAAACGATAACAAAGATAATTTCTGAAGTGACATGCCATCATAACCTTGATCATACTATTTGTAAACATATGTAGTGGATGCAGCGATCAAAACAATGGTAATGACATGAGTAAACAAGTGAATCATAAAGCAAAGACTTTTCATGAATAGTACTTCAAGACAAGCATTAATAAGTCTTGCATAAGAGTTAACTCATAAAGCAATAAATCAAAGTAAAGGCATTGAAGCAACACAAAGGAAGATTAAGTTTCAGCGGTTGCTTTCAACTTGTAACATGTATATCTCATGGATAATTGTCAACATAGAGTAATATAACAAGTGCAATATGCAAGTATGTAGGAATCAATGCAAAGTTCACACAAGTGTTTGCTTCTTGAGGTGGAGAGAGATAGGTGAACTGACTCAACATAAAATTAAAAGAATGGTCCTTCAAAGAGGAAAGCATCGATTGCTATATTTGTGCTAGAGCTTTTATTTTGAAAACATGAAACAATTTTGTCAACGGTAGTAATAAAGCATATGAGTTATGAAAAGTTATATCTTACAAGTTGCAAGTCTCATGCATAGTATACTAATAGTGCCCGCACCTTGTCCTAATTAGCTTGGACTACCGGATCTTTGCAATGCACATGTTTTAACCAAGTGTCACAATGGGGTACCTCCATGCCGCCTGTACAAAGGTCTAAGGAGAAAGCTCGCATTTTGGATTTCTCGCTTTTGATTATTCTCAACTTAGACATCCATACCGGGACAACATGGACAACAGATAATGGACTCCTCTTTAATGCATAAGCATGTGGCAACAATTATTATTCTCATATGAGATTGAGGATATATGTCCAAAACTGAAACTTCCACCATGATTCATGGCTTTAGTTAGCGGCCCAATGCTCTTCTCTAACAATATGCATGCTCCAACCATTAAGGTGGTAGATCTCTCTTACTTCAGACAAGACGGACATGCATAGCAACTCACATGATATTCAACAAGGAATAGTTGATGGCGTCCCCAAACATGGTTATCGCACAACAAGCAACTTAATAAGAGATAAAGTGCATAAGTACATATTCAATACCACAATAGTTTTTAAGCTATTTGTCCCATGAGCTATATATTGCAAAGGTGAATGATGGAATTTTAAGGTAGCACTCAAGCAATTTACTTTGGAATGGCGGATAAATACCATGTAGTAGGTAGGTATGGTGGACACAAATGGCATAGTGGTTGGCTCAAGGATTTTGGATGCATGAGAAGTATTCCCTCTCGATACAAGGTTTAGGCTAGCAAGGTTATTTGAAACAAACACAAGGATGAACGCAGCAAAACTCACATAAAAGACATATTGTAAACATTATAAGACTCTACACCGTCTTCCTTGTTGTTCAAAACTCAATGCTAGATGTTATCTAGACTCTAGAGAAACCAAATATGCAAACCAAATTAGCAAGCTCTAAGTATTTCTTCATTAATGGGTGCAAAGTATATGATGCAAGAGCTTAAACATGAGCACAACAATTGCCAAGTATCAAATTATCCAAGACATTTTAGAGTTACTACATGTAGCATTTTCCAATTCCAACCATATAACAATTTAACGAAGAAGAAACTTCGCCATGAATACTATGAGTAGAGCCTAAGGACATACTTGTCCATATGCTACAGCGGAGCGTGTCTCTCTCCCATAAAGTGAATGCTAGGATCCATTTTATTCAAAAAAAAAAAAACAAAAACAAACCGACGTCCAAGCAAAGTGCATAAGATGTGACGGAATAAAAATATAGTTTCAGGGAGGAACCTGATAATGTTGTCGATGAAGAAGGGGATGCCTTGGGCATCCCCATGCTTAGACGCTTGAGTCTTCTTATAATATGCAGGGGTGAACCACCGGGGCATCCCCAAGCTTAGAGCTTTCACTCCTTGATCATCTTGCATCATACTCCTCTCTTGATCCTTGAAAACTTCCTCCACACCAAACTCGAAACAACTCATTAGAGGGTTAGTGCATAATAAAAATTCACATGTTCAGAGGTGACACAATCATTCTTAACACTTCTGGACATTGCATAAAGCTAGTGGACATTAATGGATCAAAGAAATTCATCCAACATAGCAAAAGAGGCAATGCGAAATAAAAGACAGAATCTGTCAAAACAGAACAGTCCGTAAAGATGGATTTTATTAGGCCACCAGACTTGCTCAAATGAAAATGCTCAAATTGAATGAAAGTTGCGTACATATCTGAGGATCATGCACGTAAATTGGCTTAATTTTCTGAGCTACCTACAGGGAGGTAGACCCAGATTCGTGACAGCAAAGAAATCTGTAACTGCGCAGTAATCCAAATCTAGTACTTACTTTTCTATCAAAGACTTTACTTGGCACAACAAAACATAAAACTAAGATAAGGAGAGGTTGCTACAGTAGTAAACAACTTCCAAGACTCAAATATAAAACAAAAATACTGTAGTAAAAAAACATGGGTTGTCTCCCATAAGCGCTTTAACGCCTTTCAGCTAGGCGCAGAAAGTGTATCAAGTATTATCAAGAGATGAAGCATCAACATCATAACCAGGGGTGTTGGGAGTTTTCTCAACCATGCATTGTATATTATCTATGTAAGTTTCAGAGGCTCCCTTTTCATTAGTCTTAGGCTTGCTATTCTCATCAAACAAATTTTCAGGAACAAGCCAAGCATAATTATTTTCTAGAGCTTCATGTATTGCTAGGAGCTTACATGGTATTGGTGCTTTAATCTCCCCACCATCATTAGCATTATTAGTGTATTTTATTCTATACATATCCATTTTTTCAAGTGTTCTTTTAAAGTCGGTATAAAAGCCAAGCCTCTTATGCTTAATAAAAACTTTTCTAGCTTCTATAGCTATATCTTCAAATTCTCGCACTAAGACTTTTAGAACAAAATCTCTCTTCTCTCCCCGCTCCATATCAGAAAGTGTAAGAAACATGTGTTGTATCATGGGGTTGAGACTAATAAATCTAGCTTCCATCATGCGTACCAAACAAACAGAGGCATCTTCATAAGTAGGGACAGCTTTTGCAAGTGGTATATCTTTAAGATCTTCATGCATACTAATATGGGTGAAAAATTCTTCTATATTATCTCTTCCAATTATAGACCCTTGTCCCACCGGTATGTATTTTGTGGTAAAATTAAAAGGAAACATGATGAATCAAGTAAGGTAAATGCAAGTAACTAATTTTTTTTTGTGTTTTTGATAAAGAGTGCAAGAATAAAGTAAAGCTAGCAACTAATTTTTTTGTGTTTTGATATAATTGCAGCAAACAAAGTAGTAAATAAAATAAAGCAAGACAAAAACAAAGTAAAGAGATTGAGAAGTGGAGACTCCCCTTGCAGCGTGTCTTGATCTCCCCGGCAACGGCGCCAGAAAAAGAGCTGATGGCGTGTATTTCACACGTTCGTTGGGCAACCCCAAGAAGAAGGTATGATGCGCACAGCAGCAAGTTTTCCCTCAGAAAGAAACCAAGGTTTATCGAACCAGGAGGAGCCAAGAAGCACGTTGAAGGTTGATGGCGGCGGGATGTAGTGCGGCGCAACACCAGGGATTCCGGCGCCAACGTGGAACCTGCACAACACAACCAAAGTACTTTGCCCCAACGAAACAGTGAGGTTGTCAATCTCACCGGCTTGCCGTAACAAAGGATTAACCGTATTGTGTGGAAGATGATTGTTTGCAGAGAAAACAGTGAAACAAGTATTGCAACAGATTTGTATTTCAGATTAAAGAATGGACCGGGGTCCACATTTCACTAGAGGTGTCTCTCCCATAAGATAAAAGCATGTCGGGTGAACAAATTACAGGGCAATTGACAAATAGAGAGGGCATAACAATGCACATACATGTCATGATAAGTACAGGGAGATTTAATTGGGCATTACGACAAAGTACATAGACCGCCATCCAACTGCATCTATGCCTAAAAAGTCCACCTTCAGGTTATCATCCGAACCCCTTCAGTATTAAGTTGCAAAGCAACGGACAATTGCATTAAGTATGGTGCGTAATGTAATCAACAACTACATCCTCGGACATAGCGCCAATGTTTTATCCCTAGTGGCAACAACACAACACAACCTTAGAACTTTCTGTCACTGTCCCAGGTGTCAATGTAGGCATGAACCCACTATCGAGCATAAATACTCCCTCTTGGAGTTAAAAGCAAAAACTTGGCCAGAGCCTCTACTAGTAATGGAGAGCATGCAAGATCATAAACAACACATATGTAATAACTTGATAATTAACATAACATGGTATTCTCTATCCATCGGATCCCGACAAACACAACATAGAGTATTACAGATAGATGATCTTGATCATGTTAGGCAGCTCACAAGATCCAACAATGAAGCACAATGAGGAGAAGACAACCATCTAGCTACTGCTATGGACCCATAGTCCAGGGTGAACTACTCACTCATCACTCCGGAGGCGACCATGGCGGTGTAGAGTCCTCCGGGAGATGATCCCCTCTCCGTGTGTGCCTGAGGAGATCTCCGTAATCCCCGAGATGGGATCGGCGGCGGCGCGTCTCACTAAGGTTTTCCGTATCGTGGTTTTTCGCATCAGGGGTTTCGCGACGGAGGCTTTAAGTAGGCGGAAGGGCAGAGTCGGGGGCCGACGAGGGCCCCACGCTGCGGCGCGGGCCCTCTCTTGGTGCGCCGCCTTGTGGTGGCCCTCCGTGGCCCCACTTCGTATGCTCTTCGGTCTTCCGGAAGGTTCGTGGCAAAATAGGCCCCTGGGTCTTCGTTTCGTCCAATTCCGAGAATATTTCGTTACTAGGATTTCTGAAACCAAAAACAGAACAAAGAACGGCACTTCGGCATCTTGTTAATAGGTTAGTTCCAGAAAATGCACGAATATGACATAAAGCGTGCATAAAACATGTAGGTATCATCAATAATATGGCATAGAACATAAGAAATTATCGATACGTCGGAGACGTATCAGCCACACAGTTGAGCGGCGTGCCCCCCTCCTCGGCCGCGCCGGCCCGGTGTGTGGCGGCCTGGCCTCCACCGGCTTGCCCTTCTCCTGTAATTCTTGGAAAAATAAGCCCTTCGACATAAATTCCGAGGATTTTCCGAAAGTTGGATTTCTGCACAAAAACGAGACACCAGAGAAATTCTGCTGAAAACAGCGTTAGTCCGTGTTAGTTGTATCCAAAATACACAAATTAGAGGCAAAACAATAGCAAAAGTGTTCGGGAAAGTAGATACGTTTTGGACGTATCAATATCTCATGTATATTTGTCAACACAAAGTAATAAATGAATGCAAATAAGCAAGTATGTAAGAATCAATGCACAGTTGACACAAGTGTTTGCTTCTAAGATAGAAAGGATTAGGTAAACTGACTCAACATAAAGTAAAAGATAGGCCCTTCGTAGAGGGAAGCATGGATTACTCATGTGCTAGAGCTTTTTATTTTGAAAACATGGAAACAATTTTGTCAACGGTAGTAATAATTCATATGTGTTATGCATAAAACCTCCTATAAGTTGCAAGCCTCATGCATCGAATACCAATAGTGCCCGCACCTTGTCCTAATTAGCTCGGATTTCCATGGATTATCATTGCATTACATATGTTTCAACCAAGTGTCACAAAGGGGTACCTCTATGCCACCTGTACAAAGGTCCAAGGAGATAGATCGCATTTGATTTCTCAGTTTTGATAGATCTCAACTTGAGGACATCCATACCGGACAACATAGAAAACAGATAATGGACTCCTCTTTTATGCTTTAAGCATTCAACAACAGATAATATTCTCATAAGAGATTGAGGATTAATGTCCAAGCTGAAACTTCCACCATGATACATGGCTTTGGTTGGCGGCCCAATGTTCTTCTCTACAATATGCATACTCAAACCATTTAATCATGATAAATCACCCTTACTTCAGACAAGACAAACATGCATAGCAACTCACATGATATTCAACAAAGGTGTAAAAAGTTGATGGCATCCCCAAACATGGTTACCGCTCAACAAGCAACTTATAAGAAATAAGATACATAAGCAACATATTCAATACCACAATAGTTTTTAAGCTATTTTCCCATGAGCTATGTATTGCAAAGACAAGGAATGAAAATTTTAAAGGTAGCACACAAGCAATTTACTTTGGAATGGCAGAGAAATACCACATAGTAGGTAGTTATGGTGGACACAAATGGCATGAGTTTTGGCTCAAGGTTTTTGGATGCACGAGAAGCATTTCCTCTCAGTACAAGGCTTTGGCTAGCAAGGTTGTTTGAAGCAAACACAAGTATGAACCGGTACAGCAAAACTTACATAAGAACATATTGCAAGCATTATAAGACTCTACACTGTCCCTTGTTGCTCAAACACTTTTACCAGAAAATATCTAGACCATAGAGAGATCAATCATGCAAACCAAATTTCAACAAGCTCTACAGTAGTTCTCCGCTAATAGGTTTAAACTACATGATGCAAGAGCTTAAACATGATCTACTTGAGAGCTCAAAACAATTGCAAAGTATCAAATTATTCAAGATAATATACCATTTACCACATGAAGCATTTTCTGTTTCCAACAAAATAACAATAAGTGTTGCGGCTTTCAGCTTCCGCCATGAACATGAATTAAGAACACAAGTGTTCATATGAAAAAGCGGAGCGTGTCTCTCTCCCAAACAAACATGGTATGATGGTGCCCACTTTATTGAAAATAAAATACACAACAGAAAATAAAGACGCTCCAAGAATAACACATAGTATATGAAGCAATAAAAATATAGTGAACAGAAACAGGACCTGATATTTTTATTGATGAAGAAGGGGATGCCTTGGGCATCCCCAAGCTTTGACGCTTGTACTTCTTGAATATATCTTGGGGTGACATGGGCATCCCCAAGCTTGAGCTTTTGTCCATTCTTCATCTCATCTCATCATTCTTCTTTCCTACACTTGAAAACTTCCTTCATACAAAACTCATCACAAATCTCATTAGCAGCGTTAGTGCAATGATAATATTAATCAAATCTACAAAGTTCAGTATGACATATGAAAAGAATTTTAATAAGCATTAGCTACTGTAGCACAACTTCAATAAGGTTCTTTGATCAAGAGAACTCAAAAAGGTGGGCAAAAAGATGCAAATGCAAAACAGTGCAAGAATCTGTCAAAACAGAACAGTTCGTAAAAATTGATTTTTGAAAAATAGTTACGCTGCGTAACTCGAAAAACTCTGAACTAATGAAAGTTAGATAAATACCTGGGGAAGATGCTCGTAAATTGGCAGCTCAAACTTACGTTCTGGTGATTTTTGGCGATTTTTCTCGTGACGAACCAGAAACAGTAAACAAGATTGCAAATCTCCCAAATACCACTTTCTTACCATTAGAGGCAATTCTTGGCACAAAAACAAAATAAACATGATAAGGAGAGGTTGCTACAGTAGTAACAACTTCCAAGACACAACAAAACAGTAGCAAAATAAAAATATGGGTTATCTCCCAAGAAGTGCTTTCTTTATAGCCATTAAGATGGGCTCAGTAATTTTAATGATGCTCGCGCAAGAAATAAGAGTTGAAGCAAAAGAGAGCATCAAAAGCAAATAAGAAACACTTTTAAGTCTAACCCACTTCCTATGAAAAGGAATCTTGTAAATAAACAAGTCATGTAAGCATAATGCAACAAGCATAGAAAGGCAACACAAGTGCAACTTCAAGATTCTCAACATAAAGAGGGGAAACTTAATATTATTAAGATGCATATAACCATGTTTTCCTCTCTCATAATAACTTTCAGTAGCATCATGAACAAACTCAACAATATAACTATCACATAAAACATTCTTATTCACATGCATAAAAGTATCATTACTCTCCACATAAGCATAATCAATTTTATTAGTAATAGTGGGAGTAAAACTATCACAACCATCATTGTAATTATCATAAATTGCAGGCATGGTATAATCATAATAAACTTTATCCTCCATAGTAGGTGGACTGAAAATATGATAGTCATCATTGTAATCATCATATATAGGAGGTAAAGTATCATCAAAGTAAATTTTCTCCTCCATGCTTGGGGGACTAAAAATATCATGCTCCTCAAAACCAGCTTCCCCAAGCTTAGAATTTTCCATAGCATTAGCAACAATGGTGTTCAAAGCATTCATACTAATAACATTGCCATTAGCATGCATATAAAGTTCCATAGGTTTTTTAATTTTCTCTTCAAACACCTCATGTCCTAACTCAAGATAAATACTATAAAGATCTCTAATATTTTTGTTGTTTTACATTAAGCCTAACTAGTGAAAATAAAAACAAGAAACAAAAAGATATAATTGCAGAATCTAAAGGAAATAGCTTCGAGCACTCACACACCGGCAACAGTGCTAGGAAATAGCTTAGTAGTCGGAGGATGTGAATACCTTTTACCTTACCTCCCCGGCAACGGCGCCAGAAAATAGCTTGATGTCTACGCACGCTTCTATTCTTGTAGACAGTGTTGGGCCTCCAAGAGCAGAGGTTTGTAGAACAGCAGCAAGTTTCCCTTAAGTGGATCACCCAAGGTTTATCGAACTCAGGGAGGTAGAGGTCAAAGATATTCCTCTTAAGCAATCCTGCAATTAAGATACAAGAAGTCTCTTGTGTCCCCAACACACCTAATACACTTGTCAGATGTATAGGTGCACTAGTTCGGCGAAGAGATAGTAAAACGCAGGTGTATAGATGGTGGTAAACGGTAATTGAGATTTGAAGTAAATATTGCAGGAAGTAAAGATGCAGTAAAACAGTAAATAAGCGATGTTTGCATTATTTGGAAACAAGGCCTAGGGATCCTACTTTCACTAGTGGCCACTCTCAACATTGCAATCATAATTGAATATAAATATAAGCACTTCATCATACTACTCTCCTGTTGGATAAAGAACTCAAATTCATTGGGCAAGTGTGCAAAAGCACACCTCAAAGGCGTATTCCCAAGTACTAATAAACACCCCACACCGTCACCGTGAGCATTCATAGGAGGTACTAACACACCACAATTCATAAGGGAGTTACACACGGCGCACACACTGTCACCATTACACCGAGGTCACAATAACTCCAAAGTTCACATAATAAAACACTTGAATAGCATATGACATCTAGATTGCAAAGCCTACGATCACATAGATGAACAAATAAGTGCTACTCTCAAACACTCTCTTGTTGGATAACAAACACCATTCATTGTGTAGGGCTACAAGAGCACACCTCAAGCCGGAGTAAACAAGCTCCACAACATCCGGAGTTCATATTAAAGTAACCACTAGAGTGCATAATAGACAAGAGTAACATCTACATATTCATAAAGATCACACCATGGGAGAGAGAGATGAACCACATAGCTACCGGTAGAGCCCTCAGCCTCGGGGAAGAACTACTCCCTCCTCATCATGGGAGACAGCAATGGCGATGAAGATGGCGGTGGTGTCGATGGAGATGACTCTGGGGGCAATTCCCTGTCCCGGCGGCGTGCCGGAACAGAGACTTATGTCCCCCGAAATGGAGTTTCGCGATAGCGGCGGCGCCCTGGAGTCTTTCTGGAGTATGGTTGATTGATTGAGGGTTTTCCGTCGCGAGGGAATTTATAGGCGAAAGGGCGATGTCGGTGGAGTCCCGAGGGGCCCACACCATAGGGTGGGGCGGCCCCCCTCCTGGCCGCGCCGGCTGATGGGGAGGAGGCCCTGGGCCTCCTCTGGCCTGGCTCCGTGAGTCTTCTGGCGAAATAGAATTTATGTGATTTTTCTGGATTTTTCCGAGCACTTTGGTTTTTGGGCCTTTTCTGCAATAAACAGACATAATAAACAGAAACTGGCACTGTGGCATCTTGTTAATAGGTTAGTTCCGGAAAATGCATCAAAACGATATAAAGTATGGATAAAACATGTAGATATTGTCATAAAACTAGCATGGAACATAAGAAATTATAGATACGTTGGAGACGTATCAAATAGGTTGACGAAGGAAAATTTCATCAAGCTCATTCCTTTCTTATGGGGTTCATAGCATAGAAAACAAAAAATTTCCTACCGCAAGACGAATAAAACCAACAGATCTAATCTATGGAACACCCAAGATCTAATCTACAAGATCGAAGCAACGAGATGGAGATGAGACTAACCCTCGAAGATTCCAAAGTCTACGAGATTAATCTCGTTGTTGATGTAGACGATCGTCCCCGGTGCTGCAATCCGGCAGCACTTCCGTACTCGGTCGCGCGTACGGTGTCGATGAAGCTCCTTCCTCTCCCGTTCCAGCGGGCAGCGGAGGTGTGGTAGATCTCCTCCAAATTCCAGCAGCACGACGGCGTGGTGGTGGAGGTGGAGGAAAAAAACTGCAGGGCTTCGCCAAAGCCGGAGCAGCGTATGGTGGAGGGAGAGGCAGCCAGAGGAGGGGCTAATGATGGGGTTAAGTATTTGGAAAGTGTGAGTTGAGGCATATGGATCAATAGTGGGATTTGTCCATCCTGATGATAGATATATCGGGCCCTCTCAATGTCTCGATTAGCTTGCAAGCATATGATTTGATCATAAGACATGACATACCGCGGTACGAGTAAAGAGTACTTGTCGGTAACGAGGTTGAACAAGGTATGGAGATACCAATGATCAAACCTCGGACAAGTAAAATATCGTGTGACAAAGGGAATTGGCATCGTATGTAAATGGTTCAATCGATCACTAAGTCATCGTTGAATATGTGGGAGCCATTATGGATCTCCGATCCCGCAATTGGTTATTGCTCGAGAGGAGTTTCGACCATGTCTGCATAGTTCGCGAACCGTAGGGTGACGCGCTTAAGGTTCGATGTCACATAAGTAGATTTGAATATGGTATGGAGACGAAGTTTGTTCGGAGTCTCGGATGTGATCCAGGATGTCACGAGGAGGTCCGGAATAGTCCGGAGAATAAGATTCATATAAGGGAAGTTGATTTCTGGGTTTCGAAATGTTCGGGATTTTTCCGGTGATTGACTGGAAGGTTCTAGAAGGTTCCGGAGGGGTCCACCATGGGGCCCACGACCTAGGAGGGCTAGCATGGGCCAAGGGGATGCCCCTGGCCTAATGGGCCAGGGGCACATGCCCCCAAGGCCCAGGCCGGCCAAACCCCTAGGGTTAGGGGGGATCAACTTGGGGGAGGGGAAAGCCCTCTCCCCCCTTTGGCCGCCGCCCCCTAACCCTAGATGGGAAGGGGGCCACCCTGGCCGGCCCCCTATATAAAGAGGGGAGGGGGTGGCCGGCCACCACACCCCATCATTAGCCCCTCCTCTGGCTGCCTCTCCCTCCACCATACGTCCGCCAGGCGAAGCCCAGCTTTCTTCCTCCACCACCTTCCTAGGCCTGGCCTTGGGGCATGTGCCCCGCCCATTAGGCTAGGGGCATCCCTTGGCCCATGCTAGCCCTCCTAGTTCGTGGGCCCATGGTGGACCCTCGGAACCTTCTAGAACTTTCCATCAATCACCGGAAAAATCCCAACATTTCCGAAACCCAAAATCAACTTCCCTTATATGAATCTTATTCTCCGGACTATTCCGGACCTCCTCGTGACATCCGGGATCACATCCGATACTCCGAACAAACTTCGTCTCCATACCATATTCTAATCTACTTATGTGACATCGAACCTTAAGCGCGTCACCCTACGGTTCGCGAACTATGCAGACATGGTCGAGACTCCTCTCCGAGCAATAACCAATAGCGGGATCCGAGATCCATAATGGCTCCCACATATTCAACGATGACTTAGTGATCGATTGAACGATTTACATATATATGATGCCAATTCCATTTGTCACACGATATTTTACTTGTCCGAGGTTTGATCATTGGTATCTCCATACCTTGTTCAACCTCGTTACCAACAAGTACTCTTTACTTGTACCGCGGTATGTCATCTCTTATGATCAAATCATATGCTTGCAAGCTAATCAGACGACATTCCACCGAGAGGGCCCAGAGTATATCTATCCGTCATCGGGATGGACAAATCCCACTATTGATCCATATGCCTCAACTCACACTTTCCAAATACTTAATCCCATCTTTATAACCACCCATTTACGCAATGGCGTTTGATGTAATCAAAGTACCCTTCCGGTGTAAGTGATTTACATGATCTCATGGTCGAAGGACTAAGGCAACTATGTATCGAAAGCTTATAGCAATTTGAACTTAATGACTTGATCTTATGCTACGCTCATTTGGGTGTGTGTCCATTATATCATTCAAATAATGACATAACCTTGTTATTAATAACATCCAATGTCCATGATCACGAAACCATGATCATCCATTAATCAACAAGCTAGTTATACAAGAGGCTTACTAGGGACTCCTTGTTGTTTACATAACACACATGTATCAATGTTTCGGTTAATACAATTATAGCATGGTATGCAAACATTTATCATAAACACAAAGATATTATAATAACCACTTTATTATTGCCTCTTGGGCATATCTCCAACAGTTTTCCACTTGCACTAGAGTCAATAATCTAGATTACATTGTAAGGTACCTAACACCCATGGCATTCGTGTTGGTCATGCTTTGCCCTAGGGATAGCTTTAGTCAACGGATCTGCAACATTCAGATCTGTGTGTACTTTGCAAATCTCTACTTCACCATCTTCGATGTACTCGCGAATCGAATGAAAACGCAGCTTGATATGCTTCAGCTTCTTGTGTGACCTTGGTTCCTTTGCATTGGCGATGGCACCCGTGTTGTCACAATAAATGACTAACGGGTCCAATGCACTAGGAACCACACCAAGCTCAACAATGAACCTCTTCATCCATACCGCTCCCGATGAAGCCTCTGAAGCCGCTATATATTCAGATTCTGTTGAAGATTTCGCCACCGTGCACTGCTTGGAACTGCTCCAGCTTACTGCCGCACCATTCAATATAAACACGTACCCAGACTGAGACTTGGAGTCATCAGGATCGGTGTTCCAACTTGCATCGGTGTAACTGGTTACAACGAGCTCTTGGTCACCGCCATAACAAAGAAACATATCCTTAGTTCTTTTCAAGTACTTCAGGATATTCTTGACCGCTGTCCAGTGTTCCATTCCTGGATCACTTTGATATCTGCTGGTCAAACTAACAACATGTGCGATATCCGGTCTAGTACACAGCATGGCATACATGAGAGAGCCTACTGCCGAAGCATAGGGGATCTTGCTCATCCTTTCTCTTTCATCTGCCGTAGCTGGACCTTGAGTCTTACTCAAGACCTTACCTGGCAACATAGGCAAGAACCCTTTCTTGCTTTCATCCATTCTAAACTTCTTTAGAATCTTGTCCAGGTATGTACTCTGTGAAAGGCCTATTAGGCGTCTTGATCTATCTCTATAAATCTTGATGCCTAAAATGTACGCTGCTTCACCAAGGTCTTTCATTGAAAAACACTTATTCAAATAACCTTTAACGCTGCTTAATAGTTCTATATCATTCCCAATCAATAATATGTCATCTACATATAATATCAGGAATGCTACAGAGCTCCCACTCACTTTCTTGTAAATACAGGCCTCACCATGAGTCCGTATAAAACCGAAGTCTTTGATCACTCTATCAAAGCGTAGATTCCAACTCCGGGATGCTTGCTTCAGTCCATAAATGGAACGCTAAAGTTTGCATACCTTGTCAGCATTTTTAGGATCGACAAAACCTTTGGGTTGTACCATATACAACTCTTCCTCAATATCACCATTGAGGAACGCCGTTTTGACATCCATCTGCCAAATATCATAATCGAAAAATGCAGCTATTGCTAACAAAATCCTTACAGACTTTAGCTTCGCTACAGGTGAGTGATACGTCTCAAATGTATCTATAATTTCTTATGTTCCATGCTACTTTTATGATGATACTCACATGTTTTATACACACTTTATGTCATTATTATGCGTTTTCCGGAACTAACCTATTGACGAGATGCCGAAGTGCCAGTTCCTGTTTTCTGCTGTTTTTGGTTTCAGAAATCCTAGTAAGGAAATATTCTCGGAATTGGACGAAATCAATGCCCAGTATCTTATATTTCAAGGAAGCTTCCAGAGCACCGAAGAGGGGCCAGAGGAGAGGCCCAGGGCCACCACACGTGGTGGCGGCGCGGCCAAGAGGGGGGTCGCGCCCCCCTGTTGTGTGGCTGCCCCGTAGCCCCTCCGACTCCGACTCTTCGCCTATATAAGCCTCCCTGACCTAAATCTTCGACACAGAAAAGCCACGGTATGAGAAACCTTCCAGCCGCCGCCATCGCGCCAAGATCTGGGGGACAGAGTCTCTGTTCCGGCACGCCGCCGGGACGGGGAAGTGCCCCCGGAAGGCATCTCCATCGACACCACCGCCATCTTCATCAACGTTGCTGTCTCCCATGAGGAGGGAGTAGTTCTCCATCGAGGCTAAGGGTTGTACCGGTAGCTATGTGGTTAATCTCTCTCCTATGTACTTCAATACAATGATCTCATGAGCTGCCTTACATGATTGAGATTCATATGAGCTTTGTATCACTATTAGTCTATGTGCTACTCTTGTGATGTTATTAAAGTAGTCTATTCCTCCTTCACGGTGTAATGGTGACAGTGTGTGCATCGTGTAGTACTTGGCGTAGGTTATGATCATAATCTCTTGTAGGTTATGGAGTTAATTATTACTATGATAGTATTGATGTGATTTATTCCCCTTCATAGTGTAAAGGTGACAGTGTGTATGCTATGTTAGTACTCGGTTTAAATTGCAAAGATCTATTATGCTCTAAAGGTTACTTAAATATGAATGTCGAATGTTGTGGAGCTTGTTAACTCCGGCATTGAGGTGCTCTTGTAGCCCTACACAAAGAATGGTGTTCATTATCAAACAAGAGTATATGTAGCACAAAGGAAGAGAACTTATTTATTTATGTGATCAATGTTGAGAGTGTCCACTAGTGAAAGTATGATCCCTAGGCCTTGTTTCCAAATACTGCAATCATCGCTTGTTTACTGTTTTCCTGCATCTTTACTTCCTGCAATATTACTACCATCAACCGCACGCCAGCAAGCACTTTTCTGGCGCCGTACTATCGCTCATATTCATTCATACCACTTGTATTTCACTATCTCTTCGCCGAACTAGTGCACCTATACATCTGACAAGTGGATTAGGTGTGTTGGGAAACAAGAGACTTCTTGTATCATGATTGCAGGGTTGCTTGAGAGGGATATCTTTGACCTCTTCCTCCCTGAGTTCGATAAACCTTGGGTGATCCACTTAAGGGAAACTTGCTACTGTTCTACAAACCTCTGCTCTTGGAGGCCCAACACTGCCTACAAGAATAGAAGCACCCGTAGACATCGTGAGAAAGTCTCATCGTAGTCAACTCCTTGAATTTGTCGGAAACCCTTTGCGACAAGTCGAGCTTTATAGACAGTAATATTACCATCAGCATCTGTTTTTCTCTTGAAGATCCATTTATTCTCGACAGCCTTGCGGCTATCAGTAAGTCTACCAAAGTCCATACTTTGTTATCATACATGGATCCCATTTCGGATTTCATGGCTTCTTGCCATTTGTTGGAATCTGGGCTCATCATCGCTTCTTCATACGTCGTAGGGTCCTCATCATTGTTGTCCACAATCATGATATTTAGACAGGGATCATACCAATCAGGAGTGGTACGTTCCCTCGTCGATCTGCGAGGTTCAGTAGCTTCCTCGTTCGAAGCTTCATGATCATCATCATTTGCTTCCTCTCCTATCGGCGTAGGCTGCGCAGGAACTTCTTCCGGCACTGCGCTACTCTGATCTATGAGAGAAGGTTCATCAACCTCGTCGAGTTCTACTTTCCTTCCAGTCACTTCTTTAGTGAGAAACTCCTTCTCAAGAAAGGATCCATTCTTGGCAAGAAAGATTTTGCCTTCGGATCTGTGATAGAAGGTGTACCCAATTGTTTCTTTAGGGTATCCTATGAAGACGCATTTCTCCGCTTTGGGTTCTAGCTTGTCAGGTTGTAACTTCTTTACATAAGCTTCACAACCCCAAACTTTAAGGAACGACAGCTTAGGTTTCTTCCCAAACCATAATTCATACGGTGTCGTTTCAACGGATTTAGATGGTGCCCTATTGTAATGTCCCAGGTTTAGAGACGATCGAGGGGTAGATTTTAGAAAGGGATGTGCATTGCATAGTAAATTCTGGGGAAATTTCGCGCTTTTAAACAAAAACTGCATCGAAGGGGGACAAGTTTCTCTCTCGACACCTTACAGGGTTAGGGTTTCGAGAGTGCGACAAACTTGCATCTCACTTCATAGTTTAGGGTTTTTAAGAAGAGAGGGGAGAGTTGCATGATTGAATTCTTGACAAATGACATGGTTGAATTTAAACCAATGTGGAATTTGAATTTAAAATTCAAACATTAAATAATAAACCTCAATAATTCAATTATGAGAGAATACATTAAGTAAATAATAAATAATAAACAATATGAGCAATTAAAGTAAAGTAAAGCTCATTAGAGAAAAACTTTGAGCTTTATTGATCATTACACAATTTACAATGTCATTACAATATTCATAAGTGGAATAAATGATTAATACAACACATTACATAAATGGGCAGAATAGAAGAAAGAAAATAAAGAAAAATTACAAGTTAATGATCCTAGTCTAAATTCTACAAGATCCTCTTCACTTGATCTTGTGTTTGATGAATTCCCTGTCCAATGTGACCAATTGATGATCCCTGCACAAATCAAAGCAAAAACAGAATTAAGCCAAGTGGCAAAGCCACTTGGCAGGTTAACAAATAAAGCAAATGGAGGGGATATGATCAGGCTGCCGAGCTGATCCTCTCCAAGCCAAGTTCACAGGACCTGGTACACACATACACACAAGCAGCACACACAGCATGTGTGCATGCTCAACACCAAGCCACTGAGAGTGCATGTGGCACCACACACTCACACATCATCAGTGAGTCACCAAAGTGACCAGGCCAAGCTGTCGACCAGAGAGAGCAAGAGGGCATCATATATAACCTTTTTGAGCCAAACCCTAGCTCATTCATCGGCAGGCATCTTGGTAAGTCATCAGCAAACAAGAACACTTAGAACAGGAAGAACACATAGCCAGAATTTCATCCAGGAACAGCTCAAGCAAAGAACTGTTTCCTGTTGAGAAGTAAACCATGGAGTAGATCAAGCACAAGCCACAAGGAGGAGCAGGGCAAGCCAAGAAAGCAGCACAGAAGCAAAACCTCTACACCAACACACCATTTTCTAGGAGCTGGAGTGAGGTATAAACAGATCAACCTGAGCAAAACCAAGTTTTGCTCATAAATAAGCATACAATGCATCACAGGAACACAGAAGGGTAGAATACCCAGATTGTATCATCATCTGGCTACCAAGTCAGTTGGTGCAAGCAAAAATGGGTGAAGCCAATAGGAAATCACCAAGGGAACACTGGCTATACCAAAACAGTGGCATAACCAAGGCAATCCAGCAAGGAAATGATCCTATCTATTCAACCAAAGCCACTTAGCACCTAAAACCTAGCACACCATCAGATAGATAGACAATATGTGTCTATTCTTGTTTGTCAACATCAAAGATCACTGGAAATCCAACAAGGAATTACCCAGTGATGCATTCACTAAGCCATAGCAAGCCAACAAGGGTGGGAGCTACCTAAACAGCAATGAATTGCTGTCAAGGTCACCTCAACCACTGAACCAGCCCAAATTAATAAGCCATGCACAGTTATCATCACCCAGATGGGTTCAAAAGGAGGGCTAGGGTACCCAACCAAGTGGTGGCATCCATCTAGCCCTGCCAAACTCAATGAAATGATCATTACTGCAAGCAGTTCACATCACTTATCCATTTTAGTAAGATTCAGGCAAATACAGATAAGTGAACTAAGCAAATAAATCAAAACACCAGAGCTTTGCAGTGATCCAATGGATCACTGCAAGCAACAGCAGTTGCTTAAGTCAGCAATAGTACACACCAGGCTAAGCCTGTATGAAGCACAAACAGCACTGGTGAGCACCAGTGAATCACAGAGAGAAGCACACACTTGCTCACAAGCAAGTAATGCTCAATTGATCATCAAAGCATCACTTGCTCTTGCTACAGATCACTATAGCCAAGCATAGTATCATCACAAGGCCCAGACAGTTAAGCTAACCATATAATTGAACAATTGCATCACAGATAAGTGAATAGAGCATATCAATTGTATCCAGAAGCACTCCATCAAGGGATGGAGTTGATAATGCAACAGTTAGGCTCAACTGAGCATATCCATGAACTAGAGCACAAATAATAGCACATCATAAGCATTGGCACTTGCCAATAGCAAGGATCATCACAGAATGATCAAGCCAAGAGCAATTCATGGCATTCACAGGAGAGGAATATTATACAGAGAATCAGCAGGAGCTACTAAATTACACAGAGCACCACAGCATGCTCATGAGCAATAGTTCATGAGTTGCAACAGCAAGCAATTGAGCAAGAACAGCACAGCACAACAAACTGGAACCATGACAGATGCACAGCAGCAGCAGCAGCGGCACAGCAACATAGCACAGCAGCATACGCGTAAGCTAGCAAGGCGCAGCAGCTAGCACAGCACATCGGCACAGCGTGCATCCCCACAGGGAGAAGCAGGCCAGTGGCCAAGCTAGACGAAGGGAAGGAGAAGCAGTAGAACAAGTAGCAGAGAAGGACGGAGGAGATGAGCACTTACTGGTGAGCGGAGAGAAGATCGACCATGGCGGCACGGCGGCACACGCCGGGCGAACGGCGGCGCCAGGCCAAGCCTAGCCAGGCACAACTCGCCGCAACGCCAGCATCACCACGGCGAGGCACACGGCCTCGACACCAGGAGCGTCGGCGGCGACGAACTCGCCGCAGCACACCACGGTAGGCGAGCAGAGGCGATGAGGACGCGTCGAGGAAGCGGCGAAACACAGATCGACGCGGTGGATCTGGTGCGCCGTCACCAGGCGGTCAGATCCGCCGCATCTCATCGCCGGAGATGGCCGGAGACGGCCGGAGAATCTCGGCGAAGGCAGCGGCGACCACGGCATCGCGAGAGCGAGGAGAGGAGTTAGGGTTTCTGCGCGAGGAGAGAGGAGAGGCCGAATGGGCCGACCGAGCCCAAAGGGTGGCTCGGGTTCGACCTAACCCGTTGGGCCACCTGACAGGTGGGGCCCAAGGGTATTTCAGTCTTTTCACAAATCAACAAATACATGAAACTTGAAAATTCAATAGAAAATTGATAAAAGCTCTTAAAAATACATTAAAAATATGAAAAAGGATCAGCATAAAATTCTCTATTTAAATAAAATAACTATGAGAATTTTTGAAGACATTTAAGAGTAAGTCCTATTTTGATGATTTAAATAATCATTTAAAGCACACACCTAATTTTCTATAATAAAAATAAGTCCACTAATATTTGGACTTTAAAAACACCTTGACAACATTTCAAGGTTGTATTTTACTTTTAAACAAGTATTCCCAAATTATTCTTAGTATTAACCTCTTACATAAAATAATAAAGACATCGGAAGGGGAACAAACCCTAAAAATGGAATCATGCATTATTGCTTCTTTAACCATTGCCCTTATCGGACAATGATGCTATTTTTCAGAACAGAGGACAAGGGTCAGTCCACACCATCCAACTGCAAACTTTGCAGTGTTCATGCAAGTTCATCACTTGCTCATGTCATTTGAGTATTTTTATCAAATTACTTGCAAAGTATTATGGTTATCACTATTGCACAAAAATCAAAATCACTACTTTCATAACTATGAATATGACTATGTGGTGGGCAATGGAACCATGGATTGTGTGATATGGTGGAGGTTCCATTGCACGGGTTTATATCCATCTAGGATTAAACAACAAATGTCGCCAGTGATTCTTGTGCCGTAATACCCGTGTTAACCATAAGATCCGGAGTGGGACGGAGTAGTCAAAAGTGTTTCCACCTCTCGCTCATCAACGGATGCGTTTTACCGTAGACACTTGTATCTGTCGGGGCAAGCGGTAGGCTGGGGAAGCCTTAAGTCCCCACGGCACTGTCCGTAGACACTTGTCGCTCGAAGAACAAGCGGTAGGCTGGGGAAGCCTTAAGTCCCCACGGTATTGCGGTCTATGATGGGTTGCAGCCACCGGCGTAGGAGTGTATGGTAGAGCCCAGCACTGTTGTCGTGGTCGGGGTCCACCCTGAAATTACGGGAATAATGGGACCGACGTGGACCCAGGGTCGGCGCATGCAACAAAGGGTGGGTGTTCGAGGTAGCGGAGGAACATGATTGGCTAGACCTTATACCGGGCCTCACACCGAAGGAAGTATGGACGGGAAAGCTGCCCGGTTGGCACCAAGGTTAAGATCTCTTATGGGTAAAGCAACACACCTCAGAGTGTAAGAATCGTGACCGTCACTCCCTGTTCCGGGATTGAGGAACTGCGAACGCGGCCGGAAAGGAGCTCCATGAAGTTCTAGTAAACCGGTGAAGGCTGACGGACATAGCTCTTTGAAATAAAAGCAACCTCTTGAAGAAATGGTTATCAAAACTTGCATTGGTATTAGACTTTCTAATATCGTAGCTAGTGCATTAAACACCTCTTATCTATAATGAACTTGTTGAGTACGCTCGTACTCATACCACTCTTAAATCCCCGCTTAGATTGTCTGAATCATCTGGAGGAGGACTACGACAACAATGATGGAGCCGAGATCATCGGCTACGAGGAACCAGACCTCTCAGGAGGTGTTGAAGGCGTAGACTACATCATCGTCTACGGATCCGGGGAGGCTTCCGGAGGAGAACAAGCCTAGAGATATCTGAGGAGTAGTAGTAGCCGAGCAGCACAAACTCTTACCATGTAGCTGCTCGATTAAATAAATGTTTAGTTTAATGAGACTATGGTATTGTAAGCTAAGTTGGGTTCGCCTCGAACCCAGGAGTTATCCTCTCAGGACCCAAGAGGAGCTCCGAGACGACTTGTGTATGTTAATTGTAATAATATGTGAATGAGTTATGGACCTGCTATGTTCTGTTGTACTACTCTGAGGGATGTAATATTTGCGGAATGGTACTTCGTGAATGTTATATCAACGACTGGCATACTACAACATGCAGTGGTATGCAGGGTCACCACAGTTGGTATCAGAGCAAAAGCTTTGACCTTAGGTTGGAACCTAGTAAATGGGACCAAACGTTAGGAGTCAAATAGGACTAATAAAGAATTCTCTAAAAATATGGTGTATATTCAATTGAGAATACAACAATCATATCTTTTAGTGCGATAATTCTTTATTATCTCTATTATGATGCATTATTACTAATCTCATAATCTTTCTATTTCTACAGCCAACATGGCAAGTTCACGACCGGGAAGAAACGTGAAAGTTATGGATTCCACACTGAACGAGTACCAAGGAGGACTGGCAGATATCCTACGAGCCATGTTACTAGAATTTGGGTGCGATCCCCAGATTCCAGTAAAGAAATACATGTTCTATGATGGTCCGGTATTGGCCAAGTGCAGGGTAGGACTGCGACTTCCCGAATCTTTGGGAATGAGCGTAGTCATGCCAGCTGGAGAAGCGAGGACAACCAACACAGCTTATCATATAGCTGTTATGAGAGCCATATCCGATATTCGGGAGCATAAGACGAAAGAGCTTATGGGTTCCGAATTCACACACATTCCTCATATGGAGGAGGACAATGATCCCATGCTCAACCACTACAAATATGCTAAACGCAAACCTATAGCAGCGGCAAAATACATGGACAATAGCCGCAACTTCATATCATTACTCTTTCAGTTGAACCATCATCTGATAGGAGCAATTGATACGATGCTTGAGGAATTCACTGAACCCAAGGAGGAGAGTAGGGGCAAAGAACCTATGGAGAATGTGGTGCACACACCAGTTTATTCAGCTGGTGACTACATCAGTATTGATCCACTTGCACGTGAATCCACCCCTGTTACACCTGGGAACTACCTGGGTAGTTCCTATGGGGGATACGAAGGCGGAGAGGAATCCGGAAACAACCAGCGTTCCGAGACTCCAATCGAGAATTCTAGGGGTTGGCGTTGGGGATCGGATACTGGAACACATAGTACCACAGCGTATTATGATGGAGAGATGAATGATGATGCAACAACCCAGAACCAGAGCTATCCTAGTAATGAAGGAGTGGATGGAGGATATCCGACACAGGTAGAGTCGGGAATGGGTTTAGGTAATCCTTATGGTGGGGCTACAGGAGAATACACCCGATGGGTGGACTATGATGCACTCAACGATCAGTTTGTGAACACTGATTTCTCCTTAGGATCATCATCGGATTCGGATTACAAGCCAACGGGGAGACCTTATGTTCCAGGGTCTATCAGGAGAACGACACGTTCGACCGGATGGAAGCCTGGAATGTACCGGGAGTGAAGAACGATTAGAGTCCACCAAGGGAGGCGTGGCTATAATACACAAGTACCACGTGTATTATAGTTTGTAATATTTGTATAAATTTGTACATATACTTTAATAAGTGAGTTTGCATACTCACCTCGACTTGAGTATTGTAATAAGACCACTTATGTATGTATATACAGGGTATATGTTTTGTATGATTTGGATTTGCTTCTTGATTTCCATTGCGTGACTAGTTCTGTGCACAAAGTTGAGCTCAGAAAACTTGCGCATGGAGTAATTATGAGTATCATCTTGTGTTGCAGAACTAGGGGGATTATGTCGGGAACGTTAGGAAACGAGACTGAAGCGCAGCGCATGGAGCGCGAAGCAAAAGAAAAGGAAGAGGCTGAGGGTGCAGCCAGAGATCAGTTTCCACCACCACCACCACCCATGACGCAGCAAAACTTTATCCAGTACATGCAGCTGGTAGAGGAGCGACAGCGTATAACACTGGAGCAGCAGAACAAATTCTTTCAGGATTTGTTGCAGCAAAATAGGGTGGAGAGACCTGAGAACCCGGGAGTCACACTAGCAGACTTCCAGAACACCAAGCCCATATCTTTTGCATACGCGCCTGAGCCGATGGACGCGGAAGATTGGCTGATGGATACTGAGCGAAAGCTCAACACCGTAGGATGCAATGACCAGGAGAAGGTCCGTTATGCTACACACTTGTTGTGTGGACCCGCCGCATCATGGTGGGATAACATTGTAGCCGTTTACCCGGCTGGAAAGGTATTTACCTGGGAGGAATTACAAGGAAGTTCAGGGAATCCAATGTCCCTGAAAGTATTGTGGAACTGAAGCGTCGAGTTCGAGAGTCTCGAGCAGAAGGACAAAGCAATCCTGACTTATGTCAGGGAGTTTTCAAAGCTGTCCCGGTACGCTGTTGAGGAAGTCAACACCGAGGACAAGAAGAAGAAGAGGTTTCTGAGGGGGTTAAGTCCCCAGTTCAAGGTTCAGCTCCGTATGATGAGAGCGACGGAGTTTCAAGAGTTGGTGGATGCAGCCATCACTCTTGAAGATGATTTCAAACAACTGCAAGAAGAGAAGAGGAAAAAGGCCAAGTTTGAGCCTAAGAGGTTTGTTAGTAACAAGCCTAATACCAGCTTGAGTTTCAAGCCCAGATACAGCAACAACAACAACAACAACAACAACAACAACAACAGCAACTACTACGGTAGTAGGAAGAACCAAGCATTCCAGACTGCAAATCAAATAGTTTGCAGAAGCTGTGGATTCACAGGGCATTTTGCCAAGGACTGTAAGAAGCCAAAGATTATATGCTTTGGTTGTCGCCAGGAGGGGCACATGCTGAAGGACTGCCCCAAGAGAAACACTGGAGGAGGTCAATCTGGAGGAGGAGGAAATCGAGGAAACACCGGAGGGAGCTGGAAGAATAAGAAGCCCTTCGGCAAGCTGAACTGTACCAGTCTGGAGGAGGTGGTCAACTCTGACCAGGCGGTGATAGGTACGCTCCAGATACTCACTCATCCTGGCAAAGTACTTTTTGATACCGGTGCAACTACATCATTCATTTCTCAACAATTCATCATCAAACATGGGATTAGTTGCACTAAGTTAGATACACCCATAACCATACTTTCTGCGGGGGGAACGATAGTAGTAACCCATACCAAACAAAAACAAGTCATCATGATCAATAAGTGCGCATTTGACGCAGACCTGTTCATTTTACCGATGAAGGACATTGATGTCATTCTTGGTATGAACTGGTTGGAATCTAATGGAGCATTGATCGACTGTGTGAACAAGACGGTGTCTTTGAAAAGTCCCGATGGAAGTAGAATGATCTACCAAGGAGACAAACATACACAGATTGAAGTTGAGCTACAGCTGAACAGCATGAAGGAGGTGAAGTTAGAGGATATACCTGTAGTAAATGAATTCCAGGATGTGTTTCCTGCGGAATTACCTGGTATGCCACCAGATAGGGAGATAGAATTCACTATCGACCTAATTCCAGGAACAGCTCCGATTGCCAAAGCACCATATAAGATGGGGCCCAAGGAATTGAAAGAACTTAAGGAGCAATTGGATGACTTGGAACAAAAGGGATTCATTCAAGAGAGTGTTTCACCATGGGGATCACCTGTGATCTTCGTGGATAAAAGAGATGGAGGAAGAAGGATGTGCGGAGACTACAGGAATCTCAACAACGTCACAATCAAGAACAAGTATCCACTTCCAAGAATACAAGATCTATTTGATCAAGTTAGAGGCGCGGGAGTCTTTTCCAAGATTGATCTAAGATCCGGTTATCACCAGATAAAGATCAAGAAGGAAGACGTTCCGAAAACTGCCTTTGTCTCAAGATATGGACACCATGAATATCTTGTAGTACCTTTTGGATTGACCAATGCCCCAGCAATATTCATGAATCTCATGAATAAGATTTTCATGCCATATCTAGACAAGTTTGTCATCGTATTTATCGATGATATCTTGATATATTCCAAGAACAAGGCTGAACATGCTGAACATTTGAGGTTAGTGTTGCAAACACTAAGGGAACACCAACTTTATGCCAAATTCAGCAAGTGTGAATTTTGGCTAGATCAAGTGGAATTTCTTGGTCACGTCATTAGTAAAGATGGAATAGCTGTTAACCCGAGTAAGGTAGCAGCAGTTCTAGAATGGGAAGCACCCAAGACTGTCAAGGAAATCCGAGGATTCCTAGGAATGGCAGGATATTATCGGAGATTCATTGAAGGATTCTCTAAGATAGCAGGACCAATGACAAAGTTGCTAAGGAAGAACACACCATTCGTGTGGTCAGAGGAGTGTGAGAAGAGTTTTCAAACTCTAAAAGAGAAACTCACCACGGCACCGGTGTTAGCAGTTCCGGAAGTTGGCAAGGATTACACCGTGTACTGTGACGCATCCAAGCATGGATTGGGTTGCGTACTCATGCAAGATCGGAAAGTGATATCTTATGGATCGAGGCAACTCAGACCTCATGAAGTGAACTATCCAACACATGACTTGGAATTAGCAGCGTTTTTTTGCACTCAAAACATGGAGACATTTTCTCTATGGAGCTAAGTGTGAGCTCTATACAGATCATAAAAGCCTCAAATATTTCTTCACTCAGAAGGAACTCAACATGAGACAGAAAAGATGGTTAGAATTGATCAAGGATTATGACCTGACAATCAATTACACACCAGGGAAGGCTAATGTTGTAGCAGATGCCCTGAGTAGGAAGAGTACCGGAGGAGTAGAACAAGAATTATCACCGGAGTTGAGGAAGGAAATAAGTCAAGCCCAAATACAACTTTGGGAGAAGGAAGCCCATGAAGGATTATCGGCGTTGCAAGTAGCCGATGAGTTGAATGTCAACCTGAAGAATGAGATAATGATGGGTCAAATGGACGATCCATTCATTGTTGAGGAGATGAGAAGAATAGATGAAGGAAGACCATCAGAATTTCATCGCGGAGAGTCTGGATCATTATGGTTCCAGAAAAGAATTTGTGTTCCGGATATTGCTGAAATTAAGGAAGTAATACTCCGAGAAGCTCATCAAACACCATATTCCATACATCCGGGAAGTACAAAGATGTATATGGACTTAAAAGAATTATTCTGGTGGAATAACATGAAAAGGGAGATAGCACAATATGTGGCAGAATGCCATACATGCCAGCGAGTGAAGGCGGAACACCAAAGTCCGGCAGGGAAGTTACAACCTTTACCTATTCCAGAATGGAAATGGGAGGAGATAGGAATGGATTTCATCACCGGACTACCCATGACTAATAAAAAGAAGGACATGATATGGGTAATCGTGGACCGGTTGACGAAAAGTGCACACTTCTTAGCGGTAAACCAGCAGGATAAAGGAGAGAAACTTATCGATCTTTACATCAAAGAGATCGTGAGTAAGCATGGAGTGCCAAAGAAGATCGTATCGGATCGAGGATCCGTGTTCACATCAGCATTCTGGAAGCAACTTCACGAAGCTTTAGGATCCAAGTTGGATTATAGTACCGCTTATCATCCCCAGACCGGTGGACAAACCGAGAGAACCAATCAGATCTTAGAAGATATGCTTAGGGCTTGTGCCCTAGACTTCGGAGGATCATGGGAAGAACACTTACCACTAGCAGAGTTTTCATACAATAATAGCTATCAAAGCAGCATCAAGATGGCACCATTTGAAGCTCTCTATGGAAGGAAGTGTAGATCACCGATATGTTGGTATGAAGCCGGAGCAAGCAAAGAGTTCAACCCTGATTATGTCAAGGAAAAACAACAAATCATTGACATTATCAGAGACAGGCTTAAGATAGCCCAAAGTCGGCAAAAGAGTTATGCCGATCAGAAGAGGAGGACATGGGAGCCACAAGTTGGAGACATGGTTTATCTTAAGGTAAGCCCGATGAAAGGACTCCAGAGGTTTGGAGTAAAAGGAAAACTCAGTCCTAGATATATAGGACCTTTCAAGATACTGAGTCAGAATCGTGGTTTAGCCTTTGAATTGGATTTACCAGGAAGGTTAGCTCAAGTTCACAATGTATTCCATGTGTCACAACTTCGGAAATGTTTGAAGACCCCAGATGAACCAATATCACATGATGAGCTCGAGTTACAACCAGACTTAACATATATCGAGAAGCCAGCCAAGATTCTCGAGGAGAGCTGGAAACAACTCAGAAATAAAGCTATCAAGTATTGCAAGATACAATGGAAGCATCATCCCGAGAGGGAAGCCACCTGGGAAAAAGAGGAAGACCTGAGGAAAACATACCCCGAGCTGTTCAGGTATTACAACCACAACTTCGGGACGAAGTTTTCTTTAAGGGGAAAGGCTGTAATGTCCCAGGTTTAGAGACGATCGAGGGGTAGATTTTAGAAAGGGATGTGCATTGCATAGTAAATTCTGGGGAAATTTCGCGCTTTTAAACAAAAACTGCATCGAAGGGGGACAAGTTTCTCTCTCGACACCTTACAGGGTTAGGGTTTCGAGAGTGCGACAAACTTGCATCTCACTTCATAGTTTAGGGTTTTTAAGAAGAGAGGGGAGAGTTGCATGATTGAATTCTTGACAAATGACATGGTTGAATTTAAACCAATGTGGAATTTGAATTTAAAATTCAAACATTAAATAATAAACCTCAATAATTCAATTATGAGAGAATACATTAAGTAAATAATAAGTAATGAACAATATTAGCAATTAAAGTAAAGTAAAGCTCATTAGAGAAAAACTTTGAGCTTTATTGATCATTACACAATTTACAATGTCATTACAATATTCATAAGTGGAATAAAAGAATAATACAACACATTACATAAATGGGCAGAATAGAAGAAAGAAAAATAAAGAAAAATTACAAGTTAATGATCCTAGTCTAAATTCTACAAGATCCTCTTCACTTGATCTTGTGTTTGATGAACTCCATGTCCAATTTTGCTCAATTGATGATCCCTGCACAAATCAAAGCAAAAACAGAATTAAGCCAAGTGGCAAAGCCACTTGGCAGGTTAACAAATAAAGCAAATGGAGGGGATATGATCAGGCTGCCGAGCTGATCCTCTCCAAGCCAAGTTCAAAGGACCTGGTACACACATACACACAAGCAGCACACACAGCATGTGTGCATGCTCAACACCAAGCCACTGAGTGTGCATGTGGCACAACACACACACACATCAGTGAGTCACCAAAGTGACCAGGCCAAGCTGTCGACCAGAGAGAGCAAGAGGGCATCATATATAACCTTTTTGAGCCAAACCCTAGCTCATTCATCGGCAGGCATCTTGGTAAGTCATCAGCAAACAAGAACACTTAGAACAGGAAGAACACATAGCCAGAATTTCATCCAGGAACAGCTCAAGCAAAGAACTGTTTCCTGTTGAGAAGTAAACCATGGAGTAGATCAAGCACAAGCCACAAGGAGGAGCAGGGCAAGCCAAGAAAGCAGCACAGAAGCAAAACCTCTACACCAACACACCATTTTCTAGGAGCTGGAGTGAGGTATAAACAGATCAACCTGAGCAAAACCAAGTTTTGCTCATAAATAAGCATACAATGCATCACAGGAACACAGAAGGGTAGAATACCCAGATTGTATCATCATCTGGCTACCAAGTCAGTTGGTGCAAGCAAAAATGGGTGAAGCCAATAGGAAATCACCAAGGGAACACTGGCTATACCAAAACAGTGGCATAACCAAGGCAATCCAGCAAGGAAATGATCCTATCTATTCAACCAGAGCCACTTAGCACCTAAAACCTAGCACACCATCAGATAGATAGACAATATATGTCTATTCTTGTTTGTCAACATCAAAGATCACTGGAAATACAACAAGGAATTACCCAGTGATGCATTCACTAAGCCATAGCAAGCCAACAAGGGTGGGAGCTACCTAAACAGCAATGAATTGCTGTCAAGGTCACCTCAACCACTGAACCAGCCCAAATTAATAAGCCATGCACAGTTATCATCACCCAGATGGGTTCAAAAGGAGGGCTAGGGTACCCAACCAAGTGGTGGCATCCATCTAGCCCTGCCAAACTCAATGAAATGATCATTACTGCAAGCAGTTCACATCACTTATCCATTTTAGTAAGATTCAGGCAAATACAGATAAGTGAACTAAGCAAATAAATCAAAACACCAGAGCTTTGCAGTGATCCAATGGATCACTGCAAGCAACAGCAGTTGCTTAAGTCAGCAATAGTACACACCAGGCTAAGCCTGTATGAAGCACAAACAGCACTGGTGAGCACCAGTGAATCACAGAGAGAAGCACACACTTGCTCACAAGCAAGTAATGCTCAATTGATCATCAAAGCATCACTTGCTCTTGCTACAGATCACTATAGCCAAGCATAGTATCATCACAAGGCCCAGACAGTTAAGCTAACCATATAATTGAACAATTGCATCACAGATAAGTGAATAGAGCATATCAATTGTATCCAGAAGCACTCCATCAAGGGATGGAGTTGATAATGCAACAGTTAGGCTCAACTGAGCATATCCATGAACTAGAGCACAAATAATAGCACATCATAAGCATTGGCACTTGCCAATAGCAAGGATCATCACAGAATGATCAAGCCAAGAGCAATTCATGGCATTCACAGGAGAGGAATATTATACAGAGAATCAGCAGGAGCTACTAAATTACACAGAGCACCACAGCATGCTCATGAGCAATAGTTCATGAGTTGCAACAGCAAGCAATTGAGCAAGAACAGCACAGCACAACAAACTG
Source organism: Lolium multiflorum (assembly GCA_030979885.1). NCBI lineage: Eukaryota > Viridiplantae > Streptophyta > Magnoliopsida > Poales > Poaceae > Lolium > Lolium multiflorum. Next base: position 266,596,703 of record CM061753.1, read on the forward strand.
GAACCATGACAGATGCACAGCAGCAGCAGCAGCGGCACAGCAACATAGCACAGCAGCATACGCGTAAGCTAGCAAGGCGCAGCAGCTAGCACAGCACATCGGCACAGCGTGCATCCCCACAGGGAGAAGCAGGCCAGTGGCCAAGCTAGACGAAGGGAAGGAGAAGCAGTAGAACAAGTAGCAGAGAAGGACGGAGGAGATGAGCACTTACTGGTGAGCGGAGAGAAGATCGACCATGGCGGCACGGCGGCACACGCCGGGCGAACGGCGGCGCCAGGCCAAGCCTAGCCAGGCACAACTCGCCGCAACGCCAGCATCACCACGGCGAGGCACACGGCCTCGACACCAGGAGCGTCGGCGGCGACGAACTCGCCGCAGCACACCACGGTCTTGCGAGCAGGCGAGATGGGGACGAGTAGCGGAGGCGGCGGAGACCAGATCGACGCCGTGGATCTGGTGCGCCGTCACCGGCGGTCAGATCCGCCGCATCTCATCGCCGGAGATGGCCGGAGACGGCCGGAGAATCTCGGCGAAGGCAGCGGCGACCACGGCATCGCGAGAGCGAGGAGAGGAGTTAGGGTTTCTGCGCGAGGAGAGGGGAGAGGCCGAATGGGCCGACCGAGCCCAAAGGGTGGCTCGGGTTCGACCTAACCCGTTGGGCCACCTGACAGGTGGGGCCCAAGGGTATTTCAGTCTTTTCACAAATCAACAAAATACATGAAACTTGAAAATTCAATAAAAAATTGATAAAAGCTCTTAAAAATACATTAAAAATATGAAAAAGGATCAGCATAAAATTCTCTATTTAAATAAAATAACTATGAGAATTTTTGAAGACATTTAAGAGTAAGTCCTATTTTGATGATTTAAATAATCATTTAAAGCACACACCTAATTTTCTATAATAAAAATAAGTCCACTAATATTTGGACTTTAAAAACACCTTGACAACATTTCAAGGTTGTATTTTACTTTTAAACAAGTATTCCCAAATTATTCTTAGTATTAACCTCTTACATAAAATAATAAAGACATCGGAAGGGGGAACAAACCCTAAAAATGGAATCATGCATTATTGCTTCTTTAACCATTGCCCTTATCGGACAATGATGCTATTTTTCAGAACCAGAGGACAAGGGTCAGTCCACACCATCCAACTGCAGAACTTTGCAGTGTTCAGGCAAGTTCATCACTTGCTCATGTCATTTGAGTATTTTTATCAAATTACTTGCAAAGTATTATGGTTATCACTATTGCACAAAAATCAAAATCACTACTTTCATAACTATGAATATGACTATGTGGTGGGCAATGGAACCATGGATTGTGTGATATGGTGGAGGTTCCATTGCACGGTTTATATCCATCTAGGATTAAACAACAAATGTCGCCAGTGATTCTTGTGCCGTAATACCCGTGTTAACCATAAGATCCGGAGTGGGACGGAGTAGTCAAAAGTGTTTCCACCTCTCGTTCATCAACGGATGCGTTTACCGTAGACACTTGTATCTGGGCGCAAGCGGTAGGCTGGGGAAGCCTTAAGTCCCCACGGCACAGTCCGTAGACACTTGTCGTTCGAAGAACAAGCGGTAGGCTGGGGAAGCCTTAAGTCCCCACGGTATTGCGGTCTATGATGGGTTGCAGCCACCGGCGTAGGAGTGTATGGTAAGAGCCCAGCACTGTTGTCGTGGTCGGGGTCCACCCTGAAATTACGGGAATAATGGGACCGACGTGGACCCAGGGTCGGTCGCATGCAACAAAGGGTGGGTGTTCGAGGTAGCGGAGGAACATGATTGGCTAGACCTTATACCGGGCCTCACACCGAAGGAAGTGTGGACGGGAAAGCTGCCCGGTTGGCACCAAGGTTAAGATCTCTTATGGGTAAAGCAACACACCTCTGCAGAGTGTAAGAACCGTGACCTGTCACTCCCTGTTCTGGGATTGAGGAACGCGAACGCGGCCGGAAAGGAGCTCCATGAAGTTCTAGTAAACCGGTGAAGGCTGACGGACATAGCTCTTTGAAATAAAAGCAACCTCTTGAAGAAATGATTATCAAAACTTGCATTGGTATTAGACTTTCTGGTCTAATATCGTAGCTAGTGCATTAAACACCTCTTATCTATAATGAACTTGTTGAGTACGCTCGTACTCATACCACTCTTAAATCCCATGCTTAGATTGTCTGAATCATCTGGAGGAGGACTACGACAACAATGATGGAGCCGAGATCATCGGCTACGAGGAACCAGACCTCTCAGGAGGTGTTGAAGGCGTAGACTACATCATCGTCTACGGATCCGGGGAGGCTTCCGGAGGAGAACAAGCCTAGAGATATCTGAGGAGTAGTAGTAGCCGAGCAGCACAAACTCTTACCATGTAGCTGCTCGATTAAATAAATGTTTAGTTTAATGAGACTATGGTATTGTAAGCTAAGTTGGGTTCGCCTCGAACCCAGGAGTTATCCTCTCAGGACCCAAGAGGAGCTCCGAGACGACTTGTGTATGTTAATTGTAATAATATGTGAATGAGTTATGGACCCTGCTATGTTCTGTTGTACTACTCCGAGGGATGTAATATTTGCGGAATGGTACTTCGTGAATGTTATATCAACGACTGGCATACTACAACATGCAGTGGTATGCAGGGTCACCACACCTATTTAAAGTGAATGCGGCTGTCTCTAATGCATAACCCCAAAACGACAACGGCAAATCAGTAAGAGACATCATAGACCGAACCATATCTAAGAGAGTTCGATTGCGACGTTCGGACACACCATTGCGCTGTGGTGTTCCCGGCGGTGTCAACTGTGAAAGTATTCCGCATTTCTTTAAATGCATGCCAAACTCATAACTTAGATATTCGCCTCCGCGATCAGAACGCAGAAACTTAATCTTCTTGTTACGCTGATTTTCTACTTCACTTTGGAATTCCTTGAACTTCTCAAAAGTCTCGGACTTATGTTTCATAAAGTAAATATATCCATATCTACTCAGATCATCCGTGAAGGTTAGAACATAAAGATAACCACCGCGCGATGCTACACTCATTGGTCCGCACACATCGGTATGTATGATTTCCAATAAGTCTGTAGCTCGCTCCATTGTACCAGAAAATGGAGTCTTAGTCATTTTTCCAATTAGACATGCTTCGCATCTGTCAAGTGACTCAAAGTCAAGTGACTCAAGAAGTCCATCGGAATGGAGTTTCTTCATGCGCTTCACTCCAATATGACCAAGACGACAGTGCCACATATAAGTAGAATTATCATTCAATTTAATTCGCTTAGCATCAATGTTATGAACATGTGTATCACTACTATCGAGATTTAACAAGAATAAACCATTCTTCTCAGGTGCATGGCCATAAAAGACATTACTCATATAAATCGAACAACCATTATTCTCAGACTTAAACGAATAACCGTCTTGCATTAAACAAGATCCAGATATAATGTTCATGCTCAACGCAGGTACCAAATAACAATTATTGAGGTTTAAAACTAATCCCGAAGGTAGATGTAGGGGGAGCGTGCCGACGGCGATCACATCGACTTTGGATCCATTTCCAACGTGCATCGTCACCTCGTCTCTTGCCAGGCTTTGTCTATTACGCAGTTCCTGTTTCGAGTTACAAATGTGAGCAACCGAACCAGTATCAAATACCCATGCACTACTACGAGAACCAGTAAGATAGACATCAATAACATGTATATCAAATATACCTTTCTTTTTGACGTGGCCGCTCTTCAGATCGGCCAAGTATTTGGAGCAATTACGCTTCCAGTGCCCCTTCCCCTGGCAGTAATAGCACACAGTCTCAGGTTTAGGACCAGCCTTAGGCTTCTCAGGATGCGTTGCAACTTTCTTGCCGCCCTTCTTGAAGTTACCCTTGTTAGGCTTGCCCTGCTTTTTGAAACTGGTGGTCTTGTTGACCATCAACACTTGATTCTCCTTTTTAATCTCTACTTCAGCAGACTTCAACATGGAAAAGAGTTCAGGTAAATCTTTGTTCATGTTCTGCATGTTGTAGTTCATCACGAAGTTCTTGTAACTTGGTGGCAGTGATTGAAGGACACGATGAATACCCAGCTGGTTAGGGATCATCATCCCCATGTCACTGAGCTTCTTCGCATGTCCGGACATGGCGAACATGTGCTCACTAACGGAGCTGCCCTCTTCCATCATGCAGCTAAAGAACTGTTTCGAGGCCTCATAGCTCTCCACGGCCGCATGAGTTTCAAAGATAAGTTTGAGCTCACGCATCATCTCACATGCGTGGTGCTCTTTTGGAGCTCTGCCTCTAAGCTGCACAAGATGGCACACTGAACTTCGGAGTACCGAATAGCCCGAGTCTCATAAACATTCTTTATGTCCTCGGATACTGCAGGAGGTGGTGGGGGACCTAGCGGTGCTTCGAGCACATATTGCAGGCTTCCACCAGTGAGGAAGATCCTCACATGACGAAACCAGTCAGTGAAGTTGCTACCATTGCCCTTAAGCTTTTCTTTCTCTAGGAACTGGTTAAAAAATTTAAGCCATGATCTACAACATATTTGCAAAGAGTTTAGACTAAGTTTATGATAAATTGAGTTCAATTTTAATTCTTAAATTAAGTAGGTGAACTCCCACTTAAAAAAACATCCCTCGCATTGTCTTAGTGATTACACGAACCAAATCAACTACACCAAGTCCGATCTTCACGAGAAAAGATGTAGCTTCAAAGGCGAACACTCAAAGTGTTCATCATATCATTCATATGACTCATGCTCTACCTTTCGGTATCTCGTGTTCCGAGACCATGTTTGTACATGCTAGGCTCGTCAAGGCAACCTTGGTATCCGCGTGTGCAAATCTGGCTTGCACCCGTTGTATGCACATGTAGAGTCTATCACACCCGATCATCACGAGATGCTTCGAAACGACAAGTCTTAGCAACGGTGCATACTAAGGATGAACACTTTATTATCTTGATATTTAGTGAGAGGGATCATCTTATAATGCTACTGTCGTGATCTAAGCAAAATAAGATGCATATAAAGGATTAACATCACATGCAATTCATAATGTGTGATATGATATGGCCTTTCTTCTTGTGCTTTTGATCTCCATCTCCAAAGCACGGACATGATCTCCATCATCACCAGCATGGCGTCAAGGTCAGTGGCGCCGCTTCATGGTTGTCCATCACTTATAGCTACTATAACAACTACTTGAAATAAAGCTATTACATGATGAATAGACACGCAGGTCTTTAACAAAAATTAAAGACAACCATTAGGCTCCTGCCGGTTGCCATAATACAATAATGAACATCTCATACATCAAATATAATCATCATCACATCATGGCCATATCACATCACCAAACCCTGCAAAAACAAGTTAGACGCCTCTAATTTGGTTTGCATATTTTACGTGGTTTAGGGTTTTCGAGTAAGATCCAATCTACCTACGAACATGAACCACAACGGTGATACTAGTGTTGACAATAGAAGTGCAAATTACAATCTTCACTATGGTGGGAGAGACAGACACCCGCAAAGCCACTTATGCAATACAAGTTGCATGTCAAGCGTGGAGCAAGTCTCATGAGACGCGGTCATGTAAAGTTAGCCCGGGCCGCTTCATCCCACCATCCCGCAAGAAGAAAAGTACACAAACTAAAGCAACAAAAACATCACCGCCCACAAAACCATTGTGTTCTACTCGTGCAACAGATCTATGCATAGACATGGCTCTGATACCACTGATGGGGTTCGTAGCATAGAAAACAAAAAATTTCCTACCGCAAGACGAATAAAACCAACAGATCTAATCTATGGAACACCCAAGATCTAATCTACAAGATCGAAGCAACGAGATGGAGATGAGACTAACCCTCGAAGATTCCAAAGTCTACGAGATTAATCTCGTTGTTGATGTAGACGATCGTCCCCGGTGCTGCAATCCGGCAGCACTTCCGTCCTCGGTCGCGCGTACGGTGTCGATGAAGCTCCTTCCTCTCCCGTTTCAGCGGGCAGCGGAGGTGTGGTAGATCTCCTCCAAATTCCAGCAGCACGACGGCGTTGTGGTGGAGGTGGAGGAAGAAAACTGCAGGGCTTCGCCTAAGCCGGAGCAGCGTATGGTGGAGGGAGAGGCAGCCAGAGGAGGGGCTAATGATGGGGTGTGGTGGCCGGCCACCCCCTCCCCTCTTTATATAGGGGGCCAGTCGGCTGGGGTGGCCCCCCTTCCCATCTAGGGTTAGGGGGCGGCGGCCAAAGGGGGGAGAGGGCTTTCCCCTCCCCCAAGTTGATCCCCCCTAGGAAACCCTAGGGGTTGGCCGGCCTGGGCCTTGGGGGCATGTGCCCCCGGCCCATTAGGCCAGGGGGCATCCCCTTGGCCCATGCTAGCCCTCCTAGGTCGTGGGCCCCATGGTGGACCCTTCCGGAACCTTCTAGAACCTTCCAGTCAACACCGGAAAAATCCCGAACATTTCCGAAACCCAGAAATCAACTTCCCTTATATGAATCTTATTCTCCGGACTATTCCGGACCTCCTCGTGACATCCTGGATCACATCCGAGACTCCGAACAAACTTCGTCTCCATACCATATTCAAATCTACTTATGTGACATCGAACCTTAAGCGCGTCACCCTACGGTTCGCGAACTATGCAGACATGGTCGAGACTCCTCTCCGAGCAATAACCAATAGCGGGATCTGGAGATCCATAATGGCTCCCACATATTCAACGATGACTTAGTGATAGATTGAACCATTTACATGCGATGCCAATTCCCTTTGTCACACGATATTTTACTTGTCCGAGGTTTGATCATTGGTATCTCCATACCTTGTTCAACCTCGTTACCGACAAGTACTCTTTACTCGTACCACGGTATGTCATCTCTTATGATCAAATCATATGCTTGCAAGCTAATCAGACGACATTCCACCGAGAGGGCCCAGAGTATATCTATCCGTCATCAAGATGGACAAATCCCACTATTGATCCATATGCCTCAACTCACACTTTCCAAATACTTAATCCCATCTTTATAACCACCCATTTACGCAATGGCGTTTGGTGTAATCAAAGTACCCTTCCGGTGTAAGTGATTTACATGATCTCATGGTCGAAGGACTAAGGCAACTATGTATCGAAAGCTTATAGCAATTTGAACTTAATGACTTGATCTTATGCTACGCTCATTTGGGTGTGTGTCCATTATATCATTCAACTAATGACATAACCTTGTTATTAATAACATCCAATGTTCATGATCACGAAACCATGATCATCCATTAATCAACAAGCTAGTTATACAAGAGGCTTACTAGGGACTCCTTGTTGTTTACATAACACACATGTATCAATGTTTCGGTTAATACAATTATAGCATGGTATGCAAACATTTATCATAAACACAAAGATATTATAATAACCACTTTATTATTGTCTCTTGGGCATATCTCCAACACTTTCTTCCCTAAGGACTTCACTCTCATGATCCTCCAAATGTTGCTGCAAAGGATTATTAGGACCAAGAGCAATAGATGCAAGCTGCTCAACTCTAAAATCGTCATTAGGCAATTCAGCTTCATAAGGAACTTTGGAAAACTTGGAGAAATTAAACTCATAAGATTCACCAGCAAATTTAGTCACAATTTTCTCTTTCTTGCAATCTATAATAGCTCCACAAGTATTTAGAAAAGGTCTACCAAAAATGATAGGACAAGTCTTACTAGCAGCACAACCAAGTACCAAAAAGTTAGCAGGATATTTTATTTTACCACATAGAACTTCCACATCTCGAACAATACCAATAGGAGAGATAGTTTCTCTATTAGCTAGCGGAATAACCACATCAATATCTTCAAGTTCACAAGAACCAATTTCATGCATGATTTTCCTGTAAATCTCATAAGGAATGGCACTAGTACTTGCACCAATATCGCATAAACCATAATAACAATGATCACCAATTCTAACAGAGAGCATAGGAACACTGGCTTTCTTAGACTTACTAGGATGTGAAACAATATTAGAAGCATCTTCACAGAAAATGATGTGACCATTGATACGTCGCAAACGTATCTATAATTTTTGATGTTCCATGCTTGTTTTACACCAATTACTATATGTTTTAAGGGACTAACCTATTAATAGTTGCAAAAGTGCACAAGTTTTTGGTTTCAACTTTGTTGTGCAGGAAATAGGCAAATATGGAAGGAAATAGCTCATTATGGTGAAATCTGGAATTTCCCGGAATCTGTCCCTGCTGAACACTTTTCAAAGATCGCTTCGAAACTCCATCAAAACGACGTCCAATGGAAAAGTCGTAAACTACAAAGTTGTAGAGAATTTCAAACCGAACAATTTGGACATCTTATTCGTCCAGAACGGACAACGGATGCATCCGGCAGAGCAGAATTACTGCGGAGGTTCGTGCAGTCTCGGGACTCCGAAAGTTGGTGACGTATTTGACACAAACTCTTTCCATACCTGGATATTTCGGCCCAGCCACGAGTTGTGAGGCTCATGAAGGACAGAGGGGAGTCCTAGGAAGGTTCTAGAGGTGCCCAAGAGCCCTTGGATCAAAGGGGCATCCATCCCATGGCCTAGATTGCATCTCCAACACTATATATTGATGGGAAACCCTATTTTTGGAGGCCCCCAAGCATTGTCACGAAAATCCTCCTCCTTGGCAGCAGCCAAGGAGGGGGAAACACTCATCTACACCAGCACCAACTCAAGGAAGAAGAAGGCTAAGGGGCGGCGCTCCCCCATGATGCCGGCGGCGGGGAAGGAGTCCCCCGCGCCGCCGCCGGCGTCGCCCTGCGCCGCCGCACTGCCCCTCTCCGACATCTTCACCGCCATCTCCATCACCATCTCCTCCTTGTATTCAGTGGTTCATCCTCTCATAAACCTCTGTACCGTCCTATGTAAACATGGTGTTTGATGCTATAATATTTATCCTATGATCTATGTCATGTTTATGTAGTATATTTGTCTTTTGATTGCTTTGTTGAATGTCTATGGTTCATTAGAGTTGTATGTTGATATGGTACTGTCCTTTGGTGTCCATTATACTTGTGCGCGCATGGATCAACACCATAGGGTTAGTAGTATGTGCAAAGGAAGGGGGTAGTCCTGCCGGAGTGACAGAAACCTGAGGGCTCAAACCGGTTAGTTGCATGTATGGGAGTAAGAGGACCATAAACTTAAGGCTATGGTTGGGGAAACCTTAATGCATTGTTAGTATTTACGGATGTTTGCTAACAATCCAATCATATAGTACTTGTAATCCCAAGTAGTGGAGCGCTTGTATATTTAGCCTCTCCCACATTGAAAACTACATCAAAGACAATGAACTAAATGTCTTCACTAATTAATCTTGGACAAAGCCACCACAATTACCACCACTTTTCCACACTCATGGTACTGTTAGTATATGGTTACTTAGTGTACTTTATTGCTGCAGCACTAACATTTACTTTCATGTATTTATTATCTTGCAAAGCTACTTTTCTGGCGCCGTTGCCGGGGATCCATAGTGTAGGTGAATATTTTCGTGTGCACTTGTTTGCTTTATCTCTAAGTAGTTTTACTTCCTGTACCTAGTTGTTCTCTATCTCTTGTATGGATAGGGAATGCGAATTACAAAAAAAATTAGTTGTACTTCTTATATAAAAAATAAAAAAATGTTTTCAGAAAAGAAAAGTGATTGGAAAGATGAGTAATGGTGAAGTGGGGGTCGACCTTGAACACTTGTGTTCATGCCTGCGAAACCAAAACAATTCTTTCCATGGAAGCTTTTCATTAAAAACTTGTAAATAGTGTATATAGTGTACATATCCCGCTGTAAATAGAATGTATAGATAACCCCTAGTTTGTTATGCAAGTTTGTCACTATGCTGCCTAGAAAACAGATTTCCTGTGCTCCACTGTAGAAAATTTTAAAAATCACCAGAACGTGATCTTGATCTGAAATTTCTTGAGTGCATAGTAGTGCTTGCTATCTAACTTTCGTTAGTTCTGACTTTTCTGATTTGAGGTACGTAGATAGATCTAATAATTCAATCTTTACGGACTGATTCTGTTGAGACAGATTTCCTGTGCTGTGCTGCAAAAATTCGTGAAAAATCTCAGTATGGCATTTTGATCTGAAATTTTTTGTGCATAGACCTGAGGTTATGATCTGTCTTTCATTAATCATGAGTTTTTCGATTTGAGCTACGTAACTATCTCATTGAGTGACATCTTTACAGAGTGTTCAGTTTTGACAGATTTCTATTCTCTTTGTTTAAATATTGTACTTAGGATTCAAAAGTTTCCTTCGTTTTCGACGTACGATTGAAATAATAAGAAACCTCAGTATTACAGTGGCTAAATATTTGATAGATTTTATAGAAATTAGGGATACTTGAACACTTGTGGATTTTATTTAATGAGTACTAACCTACTAATGAGTTTTGTGAAGCTTTATGTGGATGCAGTTTTTAAGTTCCAATCAATATGGTGATATGAGATGAGCAAGAGGATGCAAGAGCTCAAGCTTGGGGATGTGTAGATGGATCCCAAGAGAATATTCAAGAAGATGCAAATATCTAAGCTTGGGGATGCCCAAGGCATCCCCCTATTCATCAACCAACATGAGGTTGTCTCCTTCAAACTCAATATTACCCATCCACATGTAAGCATTGTATATAGTTGCTTTTATTATCTTTGGTTTTATCCTATTTAGTTTTATTAGGTTCTTTATTTGGTTCTTGTTTCTTTGTCAGTTTCACTTATAATTGGAAAACAACAAAAAAAAGGGGTTTGAGAGCTCCATCAAATAATCATGCCCATCTTAAATGGCTATAAAGAAAGAGCTTTATGGGAGACAACCCAATATGTTTATATTTCTGTTATTTACTGCTTTGTTGAGTCTTGGAAGTCATTACTACTGTAATGACCTCTCCTTATCATGTTTGTTTTGTTTTTGTGCCAAGAATTGCCTCTAATGGTAAGAAAGTGGTATTTGGGAGATTTGCAATCTTGTTTACTGTTTCTGGTTCGTCACGAGAAAAATCGCCAAAAATCACCAGAACGTAAGTTTGAGCTGCCAATTTACGAGCATCTTCCCCAGGTATTTATCTAACTTTCATTAGTTCAGAGTTTTTCGAGTTACGCAGCGTAACTATTTTTCAAAAATCAATTTTTACGAACTGTTCTGTTTTGACAGATTCTTGCACTGTTTTGCATTTGCATCTTTTTGCCCACCTTTTTGAGTTCTCTTGATCAAAGAACCTTATTGAAGTTGTGCTACAGTAGCTAATGCTTATTAAAATGCTTTTCATATGTCATACTGAACTTTGTAGATTTGATTAATATTATCATTGCACTAACGCTGCTAATGAGATTTGTGATGAGTTTTGTATGAAGGAAGTTTTCAAGTGTAGGAAAGAAGAATGATGAGATGAGATGAAGAATGGACAAAAGCTCAAGCTTGGGGATGCCCATGTCACCCCAAGATATATTCAAGAAGTACAAGCATCAAAGCTTGGGGATGCCCAAGGCATCCCCTTCTTCATCAATAAAAATATCAGGTCCTGTTTCTGTTCACTATATTTTTATTGCTTCATATACTATGTGTTATTCTTGGAGCGTCTTTATTTTCTGTTGTGTATTTTATTTTCAATAAAGTGGGCACCATCATACCATGTTTGTTTGGGAGAGAGACACGCTCCGTTTTAATTGTATGAACGCTCTAGTTTTCACTCTTATTGTTCAACGAGCGTTTTATTTTTGCTAGTACTGCGTTTAGCTCTGGTTTTTCACTCCTATTTTGTTCAGAGCTTGTTAGTATGCTTCAGTTATATATGATTAGCTCTCTGATCTTTAATGAATATTATAAATGAGAGTTGTTTCAAATAAGTTGATTGGTGTTGGATACGAGTAAAAAGGTTTCATATTAATAGTGATGCAAATGGAAGATCTCCTCTGATGTTTCAATTGGGTTGAATTGATCATTTAGTTTAGACTTTTAATATCACCATATGCTTTAATTAATAAGTTTTGTCGCTATGCATGATTATGACCATTATTGCTCTCTTAGTTGGTCGCTATCTTTCTTTTTGCTAGCCTTCATTCTGTACTGAGTATGATCTCTACTCGTGCATCCAACCACCAAAAACCAAAATATGCCAAAAGTGTCCACCATACCTACCTATATGTGGTATTTCACCGCCACTCCAAGTAAATTTACATGTGCTACCTTTAAAATCTTCAAAATAATTCCTTGTTTTTGCAATACATAGCTCATGGGAAAGTAGCCTAAAAACTATTGTGGTAATGAATATGTCGCTTATGTATCTTAGTTCTTATAAGTTGCTTGTTGAGCGGTAACCATGTTTCTAGGGACGCCATCAACCTGTTACACCTTTGTTGAATATCATGTGAGTTGATATGCATGTTCGTCTTGTCTGAAGTAAGGAGGATTTCTCATGATTAAATGGTTTGAGTATGCATATTGTTAGAGAAGAACATTGGACCGCCAACCAAAGCCATGTATCATGGTGGAAGTTTCAGTTTGGACATTAATCCTCAAATCTCTTATGAGAATATTATCTGTTGTTGAAAGCTTTAAGCTTAAAGAGGAGTCCATTTGTCTGTTGTCCATGGTGTCCCGGTATGGATGTCTAAGTTGAGAATTCCAATGCGAACCTTCTCCTTAGACCTTTGTACAGGTGGCATGGAGGTACCCCTTTGTGAAACTTGGTTGAAACATATGTAATGCGATGATAATCCATGAAAATCCGAGCTAATTAGGACAAGGTGCGGGCACTATTAGTATTCGATGCACGAGGCTTCCAACTTATAGGAAGTTTTATACATAACCTATATTACTTATTGCTACCGTTGACACAATTGCCTCTCTTAAAATTTTATATCTCTATGTTTTCAAAATAAAAAGCTCTAGCACATGTTTAATCTCTGCTTCCCTCTGCGAAGGGCCATTCTTTTACTTTTATGTTGAGTCTTCATCTTCTAAGTTATATGCACCGTCTTATGAGAGCATAGTTGTCATTCTTAGTTCTATGTGCATGGTCCCAAAATTATTATTGATTGAATCATGAATGTGTTATTAATTGTTCTTAAATTATTTGTATCTAGTCATCCTTTGAACTTTGAAGGTGCATGTCACCTCAAAAATTATTATTTTTATCACTTACCTACTCGAGGACGAGCAGGAGTTAAGCTTGGGGATGTTGATACGTCGCAAACGTATCTATAATTTTTGATGTTCCATGCTTGTTTTACACCAATTACTATATGTTTTAAGGGACTAACCTATTAATAGTTGCAAAAGTGCACAAGTTCTTGGTTTCAACTTTGTTGTGCAGGAAATAGGCAAATATGGAAGGAAATAGCTCATTATGGTGAAATCTGGAATTTCCCGGAATCTGTCCCTGCTGAACACTTTTCAAAGATCGCTTCGAAACTCCATCAAAACGACGTCCAATGGAAAAGTCGTAAACTACAAAGTTGTAGAGAATTTCAAACCGAACAATTTGGACATCTTATTCGTCCAGAACGGACAACGGATGCATCCGGCAGAGCAGAATTACTGCGGAGGTTCGTGCAGTCTCGGGACTCCGAAAGTTGGTGACGTATTTGACACAAACTCTTTCCATACCTGGATATTTCGGCCCAGCCACGAGTTGTGAGGCTCATGAAGGACAGAGGGGAGTCCTAGGAAGGTTCTAGAGGTGCCCAAGAGCCCTTGGATCAAAGGGGCATCCATCCCATGGCCTAGATTGCATCTCCAACACTATATATTGATGGGAAACCCTATTTTTGGAGGCCCCCAAGCATTGTCACGAAAATCCTCCTCCTTGGCAGCAGCCAAGGAGGGGGAAACACTCATCTACACCAGCACCAACTCAAGGAAGAAGAAGGCTAAGGGGCGGCGCTCCCCCATGATGCCGGTGGCAGGGAAGGAGTCCCCCGCGCCGCCGCCGGCGCCGCCCTGCGCCGCCGCACCGCCCTGCGCCGCCGCACCGCCCCTCTCCGACATCTCCACCGCCATCTCCATCACCATCTCCTCCTTGTATTCAGTGGTTCATCCTCTCATAAACCTCTGTACCGTCCTATGTAAACATGGTGTTTGATGCTATAATATTTATCCTATGATCTATGTCATGTTTATGTAGTATATTTGTCTTTTGATTGCTTTGTTGAATGTCTATGGTTCATTAGAGTTGTATGTTGATATGGTACTGTCCTTTGGTGTCCATTATACTTGTGCGCGCATGGATCAACACCATAGGGTTAGTAGTATGTGCAAAGGAAGGGGTAGTCCTGCCGGAGTGACAGAAACCTGAGGGCTCAAACCGGTTAGTTGCATGTATGGGAGTAAGAGGACCATAAACTTAAGGCTATGGTTGGGGAAACCTTAATGCATTGTTAGTATTTATGGATGTTTGCTAACAATCCAATCATATAGTACTTGTAATCCCAAGTAGTGGAGCGCTTGTATATTTAGCCTCTCCCACATTGAAAACTACATCAAAGACAATGAACTAAATGTCTTCACTAATTAATCTTGGACAAAGCCACCACAATTACCACCACTTTTCCACACTCATGGTAATGTTAGTATATGGTTACTTAGTGTACTTTATTGCTGCAGCACTAACATTTACTTTCATGTATTTATTATCTTGCAAAGCTATCTCTCATACCCGTATTGCTACCGTAGTTTTATTTCCTAGATAATGCAAACGTTTAGTGCGCGTAGAGTTGTATCAGTGGTTGATAGAACTTGAGAGAATACTTATCCTACCTTTAGCTCCTCGTTGGGTTCGACACTCTTACTTATCGAAAAGGCTACACACGATCCCCTATACTTATGGGACATCAACCATCTTCTACATTTTCAGTCACAAGGTCTTTAACTATTGCAACAGCATGTTCAACATTTATTTGCTCCTCAGGTTCTATAGGTTACTTTGAACTTTTGTTAACCACACTAGTTATAACAGAATACTCTTTTGTTTTAGCAGGAAAAGGAATATTTTTGATATAAGCTTCAGGAAGAATGTGATCAACAGTTTTAACTTCAATACATTTACCTATAGGTGAATCGGTTCTATCTTTGTAAGGTTCATGATACTTATTAAAATTCTTCCTAGGCAATTCAAAATGAGAGGCAAAAGCTTTATAAAAATTTGCAACAACTTGAGAGTCAAGACCATAAGTAGCACTCATATTTCGAAATTTATCAGTATCCATAAAAGTTTCAATGCATTCATAATCATAATTTATACCCGACTCTCTACCTTTGTCGTTCTCCCATCCTTCAGTATTCTCCTGAATCCGATCAAGAAGGTCCCATTTAAACTCTTCTTTAATGCGTGTGAATGATCCAGAACAAGTTGTATCCAGCAAGGTTTTATCTTGAAAAGAAAGTCTTGCATAGAAATTATCAATGATGATATTACCAGAAAGCTCATGAATGGGGCATTTGAGCATTAAAGACTTCAATCTCCCCCATGCTTGGGCAATACTCTCTCCATCATGAGGCCAGAAATTATATATGCGGTTTCGGTCTTTGTGAATTTCACTTGGAGGATAGAATTTAGAATAAAATAGAGGTATAATATCCTTCCAATCAAGAGAATGCCCATTCTTCAGCAGTTTATACCAATGCGCCGCTTTACCAGACAACGACATAGAGAATAGTTTCTTTCTAACTTCATCCATAGAAATACATGCACACTTGAATAACCCGCATAATTCATGTAAAAACAGTAAATGATCTCCGGGATGGACAGTTCCATCCCCTTCATAGAGGTTATCCACAACACGTTCAATAATTTTCATAGGTATTTTATATGGAATCTCTTTCTCACCTGGCGCCTCATCCACTACCTTTGCAGTAGTAGTAGATTTTCCAAATAGGAATTCAAGAGAAGATCTCTCCATAATGAATTATAGCAGCAGGCAGAAATAAAAACAGCACTTACAGTAAAAGTTTTCCTTACCAATTCCACTTACCAATAGCGCTTCACCCGGCAACGGCGCCAGAAAATAGTCTTGATGACCCACAAGTATAGGGGGTGTATCGTAGTACTTTCGATAAATAAGAGTGTCGAACCCAACGAGGAGCGGAAGGTGTTGACAAGCGCTTTGATGAAGGATTCACGTAAATGCTCACAGATAAGTTTTCGTGGGGTTTTGATATAGCAGATAAATAAAATACAAGTAAGTAAAATGCGGGAATAATAATTGCAGCAAGTGGCCCAATCCTTTTAGCACAAAGGAAAAGCCGGTTTGTTTACTTATGATGACCAAACGTTCTTGAGGACACACGGGAATTTAGTCTAGTGCTTTCGCTTCATATAGTTGATTAATCTTCATTGTTTTGATAAGTGTTGTGTGGGTGAACCTATGCTAATGCACCGCCCTTCCTAGGACTAATACATACTTGTGATTAAACCCCTTGCAAGCATCCTCAAATACAAGAAAGTAATTAAGATAAATCTAACCACAACCTTAAACTCGAGATCCTGCTATCCCTCTGCATCGATATACCAACGGGGTTCAGGTTGCTGTCACTCCGGCAACCCCACAATTAGCAAACGAATACAAGATGCATTCCCCTAGGCCCATAAAGGTGAAGTATCATGTAGTCGAAGTTCACATGACACCACTAGAAGAATAACACCACAACTTAAATATCAAACCAATAAATATTACTCAACATAGTTCACTACTAACATTTAGACTTCAACCATGTCCTCAAGAACTAAACGAACTACTCACAAGACATCATATGGAACATGATCAGAGGTGATATGATGATGAATAACAATCTGAACATAAACCTTGGTTCAATGGTTTCACTCAATAGCATCAATAACAAGGAGTAATCAACACCGGAGAGTTTCCCATGAAATAATCAAGATTCAACCCTAGATGTTACAATGAGACGAGGTGCAGCGGTGGAGATGATGGTGTCGGCGGTGGAGATGATGATGATGATGATCCCAATGAATTCCAGCTCGATGACGGTGACGATGGCAACGATTTCCCCCTTCGGGAGGGAATTTCCCCGGCAGATTTCTGCCTGCCGGAGAGCTCTTTTCTCTCTGGTGTTTTTTCCGCCCCGCAGAGGCGGCTGTGACTCTCCTCGATGTTCCCCTGGACCTTAGGGTTTCTCGGAGATGAAGTACGCGAAGGGCGATGGCCGAGGGGGTCATGGGCCCCCTCACGTGGCGGCGCGCGCCCTTGATGGTCGCGCGCCATGGGGAGGGCCCATGGCGGCCTCCTCAGCCTCCCCTTCTGGCTGGCTCTGTAATTTGGAAAAATAGGAGCTTCGGTATATTTTCCGTCAATTGTTGATCTTCAGAAATATTGTATCCCGACGGTGCTTTTTCCAGCAGAATCCTGACTCCGGTGAGTAATTCTCCAATAATCATGAAACATGCAAAATAGGTGAAATAACATAAGTATCATCTCTAAATATGAAATATATCAATGAATAACAGTAAATTATGATATAAAATAGTGATGCAAAATGGACGTATCACTGGACGCGTGGGTAGAGCCCTATACCAGGTGATAAGGCACGGAACACAAAATGTTCTCTCGGTGCAAGGCAACAACGGTGGGAGCGACGCGCCTGATATAAATGCCCCCGAGCTCACCGGACTCCCTCATCAAGAAGAGCATGGATACCTATAAGATCTACATCTTCAATGAACAGACGCCCCTGCGAAGGCTTCACCGAGGAAGCGCAGATGCAGCTCTTGTGGCAGAGCTTCTCAGGTGGGTCTGCCGGGGAGGCCCCGTTCTTCGTCTGGAGTGCATGGGCACCACCTGGCATCATCCCCGTAGGAGGGCCGCAGGTGAATTTATCACCCGTCAGGAACAGTGCGCACTATCACACTACGCGCGAAAGTAGGGCGACAAGATGGCTTGGAGACGCACTCAAGGCCGGCGAAGCGGCGTGCATGCTCGATGATGGCACGGCCAACTAGCTGCCCGCCCGGTGGCTTCTACCTGTTAGGATGGGTCTCACACATGTAGTTGTTCCTTGTGGTAACCCTTTGAGGTATAAAAGGAGGTCCATAGCTCATTAGAAAGAGGTTGGCCGGAGGTGAGCACCAAGTTGTTGTAAGGACGAGAAGGAAGAGGGGGTCCCAACTCCCTGTGTATGGAAAATTGAGATAATATTCAGACATGAAGGGAGTAACAGTTTGAATTGCGCGCCCTGAACCTAGGTAAAAATAGTGCGAGATGTTGTATTGTGATGGTCCAGGTTGGAGCACCTCGTTCCTACTTCTGAACATAAAAGAGGGTGAGGAACCCCGGTGAACTAATTTCAGGGAAGAGACACACCAATCAAAAACATCTCAAAGAATAGGTGTAGATTTGTGCGCCCCAAACAAACCAGAAAAAAAATGCAGCCCAGCTTTGTGCGCCTCGCAGTGACCAATCCAATGACCGCTCAAGCGTTACGCCTACAACAGAGCCACCAAAATAAACTCCCAGCGAAAGCATCAAAGCAACGACATGCGAAGAAAGCTTAAAAATACAGCACAACAGAACAAAACAACATGGCCACCAGAGCAACCCCCAACAAGTGCATGCTACAACACCAACAGATGACCCACGGGCACGCATAAACACCGAAGAGCACCAGTAAAACATAGAACACATGTTGATTGCATGACCATAGCCGCATGACAACCGCAAATGTCGGGAATGAAGAAAAATATTATACAATCAATTGAAGAAAAGGGTAGAGGACAAAACAAGACATTAGCATTATGCAATTGCCAAGATGGGCACAAAAACTTGGCAACAAGGAGCTAACACATAACTCAGCTGGGTAGACCGATCCCAAAATGGAGCACACCGAATTTGACATCTATAGACGACTCTTCAAGAAGGAAACCCAATCGCGACCCATCCAGCCAAAGAAATGAGATAGAAGCAATGAAATGCCACACAAGCAATGGAACATGCAACACGTCATTGCAGGAAGAATGCAGGATGCCACGTATCCAAACACACCCATGGACGCTGACATGTCACCAAACCATGACCATGCAGGAGACCCGTTAGCCGAATCGGTAAGTCGGACAACGCCCGACACAATCCGGGTGAAGTGGTGGCGTGGTTTGGGTGGATAAGAGCCCTTGAGCTGTGTGGCGTGCGGGCCACCACACACAAGCGCAACACGTGCATGAGCGGACCATACTGTTAGCCGTTGGAGCAACGCGCTACAGAAGATCTGGCACAAAAACTGTGTATTTCTTGCGCCTCCAAAAAGAGGTGTGAAGCTCAAAAAATAGATTAAAAAGGAAAGCTACGAACTTTTAGTACGTAGTATATGAATATAACTAGGGAATGTGTGCCCTTCCTACGTGGTCGCGTAGCGGCACACAAGACGCAAATGCAGGAGTACGAAAAGGCGTCACATGTCACGCAACAAGCTCCTTGGCTGCCCCTAGCCCGCGCGTGTTTGTTACTAGATGCACCACTTCACTGCTAAGTGTCCCACCATTTGCTACTGATGCATGCACTCGATTCGTTTCCGTGTTTATCCATGTGCTATTATTAAAAAGTCATGCACCAAATTATCTGTCCCATTGGCGCATTTTCTTTTTTTTAGTATAACATAATAAATACAACTAGGCAATGTAGAAAAGGAGAAAAAATAAGTTGTGACCTGCCTAAACGAAGACATTGCCATGCTACCGACGCAGGGTTGTGACTACCCGATAGACATTGTCATTCTTAAAACGAGGGAGAAGATTTGCCATTTTCATTGGATAAGGAGAAGGTTTTAGAGACAATGGCCTAGGCAGGGCCATAGTCCCTTCAAAATGGGGAATTAATCTCCCGGAGTTACATTTCCCAAAAACTTGGCCCCGACCAAGCATCGTGCCCTCGCTTCCTCCTTAATCCTAGAGATCACAAGGAAAGTTGGTGATGCAAGGTGTTGAATAAATCTAGCATTGCGCTCTTTCCATAATTTCCAATAAACAAGCATAATAATGAGGCCATTGCTTTCCCTGTTTTGCCACGATGAAGAGCAAGCTTCATCCACCATTCCTCAACAGAAGCCTCGGTGGCCCAACTAGCTGGAGCTATGTTGTGGCAACCACACCATGTGAGGATTTCCTTCCAAATCCTAGTAGAGAATCGACATTTGTAGAGAAGCTAAACCTGGCGATTTGTGCACTTCGTTGCACAAAGGGAATTTTCCACTATTTTGACAACCCCATAGTCTGAGGCGGTCCACCGTCCAAATCCTATTTTTCATGACCATCCAAGGAAAAAATACATTTGGGAGGAGTCCAAGTCTTCCAAACTAAAGCGTTAAGAGAAGTGGAAATGATACCCTCAAATTGCATCGTGTATGTCATCTTGGATAGATAGAAGGTAGGCAGGCCCCAGGTCGTCTCGCGCGAGGCGACTCCGAGCGACCCCAAACCCTAGAAAAAGAAGTTGATGTTCTTCCTCCTCCTTGCTGATGCCGCCACCGGGGTCGGCGGTGGTGGTTGTGCCCGCCTGCCGAAGGCGAGGGCGGTGGTGGCGCGCCCCAAAGACTCTCCTTCACGCGAAGGTAGGGTCTCTCAGGGGTGGTGGCAGTGGGAGGCGGGTCTGGTGGCAGTGGCCTTCGGTTGCAGCCTCTGGAGCATGGAAGGGGCGTGGAGGAGTGGTGGATCTTGGCAGGGAAGAATCGGGCGGTAGCATTAGATCGGGCGGCAGCAGCAAAGTTCCATGGTCGCGAGGCGATGGCGATGAGGCTCGACCATGCTTTCCTGGTGGGCAGCAGCCAGCCGTCTCCTCATCGTGGGCGTGCTTAGTTGCTCTCACGATGGATGTCGGCCTTCACCGGGCGGGTTGGAGGAGGAAGATGGACTGCGGTTCCCAGCCATGGCGGCAGCGTGGGGGCTGGACATTCCAACTTTTATGGTGGTTGTCCTAGGGTTCTTCTTTTGCAAAGATGAAGACCTTCCGGATGCCGATCTTTCTTCATCTAGCTGGAGTGATGATTCCGGAAGGCTCCAACGGCGAATGGAACTATGCATCTTTTGCATGGAGTTCACAAGATCGGGTGGTGTTCAGTCGCGCGCACCCATGCTTTTATTCCGACCGTTTGATTCTGGAGGGAGCGGCGTGAAACTCTGTTCTGTGTTGACATCAAGTGACCTTTTGGTCCATGGTGAAGTCAGAAGAAGAGAATATCATGAAGGCCGGATTGGGGGACTAGATAAAGGAGGTTCAAGTCTGTTATCACCAGAATTTGACCGAGTCAGAGGTGGGCCGCGATCAAGATGGGTTTGAAGATATATACATGGAAGAAATACGTGAATCGGCCTTTTATACCAAGTTGGGCTAAATTGCCCGTGTATCTGTAACATATTAGATCGCATCTTAGTTTAGAAGTTAGAGTTTTACCCGTGCACGGTTTGGTGCATGCCCACATTAGAAAGTCCCCTGGACTATAAATATGTACCTAGGGTTTATGGAATAAACAACAACACAACGTTCACCCCAAAACAAACCAATCTCGGCGCATCGCCAACTCCTTCGTCTCGAGGGTTTCAATCAGCGACATGCTGCCTAGATCGCATCTTGCGATCTAGGCAGCACAAGCTCCACGTTGTTCATGCGCTGCTCGTACTGAAGCGTCTTTGATGGCGGGCAACGTAGTTATCATAGATGTGTTAGGGTTAGCATTGTTCTTCGTATAAACATGCTTACGTAGTGCAACCCTTGCATATCTAGCCGTCCTCATGCCTATCTCGCATGGGGCGGCACCGCTTGTTCATCGTTTAGTAGATCTGATCCGTTACGATTGCTCCTTGCTCTGCAAGGATTAGTTTAATATCTGCAATAGTTAGGCCTTACAAAGGGGGGAGGATCCAGTGGCATGTAGGGTGGCGTTCGCAAGTCCTAAACAGGATGTTCCGTGGATCAACTACATTGTTGGTTCTTTGGCCTTGTTTAGGATCGGCTTATGAGCACCGTGCGTGGCCGCGAGGCCCAACCTGGAGTAGGATGATCCGATTATGCGGTGAAAACCCTAAATCGTCGTAGATCTCATTAGCTTTATCTTGATCAAGCAGGATCACCAAGTATTCGTGCACCCCGCACGGATCATGGGTGGATCGGCTCTTTGAGCCGATTCACAGGATAACCTGAGAGCCGATCGAGGCTCGTATTTAATGTTTACGTGTATGCCATGCAGGAACTAAGCGAGGCATTCCCCATCACCTTCCTGACCAGGTATAGGTCAGGTGGCACGCCCTTGCACTTCGCATCGCCGCGTGTGACCAGAAGAGCATTGCGGGCCGTCGCTCGGAGGGGTCTCAGCCAGCCGCAGCTCTAGGCTCTTCCCGGCTCTACTAGTGCTGATTGTCGCTGCCCGACGGTGGGTTTTGGCGGTCAACAAAGTCTCCGCGATGTTGAGGAATTTGCTTGGTGTTCCAGGCTCCGCAACAGTGGTATGAAAGTGGGGGCGGCAGCAGAGGTGAAGTTCAGAGTCCTACCTTTCAGGGTGAAAACCCAAGGTCTGGTTTTAACTGGTTGTGCTTGGCAATGATCTTGTTGGAGGCATTGTTTTGAGAGCGGGGACTATCTTCGGGGTGAAAACCTAAGATCTTTGATCGGGCGACGACGGCGCTGGTGCACTGTTTCCTTCTTGGAGGCGTCTCTTTTGGAGAGTTTGATTTTCAGGTGTTGTCTTGGTGGTGGGTGTATTGTTGTTGCTAGGCCTGGGATATTGTAGCGGGACTTTTGTTTCTTAGTTTTCTTTTCTCTTTTTTGGCTGTGTGCATCATATTGCCATTAGGGTGTTGCTTTGTTGCAGAGGCTGAGTGTAATTGATATCTTTTGATATTAATATATTTCCTTTATCGAAAAAATGTCATCTTTGCCGAAGTAAGATCTATCGCTAGTGAATTTCCAATGTATTTTGTTGGTCTCATGTTGAGTGAGGTTTGTTTGGGAGACCACTTCCTAAAGAGTGACAAATTGTTGGGTGTGGTCCATGCCAATGTCTTGTTGGATGTTGAGGTTTTTGACACAAAAACTGTTCTCTAGGACCTTTTTCAATGTGCAATATTTCCTCTTGGTTTTCTCATATACTTTGGGGGCTATGTCCTTTGTTCTAATGCCAGTTATCCATGGAACTATCCAAAAATTTGCACTTTCACCATTACCAACTGTCACAATAGTCGCAGCCGTGAAGAGGTCCTTGTCATCCTTGTTGCACGGGTTTCCAAGGAAAATCCAAGATTTGCTACCATCAACCCACTCTTGCCATAACTATCGAAACCTTAGATAGGAAACAATGTTTCCAAGTTTAAGATGCCCAATCCTCCAAGCTTGGTCGGTCGGCAAACCTCTTCCCAATTAACTTTACACTTTCCTCCGGTAACTTTGTTGCACCCCGCCCATAGATAAGCATGCAAAAGGGAGGCGATATTATTCATGACCTCTTTCAGTAGCTCAAGGGAAGTGATGTGGTAGATGGCTTGTGAGGTGAGAACAGCATGGATAAACATGTGTCGCCCGGCAATATTGACATTCTTCCAATTTCCCATGGCAAATTTTCCGGTGATTTTGTCTTCAAGATTTTGAAAATCCAGTCTCCTTAGTCTATAGACGGGTAGGGGCAGCCCCAAATACCTCGTTGGGAAGGAGGTTTGGGTAGTCGGGAAGAATTGGAACATCATCTTGGTAACGAATAGGGACAATGAAACTTTTTGGCAATTGGGGACTAGGCCGGTGACATCCCAGAAAGACGTGAGGGTCGAGGCAAGGAAGCGGATGTCCTCCTTTACCGGTGCCACACAATAAAAGCCGCATCACCACAAAGGGATGTACGTTTGATAGAAGCTCTTCCAAGGAGAGGGTGAACAACGACTTGCAATGTTGCTTTATTGTGAATATGGTTGATGAGGAGGGGGGATAAAGGATCCCCTTGTCGTAGCCCCCTCCCATGCCTAATGGGATCACGTGGAACCCCAGTGAGTATAACGTAAGACGTAGAGGTGGAGAGCAGCACCGAAACCCAATTACAAAATCTAGCCGGAAAGCCACAATGCCGAAGAGGGTCCAATAGATAATCACATCTCACTGAATCAAAGTTCTTCCTAATATCAAGCTTGAATAGGAGTCAAGGTGGAGCTTGCGAGAGATTCCGTACATACAAGAAATTGTCGTGAATGCTCCTTTTATTGATAAAGATACTTTGGGCATTGGTCACAAGGAAGTTCATGCGAGGGGCAAGTCTAGTGGCCACCATTTTACGATAATTTTGCCAATAGCATGGATGAGGCTAATAAGCGTAGGCAATGCACCTCTTGGGCCCCATCTTTCTTCGGAAGTCGATCCAATGGAGGTTGCAAACATGTAGAGTGTGTAAATTGTGAAACACGTGCATCATCTCTAGCTTAATGGTCTCCCAACGAATCCGGGAGCTTTCTCACTAGCGATCCCAATGGTAGCATTTTTCAGCTCATCCTCGGAGAACAAATCTTCAAGACTTGAGAGGTAATACTCCGAAACCGGGATAGCTGGCCAATTGAGATCGGTTGTGCGATATGGGTCTTTTTTGAGAACCGAAGTAAAGTGGGAGTGAATAATCCTTCTCTTATCATCATGATTGGTAACCCATCCGTTATTGTGCTTGAGTGAACTCTAAACTTGAGTGTGGCACTTGTCACTGCTTAGTCGTGTAGTGCGTATTTTGTCCCGTCCATTGCGTGAGACCCCTGGATCTAGCTTCGTCTGCACGGGATCGCCATTGTCGTCTCCAACTCATCAGTTGGTGGCGTAATACTACATAGTACACAACTTCCAGGCTGAAATTGCTGAGCGGAGCAGTAGTAATCACGAATTATATGGGACAAATAGGTTACCTTTTTTCTGTTGGAGTTTCTATTGCACGCGGCATGGGACAAATAAATGACATATATTTTTAGGAGGAGATGAGAGTATTTGTTGAGACAAAGTAGGATACGATCAATTTGTAACCTTTTTCTGTTGGAGTTCCGATTGCACACACGGTACAGAAAATTATCTTTTGAAGTTCCCATTGCACACGGTACAGAAAAAATCTTCGCGTCATCGCCTTTCAAGCTTGCTACAAATACCGTCGTCGGAATCGGGATAGGTTCTCACCCGCAGCATGTCTTCCCCCGCATTATCGCCTGTCACTTACAACGTCGCCGACGACGATGCTTCTTCTGACAGCCCCGCGCCGGCGGGTTCCAACTTCACGTTGCTGTACGTCTGCAGTGCCGTCGCCACCTGCGTCTTCTTCGCTGTGTTCTACGTCTACTGCCGGTCGTGCTGGTCCCAGCGGCGCGCTCGCCGCGTCGTTGTCCCAGTGTAACGGTGGTGGTAAGAAGAGGAGGAGCGGCAGCAAGGGGAGGGCGGCCTTGACGTCGGTGGAGTGCGTCGTATACCTGCAGGAGCTGGAGAAGGGCGACGTGGTGCGCCTGCTGCCGGCGTGCAGGCACTCCTTCGCCGCCGCTGCTGCTGCTGCGTTCGCCCCAGATGCTGGAATCGTCTTCTAATTATCAGTTTATCACCATAAGTTCCATATAAGTAGTACTTGAACAGAGGCAGCAAATGTTACATTGCCTCCAACTGTCCATTGTGTGCAATAAATAAAAGGAACAATGTTACAGCCAGCATGCATTGCTTTGAGGCGCCTTTTGCAGCTTGTAATCGGGTCCCCATCAAGAAAACTTAAATCAATAAAATGAACATACCACTGCCAGTCCAAACGTTCACGGATGTTAACCTCAACCGAAAATTATTATTCCTCCATGTGAACTTCCCTTGAAACTGAGGCCTTGCAAGTAGTACAAAACTCTGAAGTGTCACCAAACTTATTAATCTGAAACTGAGGTTTTTTAACACCGTTTTGCTTCTAAAAAACTATAGAGTGTGTGTCGTTAAAATCATCCCCACAACACCACAGAACATCTAATTGATGGAGAAGCGTACGCCATGAGTCTCCAGGTTTTCTTCTCAATGCTCTTCCCATGGCTCTCCATCCATGCCTGTCAGCCTCCACATGAAACCATCCTTTCCACAACATCAAAATCAAGGTTCATTCCACCCTTCCACCTCAAACTCACATTTATTATTTGCCCAGAACATTGCAAGGCCATCAATCTTTCCAACACAATTCTACACTATCATGTTAGCCATATCCGGCAGCATTCTAAACTTCTCCATTCTCGGAATGTCAACCTTGATTTCTGAAATTCTTGTAATTTCAGCTATTTAATTTGTTTTTATTTTGAACCTCGGATTTAGCATTTTTATTCTTCCCCTTGACGATCGGTGGTATGGCAGCCCCTTTGTTATCTATCTTGATCGACGTCCCTTTCACATCCATGCATGTTGGGCCGGGCCTTGCTATTGGGCTGTCCCAAAACCCTTTCATGACCCCTTCCTCTTTCCGCCAGAGGACTATCTTAACTTTTCTGATTACCCTTCGGTGGCGGTTTGTTATTTCTTTTCATCGATCTAGTCATCTCATCTCCTGCCTCTTTCTCTTCTAACCCCCATCACCCGCGTTGTTACCACCAAAAGATTTTGGCACTCATTCCTCAAATACTCTTGGTCGCTTCTGGATAGGGAACCTTTGCTGCCATGGTTCGAGAAATGCCGATAAATTTCCCCCTTGCCATGGCCCTAGCGTTGGCCATCATTTTGATTCCTTTTCTTTGGAATCTGCTTTCATTTTCCAAATTGTTGTTTTTCACCTTTGCCAAATTTAATTCCACCACCTCTATCATCATTCTCGATGATACCTCATGTGAAAAAAACTATGGGAGGGGCCCATATTAAAAAATTGTCCCATATTAAAAATTGCGCCAGTTAATCTCTTCCTTACGCGTGAAACAGCAAACCCCCATCAAGGTATCGAAATATTTTATTCTCCCTTTCACACACAAACATTCTCCTACTACATTGCCAATATCCCCGACATGAACTTCCATGAACTTACCAATTTTAGTACCTATAGCCTCTACAATAGCTTGATTAATCTTTCATAGAGGGAGCTTGAAAACATGGACACAAATTGGAGTTGCTTAATATTCACAATCCGCTACACTTGTGGCTTATCAGGTGGTTATGGTTGAGATCTCCGCAGACATGGATTCGCCTACATGTGAGAGAGGAGGAGGAACGGAGGGGCAACAGGGGTATGGTG
Organism: Lolium multiflorum; assembly: GCA_030979885.1. Classification (NCBI taxonomy): domain Eukaryota; kingdom Viridiplantae; phylum Streptophyta; class Magnoliopsida; order Poales; family Poaceae; genus Lolium; species Lolium multiflorum. Next base: position 266,623,937 of record CM061753.1, read on the forward strand.
GACAACTTGGATGCCCCCTCCCCTGCACCCCCTCTTTATATAGGGCCGGTAGGATGTGGCAACCTTGCCTCCCCCCACCCCCCTCTAAGAAGGTTGGCTGACGACTGGCGGGCGACACATATCGCCCAAGTCGGCGCCTTGTCCCCTTTTAGGGTTTTCCTTGGGCTGGCCGCATGGGCCAAGGGGGGCTACTGCGCTTGTCCCGTGTAGGACAAGTAACTACTCCTTGTGTCCATGTGGGCCCAACTGTGGGACACTCCAGAACTTTCTAGAAACCTCTGGTACAATAATGAAAAACTCCCGAACATTTCCAGAACCTTAAAAACACTTTCCTATATATGACACTTAACCTATGGATCATTCCGAAGCTTCTCGTGATGTATTGTATCCCATCCGAGACTCCAAACAAACTTATACCTCATAATTTATGCATATCTCATTTATCCTAGCGTCATCGAGCGTTTAAGTGTGTTACCCTACGGGTTCGAGAATACTCGAACATGATTGAGACACCTCTCTGATGGACCTGTGTGAACAAAATTATTCCCTTGCATTCAACGGATAACTTTGTCGGTTGAACCAGGATGTGAAGATTTAAAAAATCTTTTATTTCATTTCATTTGTCTCGCGATATTTTACTTGCCCGAGATTTGATCGTCGGTATCACCTTACGTAGTTCAATCTCGTTCATAGAAATTACTCTTTACTCGTTGATACCTCCGATCCAGATTACGGATTGTAGTATGGTAAGCTTTTTCTCTAGAAGACCTAGGTTTAATCAAACCTTGGGGAAACACTGCTAAATGGTGTATGAAGGAAATGTCTACAAGATTTTGCTAGTGTATTTTATCTGTAGTTTACTGCACCTATCTAGTTTACTTTTAAGGGGGTTATGTTCAATGATGGAAATAGGCCATGGGTTAAGGTTTCACCTGCAGCTATGCATACATATATAAATAAAGCTCATATGTGTAATAAATAAAATATAGATAAGAGATTGTGGGTAGCACATCCGTAAAGACCCTTGTCCCTAAAGCTAGAGGTGACAAGAGCTATGGTCCAACCATTGTCCTCACAGCCGCAAGCAACAAAAGTTATTAAGTAAATACATACCAAAGCCTTAAGCTAGATGATTGTGTGATGATCCCTAATGAATCACTAAACATGTACCTGTACTTTCCCATTTATGTCTCTGAGGTTTTTCGCGATATATAGCACGCCGTTCTGCACTCATCCCACCTCTTGCCTTGATCCTCTCTAATGACATGGGTACCTGCAGATCATCAAAGAAGAGGCAAAGAGACAAGGATACAAGATCGCAAAACTCTTATTTAATCCTTACACATAATATAATATTAGATGCACATAGTTGTTGCGAGGATTCACCCCAACCAGCAGCCCGTGAGAACTAATCACACATAATATCAACATCCAGATCAAACATAGAAATCATTGTGCAATATACTTGGATTGAAATCACAATATTCTTACAATGGTCGCCAATTCTCAAGGAGATCTCTATTACAATGGTGATGGCTATTGCTATGGAGGAGATGGAGGACGGAATAGATGAACTATGGGAATGGATCTTCTTCAGTGTGTTGCAGATGGATCTGGTAGATGTCGTCTCTGTTTGGTGACAAATGGCTCTTTTTTGCGTCGGTCCCTTCACGACTTTTATAGTGTTTGACCTCGGGAATGCAGCCGTGGGTGGTACGGGCGGGGCTTGCCCGTACCGATGCCTGTTAAAGCCCCTGGAACCGCTTTTCCGATTGTAGTCAATTTTGCCATGCTTCTGACGCGATTTTCTTCAGTAATTGCAGATCCATTATGATCACCCAGTTACGAAGTTAAGGCTGATGCCCCAAAGTATTCTTTCGGTTCGGTACTAACATAATATCATGGTCTAAGGATTGGAATACTAGAAATTCGAAAGCTACATCAATTTAATCATAATGAGTCACGGCCTTATTGCGTTGCTTAGTTAGGTCTTGTACAGCTGCTAAAGCTAGAAAACTTTAACCAACGGCCTAGTCTAGTGGAGACTTAGTTTGGATATTGTATTTTTTTATGAAACCAAACAAGTATTATGTTACATGTTCATACAATTCTAGCATGAAGTATAAATATTTATCATGAACAATTAAATATGATTATAAGAATACTATTCTTTCCTCTAGATCATATTTCCAATAGGATGACCGTACCGCAAGTCGTTAAAACCCCAACGATCATCTCTTTGCAATTTCTTCCTTTGGCCTGACTCCATGTGCTTGGCGAATGTTTGGAAGGTATTTATTGCTTCCAATAATCATGTTCGAATGATTTATCCATCAACCCCTTTATTTCTGGGATCCTGTTGAAACAAGCAGAATATGTACGCGCCAACACGGTAAAATGCTAAAATATTAACGCTACTTATGCAAAGCCATAAAGACATCACCGTATAAAAATGCTCATCACACCTCCTGAAGTACTATAGTCCCGTCACATCAATGACTAACACTGAGTGGCTCCTGCGTACGCCGCGAGGACAACTTAGCCAATGACTAACGCCTAGTTATGGCATAGAACTTTTTTTTTAATTGTAAACTGAACTAATAGGAAAATTTTGTCTAGCATGAAATTATAACTTTATATTCACTGAAGTATTCCTTAAATTTATAGGGAGTCTGGCTTGCCAACAAGGATTTCAGATTAGCTATAATTGATCATCCGGGCTGGTTCTTCTATCAGAACGTAATTTGTATGCGGTTCCTCCACTCGTGCTACCCTTGGCTAAACAAACACTCGACGATGCAGCGAAATGATGGTATCAATCTGCCGCATTGGAATTAGAGTTTCATGAGCGCATGCGTGATATGACAAATAGATCTTACTTTTGAAGTTCCCGTTCACTGGAATGGGATCCCAAAGGCTCCTTTTTAGAAGTTAATAGCTGCCAACCGGAACAACTGCTTGAAAATGCAAGTCAAGGGTTGGCTCGACTCACCATCAAATAGTTTGGTCCTAGTCAGTACGCCACGTATCCAAACACGCCCATGTTCGCCAACATGTCGCTAAACCAAGCCCAAGAAGCAGACCCGTCATGAATGCGACGCGACTAAACCGGCAAGCCGGGCAACGCCCGTTGCAATCCGGGGTGGAGTGGAGGCGCAGTTCCATAGGGGAAGGGCCCGTGCGGTGATGTGTGTGTGCCACCACACGCAAGCGGCACCCGTGCAGGAGCGAACCATAAAGTGAGCCGGCGGAACAACATGCTGCGGAAGATCTGGCTCAAAAAGTTTGTACGTATCCCTCCACCAAAATTCTCACGAAACTCAAAAATCAGAGTTAAAAAAGAAAAGTTGCCATGTTTATAGTGTGTACTATATGAGTGTGACTACGAAAAGTGTGTCCTTCCCACAAGGTCACGCGACAGTGTGCGGGACACAAATGCAGGAGCACGGGCATGTCGTCACGTGTCGTGTAACCGCCACACTAGCTGCCCCTGGCACGTGTGTTTAGTGTTACATCTGCCGCCTTCGCTACTAAGCGCCGCCATTTGCTTCTATTGCATGCGCTCCTATAGCTGCATGCACTTTCATGCCACGTTTGCGATGTTGTTGCATGTGTTGTTGCTAAAAACCATGTGCCGTGTTTTTCTATTTCATTGCCATTTTTTATATTTTTTTCAGCGTAACAATATAAATATAAGTAGGCAATGAAGAAACACTTTTTTCTTCAGTATGCACCCTCTCTCCAAACTCAAACACAATAACAGTTGAGATCACTTGATACCCCTTCATAACTGGGGGCACGATAGTCATTAATTAAAAAATAAATCATAATTTACTAAATCAGAAGTATTTGTATGACTCGTTGTTATCTTTGTAGCCTTATCCTTGTGACCCACTTCTTATGGTGGCCCCGCACTCGTCGCTCACCATTCATGGTGCCTCCGTCTCTCAACAGCGAGCGGCGGTGACCGGCACAAGCAACCGGGGAGGCCCGAGAATGCATCTGGTTGTGCCATAAAAAACTGTAACTTATTAATGTAGGATCTACCTTTGTATATCTTGAAGTATTAAAATATCCGTGATAATGGATCGCAATTTGAAGTGATGGAAGCCGGAGAATGCATCTGGTTGTGCCATGTGTTGGCGCAGCACGAGACGCCAGGCACACAGAGGGCACCCTTTTTCAACCATTTCCATAGTATATATGAAATCTTAATTCATCTAAGTTTTAAATGGGAACCTACGGAACTGAACTCTAAACTTGGGTCGGGCACTTCACTGCTTCCTCATGTAGTGTGTATTATGTCCCATCGATGGCGTGAGATTTTTGCTCCCCTCGAGCTAGCTTCGTCTGCACGAGATTGCCATTGTTATCTCCAACTCATCAATCGTTGGCATAATACAACATCGTACACAACTTCCAGGCTGAAATGGCTGGGTATGAGAGCGGAGCAGCGCAGCAATCACGGATTATATCGGACAAATAGGTTACCTTTTTCAATTGGAGTTTCTATTGCACACGGTATGGGACAAATAGATGATGAAGAGATGAGAGTTTTGTTTAGATAAAGTAGGATACGATCAATTTAGGACTACCTTTTTCTGTTGGAGTTCCGATTGCACACACGGTACCGAAAATTATCTGTTGGATTTCCCATTGCACACGGTACAGAAAAAATCTTCGCGTCATCGCCTTTCATGCCTGCTACATATACCGTCGCCAGAATCGGGATAGGTTCTCACCCGCAGCATGTCTTCCCCCGCATTATCTCCTTTCACTTACAACGTGGCCGACGACGACGCTTCTTCTGACGGCCCCGCAACGGCGAGTTCCAATTCCAACTTCACGTTGCTGTACGTGGTCATTCTCGTCACCACCTGCGTCGCAATCTTCGGGCTCTTCATCTACTGCCGGTCGTGCCTGTCCCAGCGGCGCGCTCGCCGTGTCGTGGTCCCAGTGTAGAGGTGGTGGTAAGAGGAGGACGACCGGCCGGCAGCAAGGGGAGGGCGGAGGTTACGTCGTTGGAGTGCGTCTATACTTGCAGGAGCTGGATCGAGAAAGGCGGCGTGGTGCACCTGCTGCCGGCGTGCAGGCACTCCTTCCATGGCTGCATCGACGCCAGGCTGCCGTGCGCACCGGGAGACGGTGCGCGTGCGTCCGGGCGAGGCTGCCCTGTCGCCGCCGCGCTGCTCCTGCTGCGTTCGTGCGACGTGTCTCCCGAGCGGCTACAGTGACGATCCTGGCACGAGCTCTGTTGAGGAATGGAGGCTCGACGAGCAGGTGGAATAGCCGGATCGTGTCCAGGTCGCCGTCACCGCCTCACCGGCACATGTGTGCATTTTCGCTGTCGCCTTAGATGCTGGAATCGTCTTCCAATTATCAGTTTATCACCATAAGTTCCATACTAAGTAGTACTCCATGAACAGAGGCAGCAAATGTTAATTGCCTCCTATTGTCTATTGTGTGCAGTAAATAAAAGGAATAATGTACAGTTACCATGCATAGCTTATCCATCTGAGACTGGGGTGTTATTATACCGTATTGGTTCTAACAAACTCTAGAGCGTGAAATCATCCACACAACAACACACTAATTGGTGGAGAAGCGTACGCATGAGTCTCCATGTTTCTTCTCGACGCTCTTGCCGTGGCTCTCCGTCGATGCCCGTCAGCCTCCACCTGCAACCATCCTTTCAACAACATAAACATTAATATGCATTCTGCATCCACCTCAAACTCACGTTTATTCCTTGCCTACTTTCCCTCACAATTCTTCACTATCATGTTAGTCATACGTACACAGCAACAACTCAACAACTCCATTCTCGGAAAGTCAAGCTTGATTTCTGAAAATTCCTATGATTATTAAGCTATCTAATTTATTTTCATTTCGAGCCTCGGCTTTAACAGTTTGTTCATTCTCGGTGGCATGGCAGCCCCCTTCGGTATCCATCTTGATCGACGTCCCTTTCACATCCATGCATATTGGGCTGGGCATTGCTATTGGGCCTGTTCCAAAACCCTCTCATGATCCTTTCCCCCTTCCGCCACGGGATAATGGCTAGGTTTGTATTCTTCTTGTCGCCATAAGTGTTCTCCAACGTTGCAACGGTTGTACTGAAATCTAAACTTTCAGATTACCCTTCCGTGGCGGTTTGTTGTTTGTTTGCATCGATCTAGTCACCTCATCTTCCGCCCCTTTCTCTTCTTACCCCCATCACCCATGCTGCTATCACCAAAATATTTTGGTGCTCCTTATTGCAAGACTCTTGGTCGCTTTTAGATAGGGAACCTTTGTTGCCCTGGTTTGAGAAACACCAATAAATTTCCCCTTTTTTGCCATCACCCTAGTGTTGCCCATCATTTTCATTAATTTTCTTTGGCATCAATGCTTTCAACCATTTTCCAAATTGTTGTTTTCCACCTTTGCCAAATTTAATTCCACAACTTCTTTCATCATTCCCAATGATACCACATGTGAAACAAAAATACTAGAGGCACATGTGAACCTACGGGAAATCGCTTTATCTGGTCGTCAATACACATGGGCGAATAGGCGAGTTATATAACTTATGAGAAGTTAGACTGGGTTCTTGCAAGTGTGGAGTGGGAACAAAAATTTCCACTTGTGTTGGTGAGAGATTTATCTAGAGCTCGATCTGATCACACTCCACTGCTGATTGATTTGGGAAGTAAGGCTCATCGGGGTAACAATGCGCGGTTTTCTTTCGAACTTTCTTGGTTTGAACAAGATGGTTTCGATGAGATTGTGGCGAGAGAATGGGCATCTGGTCCTATTGGCAGTACACCAATTAAGACTTGGCAAAATAAAATTAGACATTTGAGGAAATTCTTGAGGGGATGGGCAAAAAATATAAGTGGAAAATACAAGAAAGAGAAGGAACGGTTGTTGTCTTTAATAGATATTTTAGACATTCAAGCTGAATCTTTCCCTCTAACTGAGAGGGAGAGGCTTGATTTAAAAACGCAAATGATCAATTGAATAAACTTAGACGAGAAGAAGAGATCAAATGGTCACAAAGGGCTAAAGTTAAACATTTACAGGAGGGAGGGAACAATACAAAATACTTCCACTTGATTGCAAATGGCAAACATAGGAAGAAAAAATCTTTCAATTAGAACAAGAAGAAGGGACTATTGTAGGTGATGATAATTTGAAAGTATACATCACTGAATACTATAAGAAACTTTTTGGACCTCCTGAAGATAGCAATTTCCAATTGATGGAAACTCATACTGATGATATTCCCCAAATTTCCGAAGAGGAAAATGGCCTACTAACTGCCGACTTCTCTGAGGAAGAAGTGTTTGAAGCCATATCTCAAATGGAACATAATAAATCGTCGGGGCCGGATGGGTTTCCCGCGGAGTTTTACCAAAGATTTGGGACGTTATTAAAAAGGACCTCATGGCTATGTTTGGCCATTTTCAAGCTGGTGGTTTTCCTTTGTTCAAGTTAAATTTTGGGTTTATTACTCTATTACCTAAAAAAGAAAATGCGGTGCAAATTCAGCAATATAGGCCTAATGCTTGCTTAATGTTAGTTTTAAAATCTTCACTAAAGTTTCCACTAATCGGGTGTCGGTAGTGGCACACAAAGTAGTAAAACCTACTCAGACGGCATTTATGCCTGGTAGACATATTTTGGAAGGGGTTGTTGTTTTGCATGAGACAATCCATGAATTGCATCGTAAAAAGATGGATGGGGTTCTATTTAAAATTGACTTCGAGAAGGCATATGACAAGGTGAAGTGGCCTTTCCTTCAACAAGTTTTGCGGATGAAGGGTTTTAACTCTGTTTGGTGCGATCGAATTAAAAAAAATGTGCGGGGGGAGTGTTGGGATTAAGGTTAATGATGACATTGGTCATAATTTCCAAACAAAAAAAGGTCTAAGGCAGGGAGATCCGCTATCCCCCATTCTATTTAATATCGTAGCTGATATGTTAGCCATTTTGATTATGCGGGCTAAGGAAGCTGGTCATGTGGGTAGTCTTATTCCCCATTTGGTTGAAGGGGGGTGTCAGTTTTGCAATATGCAGATGATACTATCATTTTTTATGGAGAACGATTTAGAAAAAGCGGTTAATATGAAACTCATCTTGTGCATATTTGAGCAGTTATCGGGGCTGAAGATAAACTTTCATAAGAGCGAATTATTTTGTTTTGGTGAACCATCAGAAATCGAACACCAATATAAAGAAATATTTGGGTGTCCATCTGGTTCCTTGCCTATTAGATATCTTGGTATTCCAATTCATCACTGCGTGTTACGTAATTCTGAATGGAATCCGGTGGAAAATAGATTTGCTGCAAAGTTAAGTTGTTGGAGGGGAAAGATGCTATCGTATGGAGATCGCCTAATCCTTATCAATTCAGTTCTTACTAGTTTGCCTATCTTTATGCTATCTTTTTTGGAGATTCCGATAGGAGTGAGAAAGAGACTTGATTTTTATCGATCTCGCTTCTTTTGGAAATCTGATGAACATAAGAAGAAATATAGATTGTCTCGTTGGAACATAATCTGTAGACCGAAGGATCAAGGGGGTTTATGTATTGAAGTTCTTGAACTAAAAAATAAATGTTTGCTAAGCAAATGGCTCTTCAAATTACTAAATGAGGAGGGAGTGTGGCAACAATTGTTACATAATAAGTATCTAAAACATAAGACTTTAGCCCAGGTTGAGGAGAAACCCACGGATTCTCCATTTTGGAAGGGCTTAATGCGGGTTAAATCTGAGTTCTTTAAGAGGGGTAAATTCAAGATAGGCGATGGGTCGAGGATTAGGTTTTGGGAAGATGTATGGTTGGGTGATGTGTCGTTAGCACAACAATATCCATCATTGTACAATATTGTTCAAAGAAAAAATGTGTTGGTATCTACGGTTTTGGGTCAAGTGCCTATTAACATTGGTTTTAGGAGATTTCTAAATGAACATAAGTGGAATCGGTGGTTGCATCTTTGTGAGCGTTTAATGTCGGTACATCTAACTAATGAAACTGATAAGTTTATCTGGAACTTAATAGAGTCGGGTGTATTTTCAGTTAAATATATGTACTTGGATCTTATGAACGGTCATACTAGATTTTTTCGTAAGTATCTTTGGAAGATCAAAATACCGCTTAAGATAAAAAAAAATCATGTTGTTCCTCAATAATAAGGTGTTGTTAACTAAAGATAATTTGATAAATATAAAGTGGACGGGTTGTCAAAAATGTTATTTCTGTGATGAGAACGATACTATAGATCCACTTGTTCATCTTCTGTCCGTTCACAAAACTAATTTGGAGGATGGTTTTCTTCTCTTATAATATTCCTCCTCCATCCAACGTTACTAATATGTTCGGTAATTGGTTGAATGGAGTAAATAAGAAAGATAAAGAACATATACGTATTGGTGTTTCTGCCATTTGTTGGTCGATATGGACTAGTAGAAATAATATTGTGTTTAACAAACAGAAGGGAACCAATTTTTCGCAGATTATTCTTCGTGCGGCGCATTGGATACAACTATGTGCTTATCTACTTCCGGAGGAGCAGCGGGATACTATGGCTACTGGATGCAACCATCTATTGACGGTCACACGAGATTGTTATTTCCAGGCTACTGGATGGCGGCATATTAGAAGAATTGAAGATGGATAGTCTTTGTATTCTTTTCATCTTTGTTTGGCTAGTCCTTGTCGCGACCTTAGATACTGCATGATTGTAATAAGTATACATTGCAAACAACTTTTTAAATAAATTACATGGTTGTGTGCATCGATTGATGCAGAGGCCGGGACTATGCTCCCATATCGAAAATAAACTAGCGGAACCCATATTCAAAATTGTGCCAGCTAATCTCCTCATCACCCGTGAAGCAGCAAAACCCCATCAAGGTATCGATAATTTTTAATCTCCCTTTCACAAGAAAACATTCTCCACTACATTGCCAACATCCCTGACATCAACTTCCATAAACTTAGAAAATTTAGTATCTATATCCTCTGCAGTAGCTTCATTCATCTTTCATAGTGGGAGCTTGAAAACACATAACCAAATTGGAGTTGTTGTATACTCATTATCCTCTAGAGATTTCTCGGTGTGCGCTAAGTACCTTTGATCGGGAACCAAACCATTCTGAGTGAGTTTGTGATCCCCTCTGCATATGTTGGTATCTCCTACAACGTTTCCCTAGAGCTCTCCATCCACTGCACCCACCTTCTGTCCATCCGCCCAACCGATTTGTATGTCTTCCTTCTTCCTCTCTAATAGCCTCAAAATCTTGAGCAGACCTTCCACACTAATCATGCCTTCTTCACATTGTCCCATACTTGGGAAACCGAGATCTGATCTATCATTATCTCATGTCCTAGAACACGAGATAGGTTTTGGTGATTAAGGAAAGCTTTGGACCATAAAAACTTCCAAGATTTCCCCTGATAAAACGCACTCTCTATAGTTATTTTTCGTTACATGGACTCCTCGTTTCTGGCTCGTACCATCATCGTAACTCCTCCCATCCCCCACCATGCCCTCGATTTACGCATGCATGATGCACTGTAATGAGTAGTACTAGAAATAATGACAAGACTAGCTAGCGATCGCACACTTATAGGTGTGATTTGGTGGCTTTCCATTCTGAAAATTTCCTAGGACCTTGATACCTCTATTCAAAAACTTAAAAGATCGTCCCCTCAAACGTTATTCTTCCATATTTTCCACCTCCCGTGTCATGCGTGTCACTCCACATGAGACAAAAAAGGGACGAAATGTGGCATGCGACCTAGCGTGGCTTCTCATCACTTCCGGCACTATAAGAACATATCAAGGTTGACCCTCCCTCCCTCCCAACGCTCGCAAACCATGCATATGAATTCTCTTGTTCTTCAAGGACCCAATGCATACAGTCAATGCTTCCGAGCATCCCAGAACACCCCCGTGCTGCATTTTTTTCAGGATCCGAGTTGTATCATCTGCTCTTGCTGCTCTCAAATAGTCTTTACCATACACCGCTATAACGGCTCGGCAAAATCGGTAGAGAGTCTGTGAACATGTCGACTCCGTCATCTGCAAGTAGTTATTGATTGTATCTGGAGGAGCTCCGTACGCAAAACAGCGCATTGCAGCAGTGCACTTCTAGATTGAGGTGAAGCCCCACAAACCTGTACAATCTTGCTTGATCATGAAATAGTCGTCGTACTCCCCGACGCCGAAGACAATCTTCATGAATAGATCCTTGTTTATCCTAAACCGGTGCCGAAATTCCTTCGGCGAATGAGTCGCGTCACCGGCGAAGTAGTCGGTGTCAAGCGGCATGGCACCGGCTTGATGATGCCGGTTGATGTTCCTCCTCTTGCCTGGCTTTGAGCTGCCGCATCGAGGCACGCCGAACAAAGGCTGGCGAACGCGGAGGAAGCTCGTTAGGATCAGTTGCTGTTGTTGCCTCCAGACAGACCACACACCTGTCCCCACTACACAGGGGACGCTCGGGGCACGCCGTACACAACGAAAAGCGAGTCGAGGAGTGGCGGGACCGACACGTCAGCGGCACATTGGTTTAACCTAACCGTCGCCTACCTCGGGACGGAAGTTATTGGCGCGCAACGACGGTGCAGTTCCGGCAGAGGCGCAGCGAAGAGTCTCGTCTCTCCTAGCTCTGCGTGTCAGCGTTAATGAGCGCCACCGCTCCCCCGCCTCCCTCCGGCCTATAAAAGGGTCGCTCTCTCATCGTCCCTCACACACAAACCCTAGCGCCTCTCTCCCCAACCCTAGCCGCCACCATCTCAAGAGTCGACGCCATGTCTGGTAGAGGCGGAGGCCAAGGTCGCGGCCGTGGTCGTGGCCGCGACTGAAAGAGCATATCTCATTTTATATGTGGTTTTGGTGTTGATGACATTGATGATATATGAACATTTCGGTATATAAGATTTGTAGGTTGTTGCATTCTCTAGATGCCCAAAATGTGAAGAGCTTGCAAGATATCAAATGGCATTAGTTTGTGGATGGTTATTGGAAGAAAGTATGGAAGAGAAAAGAAAGAAAAGAAGATAGGAAGAAAAATGAAGAAAAGGGAAGAAGATATAAAGAAGAAGAAAAAGAGGGGCCGGAGGCTTGGGCGGTACCGCCGGCCTGGCCACGGCCGGAGGCTCCGGCCTTGGTACCGCCCAAGGTACCGGTTATGCGCCCTTCTCACAGTATGGTGGCCAGGGAGGTTGGAGCCCCGGCGGTACCACGGCCGGTACCCCGGCCGGAGGCTCCGGCCTCCCCCTTCGGCCCGGCCCTCTGCTGGCCACGTGGCGGCTCCTCTCCCGGCCTGCGCGCTCGACTATGGTCGGTACTACCGCTCGGTCCTCCAACGGCCATTTTTCGCCAGGGTATAAAAACCTTTCTTCTCCAAGTGGTTGGGCTGCTCACTTCTCCCCCAAAAAAGCAAGACACCATTGTTGAGCCACCGAGAACACCAAATTCATCGGATCTCCTCCCTCAACCACCCAAATCCCTTGTGCTTTGGAGAACCGAAGGAGAAGACCCCGATCTACATCCTCACCGAAGCGTTCTCCATTTTCCCCTCATTTGTTTGAGGGCCCTCTTGCTAGTGTTCCTTTTGGTTCCCTAGTTGATTGTTGTTGATGTGTTGTTGTTGATTGTTGTATTGTTACAGATTTGGGAGCCTCCAATTCGGTTGTGGATGTGTGCCCCAAGAACCTTGTAAAGGCCCGTTTTCCGCCTCGAGGAAATCCCTTAGTGGAAGTGGGCTAGGCCTTGGCGTTGCCCATAGGAGATTTGAGTGAAGCCTTCGTGGCTGTTGGTTTGGCTTTCGTAGCAACCACACTCCTCCAAACGTAGACGTACCTTCTTGCAAGGGAGGGAACTACGGGAATCATCTCCGTGTCTCGCGTGCTCCACTCTCGGTTACCTCTATCCTATTCTATCTCCTATATATTGCGTAGCTATATCTTGCTAGGTTGGTTACCTTGTCATATAGGTAAATTCACTTAGTTGCATATCTAGAGAATTTACCTTTGTATCAAGCCTAAATTGAAAAAGAACTAAAAATTGGTTAGCACCTATTCACCCCCCTCTAGGTGCGGCATACGATCCTTTCAATTGGTATCAGAGCCTCGGCTCTTATTTCGGGCTTAACCGCCTAAGAGTATGTCGGACGAGGAGCCTCCGGTAGAGGCCGCTAAGATGGTATCCATGGATGACTTCAATTCGTTGAAGTCCTCCATGGAAGCTCAAATGGAAAGCATGAAAAAGATGCTTTCCGAGCTTTTGACTCCGGTCCCTCCCAAGGCTCCCATCGTAGAGGTTAAGGACACGGGTGCGTTAGAAGAGGGAGATGCTTCGACATTACCCTCCTCTACCAAACCCGTGGAAGGTGATAACTTAAACACTATCAAATCTCCCATTGCATCTCCTAGGGGAGGTGAGAGCTACAATCGAGTACCTCCACCTTTTCTATCTCCCGATATACCGGTTCCCTCCTCATATGAACATTCGGGGCGACCCACCTAAGTTTTCCGTTAATAATTTCGATACTTGGCAATTTGAGTTTAGCTCTCATGTTCGCAGTGCCTCCAATGAACTTTGGAGAATCATCGTGGAAGGCTTCAAGCCCTACGACAAGTTGACTAGAAGAGAAGCGGTTGATAGTCAACTCAACAACACCGCCTTGCACATGATTCAAACTAGTGTGGGGACAAAGGACTTGTCTCGTGTTCGGAATTTCACCACCGCCAAGGAAGCTTGGGATGGTTTGGCCGCTAGTTGCATTGGAAGTGAGAGCACTAGAAGGAACAAGTATAATGCTCTTCGGAATAAAGCCGAAGGATTCATGAGGCTACCGGATGAAGATCATGAAGTCATGTATGGAAGACTTCTCACCGTTGCCGATTCCTTCCGGCTTGTTGGTGCCACCCACATCAATGACTCTTGGATCAAGGAGAAGTACATTGAATGCATGATGTCGTTTGAACCCATTGATGTCAAGACTCTTGTCGGTAGAGAATGCTATCCCTCTCTCACTTCTCAACAAGTCGTGCACGAAATGCAAGCTCTCAAGGTGCTTGAGCAAAACTCTCATGATTCTCGCAATCGAGCTCTTGGGATGTCAAAAGGGTCCAACCTTGCCTTGGTGGTCAACTCCGTTGAAGAAGTGATTCCTCTAGAATCTTATAGGGCATCTTGGAGTATGTCCTATCCAGAAGACTTGGAACACCACTACCATGACCACATGGCTTTCCATGCTAACTCCTTTTGGGTTGACCCATCCAAGGCCAAGGAAGACAACATCAAGAGAAACAACTCAAGGGGGTTCACAAGTTCGGGCCCAAGGACAAGATCTTGCTACAATTGTGATGAAAAGCACCATTTCATTGCCGAGTGCCCCTATGAGAATAGGGAGACTCATGGTGGAAGGCTCATTCCCAAGGACAAGAGCAAAGACTCAAAGGGCAAATATTCAAAAGCCCCCAAGAAGAAATTCTACAACAACAAGACCAAGAAGGGCAAGAGGCCCTCAAAAGTTGTAATAGTGACTAGGGAAGAATATTCTTCCGATGAAGTTGAAAGCTCTAGTGATGATGAAGATGAAGAAAGCTCAAAGGAAGTGGCCGCCATTGTCACCACCAACATTCCCTCTTCATCTCTCTTTGAATCCCCCAATGAGAATCCTCATATCAAGAATGCACATTGCTTCATGGCAAGGTCCTCCTTGGACACATCTATTGTGCTATCAACTCAAGAAGAATATACCTCCGGAGATGATGATGTTGATGATGAAGAAGATGCAACCTCTAATGGATTGGTCGCTCTTGCCTCCCTCTCCACTAACTCTTCATCACCAAGTGAATCCCCCAATGAGGTCATTCATGTGGAGGAAGAAAGTTGCCTCATGGATAAATCCTCCGAGGTATCATCTCCTAACCCCTCTACGCCTAACATTTCAAATGATCTAGGGGTTGATCTTGTTAGTCTAAAAGTGAAACAAGAAATGCTTGAGTTTGATGATTTCATTCTTAACCTACAAGGTAATACTCTTGAGGAAAGTCAAGAAACCATAGCTTCTCTTGAAGAGAGGCTAGAAAATCTTGGAGATCCTCAAGATAAAATTAACAAGCTCACTAAAGCTAGAGATCTTGCTAGAGCTAAGTCTAAAGTGCTTTCAAAGGAAAAGGCCAAATTTGGTGTTGATCATGAGAAACTTGTGAGAGATCTAGATGATCTAGACAAGGCACACAAAGCCTTGAAGAGTGAATACTCTCTCCTCTCCAAGTCTTATGAGCAACTTCAAATTAGGCTCACTTCATATGACATACCTAGCACCTCTACTCCTTCATGTGATCATGCAAATATTATTGAGGAAAATGCTAGGTTGAAGGATGAACTTGCTAAGGCCTCCTCTCCCCAAAGTAAACTTTCCTTGGATGATCTCTTGAGTAAGCAAAGATCAAACAATGGGAAGGAGGGCCTTGGTTATAATGCCAAGGCAAAGAACGCAAACAAGAAAAAGGCCAAGCCCGCACAAGAGAAGAAGAAAGCCATCACTAATGGTGAAGCCTCCAAGGGCAAAACCATAAATGATGATGATGCGGGAATTGCTAACCCTCACTATGTTTTATTTAAAGATTATTATGGTGATGTTTATGCTAAATATGTTGGCCCATATGATGGTTATGTTGCTTGGTCTATTTGGGTCCCAAAGACCCTTGTTGCTAACAAAAGAGGACCCATTGAGAAATGGGTACCTAAATCAAGCATTGATCTCATGTAGGACTATGCCGCGGAGGTTCAAAATGGGTACTTGATAGTGGATGTACAAGTCATATGACCGGCGGCAAGAACCTCGTCAAGGAGTTGAGGCCTAACATAAACAACATCACCGTCTCCTTTGGCGATAATTCTATATCCGAGGTTTTGGGTTTTGGCAAGGTTGTGGTTGCACACAACATTACTCTTGTGGATGTCATGCTTGTCAAAACCCTTGGTTACAATTTACTTTCCGTTTCCGCCCTTGGCAAGATGGGTTTCGCCGTCTTTATTGATAATGATATTGTGGTCCTCTTGTGGAGCAAGACTCTAAAAGTCGCTTTCGTTGGGTATCGCGAACACAACTTGTATGTGGTGGACTTTTCGGGGACCACCACGTCAAGTGCGATGTGCCTATTCGGAAAGGCGGATGTGGGTTGGTTGTGGCATCGCCGCTTGGCCCATGTCAACATGAGAACTTTGCAAAGTCTTCACAAGGGGAACCATATTGTGGGACTAATGGAAAATGTGTCTTTTGCCAAAGATCGTGTTTGTAGGGCTTGTGTTGAAGGCAAAATGCATGACTCTCCGCATCCAAGCAAGACTATCATCTCTTCCAAGAGGATCTTGGAGCTCCTTCATGTGGATCTCTTTGGTCCGTCATGCAAGTCTTGGTGCGAAGAAACATTGCTTGGTGATTGTTGATGACTACTCAAGATACACTTGGGTCTACTTTCTCAAGACGAAAGATGAGACTCAACAAATATTCATTGACTTTGCCACCGAGGTGCAACGCCAACACAACCTCCTCATTATGGCAATAAGAAGTGACAACGGCTCCGAGTTCAAGAACTATACACTCAATGATTTTCTTAGTGATGAGGGGATTCGTCATCAATATTCCGCTGCTTACACCCCTCAACAAAATGGTGTTGCGGAGAGGAAGAACCGGACTCTTATGGATATGGAAAGATCTATGATGGCGGAGTATAAATCCCGCTATAACTTTTGGGCCGGCCATCTCCACCGCTTGTCACTCTTCTAACCGGCTCTATCTCCGCAAGGGCTTGAACAAGACTCCATATGAAATACTCACCGGGAACAAGCCTAATATCTCATACTTCAAAGTGTTCGGGTGTAAGTGTTACTACAAAATCAAAGGAGTTCGTTTATCTAAATTTGCTCCTAAAGCTTTGGAGGGTATATTTGTTGGTTACGGTGCCGAATCTCACACTTATAGAGTCTTTGATATATCTTCCAAGATTATCATTGAATCTTGTAGTGTGAATTTCGAAGAAAATGATGGCTCCCAAGTGGGGCAAGTTGATGTTTGTGCAGGTGATGAAATACCTCAAGATGCCATAGTAAGAATGGGTGTGGGATTTTTCCGCCCCATTGAGGGACACAGTGTGGCGTCTCGGGAAGGACTATGCTCTACCACGGTGGAGCCCTTATCTTCTCAACATCAACAAACCCCATCTTGTGAAGCAAATGATGCACCAACCCAAGAACAATAACAAGACCCTCCCTCTTGTGTGCAAGATCAAGGACAAGACCAACTAAGCATTCATGATGGCTCCAATGAGGATCCAATCAACTCTTGTCATTCTCCGAATATTGTTAAAGATCAAGCACATGAGGATGAGTGATGACCCACAAGTATAGGGGATCGCAACAGTCTTCGAGGGAAGTATTACCCAATTTATTGATTCGACACAAGGGGAGACAAAGAACACTTGGAAGCCTTAACAACGGAGTTGTCAATTCAGTTGCACCTGGACTTGCTCGCAAGAGTTTATCGGTAGTAACAGTTTTATAGCGGTAGCAATAGTGAAATAACGACGAGTAACAAAGACAGCGTAGTGATTTTAGTAAACAGCAGGATTAAAATACGTAGGCACGGGGACGGATAACGGGCGTTGCATGGATGAGAGAAACTCATGTAACAATCATAGCAGGGCATTTGCAGATAATAATAAAACGGTGTCCAAGTACTAATCAATCAATAGGCATGTGTTCCAATTATAGTCGTACGTGCTCGCAATGAGAAACTTGCACAACATCTTTTGTCCTACCAGCCGGTGGCAGCCGGGCCTCAAGGGAAACTACTGGATATTAAGGTACTCCTTTTAATAGAGTCGGAGCAAAGCATTAACACTCCGTGAACACATGTGATCCTCACGTCACGCCATTCCCTCCGGTTGTCCCGTTACATCACTTCGGGGCCATTGGTTCCGGATAGCAACATGTGTATACAACTTGCAGGTAAGACCATAAACAATGAATATCATGATGAAACAATAACATGTTCAGATCTGAGATCATGGCACTCGGGCCCTAGTGACAAGCATTAAGCATAACAAGTTGCAACAATATCATAAAAGTACCATCTACGGACACTAGGCACTATGCCCTAACAATCTTATGCTATTACATGACCAATCTCATCCAATCCCTACCATCCCCTTCACCTACAGCGGGGGAATTACTCACACATGGATGGGGGAAACATTGCTGGTTGATGGAGAGGCGTTGGCGGTGATGGCGGTGATGATCTCCTCCAATTCCCCGTCCGGCGGAGTGCCGAACGGAGACTTGGCTCCCGCGACGGAGTTGCGATGTGGCGGCGTTCGGAGGGTTTACGCGACTTCGACTTCTCTCGTGCGTTTTTAGGTCGAGGCGAATAAGTAGTCCGAAGGGGGAGGCCGGCCGAGGCCACACCACCTGGCCGCGCGGGCCCACACGCCCGCGCCGCCGGGGTGGTGTGGGGCCCTCGGGCCTCCACTTCAATTGCCCTTCTGGCCGTTAGTTTCCTGGGAAAATAGGGCCTTCGCATAAATTCCGAGTTTTCCCGAAAGTTGGATTTCGCACAAAACGAGACACCAGAGCAGTTCTGCTGAAAATAGCGTTAGTCCGTGTTAGTTGCATCCAAAATACACAAATTAGAGGCCAAACAATAGCAAAAGTGTTCGGGAAAGTAGATACGTTTTGGACGTATCAACTCCCCCAAGCTTAGCTTATTGCTTGTCCTCAAGCAATTCAGTTAACAACTGAGCGATAAAAGAACTTTCACGAACACATTTGTTCATATGATGTATATATTCTCATGATATGGCTAATACTTGAGCAGTTCATAACAAGGTACATGCAAATAAGATCATCTATCAGCTATATCAATCATGAAGAGGTACCAACAATTAATAATAAGCATCATGAATCATGTATATAAGCAGGATTGCAATGTTCATAAGAGAGTATGATAAAGTGGTATCTCGCTTGCCCGTATTTGAGTTCATAGAAAGACTAGAAGTAGTGATTGTCAAAGATAAAAGCATCAAAGTTATACCACAATCAATTATATTTTGAGACAAGCATATTATACTAAGAATGACAGTTGTGCTCTCAAGAAAGTGCTCAAAGAAAGGATGGAGACACAACATAAAAGTAAAAGATTGACCCTTCGCAGAGGGAAGCAGGGATTAACATGCGCTAGAGCTTTTCATTTGTAAAGCAGGAGTAAATTATTTTGAGAGGTGTTTGTTGTTGTCAACGAATGGTAATGGGTACACCAACTACCTCGCCAACCGGACTTTCAAGAGCGGCTCCCATGAATTATTTGCATTTTTATGTGGCACTCCTTCCAACCTTTCTTGCACAAACCATGGCTAACCGAATCCTCGGGTGCCGCCAACAATCTCATACCATGAAGGAGTGCTTTTTATTTTAGTTTTATTATGATGATGACACTCCCCCCAACCTTTGCTTACACAAGCCATGGCTAACCGAGTCCTTCGGGTGCCGTCCAACAATCACAAACCATGGAGGAGTGTCTATTTAAGTTTAATTAATTCGGGACTGGGAATCCCATTGCCAGCTCTTTTTGCAAAATTATTGGATAAGCGGATGCCACTATTCCATATGAGAGTCCGTCAAAGTAAATGACAAGGTTGAAAGCTAAACACCACATACTTCCTCATGAGCTATGAAACATTAACACAAATTAAGAAGCATTTTGAAGGTTTTAAAGGTAGCGCATGAGAATTTACTTGGAATGGTTTGAAATGCCATGCATAGGTATTTATGGTGGACACTGGAATAACTTGGTTTTCATGTGTTGGGAGGCACGAGCAGCGTTCCCGCTCAGTACAAGTGAAGGCTAGCAAAAGACTACGGAGCGACAAATCAAGAGAGATAACTGTCATAATCATGCTTGCGGCAAAATAAATTAACAGAGGCATAAAAGTGATACAAGAACTCACAATATAGATCATCGAGACTTAATTGACTTTTTGTTCAGTCATATGCATGCGTGAGCATGTGCCAAGTCGATATAAATGAATTATTCAGAGGAGGATACCACAATGCCATACTTACTTATGAATAAAACAATGCAAGCAAACATCCATGACATGCTACTCATATTAATAGATTGGAGCTAAACATGAGAGATCATAAACTACTAGACTTTCTCAAATAACATATACCTCACATGAACCAACTAAGCATGCTCACATGGATGAGTATATGTACAAAAATGAAAACAAATAGAGTTCATACCAGCCTCTCACCACAATCAGATTGTCGTAGATCGTCATTATTGCCTTTTCACTTGTGTAGCTTGGATAATATGAAATGAAAACCACGCTCCAGCCACCGAAGACCATTGAACTCATGATGACCTTTACAAACCAAAGAAGAACAGCAAATATTTTTGGTGTTTTCAAATTGCAAACAAGAACAAAGGAAACAAGCAAACAAAGCAAAATCTTTTTGGGTTTTCTTATAGCAAACTAGCAATAGCAAATAAAGCGAAACAAATGCAAGAAACCAAAGCAAACAAATGGTGAAGAGAAACAACAGAAATATTTTTGGTCTTTTTGTGTTTTGGAAAGGAACAAAGCAAAAACAAGAAATAGCAAACTAAAAGAAACACAGAAAAGCAAGATGGCAGTGCCAAAACTTGACAGCAGTACAGAAATCGATTTTACAAAAATCTTACGTTGCCCAGTTCAAAAAGTGTTCAACTAATGAAAGTGAGATAACAACCTGGGGAACCTGCACAAAAATTTTCAACTCAAAATAACGTTCTGGCTGTCCGCACGAATTTTTACGGTAACAGCCAGAATCTGTTTTCAGGCAGCACTTCCCCAAATATCATCTTCCTCTCATTAGAAAACCACTCAAAGAGACTAAACAAGTATATACAAGTATCCAGCAATCATAATATGCAAAGAATGAGTGATGCCGGTATACCTCCCCAAGCTTAGGCTCTTGGCCTAAGTGGAGTTCAATCCCATCGATCCCATGAAGTAGTATCTCCGTAATATGAAGATGGGTCGTATTCCGGGTATGTGCTAGAAGAAGCACCCGGATATGTGACGGTGTGGTCGTAGGAGGTCCCGACGTCCTCGGAGTCATGTTGCTGGTGGAACTCTTGTATCTTCATATGTTCTTCCACCTCCTCCTTAGTGCGCGATCATGGTTGCCTGTCAATATCAAAAAAGCCTGGCTGGGGAAGAGGGATTTCTTTCTCATCCCCGTCAGCAAACAACATTCTATAGGCCATATTATCCAAAGTAGACTCAGTGGTAACAAAATGATGACTCTTCATGGCAGCAATATCAAGTCTCCTAGGGGCCAATGGCACATCATTAGGATCAATAGGAAGATCTAGATATGTTAAAACACGCAGTGCAATAGTTCCTCCAAAAATAGGTCCCCTGGTAGACAGGCGGCGAGCAATAAGAGCACCAAGGTGATAGGATGTTTGACCAGTAAGTGCAATGTTCAAGAAAGCAAGATGGTAGCTAGAAATATTACTAGTGTTCTCCCTACCAAGAATGCTAGTAGCAATGTAGTATGCAAAATATTTAATTTAATGGGAGTTGAATGTTCCTTATCTTGCCCCGTGAATGGTGCGACAGTCATCATTGGTGATCCTCGGTGAGCTCCAACAAGTCCCGAGGGTTGTCATCAATCCTACTTGCTGTACCTGCAGGGTCAATATCCAAAGCAAGACAAAAATCCTTCAATTGCATAGTAACAGGATTACCATAAATCCTGAATGCAACCGTTGGCTCATATTGTTTATTGTCAAACTGGAAACTCTCGACGAAAATTTTTGTGAGCATATAATACTGCTCCCTTTCATCTTCCATATAGGTAGTTAACCCTGCCCTGTTGACAAGGGTCAAGAAATCCTCCAGTATCCCTGCATTCCTTAGAAAATCATAGCATGGAAAAGTAGAAGCATTAGGAGGACCGTTGTCCTCTTCAGGCGCGAAGCTAGGCGCGAGGATGTCTTCATTGTATGATTGCCTAATCCGGGTGGCGGCCCTAGAAGGCCTCCCGGTGCTGGTTGTCCCCTTCTTGAACAACTCTCCAAATTTGAACTTCTTCATTTTCTGAAATTTTCAACAAACAATATAAAACTTGATTTGGTGACATATAATTGAGGGAAACTACTATAGGAACTTGCTAGAGTACTAATCATGCATCAAAACTAGTTTCTACCACTTAGAACAAGCATGCAAGCTCACTAAACATGTTACCTACAGCAGCAAAATATTCAAGATATACTCAACCAAACAAAATTCTACTTGGATGGGTGGAGGAGTCACATACCGAAGAGCAAATGTGCCAAATTTCACAGAAATCTGGGCTGAGCAAAGAGATCGAGAAATCTGAGCTCTGGAGCAAAAACGCGAGAGAGATGAACTTGGTACGAGTTTTTTGGGAGAGAGAAAGTGCTGGGAGGAAGAGATGGCCAGTGGGGCAAGGAGGGGCCCACACCACATGGTGGCGCGGCAACCTCCTTGGCCGCCGGCTGTGGTTTGGCCCTCTGGTGCCCAACGGGTCATCCTCAGTGCTCCCAGTGCCTCGTCGAAAAATAGGACCAACGGTGTAATTTTCGCGAATTTTTGAAAACTTTGAAAAATGCACATTTTCTGGGTATTAAGTTTATTATTATTGGCCAGGAAATTTTTTGAAATCTCAAATCAACTAAGAAACTTTGCAAATTAAAAGTGCTACAGCAACTAAAGCAAGTGGAGAAAGAAAAATATGTTGTTTACCTCCTCTATGCATATAAAAGGTATTTGTTAACAAGGTTGATCAAGTCTTGCCACCAAATAAATTTTACATAGCATATGAAGAAATAAACCTCAAATCAATCATGTTACCTTGAATTGTATTGATATGGATCCAATAACAAGAGTTTGATATTCTTCTTTAGGCTCATATATAGGACAATCGATGGTTCCCACTTTGATAGTTCTCACTTGAGAGATAGTATTAACTCCACACGCTTTCTCAATCCTCTTGGGGAAATAAACGGTATGTTCCCAATCATCAACATTGAAAGTAACCTTCCCTTTATTGCAATCAATAACAGCCCTGCGGTGTTAAGAAAAGGTCTCCCAAGAATAATAGACATATTATCATCTTCAGGCATTTCCAACACAACAAAATCAGTTAATATCAAGCAGTTAGTAGTAACTTGAACAGGGACATTCTCACATATACCAACAAGAATAGCAGTAGATTTATCAGCCATTTGCAAAGATATATCGGTAGGTATCAACTTATCTAAGTAAAGTCTCTTATAAAGAGAAAAGGCATAACACTAACACCGGCTCCCAAGTCACATAGAGCAGTTTTGACATAATTATTCTTAATAGAACAAGGAATAGTAGGTATACCTGGGTCGCCCAACTTCTTTGGAATTTTGCCATTGAAAGAGTAATTAGCAAGCATAGTAGAAATTTCCTCATTGGGGATTTTCCTTTTGTTAGTAACAATATCTTTCATATACTTTGAATAAGGAGGCAATTTAATAGCATCGGTCAAAGGGATTTGCAAGAATAAAGGTTTCATCCAATCACAGAATTTATTATAGTGTTCTTCCTTTGATTTTAGTTTCTTAGCAGGAAAAGGCATTGGCTTTTGCACCCAAGGTTCTCTTTCATTACCATGTTTCTTAGTAATAAAATCTTCTTTAGTATACTTTTTATTTTTAGCATGCTTTTCAGGTTCTTCTTCAACCTCTTCTTTATCAGGAGTATCATTCTTATCATTATCTTCACTATTATCATGTTCATTACCACTTTCAGTTTCAGCATCAGAAATAGAAATACTATTAGGATCATTAACAGGTTCAGAGGATTCTACAACATTTTTATGTTTCTTCTTCTTTTTCTTCTTAGAATGAGCACTAGGTTCAATGCGTTGAGAATCTTGTTCAATTCTTTTGGGATGCCCTTCAGGATATAGAGGATCCTGGGTAGAGACACCACCTCTAGTTGTTACTTCATAAGCATGTTTCTTTTAGAATTATTCCCTAACAAGTCATTTTGCACTTTAGTGAGTTGATCAATTTGAGTTTGAATCATTTGAAAATGTTTGACAAGCATGTTAACATCATTGGAGGTTCTCTCCACAATATCATGCAATTGACTAATAGCTTGAGAATTTTCCATTAAATGATTCTCTACTCTCATATTAAAATTTTCTTGCTTAACAATATAATTATCAAACTCATCTAAGCATTGCGCAGGAGGTTTTGAATACGGAATATCTTCCCTAGTAAAGCGTTGAAGGGAATTTACCTCAATCATGGATGGGGGAATTATCTCACATATATCTTCTATAGGAGGTAGATTCTTCACATCTTCAGATTTAATACCTTTCTCCTTGAGAGACTTCTTGGCTTCCCTCATATCTTCATCATTTAATTTAATTAAACCCCTCTTCTTCACTATTGGCGTTGGAGTTGGTTCAGGCGTATTCCAATCATCATAATTCCGGCCTATTTTAGCCAATAATTCTTCAGCGTCGTCTGGAGTTCTTTTCCTGAAAACACAACCAGCACAACTATCCAGGTATGCCCTAGACTCAATGGTTAGTCCACTATAAAATATATCAAGTAAATCAT
The DNA here is from genome assembly GCA_030979885.1 of Lolium multiflorum. Classification (NCBI taxonomy): domain Eukaryota; kingdom Viridiplantae; phylum Streptophyta; class Magnoliopsida; order Poales; family Poaceae; genus Lolium; species Lolium multiflorum. The sequence goes on from CM061753.1 coordinate 266,648,624, forward strand.
GCTTTTCTAAATCATGGTCAGGCAAAGCTCAATAAGAGAGCAAAATCTCGTCCAAGCCTCAGGCAATTTCTCCTCATCTCCTGATCAAAATTATAAACTCTCTGCAAAGCAGCATGTTGAGCACTAGGAGGAAAGTATTTGCGGAAGAAAACCTCAAGCAATTCTTTCGGACTTTTAATAGAATTAGGTGGCAAATTATTATACCAAGTTTTAGCGTCATCCTTCAATGAGAATGGAAATATTTTAGCAACAAAGTAAGTACGCTTCTTAACATCATCAGAAAACAAGCTACTCAAAGTGGATAACTCAGTCATGTGTTCAACAGCACTTTCTTTTTCAGTACCACAAAAGGGTGTTTTCTCAACAATAGCTATATGAGATAGATCAATAGAAAAATCATAATCTTTATCCCTAATGTTTATAGGAGATGTGGCAAATTTAGGATCAGGAGACAGTTTATATCTAACGGTATGTTCTGCAAGCAACTTTTAATTTTTCTTGCATCAGTAGTAGCATTACATTTTTCAATAAAATCATCATCAAGCTCCACATAATCTTCCTCAAGATCATCACTAGAGTATTCAAGTTCAGGTGAACTAACAGGTGTAGTAGCATTAGGAGTTTCAGTATTTTCAATTTGTCTAGATTTAGCAATTGTAGCATCTAGAAAAGATCCCAATGAACCACTATCATCAAGCACAAGAAACATTATCAATATTATGAGAGTGTTCAGATTCAGCAGATGTACCCGCATGCGAAGCATGTGGCGGTGAAACAAGTTTATCAATCACAGATGGTGAATCAAGTGTAGCGGAGGTACTCAGAATTGTACCTTTTCGTAGTGGATGGTAATATGGCGATCTTAGTATCGCGAGGTTTACCCATGATGGAGAATTTGCAGCGAATATCAATCCAAGTGAACTTCCAAATAAAGCTATGCTCCCCGGCAACGGCGCCAGAAAATAGTCTTGATGACCCACAAGTATAGGGGATCGCAATCTTGAGAAGTATTACCCAATTTATTGATTCGACACAAGGGAGACAAAGAACACTTGGAAGCCTTAACAACGGAGTTGTCAATTCAGTTGCACTGGAAACAGACTTGCTCGCAAGAGTTTATCGAGTAACAGTTTTATAGCGATAGCGAAAGTAAATACGCAGAGTAACAAAGACGGTAGTGATTTTAGTAAACAGCAGGATTAAAATATTGTAGGCACGGGGACGGATAACGGGCGTTGCATGGATGAGAGAAACTCATGTAACAATCATAGCAGGGCATTTGCAGATAATAATAAAACGGTGTCCAAGTACTAATCAATCAATAGGCATGTGTTCCAATTATAGTCGTACGTGCTCGCAATGAGAAACTTGCACAACATCTTTTGTCCTACCAGCCGGTGGCAGCCGGGCCTCAAGGGAAACTACTGGATATTAAGGTACTCCTTTTAATAGAGTACCGGAGCAAAGCATTAACACTCCGTGAACACATGTGATCCTCACGTCACTACCATTCCCTCCGGTTGTCCCGATTTCTGTCACTTCGGGGCCATTGGTTCCGGACAGCAACATGTGTATACAACTTGCGGGTAAGACCATAAACAATGAATATCATGATGAAACAATAACATGTTCAGATCTGAGATCATGGCACTCGGGCCCTAGTGACAAGCATTAAGCATAACAAGTTGCAACAATATCATAAAAGTACCATCTACGGACACTAGGCACTATGCCCTAACAATCTTATGCTATTACATGACCAATCTCATCCAATCCCTACCATCCCCTTCACCTACAGCGGGGGAATTACTCACACATGGATGGGGAAACATTGCTGGTTGATGGAGAGGCGTTGGCGGTGATGGCGGTGATGATCTCCTCCAATTCCCCGTCCGGCGGAGTGCCCGGAGACTTCTGGCTCCCGCGATGGAGTTTCGCGATGTGGCGGCGTTGGAGGGTTTCTGCGACTTCGACTTCTCTCGTGCGTTTTTAGGTCGAGGCGAATAAGTAGTCCGAAGGGGGCGTCGGAGGCCGGCCGAGGGGGCCACACACCTGGCGGCGGGCCCCCCGGGCCGCGCCGCCGTGGTGTGGGGCCCTCGGGCCTCTTCAATGCCCTTCGGCTCCGTTAGTTTCTGGGAAAATAGGGCCTATAAATTCGAGGTTTTTCCCGAAAGTTGGATTTCGCACAAAAACGAGACACTGAGCATTCTGCTGAAAACAGCGTTAGTCCGTGTTAGTTGCATCCAAAATACACAAATTAGAGGCCAAACAATAGCAAAAGTGTTCGGGAAAGTAGATACGTTTTGGACGTATCAATGAGCAACCTCAAGAAATTGAGGAAGCTCAAGTTGAAGGTCAAGACGGGGACCCAAATGATCAAGTTGATCAAGTGATACCTCCAAGGCCAAGAAGAACCAAGGAGGAGATCGAGGCCCGTCGTCTAGCAAGAAGAGAAAGGAACCTTGAAATTCGTGAACACACTCATGACAAGGTCCTTGGTGATTTAAGGGCAAGTGTTACCACAAGAAGGCAATTGGCGAACTTTAGCAATCATCGTGCTTATATCTCCTTGGTGGAACCCAAGAAAGTATTTGAAGCCCTTGAAGATTCGGATTGGTTGGAAGCTATGCACGAAGAGCTCAACAACTTCAAGCGCAACAAAGTATGGACCTTAGTAGAGAAGCCAAAGGGGTGCCGCAATGTTATAGGCACTAAATGGATTTTCAAGAACAAGCAAGATGAGTTTGGAAATGTGGTGAGGAACAAGGCAAGATTGGTGGCTCAAGGTTTCTCTCAAGTTGAGGGAATTGACTTTGGAGAAACTTATGCTCTCGTGGCTCGCCTTGAGTCCATCCGTATCCTTCTTGCTTATGCATCGCATCATAACTTTAAGTTACAATAAATAGATGTAAAAAGTGCATTTCTTAATGGTCCTTTGCATGAAGAGTTTTATGTTAAGCAACCCCCGGGGTTCGAGGATCTCAACTTTCCTAACCATGTCTACAAGCTTGATAAAGCACTTTATGGTCTCAAACAAGCTCCTAGAGCTTGGTACGAGCACCTTAAAGAATTGTTGGTAGACCGTGGGTTTGATGTTGGGCTAATCGATCCCACTCTTTTTACTAAGAGGGTCAATGGGGAGCTTTTCGTTTGCCAATTATATGTTGATGATATTATCTTTGGCTCTACTAACAAAGCTTTCAATGATGAATTTTCAAAGCTTATGACCGATAGGTTTGAGATGTCTATGATGGGAGAGATGAAGTTCTTCCTTGGTTTTGAGATCAAGCAATTGAGAGAAGGAACCTTCATCAATCAAGCAAAATATCTCCAAGACATGCTCAAGAGGTTCAAGATGACCGAGATGAAGGGTGTGGCCACTCCTATGGTTACCAAATGTCATCTTGCACTAGATCCCAATGGTAAAAAGGTGGATCAAAAGGTATATCGCTCCATGATTGGATCCTTGCTTTACCTTTGTGCATCTAGACCGGACATAGTGTTGAGTGTTGGTGTGTGTGCAAGGTATCAAGCTTCTCCTAAGGAGAGCCACATGATGGCTCTCAAAAGAATCTTTCGATATTTGGTTGATACCCCAAGATATGGTATTTGGTACCCCAAAGGCTCAAGTTTTATTCTCAATGGATACACCGATGCGGATTGGGCGGGAGACAAGGATGATAGGAAATCAACTTCCGGGGCTTGCCAATTCCTTGGCAGGTCCTTGGTGTGTTGGTCTTCTAAGAAGTATATCTCTCTCCACCGCCGAAGCCGAATATGTTGCCGCCGCAAGTGGATGCACTCAATTGTTATGGATGAGGCAAACTTTAAAGGAATACGGTGTCATTTGTGACAAAGTGCCTCTGTTATGTGACAATGAAAGTGCCATCAAGATTGCCTACAATCCGGTGCAACATTCAAGAACGAAGCATATTGAGATCTGATACGTCTCCAACGTATCGATAATTTCTTGTGTTCCATGCCACATTATTGATGTTATCTACATGTTTTATGCACACTTTATGTCATATTCGTGCATTTTCGGAACTAACCTATTAACAAGATGCCGAAGTGCCATTGCTGTTTTCTGCTGTTTTTGGTTTGAAATCCTAGTAAAGAAATATTCTCGGAATTGGACGAAATAAAAGCCCAGAGGCCTATTTTCTCACGAAGCTTCCAGAAGACCGAAGACGAGACGAAGAGGGGCCACGAGGGGCCACACCCTAGGGCGGCGCCCCCCCCTTGGCCGCGGCCCTGTGGTGTGGGGCCCTCGTGCCGCCTCTTGACCTACCCCTTCGCCTACTTAAAGCCTCCGTGGAAACCCCGCACGAGAGCCACGATACGGAAAACCTTCCGAGACGCCGCCGCCGATCCCATCTCGGGGGATCCGGAGATCGCCTCCGGCACCCTGGAGAGGGAATCATCGGAGGACTCTACGCCGCCATGGTCGCCTCCGGTGTGATGTGTGAGTAGTCTACCCCTGGACTATGGGTCCATAGCAGTAGCTAGATGGTTGTCTTCTCCCCATTGTGCTATCATTGTCGGATCTTGTGAGCTGCCTAACATGATCAAGATCATCTATCGTAATTCTATATGTTGCGTTTGTTGGGATCCGATGAATAGAGAATACTTGTTATGTTGATTATCAAGACTATGTCTATGTGTTGTTTATGATCTTGCATGCTCTCCGTTATTAGTAGATGCTTTGGCCAAGTTGATGCTAGTAACTCCAAGAGGGAGTATTTATGCTCGATAGTGGGTTCATGCCTCCGTGAATCTGGAGGAGTGACAAGAACCACTAAGGTTATGGATGTGCTGTTGCCACTAGGGATAAAACATTAGTGCTATGTTCAAGGATGTAGTCACTAGTTACATTACGCGCAATACTTAATGCAATTGTCTGTTGTTAGCAACTTAATACTGGAGGGGGTTCGTATGATAACCTGAAGGTGGACTTTTTAGGCATAGATGCAGTTGGATGGCGGTCTATGTACTTTGTCGTAATGCCCAATTAAATCTCACTATACTCATCATAATATGTATGTGCATGGTCATGCTCTCTTTATTTGTCAATTGCCCAACTGTAATTTGTTCACCCAACATGCTGTTCGTCTTATGGGAGAGACACCTCTAGTGAACTGTGGACCCGGTCCAATTCTCTTTACTGAAATACAATCTACTGCAATACTTGTTCTACTGTTTTCTGCAAACAATCATCTTCCACACAATACGGTTAATCCTTTGTTACAGCAAGCCGGTGAGATTGACAACCTCACTGTTTCGTTGGGGCAAAGTACTTTGGTTGTATTGTGCAGGTTCCACGTTGGCGCGGAATCCCTGGTGTTGCGCCGCACTACATCTCGCCGCCATCAACCTTCAACGTGCTTCTTGACTCGTCCTGGTTCGATAAACCTTGGTTTCTTTCGAGGGAAACTTGCTGTGCGCATCATACCTTCCTCTTGGGGTTGCCCAACGAATGTGTGAAATACACGCCATCAAGCATAAATTTCTGGCGCCGTTGCCGGGGAGATCAAGACACGCTGCAAGGGGTCTCCACTTCTCAATCTCTTTACTTTGTTTTTGTCTTGCTTAGTTTTATTTACTACTTTGTTTGCTGCACTAAATCAAAATACAAAAAAATTAGTTGCTAGTTTTACTTTATTTGCTATCTTGTTTGCTATATCGAAAACACAAAAAAATTAGTTTACTTTCATTTACTTTATCTAGTTTGCTTTATTTACTACTGCTAAAATGAGTAATCCTGAAGTTGAAGTTCGTTCATTTAAGCAACAAGGGGGAGAATGTTTAAAAGATGCTTGGTATAGAATTAGTGATGCCCATAATAGGTGCACTAAGAAACACTCCACCACTATCCTACTCAGGAATTTTTATGTTGGTATCTCTAGCTGGAATAGATATGTTCTTGATTGTCTCGCGGGAGGTAACTTCCTAGGCGCTCCCGCTTTAGAAGCTAGTTGCATTATTGAGAGTTTATTTGGAACACCACCTGTTAATGAAACTAAAATTGAAACCTCCCTTGAGGATGTTATGAAAAAACTGGAAATCATAGAGAAAAATTGTAGTGTTGAAACTAAATTGGAAACATTACTTGATAATACTGATAAACTTGATAAAATCCTAGAGGGAATTAATAAAAGAATTGCTACTCTAGAAACTTGCGCTATCCATGATAATCAAACCCATAGGATTGGTAAACTTGAAGAAGCTATGGGAAAATTGGGTTCAACTTTTTCTTCTTTTAAATTTAATGAGAAAGCTTATGTGGGTAAGGAGCAAAAATTCATGTATGTCTCTAAGGTGCCTAAACCAAAGAATTACTATAGGCCTAAAATTGATAAAACTCCCAACACCCCTTGTAATGATGTTGATGCTTCACCCTTTGATAATACTTGATACACACTTTCTGCGCCTAGCTGAAAGGCGTTAAAGAAAAGCGCTTATGGGAGACAACCCATGTTTTTACCTACAGTACTTTGTTTTTATTTTGTGTATTGGAAGTTGTTTACTACTGTAGCAACCTCTCCTTATCTTAGTTTTGAGTTTTGTTGTGCCAAGTTAAGCCGTTGATAGAAAAGTAAGTACTAGATTTGGATTACTGCGCAGTTCCAGATTTCTTTGCTATCACGAATCTGGGTCTATCTCCCTGTAGGTAGCTCAGAAAATTACGCCAATTTACGAGCATGATCCTCAGATATGTACACAACTTTCATTCAATTTGAGCATTTTCGTTTGAGCAAGTCTGGTGCCATTTTAAAATTCGTCAATACGAACTGTTCTGTTTTGACAGATTCTGCCTTTTATTTCGCATTGCCTCTTTCGCTATGTTGGATGAATTTCTTTGATCCACTAATGTCCAGTAGCATTATGCAATGTCCAGAAGTGTTAAGAATGATTGTGTCACCTCTGAATATGTCAATTTATATTGTGCACTAACCCTCTAATGAGTTGTTTGAGTTTGGTGTGGAGGAAGTTTTCAAGGATCAGAGAGGAGTATGATGCAACATGATTAAGAGAGTGAAAGCTCTAAGCTTGGGGATGCACCCGTGGTTCACCCCTGCATATATCAAGAAGACTCAAGCGTCTAAGCTTGGGGATGCCCAAGGCATCCCCTTCTTCATCAACAAATTATCAGGTTCCTCCCTTTTTATTCGGCCACATCTTATGTGCTTTTTCTTGGAGCGTCGGTTTGTTTTTGTTTTTTGTTTTGTTTGAATAAAATGGATCCTAGCATTCACTTTATGGGAGAGATACACGCTCCGCTGTAGCATATGGACAAATATGTCCTTGGTTTCTACTCATAGTATTCATGGCGAAGTTTCTCCTTCGTTAAATTGTTATATGGTTGGAATTGGAAAATGATACATGTAGTAATTGCTATAAATGTCTTGGGTAATGTGATACTTGGCAATTGTTGTGCTCATGTTTAAGCTCTTGCATCATATGCTTTGCACCCATTAATGAAGAAATACATAGAGCATGCTAAAATTTGGTTTGCATATTTGGTTTCTCTAAGGTCTAGATAATTTCTAGTATTGAGTTTGAACAACAAGGAAGACGGTGTAGAGTCTTATAATGTTTTCAATATGTCTTTTATGTGAGTTTTGCTGCACCGGTTCATCCTTGTGTTTGTTTCAAATAAGCCTTGCTAGCCTAAACCTTGTATCGAGAGGGAATACTTCTCATGCATCCAAAATACTTGAGCCAACCACTATGCCATTTGTGTCCACCATACCTACCTATACTACATGGTATTTTCCCGCCATTCCAAAGTAAATTGCTTGAGTGCTACCTTTAAAACTCCATCATTCACCTTGCAATATATAGCTCATGGGACAAATAGCTTAAAAACTATTGTGGCATTGAATATGTAATTATGCACTTTATCTCTTATTAAGTTGCTTGTTGTGCGATAACCATGTTTACTGGGGAACGCCATCAACTCATTGTTGAATTTCATGTGAGTTGCTATGCATGTTCGTCTTGTCTGAAGTAAGGGCGATCTACACTAGTTGAATGGTTTGAGCATGCATATTGTGAGAGAAGAACATTGGGCCGCTAACTAAAGCCATGATCCATGGTGGAAGTTTCAGTTTTGGACAAACATCCTCAAATCTCTAATGAGAAAAGAATTAATTGTTGTTGAATGCTTAAAGCATTAAAAGAGGAGTCCATTATCTGTTGTCTATGTTGTCCGGTATGGATGTCTAAGTTGAGAATAATCAAAAGCGAGAAATCCAAATGCGAGCTTTCTCCTTAGACCTTTGTACGGCGGCATAGAGGTACCCTTTGTGAAACTTGGTTAAAGCATATGTATTGCGGTGATAATCCAGGTAGTCCAAGCTAATTAGGACAAGGTGCGGGCACTATTAGTACACTATGCATGAGGCTTGCAACTTATAAGATATAATTTACATGATGCATATGCTTTATTACTACCGTTGACAAAATTGTTTCATGTTTTCAAAATCAAAGCTCTAGCACAAATATAGCAATCGATGCTTTTCCTCTATGAGGACCATTCTTTTACTTTCAATGTTGAGTCAGTTCACCTATTTCTATCCACCTCAAGAAGCAAACACTTGTGTGAACTGTGCATTGATTCCTACATACTTGCTTATTGCACTTATTATATTACTCTATGTTGACAATATCCATGAGATATACATGTTACAAGTTGAAAGCAACCGCTGAAACTTAATCTTCTTTTGTGTTGCTTCAATAACTTTACTTTGAATTATTGCTTTATGAGTTAACTCTTATGCAAGACTTATTGATGCTTGTCTTGAAGTGCTATTCATGAAAAGTCTCTGCTTTATGATTCACTTGTTTACTCATTTCATACACATTGTTTTGATCGCTGCATTCTTTACATATGCTTTACAAATAGTATGATCAAGATTATGATGGCATGTCACTCAGAAATTATCTTTGTTATCGTTTTACCTGCTCGGGACGAGCAGAACTAAGCAGGGATGCGATACGTCTCCACGTATCGATAATTTCTTGTGTTCCATGCCACATTATTGATGTTATCTACATGTTTTATGCACACTTTATGTCATATTCGTGCATTTTCGGAACTAACCTATTAACAAGATGCCGAAGTGCCAGTTCTTGTTTTCTGCTGTTTTTGGTTTCAGAAATCCTAGTAAAGAAATATTCTCGGAATTGGACGAAATAAAAGCCCAGAGGCCTATTTTCTCACGAAGCTTCCAAGACCGAAGGCGAGACGAAGAGGGCCACGAGGGCCACACCCTAGGGCGCGCCCCCCCTTGGCCGCGCGGCCTGTGGTGTGGGGCCCCCGTGCCGCCTCTTGACCTACCCCTTCGCCTACTTAAAGCCTCCGTGACGAAACCCCCAGTACCGAGAGCCACGATACGGAAAACCTTCCAGAGACGCCGCCGCCGCCGATCCCATCTCGGGGGATCCAGGAGATCGCCTCGGCACCCTGCGGAGAGGGGAATCATCTCCGGGAGGACTCTACGCCGCCATGGTCGCCTCCGGTGTGATGTGTGAGTAGTCTACCCCTGGACTATGGGTCCATAGCAGTAGCTAGATGGTTGTCTTCTCCCCATTGTGCTATCATTGTCGGATCTTGTGAGCTGCCTAACATGATCAAGATCATCTATACGTAATTCTATATGTTGCGTTTGTTGGGATCCGATGAATAGAGAATACTTGTTATGTTGATTATCAAGACTATGTCTATGTGTTGTTTATGATCTTGCATGCTCTCCGTTATTAGTAGATGCTTTGGCCAAGTTGATGCTAGTAACTCCAGAGGGAGTATTTATGCTCGATAGTGGGTTCATGCCTCCGTGAATCGGAGGAGTGACAAGAACCACTAAGGTTATGGATGTGCTGTTGCCACTAGGGATAAAACATTAGTGCTATGTTCAAGGATGTAGTCACTAGTTACATTACGCGCAATACTTAATGCAATTGTCTTTGCAACAACTGGAGGGGGTTCGGATGATAACTGAAGGTGGACTTTTTAGCATAGATGCGGTTGGATGGCGGTCTATGTACTTTGTCGTAATGCCCAATTAAATCTCACTATACTCATCATAATATGTATGTGCATGGTCATGCTCTCTTTATTTGTCAATTGCCCAACTGTAATTTGTTCACCCAACATGCTGTTATCTTATGGGAGAGACACCTCTAGTGAGCTGTGGACCCCGGTCCAATTCTCTTTCTTGAAATACAATCTACCATACTTTTCTACCGTTTTCGCAAACAATCATCTTCCACACAATACGGTTAATCCTTTGTTACACAAACCGGTGAGATTGACAACCTCTGTTTCGTTGGGGCAAAGTACTTTGTATTGTGCAGGTTCCACGTTGGCGCGGAATCCCGGTGTTGCGCCGCACTACATCTCGCCGCCATCAACCTTCAACGTGCTTCTTGACTCCTCCTGGTTCGATAAACCTTGGTTTCTTTCTGAGGGAAAACTTGCTGCTGTGCGCATCATACCTTCCTCTTGGGGTTGCCCAACGAACGTGTGAAATACACGCCATCAAGATCCGGAATCATTTCATTAGGGATCATGTTGCCCGTGGTGATATTGAGCTTATCTATGTTCCTACCAAAGATCAACTTGCCGATATATTCACGAAGCCTCTTGATGAAGCAAGATTCTCTTATTTGAGGAATGAGCTAAATATCATTGATTCAAGGAGTATAGCTTGACCATCTTGCAAACACACCTTGTCTCAAAACTTTATTTGGTTTAGATGTGGGCATGGAAATAGGGGGAGTGCGGTTTAAATTATTGAGCTATCCCTCCCCCCATAATGCCAACATTAATAAAAATCATTCTCTTTATATCATTTAATGATATGTGAGCTTCAATGATGAGTATTGGTTTTGGACCCAAGATATATCTTCGCGGTGCCATACCTTATCACTCATATATGGTGGCCTAGGCCACCGATCGTTTTTTTTTTGTGAAGTATTGTTCTTATTGGATCTTAACGCGGTGCTCCTTTGAGGTCTTTCATGTATTTATGGGAATTGGCTCAATGTTTGGTTTTCTCTTGATTTGATCCTTGCAAACTTGAGTTCATAGTACCATACCTCTCTTTGTGTCCATCCTAAGCCATTCTCCCACCTCTAAAACCATTCTATCTCGTGCACAAGCTCGTCTCAAAAATGCATACCAATTTTTTTTTATCCTTGACCAAATTGTGTTTATAGTAAAGGAGAGTGTCTTAAAAAAACGAAGGAGGCTGGCCGACCCGGGCCTGACCAGGCCGGTAGTACCGCCGGGGCCTGGCCGGTACTACCGTCGGCCTCGGGCCGGTACCTCCACACAAGTGGGGTCGATCCCCACGGTACCCCCTCGCTCGCCCCACTCTTCCTCCTCCCAGCTTCCTTTGCTCGGCCGCCGCTCTGCCCGCGCGCCGCCCCCGCTTCCCCGGCCACCCTCCGGCCACCTCCGGCCGGATCGGCTCCGTGGGAGCCTTCCCCCACCTCTCCTCCTCCATGGCTCCCGGTATTAGCTCCTCTCTCCACGTATTTTGGTCGTATTTTTGGCTCACATACTTGTTGGTTTTCGGTTCTACATGCTTAGATTTTTGGCTAAATCTTACACTAAGAGGACGTATCTATTACTGATCTAAGTCCACTAGTATGTAGCACCGTTAACCTCTACTATGTAGCATTTTTACCTATAGTGTGTGGCCATTTTTTTACCATCATGCATGTGTATTTTGGGTCAAAATTTTGTTCTTTAGAGATGAGCTTGTGACCTTATCCCATATGTCCCTTGGCTCTGTTCGTCTATTTCACAGGTGCTAGTGGTTCCGGTTCGGCGAAATCACGGAAGAGGCGAGGGGTTCCAATTCTTGAGGATGAGTTTGTTGAACAAGATGAAGTGTTACCCCGTGCCACTACTGCTCGTGGTGCTTCTTTGGCAAATAAAAAGAAAGGGAAACAGGGTATTGAGTCTTATGGTAGCGTCCGCCTTCATGCATACATGGCTATTCACACCGCTAACCCCTATTTGGGGCCTCGGTCTTCTCGCACCCGCGACCACCACTTCTACACCGAGGTTCAAGAGCGCATATTCAATGAAGTCTATCCTCCCAAGGTGAAGGTGGTTGATCAACGGTATATCAACATTGACCATTTGAAGAAGGATGCCTACTTTCATGAAGCTCTTGGTATTTGCGAGGAGTTTGGTTTGCTTCCCATTATGACTTTCCAATGCAACTATGATCCTTACCTTGTGACTCAGTTCTTTGCCACAGTCTATTTCCATGAGGATAAATCTCGCTCCATTACTTGGATGACTCGTGATGAGGTACTCACTACCACTTGGAGCACCTTTGGACAGATTCTTGGCTATCCTCTTCCGGAAAATTGTGAAGAAGACAGTACTAGTGGTTGGAGGTTTCACGGGCATTCTAATGCAAGCACCAAAGATGTTCTTGAGCCGCTCTATATGCCCGGTCGATGCAAGCTTGGATTCACTTCCGGTCTCCAACCCGTATATGATATTATGCTTCGCATCTACCGTGAGACAGTTGCCGTCAAAGTGGGTAACGTTGATGAGATCCACTCTTTTGTCATTGATTTGATGCTTCAAACTCATCTCCGGAAGGGCAAAGGTGTGAAGATGGATGTCATGGATTGCCTGTGGAACCAGATTTTCCTGCGTATGGTGGAGAAGAGGTCTCCTTCCTTTGCTCCCTTCATCATGAAGCTTATTTCTGAGGTGTGGCGTCAGAAATTTGAGGGTGCTATTCTGGAACCTTTTACATCCCTCACTGAGCATCGTCGCAAGAACATTCTCATCAAAGATCATGGGCTCCTAGCTTCTAACTCAGCCTCCGCAGCTCCTTCAGCAGCTCCTTCTGCCTCAGCAGCTCCTTCAGCAGGTCTTGCAGATCCTGCTCGCCGGTTTGATGGCTTTGTTGCTCATATGGCCCTTGGGGGGCCTCCGGCTCACTCCCCATATGATCCCATGCTCGATCCCTCTTGGTACACCAAGCTCAAGATCAAGGTAAAGAAGACCTTCTGCCTCCAGCTGGATATTCAGGAGCATATGTATGACGCCTATGTGGCCGAGAAGAATGCTCGACGCCGTCAAAAGAGCATCATGAGAAAGCTTGGTGTGGAAGTGTCTCCTTCAGGATCTGAAGAGAATATCCTTCCGAAGCCTCAGTGGATTTCTGCTCATAGCCAGTGGTCTGATGGCGAGGACGGACCCTCCTACGATGTCGACTCCGATGTTGCCGGGGACTTCCTTCATGCGTAGGGACGATAGCATCGCTCTTCAACCTTTTTGGCATCTTGATGTCAAAGGGGGAGAAGAGTTCTATTAGGTTCGGGATTTGCATGGGAAGTCACAAGCTTGCGTTTTTCTTTGACTCTTTATGCTTGTGACTTATGGTTATCTATTGTTGAGAACTACTTATTATGGTTTATGACCTCATCTATGTGTGTGAGACATAGGGGCTATCTATTTATGTATGAGACATTACCTATCTTTCTATCTATGGTAAAGACTAAGTGAACTTCATGTGGTATGATATCTAAACTCAACACTTGTCTTTACTCACATATGCTTGTCTATTCTCAAATGCAAGTGGTGAATTTATTTGCTTACTCTTTATCTTTGCACTTGTTGGTAAATCGTATTTTCTTGAGTATATTGATCCTAGATTATGTGCCTCTTATTCAAATGTTAATTCTATTGGTTGCACATGTCTAGGGAGAGCTTCTTATATAGTCTTATATTCTCTTTTCTCATATACTCACATCCTATGCAAATCTTATGTTGTCATCAAGAAACCAAAAAGGGGGAGATTGAAAGAGCATATCTCATTTTATATGTGGTTTTGGTGTTGATGACATTGATGATATATGAACATTTCGGTATATAAGATTTGTAGGTTGTTGCATTCTCTAGATGCCCAAAATGGGAAGAGCTTGCAAGATATCAAATGGCATTAGTTTGTGGATGGTTATTGGAAGAAAGTATGGAAGAGAAAAGAAAGAAAAGAAGATAGGAAGAAAAATGAAGAAAAGGGAAGAAGATATAAAGAAGAAGAAAAAGAGGGGCCGGAGGCTTGGGCGGTACCGCCGGCCTGGCCACGGCCGGAGGCTCCGGCCTTGGTACCGCCCAAGGTACCGGTTATGCGCCCGCGGCGCAGTATGGTGGCCAGGGAGGTTGGAGCCCCGGCGGTACCACGGCCGGTACCCCGGCCGGAGGCTCCGGCCTCCCCCTTCGGCCCGACCCTCTGCTGGCCACGTGGCGGCTCCTCTCCCGGCCTGCGCGCTCGACTGTGGCCGGTAGTACCGGCCCTACCTGGCCGGTACTACCGCTCGGTCCTCCAACGGCCATTTTTCGCCAGGGTATAAAAACCTTTCTTCTCCAAGTGGTTGGGCTGCTCACTTCTCCCCCCAAAAGCAAGACACCATTGTTGAGCCACCAAGAACACCAAATTCATCGGATCTCCTCCCTCAACCACCCAAATCCCTTGTGCTTTGGAGAATCGAAGGAGAAGACCCCGATCTACATCCTCATCGAAGCGTTCTCCATTTTCCCCTCATTTGTTTGAGGGCCCTCTTGCTAGTGTTCCTTTTGGTTCCCTAGTTGATTGTTGTTGATGTGTTGTTGTTGTTGATTGTTGTATTGTTACAGATTTGGGAGCCTCCAATTCGGTTGTGGATGTGTGCCCCAAGAACCTTGTAAAGGCCCGGTTTCCGCCTCGGGAAATCCCTTAGTGGAAGTGGGCTAGGCCTTCGTGGCGTTGCCCATAGGAGATCTGAGTGAAGCCTTCGTGGGTTGGTTTGGCTTTCGTAGCAACCACACTCCTCCAAACGTAGACGTACCTTCTTGCAAAGGAAGGGAACTACGGGAATCATCTCCGTGTCTCCGCGTGCTCCACTCTCGGTTACCTCTATCCTATTCTATCTCCTATATATTGCGTAGCTATATCTTGCTAGGTTGGTTACCTTGTCATATAGGTAAATTCACTTAGTTGCATATCTAGAGAATTTACCTTTTTGTCAAGCCTAAATTGAAAAAGAACTAAAAATTGGTTAGCACCTATTCACCCCCCCTCTAGGTGCGGCATACGATCCTTTCAACGACAGATCTGCACGCTCGCCGTCGCCTGTGACGACGTCGTCTTCATTGTCGGACATGCAGGAGGGGCGGAAGTGTTGTTCGAGTTTGTCGTCGTCCTAAAGGGCGACCCATTCAGCATCCAGAGGCTGCCAGACAAGTTCGCCGACTTCATTGCCGGCAACGAGCCATCCTCGCTGCATCTGCGTGAGGCTGCCTGTGGATTGTGGACGCGATCTTCGACGCGCGCGGCAAGATGTACCTCCACATCGGCTGGGAAAAGTTCGCGCGCTACCACCACCTCGAAGCCGGCTTCGTGCTCACGTTCTCCCACCTTGGCGAGGCCGACATGAGCATCAAGGTGTTCGACGAGACGCGCTGCCGTCGTCACTACCACGGCGATAGCGACGATGAGGACGACGACTGAGTGTTGTTTCTTCGCAGCGAAAATAGGCACGGAGGTTTCTGGTTGTTCTTCCTCGAAAGAACCAACAGGGATACCGTCGATAGCTGAACTGGAAGTGCCTGAGAGTGTTCTTTCTTGGCAGCGAACACACGAAATCTGATACCAACACTAGTTAGGTTTCGTTATTTTGCAATGTTTTAAATTTGTGTCAACCTTGGTTTAAACTATGTATTAGTTTTGTGGAAACTATGTCCAAACTATGTCTTAATTTGTGTAAACCATGTTCCGTTCCGAATTACGTATTAGTTTGTGGAATGTTTCTTCTCTCTATTAATTAAAATAAAAATACAAAAAAAAGTATTTTAATGCTATAAAAAATGGAAAATGATTCGCTTCATCCGGGGGATGGAACGACGCGCGTCCCCCGCCTCCTCCTGGCGACACGCGTCCACGCGGGTGGGTCCCATGTTGGCCTTATCTTCTTCTCCATGGGATTTTCCTCCGCACCGAACAGCCATGGCAGGCCTCCCACTACCACCCTTGCCCTGCACCTCCCCTTGCTGCTCCGGTGCCCAGCCCCCTCTCCCAGCCGTGCCCTCTTGACCTCCTCTCCGTGCCGGCCACAAATCCCTCTCACCTCTGCCATGACCGCCCCGCTACTGCGAGCTCTCACCGCGCCGCTGCTACAGGACGTCCGCCATGGCTGCAGCCGCTGCTGCAAGTCGACGGCCGATGATGCTACACGCCGTCCGCCATGGCTGCGGCCGCAGTCGACGGCCACCTGCTGCCAGCGGTTCTGGGGCGTTGCTACTTTGGTCACCCAGCGTTGCTGCCATGGGCGGACTGAGTTGCTGCCTCGGGCGGGCGGCGTTGCTGCCTCCGGCGGCCGAAGTTGCTGCCTCCGGCGGCCCTCGTTGCTGCCACGGGCCGACGGAGCTGCTGCCTCGGGCGAGCGGCATTGCTGCCACGGGAGGCCGAACTTGCTTCCTCCAGCGGGGCGGCCGGAGTTGCTGCTTGGGGCGGCCGGAGATGCTGCCTCGGGCGGGCTACGTTGCTACCACGGGCGGCCGGAGTTGCTGCCTTGGTCGGTTGACGTTGCTGCCAATCTTTTGGGCGTCAGTGCGTTAGTGCCGCAGGGGATGGACGGGGATGCTACGGCGGAGAGTCGACAATTCTGCCGTCGGTGGTCGGTGCTGCTTGCCGGAGCTAACATGCTGCCGGCGGTGGTCAAACGGCTAGGATAGGAGGGGGCCAAACATGTGTACTGCTTTCAGAAGAGGAACGACGGGGAGAAAGATGTGGTCGTCTGTAGTGGATCATGGTTGTGCTTCCGGTGGTGGGCAGCGAAGCGCTGGCCGGCGGGGCTGCCGGTCCGGTGGTGCTCGCTGTCAATGGGATGGTGGAAGATGCGAGGAAGGAGATGGTTTTTTTCTTCTCTCGATCTGGATCTAGCGAGGGAGCGCTGCGGATGCCTCCGATCAGGTAGATCGTACGGTGGGGGAGGCGGGGGATCGGAAGCTCCGATCCCCCGGGGGACGCCCAGCATCGCCCATAAAAAATTTGGGGTGGTGTTTGAGGGACGCAGCTGAAAAACGACGTCCCCCAAACGCGGCGCGAACAAAACACGTCCTCAAACGACTCGATCCAGCATCGTTTGGAGGATGCTTCGTCTGCTCTCATACAACACATTGTTCACTTCAACCTCCAGTTTGTTGTCACTTTTTTGATCGATCTCCTAGGTCCGAGTTCCAACTCGCAAATCACGCTGTACTTGACACGTGTCCACATCCGGCTACGCCAGTATCACCGGCCCACCTAAACCGCGAGCGCCCCCATGCCGGCGCACATGGTTTCTTCACAAAATTAATCACGGTTTAGTTTAAGCACCGCTTAGATTTACCGTACTGCCCCTCCCCTGCTCTTTCATTGACGCATTTCCTCTGAAAAGGCGGCTACTGTTCACACTCCACAGTAACTCCGTACTACTGCTAGCGGCAGCGGCGCTGCTCCAATCCCAAACCCTAACCCTAGCCCTCTCCGGCGAGGCTCCCTGAGGCGCCGGCGGTGGAGATGGAGGAGCTTAGGCTCGGCGGCGGCGGCGGCGGAAAGCCGCCGATCCCGTCGCCGGCGAGGAAGCCGGTGCTCTCGCGGCACGCCTCCTTTGTAAGTAAATCTCGCATCTCGGCGCGCTTAGCTTGGCTTCTCGCGTGATCTGGGCGAAAGGTGCGAGATTTGCGTGGCGCCAGGCCCGATCCGTGCTTAATCTTGTGCAATCGTGTGCGAATCCTTCGCTGCGGGGTGAGCTGGTTGCGCTGGGGAGCTAGGGTTTTCACCGGTATGGTGTGAAGGTTGGCGGTGCGGAGAGAGGGGAAGGAATCTTTCGTCCGGAATCTTGTTGGTGGTACGCTTGTTGTACTAGGGTACGAGCAACCTGGGAGTGAGGTGATTGGATCCGTGCTGTTTTGTGGATGTAGGTTATTGGGAGACTGGAAAGCCATCTCCTAGGTGGTCAGTTGAACGGACTGTCTTGTGTTCTATGAAATGATTAATTGTGTCAACTGAATGTATTACTCAAGAGTTTCAGAATGTTCTTCTGAACTAGATTTGTGCTGAATGCTGCCGTGCTATTTTCCTGGCTTGTAGTCTTTAGGCAGGTAAATTGTGAGCATAATATATTATTTATCTTCAAGCACGTATGTAATGTTGTCTGAAGATTTCATATTGAGAAAAGGCTGGGTAGGGATTCTATGGGGGATCAGACTGGTAATCTGGTACTTATGTGTCATGAAAAATCCCCAACTCCTTTCGTCCTTTTTTTAATTGCCATGCCCTGTCCTTGCCTCATGCTCTCAGAACTTTATTCAAACCTAGTACGAGAAAAGGGATTCGTGCATCTGATTTGTTGAAATACTAGTTGGCCCTTCACCAAACGACAGTTCGTAGCAATCTTAACCCCTAAGATACACTCGCCTTTTAAGGAAATTTGCAAAAATAGTCGTTTGACTTTATCTTATCCCCTCCTGCATTTTTTTGTTTTGTTTTCATCTTATTGCTCTGCTGAGGTTTGGTTTGGATCATTGACCCTAGTTCTATCATATTGATCATGTTTTTCTTGAATCTAGGTAGAACCAAAATAGACCTGTACAGTTCATGTTTGGCTTCCCCTTCTCATTGCAGTACAAAAGGAAATATTTTTAGTAATCTTAAATGTGTTATTTGCTGATGCCACACATTACTGTTTGGGATTTCTGTAAGGCATACAACACTGTTGGAGCAAAGGAGTGAAATAATTATCATGTGAAATTGATTTCACATGGGACCATGGGAGGGGAGAGGAATAGTACTTCCACAACAGCTATGATTATTTTAATGATGTAGCCTAAAGTGGTTCCTATTTTTGCCTATGTGGTATCAAGCTTATTAGTATATGCATGGTATGGTATAGACACTTAGGTAGCTTCAATGGTTGCACCACATTATAATGAAATAGCATGCAATATAAATCCTCTAACTTTATAATTTTTTTGTTATTGCTAAGTAATTGTCGTACACGGCTTTGATTTCGCAGGCGAGGGGTCCTTTGAACAATACAAAGTCTGAAACTGAGAGAATCTTTGAAAGGGTGGATGGTGAATTTATCCCAGTTGTACGGTCTGGAGGCTGGGCTGATATTGGGTCAAGGAGCACAATGGAGGATGCCTACATCTGTTGTGACAACTTCTTGCAAGATTTTGG
Organism: Lolium multiflorum; assembly: GCA_030979885.1. Taxonomy (NCBI): domain Eukaryota; kingdom Viridiplantae; phylum Streptophyta; class Magnoliopsida; order Poales; family Poaceae; genus Lolium; species Lolium multiflorum. The sequence goes on from CM061753.1 coordinate 266,667,868, forward strand.
ACCCGGAAGCTGTGAAGAAGGGCCCAGCTCATTTTATGGGGTATGCTTCCATTCTAATTATTAGCATCCAATTTTCTGTCACCTTTTTTGGTAACAGATTTTCCGCAGCGCCCTGAATTCATATATTAAACCCACAATGTGCTTAAAAGACCTAAAACAGGAATAGTTTAATACTCCGTATTTTAAAACAAACTGATCACACATAGACAAAGAGGGCAGTATGCTGCAAGTTTCTGTCTTGACATTTGTAATAATTGTATCAACTCCCTACTAGGAAAGTACCTATGTACATCTGACCAGCATTTCCTGTGTATGTCCTGTTCACACGATTTTAATGTTTTAGGTTTTTGATGGGCATGGTGGAAAGCACGCTGCGGACTTTGTGTGCAGCAATTTGCCAAGGTTCATCGTTGAGGGTGATGGTTTTCCGGGGGAGATAGAGAAAGCTGTGTCCTCAGCATTCTTACAGACTGATGCTGCTTTTGCAGATGCTTGCTCTGTGAATTCTTCTCTTGCATCTGGCACGACTGCGCTTGCTGCACTCATCATTGGAAGGTATTGTAGGAACTTGTGCTAAGTCATTCTGTAGCATCACTCTTTAGCTATTATATTTGAATATGAGTAGCTACTTACTCCTCCTGTTTGACCTTATGGCTCCTGTTTTGTCACGGTGTAAATCAATTCCTCTATGTGTGCATTTTACTACCTCCGTCCACAGATGCAAGTCACACATTTGAATAAGGATTAGTAACTATATGTGGATTGTCAGATACGAAATTGGATACTGTTAGGATGCTTGCAACGTGAATCCAGTGATCTCAATTTTTGTATAACATAATAAACATAGTGTTGGACGAAATTTTGGTCAAAAGATAAAATTTGGATGGCGTGTGCGCCATTTTTTTTTTGATGGAGGGTAGTATGTTTCATTTCCTGCATATATCATGTTTTTTTTCTCTTTGGTAAAGGTAACAAGTTTTCCTGTATTGCATGGATTTTATGCCTGTTGAAGTTTTATACATATGCTTTGCTCGGGTGCTCCTTCAGTGAGTAATATGTACACGTAGACAGGATTTTCTTTGTGAGCTTGTAAGCATCAATTGCCACTGATATCAGTGTCTCTCCTTTGGAAATTGAAGTTTTCCTGTTTACTGCTATGCACTTGAAAGTGCCTTAGCAGGTCTTTAAACATATGCTTTGTTCCTTGAGTGTGTAATATGTATATTTATTATCTGGAAAAATCACTACCATCCTTCTATTTGTACTCCTTTGTTTACCATGGTTAGTACTTAATACCAGCAAGGTTTTCCCTTCCCTTCATCTGAACTCTCTTTTTCTCCATGTATTTATAGTTTGATAGTATTATCTCTGAAAAAACTGCATAAGATAACTTTTCTTTTGAAAAATTCTGCATGATTGACAGGTCACTTCTGGTGGCAAATGCTGGTGATTGTAGAGCAGTGTTATGTTGCCGTGGAAAGGCAATTGAGATGTCCAGGGACCACAAGCCATCTTGCGACAGAGAGAAGATGCGCATTGAAGCCTCGGGTGGTTATGTTGACGATGGGTACCTGAATGGGCTTCTCAATGTTGCTAGAGCAATCGGGGACTGGCACATGGAAGGACTGAAAGCATGTGATGGCCTTGGGCCTCTTAGTGCTGAGCCTGAGGTGATGATGAGGAATCTTACCGAGGACGATGAATTCATAATCATCGGTTGTGATGGTATCTGGGATGTATTCCGCAGCCAAAATGCGGTAGACTTTGCGCGCCGGAGGCTCCAAGAGCACAACGACCCTGTTGCTTGCTGTAAAGACTTGATTGACGAGGCCATCAAGCGGAAGAGCGGCGATAACCTTTCTGTAGTTGTCGTCTGCTTCAACTCTAGGGCGCCTCCTGCCCTTACAGTTCCCAGGCCTCGGGTTCAGAGAAGTATATCTGCAGAAGGCTTGAAGGAGCTGCAGGGCTTCCTTGATAGCCTGGCAGAGGCAAACTGACTGTACTGACAGGACATGTGTGGGTTTAGAAGCCCCGCGACACTGTAACAGTCCCATTTTTCCGTAGCCTAGCTTGGAAGTTAGGTTTAGTATGTCCTATCTCATAACTTGAGATAGTTGTTGTTGAGTAATACAACATTGTAAAATATTCGGCGGCTAATTTTATCTGTACTTGGAAGTATTACTTGCTAGTTTCAGGCCTTGCTCTAGATTCCTCAAATCTGGAATGATAAATTGATAATAGAGATTCCGTAAATTGCAGTGGATTGTTCAGTGTGATCATTCTTATGATATTTTTGTTTGTGAAGTTTTTGCAGTGGATTCCGTAGATTGTGCAGTGGAACCATTCATGCTACCAGGTTCGAAAAACTGTATTTTATGTAGAGGGTCTTATGTATGCACTTTCTGCGGAGTATATATTGATCTGTAGCTTTGATGGTTGAGCAGCTGCTTGGCTTTTGTCGTCAGGTCGTAATTCATGAACAAAAATGTTCGTTGTTTAAATGTCCTATTTTTGTCGTCATTCTGTGATCCATGAACCAAAATGTTCTCAGAGGTCTGGGCCAATCAAATCATTTCCAACCTCATACTACTGCAACTGTCAAAATAACTGTCGATTGTTTTCACTCTCAGAAGAGAACCGTGGATTTGTTTCAGCATGAATCATCTGCCAGAGACCATGACAAAGAAAGAAAGCTGGAAGGACCAATCATTCACGTGTCATGTGATGGAAATTCCGAATGTTGATGTGTTCCACTGCTCCCTACTATGAACTTTGTGGGCGTGGAGGATCATCAGGTCATGCGAGTGAGTTACCACCAACTAATCTTGTCAATCTCGCTTTCTTTAGCTTGTCAATGTCCCTTTAGCATTAGAGATCTCAGAAGAAAAAAACATCTCACCTTTAGCATGCAAATCTTGCAGCTTTCTGTCGGCCCATAACCGTCGAGAGCTAGCCCATGGTACAGCGGAAAACAAGAGATTCCATGCAGCCCGTCCTCGGTGCCTGGGCTCTACTACGGTTTGAAACGCGCTCTACAATTTTGATCTCTACCCCTAAACCCTAAAAAAAATATTTTGTTATCTTTGCTCATTTAGGTTCATTCTCCACCTTAGATATTTCGGCGTACTCCTACATTTTAATTGAAGTTTTTGCTAATTATCAGTTGACTCCAAAATACCTTGGACCATTAAATTCCTTAGTGCTAGTCATAGTCATACCACTTGGGGCGATGATGAGCGCCGCACTGAGGTGGGGGAAGATCCTCCGCTTCGGCTCACCGGCCTGGAGGAAGAAGAGCCGCTGGAGCAGCAAGCTTCACGGTGCGAAGTGGCCCCCTGGGCCACAGTTAGGCACACTCTAACCTAGAAAATGGTAAAATGGCACAATTTGTAAGATTTGGCAAAATTGACATCTCAATGGATTTTTTGTTCTCGCATGTCTTCACGCAAATCTGAACCTCCGCCAGTCTTTTTTTTAAAGATGTATCAGTTTCCTATAAGAAAGGCCAAACAACCGAGTTAGTCGACACAGATATCGAGACCGCGCACCCGCACTATCCCATGGACAACTTTTTTTTTGAACAGGGGTGGGTCCAAAGGACACAGAAGCTTCATTCCATACGGTGACGGTGGGTACAGATTATAGAGAGAGGTCCAAAGTAACATGAAATTACAAAAAGTCCTCCCTTTTTCTAAAAAGGACCTTGACAGAAAAAGTAAAAAAGCGACTGAGTCCTTCTCCACCGATGCTGCTTGACCTCGATGCCATGGCCGTCAACCATGTCACCGGGGACGATACCACTTGGGGCGACGATGAGCACCGCATTGAGGTGGGGGAAGATCCTCCGCTTTGGCTCACCAGCCTGGAGGAAGAAGAGCCGCTGGAGCAGCAAGCTTCGCGGTGCGAAGTGGCCCCCTTGGCCAACCGGAGCATCGACGCCATCAACCCGCTGCTATTTTCCTTCACCATGAGAAGCTTCGAGGAAGACCCCAGGAGCTCCAGATCTTGTCGTCGCCGCTCTGACCTCCACCATGGCGGCTAGATCTGGCGAGATCGGGTTGAACTTGAGCTCCACCGAGCTTATTAATTGGAGGTGCGGAAAAGAACTCCCTAGCTTCTTTTGTCTCTGACCATCAGAGCACCACAGAGGGAGAAGTCGCCGCCACTGGCCAGCCCGAGCTGCTCGCGAGCTCCGGCCACCCAAACCTCCGAACACACGTCATAGCACCGTACCGGCATACAACCATACAAACTACTAGGAGAAACCCTACACTACTATGTACAGGGCCGGCCTCCTATCCCTTGTCGCCTCCAGCCGGCAGAGCTGCCGGAGAGGAGCCGGAGAGGATTCAAGTTAGTGTAGCTGAGGATTCAAACCCTACCTCCCCTACATACTAAGAGCATCTCCAGCCGCGTTCCCCAAAGCGTCTCCCAAAGGGATTTGGGGTGCGCCGGGCCAAAAACCCGTTCCAGCCGCGTCCCCCAAAGCCCATTTTTGTCCGGCGCGGCCCGATACGGTGTCCGGCGCCCCGAGCCCGTCCCCGTCCCACAGGGGACGCTCCGGGGACGCCGGACACAACGAGCGAGGCGAACCGACGTGGGCCATGTCGGCGGCTTGCATCCCCAAGCTTAGTTCTGCGTCCGAGCAGGTAAAACGATAACAAAGATAATTTCGAAGTGACATGCCATCATAACCTTGATCATACTATTTGTAAACATATGTAATGAATGCAGCGATCAAAACAATGGTAATGACATGAGTAAACAAGTGAATCATAAAGCAAAGACTTTTCATGAATAGTACTTCAAGACAAGCATCAATAAGTCTTGCATAAGAGTTAACTCATAAAGCAATAAATCAAAGTAAAGGTATTGAAGCAACACAAAGGAAGATTAAGTTTCAGCGGTTGCTTTCAACTTGTAACATGTATATCTCATGGATAATTGTCAACATAGAGTAATATAACAAGTGCAATATGCAAGTATGTAGGAATCAATGCACAGTTCACACAAGTGTTTGCTTCTTGAGGTGGAGAGAAATAGGTGAACTGACTCAACATAAAAGTAAAAAGAATGGTCCTTCAAAGAGGAAAGCATCGATTGCTATATTTGTGCTAGAGCTTTTATTTTGAAAACATGAAACAATTTTGTCAACGGTAGTAATAAAGCATATGAGTTATGTAAATTATATCTTACAAGTTGCAAGCCTCATGCATAGTATACTAATAGTGCCCGCACCTTGTCCTAATTAGCTTGGACTACCGGATCATCGCAATACACATGTTTTAACCAAGTGTCACAATGGGGTACCTCCATGCCGCCTGTACAAAGGTCTAAGGAGAAAGCTCGCATTTTGGATTTCTCGCTTTTGATTATTCTCAACTTAGACATCCATACCGGGACAACATGGACAACAGATAATGGACTCCTCTTTAATGCATAAGAATGTGGCAAAAATTATTATTCTCATTTGAGATTGAAGATATATGTCCAAAACTGAAACTTCCACCATGAATCATGGCTTTAGTTAGCGGCCCAATGTTCTTCTCTAACAATATGCATGCTCCAACCATTAAGGTGGTAGATCTCTCTTACTTGACGGACATGCATAGCAACTCACATGATATTCAACAAAGAATAGTTGATGGCGTCCCCAGAAACATGGTTATCGCACAACAAGCAACTTAATAAGAGATAAAGTGCATAAGTACATATTCAATACCACAATAGGTTTTAAGCTATTTGTCCCATGAGCTATATATTGCAAAGGTGAATGATGGAATTTTAAAGGTAGCACTCAAGCAATTTACTTTGGAATGGCGGAGAAATACCATGTAGTAGGTAGGTATGGTGGACACAAATGGCATAGTGGTTGGCTCAAGGATTTTGGATGCATGAGAAGTATTCCCTCTCGATACAAGGTTTAGGCTAGCAAGGTTATTTGAAACAAACACAAGGATGAACGGTGCAGCAAAACTCACATAAAAGACATATTATAAACATTATAAGACTCTACACCGTCTTCCTTGTTGTTCAAAACTCAATACTAGATATTATCTAGACTTTA